>CM056197.1:12266157-13466157 GCA_029692085.1 Gymnothorax javanicus
TTAAACAAACAGAACCAATCTACTCTCTACCCTACTGACCAAGATTGAAATAAAATAAAAAAAAAGATATTTACAGTTCCCTGTAATGGAGATGGGCTGCTCTGTTGTGATGTCCTGGGACAGGAAAATGCTCCAACACAGGCAAAAATCCACAAAAAGCTTAAAAGGTCTTGAAAAGAGTGACAGGTCTGGTCAAATGTATCCTTCTTGCAATTTCTCCTACTACTCTACTCTCTCAATTTTTCTCCTTATATACTCTTGTCCAGCCCCCTCCCATTCTGGGACTTTCCCCTCTGGGCATGCCCTGGACATGCCCAACCTAGCTTCAGACTGGGCTTCACAAAAAAAGTCAATACTGCCATCTAGTGGCTATTTTCCACATTACACCTCCATTCCAAAAGGGAAAAATTTTGACTCATAAAGGCAAAATTTTTCTTTTCAATACAAAAATGGTTAAGTTGACACTTGTATATACATACATATAATACAATATGCTAATAAACACAGGTGATATATATACACATATTCAAACACGGGATAAGCAATCAGCAATTACATTGTCAGTACCCTTTACATGCTTGATTTCCAAGTCAAACTCCTGTAAATCAAACTCCAATTCAACAATCTCGATTCTTGTTTTTCATCTTACTCAAAAACATTAACGGATTGTGGTCAGTATATACAGTCATTGGCTTTTTGCCTGTACAAACATAAACCTCAAAGTGTTGTAAGGATAGAACCAGAGCCAACAGCTCCTTCTCAATTGTGGAATAGTTCTTTTGGTGGCGATTGAACTTCCTGGAGAAGTATGCCACGGGATGCTCAATGTCATCAGAGTCACTTCTCTGTAGGAGCACAGATCCACAAGCTTGGTCGCTAGCATCGACCGCCATGGAGAACGGTTTGTTGAAGTCAGGAGATTTGAGCACGGGGAAGTGACACAGCAGAAACTTCAGGCGATCGAAGGCTCTTTGGCATGCTTCATCCCAAGTGAACTTCACGCCTTTCTTCAGTTGGTTGGTGAGACTGAGAGCAATCTCAGCAAAGTTCTTGCAGAACTTGCGGTAGTACCCGATCATTCCAAGGAAGCGGCGCAAAGCTTTTTTTTTGTCAGGAACTGGAAAGTCCATGATGGCTTGGACTTTAGCATTTATGGGTGGCACACACCAATAACCCTTCAATAAATCAATCTTGGTCAGAAACTTTGCTTGCCCTACTCTATCGATACAATCATCAATCCTAGGTATTGGAAACACATCAGTTCTAGTTACAGCATTGACTTTGCGATAATCTGTACAGAATCTAGTGCTTCCATCAGGTTTTGGAACTAGAACACAGGGTGAACTCCAATCTGAGTTAGAGGGTCTGATAATATCATGTTCTAACATGTACTCAACCTCTTTCTCAGCAATCTTTCTCTTTTCAGGATTCATCGCACGGATGTTGTTTTATTGGTTTGGCATCACCAACATCTACATCATGAGAGGCTATAGAAACTCTCTTTGGAACATCAGGAAATAGATCTTTATATTTCTTGATCAACCTCTCAAACTGATCTTTCTGTGAGGGTTCTAAGTGCTGGAGTTTTACATCAAGATTTTTGCAACACTTCAGAATTTGACAATTTACATGAAAAGAACTTCATTTTTAATTCTAGGTTCATCATCTTGAAACTCCCCCTCATCTTCACAAGTCTCGGCCATAGGAGGATCTGAAGTGACAGCTGCAACCCTAGCATTCCTATCATGATAAGGCTTCAGCATGTTAATGTGACACAACTGTTTTGGCTTTCTCCTATCTGGAGTCTTCACAATGTAATTGAGATCATTGAGTTTTGTCAGAATTTCATAAGGACCATGAAATCTAGCCTGCAATGGATTGGATTGCAAGGGAAACAACACAAGGACCTTGTCTCCTGGTTTAAACTCACGGCTTCTAGCCTTATGATCATACCAAGTTTTCATTTTCCCTGACTTGATTTCAAGTTCTCTTTGGCTAGGTCACAAGCTGCACGCAGCCTTTCCTTGAACTTGCTAACATAGTCTAACAGACTGATATGCGGCTCTTTCTCTTGCCATTGTTCACTCAACAATAGCAAAGGTCCTCTCACTTCATGGCCAAACACTAACTCAAACGGACTGAATCCAGTAGACTCCTGCACTGCTTCCCTAGCTGCAAACAACAGCAAATGAACACCTTCATCCCAGTCTTTCTCATGGTCATAACAATAAGTCCTCATCATTGTCTTAAGAGTGGAATGAAACCGCTCTAAGGCACCCTGACTCTCTGGATGAAAAAAAAAAGGCACTGGAAAAAAATCTGCTTCGCACCTAGTTCATACACAACCTGCTGAAACAATCCGAAGTGAAATTGCTACCTTGATCTGACTGAATTTCCTGGGAAGGCCAAACAACGTGAAGAACTTTATCAAAGCCTTCGAAATTGCAGTTGCCTTGATGTTGCGTAGAGGTATGGCTTCAGGGAATCTGGTAGATGCACACATGATTGTCAACAAGTACTGATTTCCAGATCTAGTCTTGGGTAATGGACCAACACAATCAACAATGACCTTGGAGAAGGGCTCCCCAAATGCTGGGATAGGCTGCAATGGAGCTACAGGTGGGTCTAACTGGTGTTTTTCCAACTACCTGACAAGTGTGACAGGTTTTGCAAAAGTTGGAAACATCTTTCCGAAGTCCAGGCCAGAAGAAGTGTTTCATGATCTTGTCAACAGTCTTGTTAACACCAAGATGACCTCCTAAAAGGCAAACTATGAGCTATTGTTAAGATCTCATTCCTGTAGACCTTCGAACAACAATTTGCTTGACCACTGCCCAATCTGCATTGGCAGGGATATCAGGAGGGCGCCACTTCGCATCAACACTCCATCCTTGAGATAATACCCAACTGGAACTCGTCTATTTCTTCATCAGGAAGGGCTCTCTTTTTTAGTACACAAATTTCAGGATCATTAGTTTGCTCCTGAATCAACCGCTTTCTGGACAGAGACAAGTCTCCAGACACATCAGAATCACCAGACCCATCTGGCTGGCTGAATAGAGAACTGATAAAAGTGTCTGATAAGTCCTCAAACGGAGAAACCATAGTAGGCTGAACAGAGTCATGAGGCGAACCACCTGAGTCATGACTATTCAAGGTGCTGGGACGGCACCACATCGTCTTCTTCTTGAGCCTTCTTGGCCATAGCACGAGTCACTGCACAGGAAGGATACAGAGATGGGTCTTCATCGCCATCTTCAGTGCTCGGCTGCGAAGTAAGATGAACAAGGGGAACTACATTGCCCCCAGCCAGGTCATTGCCTAGCAACAGAGAAACACCCTTGATAGGTAGACTTGACATAAGTCCCACCTTTACCTGTCCTGTAACTAAATCTGACTTCAAGAATACAGAGCGCAGGGGTACAGATACAGTCCTCCCTTCAATACCTTGTACAAGTATGAAATCCCCAGAAGCGGTCTCATCCGTAACTCCAAGGAGTCCATCAACAAAAGTGACTGAGAAGCTCCGGTATCCCTTAGGATATATATGGGGACAGGAGGAGAATGCTCATTCAGAGCCACAAATCCCTCTGACACAAATGGAAGGAATTCCTCCCTCACAAAGTCAGCAGTATCAGGCTTCTTAGCCTCACAAGGAGCAGGCAATTTAGCAGATCGGCCATCTACTACAGGGGTTTCTAACCTTGTCTTCACAAAGGCATTGGGTTTGTTATCCTTTTCTTGTTCTTTCTTAGCTTTAAGGAACCAACAGTTAGTTGTAACATGACCAGATTTCTTGCAATAATTGCAAACTAGACCACTTTTGTCACTGTCAGCTTTCACACTTTGTTCAGACCTTTTACTGGATTTCTGAGCACCATCACCAGATTTGTCTTTGTCTTTGGGTGAGGAATCTTGGGTATCACCGTTACCTTTTTTCTGAAATTGGGACCATCTATTGTTACTGCTAGACTGAAATTTGGACTTATGTGTTAAAACATATTCGTCTGCAAACTTGGCAGCTGATTGCAAATTCAGTGCTTGCTTCTCATTAAGGTAGGTCTTAATATCATCCTTGACACAGTTCTTGAATTCTTCAACTAACACCATCTCTTTTAGTGAGTTGAAATCATCCTTGACCTCCATAGAAGTACACCAGCGCTCAAAGCAAACCTTCTTCTCGTTAGCAAATTCAACATAAGTCTGATTGTCAGATTTCTTCAGACCTCTGAATTTCTGTCGGTAAGCCTCTGGAACCAACTCATAAGCTGTCAAAATAACCTTTTTTGACAACCTCATAATCAGAGGAATCATCTGCAGACAAAGCCGAATAGGCTTGTTGAGCTTTTACCTTTGAGGACAGTTTGCAACATCAGAGGCCAGTGTTCCTTTGGCCACTGACAACTCTTAGCTACCTTCTCAAAGCACTGGAAATACTTATCAACCTCCTTCTCTGAAAATGGAGGCACCAGCTTTACCTCCTGGCTGGCGTGAAATTTATTTTCAGCCTGAATTTTTATTTTTAGTAGCTCCATTTGGAGCCTTTCTTCCCTGTCTAATTTTTCTAAATCGAAATCTCTCTGTCTTTGTCTCTCTCTTTCTGCTCTTTCCTCTTTTTTTTCTCTTCTCTTGCTAATTTTTTCTAACTCAAACTGCCTTTGTTTTTCTTTTTTCTTCAATTTCTAGCATTTTTAATTTAAGTTCCAATTCTACATTTGGATTTTCCAATCGAAACTGTTCCAGATCTCCTGGTGCAAACACATTTTTCATCAATGTAATATTCAACAATCTCTCTAGCCAGTCTTGCTTTTCGCATGGCTGGTTTTACATCTGTCAGCTCTAACTGTCTGCATATTTCTAGCAGTTCAGTCTTTTAAAAGACTTTAAAACCTCTACGGTTGGTGATGCCAAGAAATCATCCATTGCTGTTGATCTGCCAATATATATCTAGGAAAATTCAAAAACAATTTCACTATTTGAAATTTTAGATTTTCAATAAATGATTTCGCACAATGGTCTATCCCGGACGAGCCCCCCAATTTGTTATGGCCCCAATTTGTTATGGCGTCGATTTGTTATGGCGTCACGGACAGCAAGGGATGACAGACAAAATCCTTTAAGTTCAACAGATTTAATTAAACAAACAGAACCAATCTACTCTCTACCCTACTGACCAAGATTGAAATAAAATAAAAAAAAAAAGATATTTACAGTTCCCTGTAATGGAGATGGGCTGCTCTGTTGTGATGTCCTGGGACAGGAAAATGCTCCAACACAGGCAAAAATCCACAAAAAGCTTAAAAGGTCTTGAAAAGAGTGACAGGTCTGGTCAAATGTATCCTTCTTGCAATTTCTCCTACTACTCTACTCTCTCAATTTTTCTCCTTATATACTCTTGTCCAGCCCCCTCCCATTCTGGGACTTTCCCCTCTGGGCATGCCCTGGACATGCCCAACCTAGCTTCAGACTGGGCTTCACAAAAAAAGTCAATACTGCCATCTAGTGGCTATTTTCCACATTACAGCCTATATACAAGAAGGGTTAATTAAAAGACATCTGATCTCATATTCTCATGAAGGGATATGCTTAAATGCCATCTGATCACATATTCCCATCAGAGAGGACACTTACAGTATAACATTGAGCAGATATTAGCACTAGCATTAGATCGCTAGCATTAGCAAGTTAGCAATAGCATTAAAATATTAACATTACTGTATTTGCCTATATACAAGAATGTATGAGCATTAATGCCATCTGATCTCATATTCTCATGCAAGGTTATGCTAAAATGCCATCTGATGTCTTATAATCATCATAGAGGACACTTACAGTATAACAATGAGCAGATATTAGCACAAGCATTAGATCGCTAGCATTAGCAAGTTAGCATTAGCATTCAAACATTAACATTACTGTATTTGCCTATATACAAGAAGGGTTAATTAAAAGGCATCTGATCTCATATTCTCATGCAGGGTTATGCTTAAATGCCATCTGATGTCTTATTCTCATCATAAAGGACACTTACAGTATAACAATGACCAGATATTAGCACTAGCATTAGATCGCTAGCATTAGCAAATTAGCATTAGCATTCAAACATTAACATTACTGTATTTGAATATATAGAAGTTGGGTTAATCTTTCTTGCCATCTGATCTCATATTCCCATCATCGAGTACACTTACAGTATAACATTGAGCAGATATTAGCACTAGCATTAGATCGCTAGAATTAGCAAGTTAGCATTAGCATTCAAACATTAACATTACTGTATTTGCCTATATACAAGAGAAGGGTTAATTAAAAGCCATCTGATCTCATATTCTCATGCAGGGTTATGCTTAAATGCCATCTGATGTCTTATTCTCATCTTAAAGGACACTTACAGTATAACAATGACCAGATATTAGCACAAGCATTAGATCGCTAGCATAAGCAAATTAGCATTAGCATTCAAACATTAACATTACTGTATTTGAATATATAGAAGTTGGGTTAATCTTTCTTGCCATCTGATCTCATATTCCCATCATAGAGTACACTTACAGTATAACATTGAGCAGATATTAGCACAAGCATTAGACCGCTAGCATTAGCAAGTTAGCATTAGCATTCAAACATTAACATTACTGTATTTGCCTATATACAAAATAGATAATTAAAAGACATCTGATCTCATATTCTCATGAAGGGTTATGCTTAAATGGCATCTGATCTCTTATTCTCATCATAAAGGACACTTACAGTATAACAATGACCAGATATTAGCACTACCATTAGATCGATAGCATTAGCAAAAATTAGCATTAGCATTCAAACATTACCATTACTTTATTTGAACTTATACATGAAGGGTTTTCTTTATTGCCATCTGATCTCATATCCTGATCAGAGAGTACACTTACAGTATGACTATGAGCAGATATTAGCACTAGCATTAGATCGCTAGCATTAGCAAGTTAGCATTAGCATTCAGACATTATCATTACTGTATTTGCCTATATATTAGAATGGATAAGATTAAATGCCATCTGATCTCATATTCTCATGAAGTGTTAAGTTTAAATGCCATCTGATCTCTTATTCTGATCATAAAGGACACTTACAGTTTAACAATGACCAGATATTAGCACTACCATTAGATCGATAGCATTAGCAAAAATTAGCATTAGCATTCAAACATTACCATTACTTTATTTGAACTTATACATGAAGGGTTAAGCTTTATTGCCATCTGATCTCATATCCTGATCATAGAGTACACTTACAGTATGACTATGAGCAGATATTAGCACTAGCATTAGATCGCTAGCATTAGCAAGTTAGCATTAGCATTCAGACATTATCATTACTGTATTTGCCTATATATTAGAATGGATAAGATTAAATGCCATCTGATCTCATATTCTCATGAAGTGTTAAGTTTAAATGCCATCTGATCTCTTATTCTGATCATAAAGGACACTTACAGTTTTACAATGACCAGATATTAGCGCTAGCATTAGATCGCTAGCATTAGCAAGTTAGCATTAGCATTCAAACATTAACATTACTGTATTTGAATGTATAGAAGTTGGTTCTAATCTTTATAGCCATCTGATCTCATATTCTCATCATAGAGTACACGTACAGTATAACAATGACCAGATATTAGCACTAACATTATATTGCTAGCATTAGCAAGTGAGCATTAGCATTCAAACATTAACATTACTGTATTTGCCTAAAAACAAGAAGGGTTAATTAAAAGCCAACTGATCTCATATTCTCATGAAGGGTTAAGCTTAAATGCCATCTGATGTCACATATTCCCATCATAGAGGACACTAACAGTATAACATTGAGCAGATATTAGCACTAGCATTAGATCGCTAGCATTAGCAAGTTAGCATTAGCATTCAAACATTAACATTACTGTATTTGCCTATATACAAGAATGGATAAGCTTAAAATGCCATCTGATCTCATTTTTCTCATGCAGGGTTATGCTTAAATGCCATCTGATGTCTTATTCTCTTCATAGAGGACACTTACAGTATAACAATGAGCAGAAATTAGCACTAGCATTATATCGCAGCATTAGCAGGTTAGCATTAGCATTCAAATATTAACATTACAGTATTTGCCTTATATACAACAATGGATAAGCATAAATGCCATCTGATATCATATTCTCATGCAGGGGTTATGCTTAAATGCCATCTGATGTCTTATAATCATCATAGAGGACACTTACAGTATAACAATGAGCAGATATTTGCACAAGCATTAGATCGCTAGCATTAGCAAGTTAGCATTAGCATTCAAACATTAACATTACTGTATTTGCCTATATACAAGAAGGGTTAATTAAAAGCCATCTGATCTCATATTCTCATGAAGGGATATGCTGAAATGCCATCTGATCACATATTCCTCATCAGAGAGGACACTTACAGTATAACATTGAGCAGATATTAGCACTAGCATTAGATCGCTAGCATTAGCAAGTTAGCAATAGCATTCAAACATTAACATTACTGTATTTGCCTATATACAAGAATGTATGAGCTTTAATGCCATCTGATCTCATATTCTCATGCAGGGTTATGCTAAATGCCATCTGATGTCTTATTCTCATCATAGAGGACACTTACAGTATAACAATGAGCAGATATTAGCACAAGCATTAGATCGCTAGCATTAGCAAGTTAGCATTAGCATTCAAACATTAACATTACTGTATTTGCCTATATACAAGAAGGGTTAATTAAAAGCCATCTGATCTCATATTCTCATGCAGGGTTATGCTTAAATGCCATCTGATGTCTTATTCTCATCATAAAGGACACTTACAGTATAACAATGACCAGATATTAGCACTAGCATTAGATCGCTAGCATTAGCAAATTAGCATTAGCATTCAAACATTAACATTACTGTATTTGAATATATAGAAGTTGGGTTAATCTTTCTTGCCATCTGTTCTCATATTCCCATCATAGAGTACACTTACAGTATAACATTGAGCAGATATTAGCACTAGCATTAGATCGCTAGAATTAGCAAGTTAGCATTAGCATTCAAACATTAACATTACTGTATTTGCCTATATACAAGAAGGGTTAATTAAAAGACATCTGATCTCATATTCTCATGAAGGGTTATGCTTAAATGCCATCTGATCTCTTATTCTCATCATAAAGGACACTTACAGTATAACAATGACCAGATATTAGCACTAGCATTAGATCGATAGCATTAGCAAAAGTTAGCATTAGCATTCAAACATTAACATTACTGTATTTGAACTATATACAAGAATGTATGAAGGGTTAATCTTTATTGCCAATGATCTCATATCTGATCATAGATATTACAGTATAACAATGAGCAGATATTAGCACTAACATTAGATGCTAGCATTGCAAGTTAGCATTAGCATTGACATTATCATTACTGTATTTGCCTATATAGAATGGATAAGATTAAAGCCATATGATCTCATATTCTCATGAGCAGAGTTTAAATGCCAGCATCTCTTATTCTGATCAAAAAGGACACAGTTTTAGCATTAGCATTTAAAGATTAGCATTGACCACATTATATACATGAAGGGTTAATCTGATCTCATATCCTGATCTTTGCCTATAGCACAATTAGCCATCTGATCTCAGTTAGCATTAGCATTTAACATTACTCATGTAGGCCATCTGATCTCATATTTAATAAGTTTTGCCATAGCTTATTCTGATAACAATAATATTCCATCTGATGTCTAACAATGACCAGATATTCATCTATACATTATATTGCTAGCATTAGCAAGTATAACAATAGCATTCAAACATTAACATTACTGTACTAAAAACAAGAAGGGTTAATTAAAGCCAACTGATCTCATATTCAAATGAAGGGTTAGCATTAAATGCCATCTTCAAATTCCCATTAGAGGACACTTACAGTATAACATTGAGAATATATAGCATTAGATGGGCATTAATCTTTAGCATTCAAACATCATTGTTCTCATATTCCCATGCCATATCTCATTTTCTCATGCAGGGTTATGCTTAAATGCCAGTATGTCTTACATTCATAGCAGACATTAGCACTAGCATTAGCAGAAATCGCACTAGCATTATATCGCTAGCATTAGCAGGTTAGCATTAGCATTCAAATATTAACATTACTGTATTTGCCTATATACAACAATGGATAAGCATTAAATGCATCTGATCTCATATTCTCATGAAGGGTTATGCTTAAATGCCATCTGATGTCTTATAATCATCATAGAGGACACTTACAGTATAACAATGAGCAGATATTAGCACAAGCATTAGATCGCTAGCATTAGCAAGTTAGCATTAGCATTCAAACATTAACATTACTGTATTTGCCTATATACAAGAAGGGTTAATTAAAAAGACATCTGATTCATATTCTCATGAAGGGATATGCTGAAATGCCATCTGATCACATATTCCCATCAGAGAGGACACTTACAGTATAACATTGAGCAGATATTAGCACTAGCATTAGATCGCTAGCATTAGCAAGTTAGCATTAGCATTCAAACATTAACATTACTGTATTTGCCTATATACAAGAATGTATGAGCTTTAATGCCATCTGATCTCATATTCTCATGCAGGGTTGTGCTAAAATGCCATCTGATGTCTTATTCTCACCATAGAGGACAATTACAGTATAACAATGAGCAGATATTAGCACAAGCATTAGATCGCTAGCATTAGCAAGTTAGCATTAGCATTCAAACATTAACATTACTGTATATGCCTATATACAAGAAGGGTTAATTAAAAAGCCATCTGATCTTATATTCTCATGCAGGGTTATGCTTAAATGCCATCTGATGTCTTATTCTCATCATAGAGGACACTTACAGTATAACAATGAACAGATATTAGCACTAGCATTAGATTGCTAGCATTAGCAAGTTAGCATTAGCATTCAGACATTATCATTACTGTATTTGCCTATATACAAGAATGGATAAGATTAAATGCCATCTGATCTCATATTCTCATGAAATGTTATGTTTAAATGCCATCTGATCTCTTATTCTGATCATAAAGGACACTTACAGTTTAACAATGACCAGATATTAGCGCTAGCATTAGATCGCTAGCATTAGCAAGTTAGCATTAGCATTCAAACATTAACATTACTGTATTTGCCTATATACAAGAATGTATGAGCTTTAATGGCATCTGATCTCATATTCTCATGCAGGGTTATGCTAAAATGCCATCTGATGTCTTATTCTCATCATAGAGGACACTTACAGTATAACAATGAACAGATATTAGCACTAGCACTAGATCGCTAGCATTAGCAAGTTAGCATTAGCATTCAAACATTAACATTACTGTATTTGCCTATATACAAAAGGGATAATTAAAAGACATCTGATCTCATATTCTCATGAAGGGTTATGCTTAAATGGCATCTGATCTCTTATTCTCATCATAAAGGACACTTACAGTATAACAATGACCAGATATTAGCAATAACATTAGATCGATAGCATTAGCAAAAAATTAGCATTAGCATTCAAACATTACCATTACTTTATTTGAACTTATACATGAAGGGTTAAGCTTTATTGCCATCTGATCTCATATCCTGATCATAGAGTACACTTACAGTATGACAATGAGCAGATATTAGCACTAGCATTAGATCGCTAGCATTAGCAAGTTAGCATTAGCATTCAGACATTATCATTACTGTATTTGCCTATATATTAGAATGGATAAGATTAAATGCCATCTGATCTCATATTCTCATGAAGTGTTAAGTTTAAATGCCATCTGATCTCTTATTCTGATCATAAAGGACACTTACAGTTTAACAATGACCAGATATTAGCGCTAGCATTAGATCGCTAGCATTAGCAAGTTAGCATTAGCATTCAAACATTAACATTACTGTATTTGAATGTATAGAAGTTGGGTTAATCTTTATAGCCATCTGATCTCATATTCTCATCATAGAGTACACGTACAGTATAACAATGACCAGATATTAGCACAAACATTATATTGCTAGCATTAGCAAGTGAGCATTAGCATTCAAACATTAACATTACTGTATTTGCCTAAAAACAAGAAGGGTTAATTAAAAGCCAACTGATCTCATATTCTCAGGAAGGGATAAGCTTAAATGCCATCTGATCACATATTCCCATCAGAGAGGACACTTACAGTATAACATTGAGCAGATATTAGCACTAGCATTAGATCGCTAGCATTAGCAAGTGAGTATTAGCATTCAAACATTAACATTACTGTATTTGCCTATATACAAGAATGGATAAGCTTTCATGCAATCTGATCTCATTTTCTCATGCAGGGTTATGCTTAAATGCCATCTGATGTCTTATTCTCTTCATAGAGGACACTTACAGTATTACAATGAGCAGAAATTAGCACTAGCATTATATCGCTAGCATTAGCAGGTTAGCATTAGCATTCAAATATTAACATTACTGTATTTGCCTTTATACAACAATGGATAAGCAAAAATGCCATCTGATCTCATATTCTCATGCAGGGTTATGCTTAAATGCCATCTGATGTCTTATAATCATCATAGAGGACACTTACAGTATAACAATGAGCAGATATTTGCACAAGCATTAGATCGCTAGCATTAGCAAGTTAGAATTAGCATTCAAACATTAACATTACTGTATTTGCCTATATACAAGAAGGGTTAATTAAAAGACATCTGATCTCATATTCTCATGAAGGGATATGTTTAAATGCCATCTGATCACATATTCCCATCAGAGAGGACACTTACAGTATAACATTGAGCAGATATTAGCACTAGCATTAGATCGCTAGCATTAGCAAGTTAGCATTAGCATTCAAACATTAACATTACTGTTTTTTGCCTATATACAAGAAGGGTTAATTAAAAGCCATCTGATCTCATATTCTCATGAAGGGTTATGCTTAAATGCCATCTGATGTCTTATTCTCATCATAAAGGACACTTACAGTATAACAATGAGCAGATATTAGCACAAGCATTAGATCGCTAGCATTAGCAAGTTAGCATTAGCATTCAAACATTAACATTACTTTATTTGAATAATATATACAAGAAGGGTTAATTAAAAGCCATCTTTCATATTCTCATCTGCTTAAATGCCATCTGATCTTATTCTCATCATAAAGGACACTTACAGTATAACAATGACCAGATATTAGCACTAGCATTAGATCGCTAGCATTAGCAAGTTAGCATTAGCATTCAAACATTAACATTACTTGTATTTGAATATATTCAAGAAGGGTTAATCTTGATTGCCATCTGATCTCATATTCTCATCATAGAGTACACTTACAGTATAACAATGAGCAGATATTAGCACTAGCATTAGATCGCTAGCATTAGCGAATTAGCATTAGCATTCAAACATTAACATTACTGTATTTGCCTATTTACAAGAATGGATAAGATTAAAAGCCATCTGATCTCATATTCTCATGAAGGGTTATGCTTAAATGCCATCTGATGTCTCAAATATTCCCATCTTAGAGGACACTTACAGTATAACATTGAGCAGATTTTAGCACTAGCATTAGATCGCTAGCATTAGCAAGTTAGCATTAGCATTCAAACATTAACATTACTGTTTTTGCCTAAATACAAGAATGTATGAGCTTAAAGTGCCATCTGATCTCATATTCTCATGAAGGGTTATGCTTAAATGCCATCTGATGTCTTATTCTCATCATAAAGGACACTTACAGTATAACAATGAGCAGATATTAGCACAAGCATTAGATCGCTAGCATTAGCAAGTTAGCATTAGCATTCAAACATTAACATTACTGTATTTGCCTATATACAAAAAGGGTTAATTAAAAGGCATCTGATCTCATATTCTCATGAAGGGTTATGCTGAAATGCCATCTGATCTCATATTCTCATCATAGAGGACACTTACAGTATAACAATGAGCAGATATTAGCACTAGCATTAGATCGCTAGCATTAGCAAGTTAGCAATAGCATTCAAACATTAACATTACTGAGCTTTATTTGATCTCATATTCTCATGCAGGGTTGTGCTAAATATCAGAAGGGTATAACAATGAGCAGATATTAGCACAAGCATTAGATGCTAGCATTAGCAAGTTAGCCATTCATTGATCTATATCATAGCCATCTGATCTTATATTCTCATGCAGGGTTATGCTTAAATGCCATCTGATGTCTTATTCTCATCATAGAGGACACTTACAGTATAACAATGAACAGATATTAGCACTAGCATTAGATCGCTAGCATTAGCAAGTTAGCATTAGCATTCAGACATTATCATTACTGTATTTGCCTATATACAAGAATGGATAAGATTAAATGCCATCTGATCTCATATTCTCATGAAGGGTTATGTTTAAATGCCATCTGATCTCTTATTCTGATCATAAAGGACACTTACAGTTTAACAATGACCAGATATTAGCGCTAGCATTAGATCGCTAGCATTAGCAAGTTAGCATTAGCATTCAAACATTAACATTACTGTATTTTGCCTATATACAAGAATGTATGAGCTTTAATGGCATCTGATCTCATATTCTCATGCAGGGTTATGCTAAAATGCCATCTGATGTCTTATTCTCATCATAGAGGACACTTACAGTATAACAATGAACAGATATTAGCACTAGCATTAGATCGCTAGCATTAGCAAGTTAGCATTAGCATTCAAACATTAACATTACTGTATTTGCCTATATACAAAAGGGATAATTAAAAGACATCTGATCTCATATTCTCATGAAGGGTTATGCTTAAATGCCATCTGATGTCTTATT
Organism: Gymnothorax javanicus; assembly: GCA_029692085.1. Lineage (NCBI taxonomy): Eukaryota > Metazoa > Chordata > Actinopteri > Anguilliformes > Muraenidae > Gymnothorax > Gymnothorax javanicus. Next base: position 12,281,009 of record CM056197.1, read on the forward strand.
CTCATCATAAAGGACACTTACAGTATAACAATGACCAGATATTAGCACTAGCATTAGATCGATAGCATTAGCAAAAATTAGCATTAGCATTCAAACATTACCATTACTTTATTTGAACTTATACATGAAGGGTTAAGCTTAAATTGCCATCTGATCTCATATTCCATGATCATAGGTTACACTTACAGTATGACAATGAGCAGATATTAGCTTAGCATTAGATTCATTACTAGCATTAGCATTAATTAAAAGACATTAGCATTTACATTCAGACATTATCATTACTCATATTTGCCTATATATTAGAATGGATAAGATTAAATGCCATCTGATCTCATATTCTCATGAAGTGTTAAGTTTAAATGCCATCTGATCTCTTATTCTCATCATAAAGGACACTTACAGTTTAACAATGACCAGATATTAGCGCTAGCATTAGATCGCTATATTACAAGTTAGCATTAGCATTCAAACATTAACATTACTGTATTTGAATATTCTCAAGAAGGGTTAATCTTTAAATGCCATCTGATCTCATATTCTCATCATAGAGGACACTTACAGTATAACAATGAGCAGATATTAGCACAAACATTAGATTGCTAGCATTAGCAAGTTAGCATTAGCATTCAAACATTAACATTACTGTATTTGCCTATAAACAAGAATGGGTTAATTAAAAGCCATCTGATCTCATATTCTCATGGAGGGTTATGCTTAAATGCCATCTGATGTCTTATTCTCATCATAGAGGACACTTACAGTATAACAATGAGCAGATATTAGCACTAGCATTAGATCGCTAGCATTAGCAAGTTAGCATTAGCATTCAAACATTAACATTACTGTATTTGCCTATATACAAGAATGGATAAGCATAAATGCAATCTGATCTCATATTCTCATGCAGGGTTATGCTTAAATGCCATCTGATGTCTTATTCTCATCATAGAGGACACTTACAGTATAACAATGAGCAGAAATTAGCACTAGCATTAGATCGCTAGCATTAGCAAGTTAGCATTAGCATTCAAACATTAACATTACTGTATTTGCCTTTATACAACAATGGATAAGCATAAATGCCATCTGATCTCATATTCTCATGCAGGGTTATGCTTAAATGCCATCTGATGTCTTATAATCATCATAGAGGACACTTACAGTATAACAATGAGCAGATATTAGCACAAGCATTAGATCGCTAGCATTAGCAAGTTAGCATTAGCATTCAAACATTAACATTACTGTATTTGCCTATATACAAGAAGGGTTAATTAAAAGACATCTGATCTCATATTCTCATGAAGGGTTATGTTTAAATGCCATCTGATCACATATTCCCATCAGAGAGGACACTTACAGTATAACATTGAGCAGATATTAGCACTAGCATTAGATCGCTAGCATTAGCAAGTTAGCATTAGCATTCAAACATTCAAACATTACAAGAATTACTGATTACTGTATTTGCCATCTGATTCTTATTCTCATCATATAGGACACTTACAGTATAACAATGAGCAGATTAATTAAAAGACATCTGATCTCATATTCTCATTCAAACATTAACATTACTGTATTTGCTTAAATTCCATCTGATCTTAATTATTCTCATCTGAAAGGATATTCTCACAGTATAACAATGACCAGATATTAGCAATTAGCATTAGAATGCTTATAGCAAGTTAGCATTAGCATCATTCAAACATTAACATTACATTATAACAATGACCAGATATTAGCAAGCATTAGAGCACAAGCATTAGCAATTAGCAAGTTAGCATTAGCATTCATTAACATTACTGTATTTGAATATATACAAGAAGGGTTAAGTTTTATTGCCATCTGATCTCATATTCTCATCATAGAGTACATGTACAGTATAACAATGACGAGATATTAGCACTAGCATTAGATCGCTAGCATTAGCAAGTTAGCAATAGCATTCAAACATTAACATAACTTTATTTGAATATATTCAAGAAGGGTTAAACTTGATTGCCATCTGATCTCATATTCTCATCATAGAGTACACTTACAGTATGACAATGAGCAGATATTAGCACTAGCATTAGATCGCTAGCATTAGCGAATTAGCATTAGCATTCAGACATTAACATTACTGTATTTACCTATTTACAAGAATGGATAAGATTAAAAGCCATCTGATATCATATTCTCATGAAGGGTTATGCTTAAATGCCATCTGATCACATATTCCCATCAGAGAGGACACTTACAGTATAACATTGAGCAGATTTTAGCACTAGCATTAGATCGTTAGCATTAGCAAGTTTGTAATAGCATTCAAACATTAACATTACTGTTTTTGCCTAAATACAAGAATGTATGAGCTTTAGTGCCATCTGATCTCATATTCTCATGCAGGGTTATGCTTAAATGCCATCTGATGTCTTATTCTCATCATAAAGGACACTTACAGTATAACAATGAGCAGATATTAGCACAAGCATTAGATCGCTAGCATTAGCAAGTTAGCATTAGCATTCAAACATTAACATTACTGTATTTGCCTATATACAAGAAGGGTTAATTTAAAGCCATCTGATCTCATATTCTCATACAGGGTTATGCTTAAATGCCATCTGATGTCTTATTCTCATCATAAAGGACACTTACAGTATAACAATGACCAGATATTAGCACTAGCATTAGATCGCTAGCATTAGCAAATTAGCATTAGCATTCAAACATTAACATTACTGTATTTGAATATATAGAAGTTGGGTTAATCTTTCTTGCCATCTGATCTCATATTCCCATCATAGAGGACACTTACAGTATAACATTGAGCAGATATTAGCACTCGCATTAGATCGCTAAAATTAGCAAGTTAGCATTAGCATTCAAACATTAACATTACTGTATTTGCCTATATACAAGAAGGGTTAATTAAAAGACATCTGATCTCATATTCTCATGAAGGGTTATGCTTAAATGCCATCTGATCACATATTCCCATCAGAGAGGACACTTACAGTATAACATTGAGCAGATATTAGCACGAGCATTAGATCGCAAGCATTAGCAAGTTAGCATTAGCATTCAAACATTAACATTACTGTATTTGCCTACATCCAAGAATGTATGAGGTTTAATGCCATCTGATCTCATATTCTCATGCAGGGTTATGCTAAAATGCCATCTGATGTCTTATTCTCATCATAAAGGACACTTACAGTAAACCAATGACCAGATATAAGCACTAGCATTAGATCGCTAGCATTAGTAAATTAGCATTTGCATTCAAACATTAACATTACTGTATTTGAATATATAGAAGTTGGGTTCATCTTTCTTGCCATCTGATCTCATATTCCCATCATAGAGGACACTTACAGTATAACATTGAGCAGATATTAGCACTAGCATTAGATCGCTAGCATTAGCAAGTTAGCATTAGCATTCAAACATTAACATTACAGTATTTGCCTGTATACAAGAATGGATATGCTTTAATGCCATCTGATCTCATATTCTCATGCAGGGTTATGCTTAAATGCCATCTGATGTCTTATTCTCCTCATAGAGGACACTAACAGTATTACAATCAGCAGATATTAGCACTTGCAATATATCGCTAGCAATAGCAGATTAGCATTAGCATTCCAACATTAACATTACTGTATTTGCCTATATACAACAATGGATAAGCATAAATGCCATCTGATCTCATATTCTCATGCAGGGTTCTGCTTAAATGCCATCTGATGTCTTAATCTCATCATAGAGGACACTTACAGTATTACAATGAGCAGAAATTAGCACTAGCATTATATCGCTAGCATTATCAGGTTAGCATTAGCATTCAAACATTAACATTACTGTATTGGCCTATATACAAGAAAGGTTAATTAAAAGATATCTTATCTCATATTCTCATGAAGGGTTATGCTTAAATGCCATCTGATCACATATTCCCATCAGAGAGGACACTTTCAGTATAACATTGAGCAGATATTAGCACTAGCATTAGATCGCTAGCATTAGCACGTTAGCAATAGCATACAAACATTAACATTACTGTTTTTGCCTATATACAAGAATGTATGAGCTTTAATGCCATCTGATCTCATATTCTCATGCAGGGTTATGCTAAAATGCCATCTGATGTCTTATTCTCATCATAGAGGACACTTACAGTATAACAATGAGCAGATATTTGCACAAGCATTAGATCGCTAGCATTAGCACGTTAGCATTAGCATTCAAACATTAACATTACTCTATTTGCCTACATACAAGAAGGGTTAATTAAAAGACATCTGATCTCATATTCTCATGAAGGGTTATGCTTAAATGCCATCTGATCACATATTCCCTTCAGAGAAGAAACTTACAGTATAACATTGAGCAGATATTAGCACTCGCATTAGATCGCTAGCATTAGCAAGTTAGCATTAGCATTCAAACATTAACATTACTGTATTTGCCTATAAACAAGAAGGGTTAATTAAAAGACATCTGATCTCATATTCTCATGAAGGGTTATGCTTAAATGCCATCTGATCACATATTCCCATCAGAGAGGACACTTACAGTATAACATTGAGCAGATATTTGCACAAGCATTAGATCGCTAGCATTAGCAAGTTAGCATTAGCATTCAAACATTAACATTACTGTATTTGCCTATACACAAGAAGGGTTAATTAAAAGCCATCTGATCTCATATTCTCATGCAGGGTTATGCTTAAATGCCATCTGATGTTTTATTCTCATCATAAAGGACACTTAGAGTATAACAATGACCAGATATTAGCCCTAGCATTAGATCGCTAGCATTAGCAAATTAGCATTAGCATTCAAACATTAACATTACTGTATTTGCCTATACACAAGAAGGGTTAATTAAAAGCCATCTGATCTCATATTCTCATGCAGGGTTATGCTAAAATGCCATCTGATGTTTTATTCTCATCATAAAGGACACTTACAGTATAACAATGACCAGATATTAGCACTAGCATTAGATCGCTAGCATTAGCAAATTAGCAATAGCATTCAAACATTAACATTACTGTCGTGAATATATACAAGAAGGGTTAAGTTTTATTGCCATCTGATCTCATATTCTCATCATTGAGTACACGTACAGTATAACAATGACCAGATATTAGCACTAGCATTAGATCGCTAGCATTAGCAAGTTATCATTAGCATTCAAACATTAACATAACTTTATTTGAATATATACAAGAAGGGTTAAACTTGATTGCCATCTGATCTCACATTCACACCATAGAGTACACTTAGAGTATGACAATGAGCAGATATTAGCACTAGCATTAGATCGCTAGCATTAGCGAATTAGCATTAGCATTCAGACATTAACATTACTGTATTTACCTATTTACAAGAATGGATAAGATTAAAAGCCATCTGATCTCATATTCTCATGAAGGGTTATACTTAAATGCCATCTGATGTCTTATTCTCATCATGGAGGACACTTACAGAATAGCAATGATCAGATATTTGCACAAGCATTAGATCGCTAGCATTAGCAAGTTAGCAATAGCATTCAAACATTAACATTACTGTATTTGCCTATATACAACAATGGATAAGCATAAATGCCATCTGATCTCATATTCTCATGCAGGGTTATGCTTAAATGCCATCTGATGTCTAATTCTCATCATAGAGGACACTTACAGTATAACAATGAGCAGATATTAGCACAAGCATTAGATCGCTAGCATTAGCAAGTTAGCATTAGCATTCAAACATTAACATTACTGTATTTGCCGATATACAAGAAGGGTTAATTAAAAGCCATCTGATCTCATATTCTCACGCAGGGTTATTCTTAAATGCAATCTGATGTCTTATTCTCATCATAGAAAAAACTTACAGTATAACAATGAGCAGATATTAGCACTAGCATTAGATCGCTAGCATTAGCAAGTTAGCATTAGCATTCAAACATTAACATTACTGTATTTGCCTATATACAAGAAGGGTTTATTAAAAGACATCTGATCTCATATTCTCATGAAGGGTTATGCTTAAATGCCATCTGATCTCTTATTCTCATCATAAAGTACACGTACAGTATAACAATGACCAGATATTAGCACTAGCATTAGATCGCTAGCATTAGCAAGTTAGCATTAGCATTCAAACATTAACATTACTGTATTTGCCTTTATACAAGAAGGGTTAATTAAAAGACATCTGATCTCATATTCTCATGAAGGGTTATGCTTAAATGCCATCTGATCTCTTATTCTCATCATAAAGTACACGTACAGTATAACAATGACCAGATATGAGCACTAGCATTAGATCGCTAGCATTAGCAAGTTAGCAATAGCATTCAAACATTAACATTACTGTAGTGAATATATACAAGAAGGGTTAATTTTATTGCCATCTGATCTCATATTCTCATCATAGAGTTATGCATACAGTATAACAATGACCAGATATTAGCACTAGCATTATATTGCTAGCATTAGCAAGAGAGCATTAGCATTCAAACATTAACATTACTGGATTTGCATATATACAAGAAGGGTTAATTAAAAGCCATCTGATCTCATATTCTCATGAAGGGTTAAGCTTAAATGCCATCTGATCACATATTCCCATCAGAGAGGACACTTACAGTATAACATTGAGCAGATATTAGCACTAGCATTAGATCGCTAGCATTAGCAAGTGAGTATTAGCATTCAAACATTAACATTACTGTATTTGCCTATATACCAGAATGGATAAGCTTTAATGCCATCTGATCTTATATTCTCATGCAGGGTTATGCTTAAATGCCATCTGATGTCTTATTCTCATCATAGAGGACACTTACAGTATTACAATGAGCAGAAATTAGCACTAGCATTATATCGCTAGCATTAGCAGGTTAGCATTAGCATTCAAATTTTAACATTACTGTATTTGCCTTTATACAACAATGGATAAGCATAAATGCCATCTGATCTCATATTCTCATGCAGGGTTATGCTTAAATGCCATCTGATCTCTTATTCTCATCATAAAGTACACGTACAGTATAACAATGACCAGATATTAGCACTAGCATTAGATCGCTAGCATTAGCAAATTAGCATTAGCATTCAAACATTAACATTACTGTCATATTCCCATCATAGAGGACACTTACAGTATAACATTGAGCAGATATTAGCACTAGCATTATATCGCTAGCATTAGCAGGTTAGCATTAGCATTCAAATTTTAACATATACTGTATTTGCCTTTATACAACAATGGATAAGCATAAATGCCATCTGATCTCATATTCTCATGCAGGGTTATGCTAAAATGCCATCTGATGTCTTATTCTCATCATAAAGGACACTTACAGTAAACCAATGACCAGATATAAGCACTAGCATTAGATCGCTAGCATTAGCAAGTTAGCATTTGCATTCAAACATTAACATTACTGTATTTGCCGATATACAAGAAGGGTTAATTAAAAGCCATCTGATCTCATATTCTCAGGCAGGGTTATTCTTAAATGCAATCTGATGTCTTATTCTCATCATAGAAGAAACTTACAGTATAACAATGAGCAGATATTAGCACTAGCATTAGATCGCTAGCATTAGCAAGTTAGCATTAGCATTCAAACATTAACATTACTGTATTTGCCTATATACAAGAAGGGTTAATTAAAAGACATCTGATCTCATATTCTCATTTAGGGTTATGCTTAAATGACATCTGATCTCTTAATCTCATGATAAAGGACACTTACAGTATAACAATAACCATATATTAACACTAGCATTAGATCGCTAGCATTAGCAAGTTAGCAATAGCATTCAAACATTAACATTACTGTAGTGAATATATACAAGAAGGGTTAAGTTTTATTGCCATCTGATCTCATATTCTCATCATAGAGTACACGTACAGTATAACAATGACCAGATATTAGCACTAGCATTAGATCGGTAGCATTAGCAAGTTAGCATTAGCATTCAAACATTAACATAACTTTATTTGAATATATACAAGAAGTGTTAAACTTGATTGCCATCTGATCTCATATTCTCATCATAGAGTACACTTACAGTATGACAATGAGCAGATATTATCACTAGCATTAGATCGCTAGCATTAGCGAATTAGCATTAGCATTCAGACAATAACATTCCTGTATTTACCTATTTACAAGAATGGATAAGATTAAAAGCCATCTGATCTCACATTCTCATGAAGGGTGATACTTAAATGCCATCTGATGTCTTATAATCATCATAGAGGACACTTACAGTATAACAATGAGCAGATATTTGCACAAGCATTAGATCGCTAGCATTAGCAAGTTAGCATTAGCATTCAAACATTAATATTACTGTATTCGCCTATATACAAGAATGTATGAGCTTTAATGCCATCTGATCTCATATTCTCATGCAGGGTTATGCTAAAATGCCATCTGATGTCTTATTCTCATCATAGAGGACACTTACAGTATAACAATGAGCAGATATTAGCACAAGCATTAAATCGCTATCATTAGCAAGTTAGCATTAGCATTCAAACATTAACATTACTGTATTTGCCTATATACAAGAAGGGTTAATTAAAAGCCATCTGATCTCATATTCTCATGCAGGGTTATGCTTAAATGCCATCTGATCTCTTATTCTCATCATAAAGTACACGTACAGTATAACAATGACCAGATATTAGCACTAGCATTAGATCGCTAGCATTAGCAAGTTAGCATTAGCATTCAAACATTAACATTACTGTATTTGCCAATATACAAGAGGGGTTGATTAAAAGACATCTGATCTCATATTCTCATGAAGGGTTATGCTTAAATGCCATCTGATCACATATTCCCATCAGAGAGGACACTTACAGTATAACATTGAGCAGATATTAGCAGTAGCATTAGATCGCTAGAATTAGCAAGTTAGCATTAGCATTCAAACATTAACATTACTGTATTTGCCTTTATACAAGAATGTATGAGCTTTAATGCCATCTGATCTCATATTCTCATGCAGGGTTATGCTAAAATGCCATCTGATGTCTTATTCTCACCATAAAGGACACTTATAGTATTACAATGAGCAGAAATTAGCACTAGCATTATATCGCTAGCATTAGCAGGTTAGCATTAGCATTCAAATATTAACATTACTGTATTTGCCATTATACAACAATGGATAAGCGTAAATGCCATCTGATCTAATATTCTCATGCAGGGTTATGCTTAAATGCCATCTGATGTCTTATAATCATCATAGCGGACACTTACAGTATAACAATGAGCAGATATTTGCACAAGCATTAGATCGCTAGCATTAGCACGTTAGCATTAGCATTCAAACATTAACGTTACTGTATTTGCCTATATACAAAATGGGTTAATTAAAAGACATCAGATCTCATATTCTCATGAAGGGTTATGCTTAAATGCCATCTGATCACATATTCCCATCAGAGAGGACACTTACAGTATAACATTGAGCATATTTTAGCACTAGCATTAGATCGCTAGCATTAGCAAGTTAGCAATAGCATTCAAACATTAACATTACTGTTTTTGCCTATATACAAGAATGTATGAGCTTTAGTGCCATCTGATCTCATATTCTCATGCAGGGTTATGCTAAAATGCCATCTGATGTCTTATTCTCATCATAGAGGACACTTACAGTATAACAATGAGCAGATATTAGCACAAGCATTAGATCGCTAGCATTAGCAATTCAGCATTAGCATTCAAACATTAACATTACTGTATTTGCCTATATACAAGAAGGGTTAATTTAAAGCCATCTGATCTCATATTCTCATGCAGGGTTATGCTTAAATGCCATCTGATGTCTTATTCTCCTCATAAAGGACACTTACAGTATCAGAATGACCAGATATTAGCACTAGCATTAGATCGCTAGCATTAGCAAATTAGCATTAGCATTCAAACATTAACATTACTGTATTTGAATATATAGAAGTTGGGTTAATCTTTCTTGCCATCTGATCTCATATTCCCATCATACAGGACACTTACAGTATAACATTTAGCAGATATTAGCACTAGCATTAGATCGCTAGAATTAGCAAGTTAGCATTAGCATTCAAACATTTACATTACTGTATTTGCCTATATACAAGAAGGGTTAATTAAAAGACATCTGATCTCATATTCTCATGAAAGGTTATGCTTAAATGACAACTGATCTCTTATTCTCATCATAAAGGACACTTACAGTATAACAATGACCAGATATTAGCACTAGCATTAGATCGCTAGCATTAGCAAGTTAGCAATAGCATTCAAACATTAACATTACTGTAGTGAATATATACAAGAAGGGTTAAGTTTTATTGCCATCTGATCTCATATTCTCGTCATAGAGTACACGTACAGTATAACAATGACCAGATATTAGGACTAGCATTAGATCGGTAGCATTAGCAAGTTAGCATTAGCATTCAAACATTGACATAACTTTATTTGAATATATACAAGAAGGGTTAAACTTGATTCACATCTGATCTCATATTCTCATCATAGAGTACACTTACAGTATGACAATGAGCAGATATTAGCACTAGCATTAGATCGCTAGCATTAGCGAATTAGCATTAGCATTCAGACAATAACATTACTGTATTTACCTATTTACAAGAATGTATAAGATTAAAAGACATCTGATCTCACATTCTCATGAAGGGTGATACTTAAATGCCATCTGATGTCTTATAATCATCATAGAGGACACTTACAGTATAACAATGAGCAGATATTTGCACAAGCATTAGATCGCTAGCATTAGCAAGTTAGCATTAGCATTCAAACATTAACATTTCTGTATTCGCCTATATACAAGAATGTATGATCTTTAATGCCATCTGATCTCATATTCTCATGCAGGGTTATGCTAAATTGCCATCTGATGTCTTATTCTCATCATAGAGGACACTTACAGTATAACAATGAGCAGATATTAGCACAAGCATTAAATCGCTATCATTAGCAAGTTAGCATTAGCATTCAAACATTAACATTACTGTATTTGCCTATATACAAGAAGGGTTAATTAAAAGCCATCTGATCTCTTATTCTCATGCAGGGTTATGCTTAAATGCCATCTGATCTCTTATTCTCATCATAAAGTACACATACAGTATAACAATGACCAGATATTAGCACTAGCATTAGATCGCTAGCATTAGCAAGTTAGCATTAGCATTCAAACATTAACATTACTGTATTTGCCAATATACAAGAGGGGTTGATTAAAGACATCTGATCTCATATTCTCATGAAGGGTTATGCTTAAATGCCATCTGATCACAAATTCCCATCAGAGAAGACACTTACAGTATAACATTGAGCAGATATTAGCAGTAGCATTAGATCGCTAGAATTAGCAAGTTAGCATTAGCATTCAAACATTAACATTACTGTATTTGCCTTTATACAAGAATGTATGAGCTTTAATGCCATCTGATCTCATATTCTCATGCAGGGTTATGCTAAAATGCCATCTGATGTCTTATTCTCACCATAGAGGACACTTATAGTATTACAATGAGCAGAAATTAGCACTAGCATTATATCGCTAGCATTAGCACGTTAGCATTAGCATTCAAATATTAACATTACTGTATTTGGCATTATACAACAATGGATAAGCATAAATGCCATCTGATCTCATATTCTCATGCAGGGTTATGCTTAAATGCCATCTGATGTCTTATTCTCCTCATAAAGGACACTTACAGTATCACAATGACCAGATATTAGCACGAGCATTAGATCGCTAGAATTAGCAAATTAGCATTAGCATTCAAACATTAACATTACTGTATTTGAATATATAGAAGTTTGGTTAATCTTTCTTGCCATCTGATCTCATATTCCCATCATACAGGACACTTACAGTATAACATTGAGCAGATATTAGCACTAGCATTAGATCGCTAGAATTAGCAAGTTAGCATTAGCATTCAAACATTAACATTACTGTATTTGCCTATATACAAGAATGTATGAGCTTTAATGCCATCTGATCTCATATTCTCATGCAGGGTTATGCTAAAATGCCATGTGATGTCTTATTCTCATCATAGAGGACACTTACAGTATAACAATGAGCAGATTTTAGCACTAGAATTAGATCGCTAGCATTAGCAAGTTAGCAATAGCATTCAAACATTAACATTACTGTATTTGCCTATATACAAGAATGTATGAGCTTTAATGCCATCTGATCTCATATTCTCATGCAGGGTTATGCTAAAATGCCATCTGATGTCTTAATCTCATCATAGAGACATTACAGTATAACAATGAGGAGATATTAGCACAAGCATTAGTTCGCTAGCATTAGCAAGTTAGCATTAGCATTCAAACATTAACATTACTGTATTTGGCTATATACAAGAAGGGTTAATTAAAAGCCATCTGATCTCATATTCTCATGCAGGGTTATGCTTAAATGCCATCTTATGTCTTATAATCATCATAGAGGACACTTACAGTTTAACAATGAGCAGATATTTGCACAAGCATTAGATCGCTAGCATTAGCAAGTAAGCATTAGCATTTAAACATTAACATTACTGTATTTGCCTATATACAAGAAGGGTTAAATAAAAGACATCTGATCTCATATTCTCATGAAGGGTTATGCTTAAATGCCATCTGATCACATATTCCCATCAGAGAGGACACTTACAGTAAAACATTGAGCAGATATTAGCACTAGCATTAGATCGCTAGCATTAGCAAGTTAGCAATAGCATTCAAACATTAACATTACTGTTTTTGACGATATATAAGAATGTATGAGCTTTAGTGCCATCTGATCTCATATTCTCATGCAGGGTTATGCTAAAATGCCATCTGATGTCTTATTCTCATCATAGAGGACACTTACAGTATAACAATGAGCAGATATTTGCACAAGCATTAGATCGCTAGCATTAGCAAATAAGCATTAGCATTCAAACATTAACATTACTGTATTTGCCTATATACAAGAAGGGTTAATTAAAAGCCATCTGATCTCATATTCTCATGCAGGGTTATGCATAAATGCCATCTGATGTCTTATTCTCCTCATAGAGGACACTTACAGTATAACAATGAGCAGATATTAGCACTAGCATTAGATCGCTAGCATTAGCAAGTTAGCATTAGCATTCAAACATTAACATTACTGTATTTGACTATATACAAGAAGGGTTAATTAAAAGACATCTGATCTCATATTCTCATGAAGGGTTATGCTTAAATGAAATCTGATCACATATTCCCATCAGAGAGGACACTTACAGTATACCATTGAGCAGATATTAGCACTAGCATTAGATCGCTAGCATTAGCAAGTTGGCAATAGCATTCAAACATTAAAATTACTGTTTTTGCCTATATACAAGAAGGGTTAATTAAAAGACATCTGATCTCATATTCTCATGAAGGGTTATGCTTAAATGCCATCTGATCTCTTATTCTCATCATAAACTACACGTACAGTATAACAATGACCAGATATTAGCACTAGCATTAGATCGCTAGCATTAGCAAGTTAGCAATAGCATTCAAACATTAACATTACTGTAGTGAATATATACAAGAAGGGTTAAGCTTTATTGCCATCTGATCTCATATTCTCATCATAGAGTGCACGTACAGTATAACAATGACCAGATATTAGTACTAGCATTATATTGCTAGCATTAGCAAGTGAGCATTAGCATTCAAACATTAACATTACTGGATTTGCCTATATACAAGAAGGGTTAATTAAAGGCCATCTGATCTCATATTCTCATGAAGGGTTAAGCTTAAATGCCATCTGATCACATATTCCCATCAGAGAGGACACTTACAGTATAACATTGAGCAGATATTAGCACTAGCATTAGATCGCTAGCATTAGCAAGTGAGTATTAGCATTCAAACATTAACATTACTGTATTTGCCTATATACAAGAATGGATAAGGTTTAATGCCATCTGATCTCATATTCTCATGCAGAGTTATGCTTAAATGCCATCTGATGTCTTATTCTCATCATAGAGGACACTTACAGTATTACAATGAGCAGAAATTAGCACTAGCATTATATCGCTAGCATTAGCAGGTTAGCATTAGCATTCAAATATTAACATTACTGTTTTTGCCTATATACAAGAATGTATGAGTTTTAGTGCCATCTGATCTCTTAATCTAATGCAGGGTTATGCTAAAATGCCATCTGATGTCTTATTCTCATCATAGAGGACACTTACAGTATAACAATGAGCAGATATTAGCACAAGCATTAGATCGCTAGAATTAGCAAGTTAGCATTAGCATTCAAACATTAACATTACTGTATTTGCCTATATACAAGAATGGTTAAATAAAAGCCATCTGATCTCATATTCTCATGCAGGGTTATGCTTAAATGCCATCTGATGTCCTATTCTCATCATAGAGGACACTTACAGTATAACATTGAGCAGATATTAGCACTAGCATTAAATCGCTATCATTAGCAAGTTAGCATTAGCATTCAAACATTAACATTACTGTATTTGCCTATATACAAGAAGGGTTAATTAAAAGCCATCTGATCTCTTATTCTCATGCAGGGTTATGCTTAAATGCCATCTGATCTCTTATTCTCATCATAAAGGACACTTACAGTATAACAATGACCAGATATTAGCACTAGCATTAGATCGCTAGCATTAGCAAGTTAGCATTAGCATTCAAACATTAACATTACTGTATTTGCCAATATACAAGAGGGGTTGATTAAAAGACATCTGATCTCATATTCTCATGAAGGGTTATGCTTAAATGCCATCTGATCTCAAATTCTCATCAGAGAAGACACTTACAGTATAACATTGAGCAGATATTAGCAGTAGCATTAGATCGCTAGAATTAGCAAGTTAGCATTAGCATTCAAACATTAACATTACTGTATTTGCCTTTATACAAGAATGTATGAGCTTTAATGCCATCTGATCTCATATTCTCATGCAGGGTTATGCTAAAATGCCATCTGATGTCTTATTCTCACCATAGAGGACACTTATAGTATTACAATGAGCAGAAATTAGCACTAGCATTATATCGCTAGCATTAGCAGGTTAGCATTAGCATTCAAATATTAACATTACTGTATTTGGCATTATACAACAATGGATAAGCATAAATGCCATCTGATCTCATATTCTCATGCAGGGTTATGCTTAAATGCCATCTGATGTCTTATAATCATCATAGCGGACACTTACAGTATCACAATGACCAGATATTAGCACGAGCATTAGATCGCTAGAATTAGCAAATTAGCATTAGCATTCAAACATTAACATTACTGTATTTGAATATATAGAAGTTTGGTTAATCTTTCTTGCCATCTGATCTCATATTCCCATCATACAGGACACTTACAGTATAACATTGAGCAGATATTAGCACTAGCATTAGATCGCTAGAATTAGCAAGTTAGCATTAGCATTCAAACATTAACATTACTGTATTTGCCTATATACAAGAATGTATGAGCTTTAATGCCATCTGATCTCATATTCTCATGCAGGGTTATGCTAAAATGCCATGTGATGTCTTATTCTCATCATAGAGGACACTTACAGTATAACAATGAGCAGATTTTAGCACTAGAATTAGATCGCTAGCATTAGCAAGTTAGCAATAGCATTCAAACATTAACATTACTGTATTTGCCTATATACAAGAATGTATGAGCTTTAATGCCATCTGATCTCATATTCTCATGCAGGGTTATGCTAAAATGCCATCTGATGTCTTAATCTCATCATAGAGGACACTTACAGTATAACAATGAGGAGATATTAGCACAAGCATTAGTTCGCTAGCATTAGCAAGTTAGCATTAGCATTCAAACATTAACATTACTGTATTTGGCTATATACAAGAAGGGTTAATTAAAAGCCATCTGATCTCATATTCTCATGCAGGGTTATGCTTAAATGCCATCTGATGTCTTATAATCATCATAGAGGACACTTACAGTTTAACAATGAGCAGATATTTGCACAAGCATTAGATCGCTAGCATTAGCAAGTAAGCATTAGCATTCAAACATTAACATTACTGTATTTGCCTATATACAAGAAGGGTTAAATAAAAGACATCTGATCTCATATTCTCATGAAGGGTTATGCTTAAATGCCATCTGATCACATATTCCCATCAGAGAGGACACTTACAGTAAAACATTGAGCAGATATTAGCACTAGCATTAGATCGCTAGCATTAGCAAGTTAGCAATAGCATTCAAACATTAACATTACTGTTTTTGACGATATATAAGAATGTATGAGCTTTAGTGCCATCTGATCTCATATTCTCATGCAGGGTTATGCTAAAATGCCATCTGATGTCTTATTCTCATCATAGAGGACACTTACAGTATAACAATGAGCAGATATTTGCACAAGCATTAGATCGCTAGCATTAGCAAATAAGCATTAGCATTCAAACATTAACATTACTGTATTTGCCTATATACAAGAAGGGTTAATTAAAAGCCATCTGATCTCATATTCTCATGCAGGGTTATGCATAAATGCCATCTGATGTCTTATTCTCCTCATAGAGGACACTTACAGTATAACAATGAGCAGATATTAGCACTAGCATTAGATCGCTAGCATTAGCAAGTTAGCATTAGCATTCAAACATTAACATTACTGTATTTGCCTATATACAAGAAGGGTTAATTAAAAGACATCTGATCTCATATTCTCATGCAGGGTTATGCTTAAATGAAATCTGATCACATATTCCCATCAGAGAGGACACTTACAGTATACCATTGAGCAGATATTAGCACTAGCATTAGATCGCTAGCATTAGCAAGTTAGCATTAGCATTCAAACATTAAAATTACTGTTTTTGCCTATATACAAGAAGGGTTAATTAAAAGACATCTGATCTCATATTCTCATGAAGGGTTATGCTTAAATGCCATCTGATCTCTTATTCTCATCATAAAGGACACTTACAGTATAACAATGACCAGATATTAGCACTAGCATTAGATCGCTAGCATTAGCAAGTTAGCAATAGCATTCAAACATTAACATTACTGTAGTGAATATATACAAGAAGGGTTAAGCTTTATTGCCATCTGATCTCATATTCTCATCATAGAGTACACGTACAGTATAACAATGACCAGATATTAGTACTAGCATTATATTGCTAGCATTAGCAAGTTAGCATTAGCATTCAAACATTAACATTACTGTATTTGCCTAGATACAAGAAGGGTTAATTAAAAGGCCATCTGATCTCATATTCTCATGAAGGGTTGCTTAAATGCCATCTGATCACATATTCCCATCAGAGGACACTTACAGTATAACATTGAGCAGATATTAGCACTAGCATTAGATCGCTAGCATTAGCAAGTGAGTATTAGCATTCAAACATTAACATTACTGTATTTGCCTATATACAAGAATGGATAAGGTTTAATGCCATCTGATCTCATATTCTCATGCAGAGTTATGCTTAAATGCCATCTGATGTCTTATTCTCATCATAGAGGACACTTACAGTATTACAATGAGCAGAAATTAGCACTAGCATTATATCGCTAGCATTAGCAGGTTAGCATTAGCATTCAAATATTAACATTACTGTTTTTGCCTATATATAAGAATGTATGAGTTTTAGTGCCATCTGATCTCTTAATCTAATGCAGGGTTATGCTAAAATGCCATCTGATGTCTTATTCTCATCATAGAGGACACTTACAGTATAACAATGAGCAGATATTAGCACAAGCATTAGATCGCTAGAATTAGCAAGTTAGCATTAGCATTCAAACATTAACATTACTGTATTTGCCTATATACAAGAATGGTTAAATAAAAGCCATCTGATCTCATATTCTCATGCAGGGTTATGCTTAAATGCCATCTGATGTCCTATTCTCATCATAGAGGACACTTACAGTATAACATTGAGCAGATATTAGCACTAGCATTAGATCGCTAGCATTAGCAAGTTAGCAATAGCATTCAAACATTAACATTACTGTTTTTGCCTATATACAAGAAGGGTTAATTAAAAGACATCTGATCTCATATTCTCATGCAGGGTTATGCTTAAATGCCATCTGATCTCTTATTCTCATCATAGAGGACACTTACAGTTTAACAATGAACAGATATTAGCAGTAGCATTAGATCGCTAGCATTAGCAAGTTAGCATTAGCATTCAAACATTAACATTACTGTATTTGCCTATATGCAAGAAGGGTTAATTAAAAGACATCTGATCTCATATTCTCATGAAGGGTTATGCTTAAATGGCATCTGATCTCTTATTCTCATCATAAAGGACACTTACAGTATAACAATGACCAGATATTAGCACTACCATTAGATCGCTAGCATTAGCAAAAATTATCATTAGCATTCAAACATTAACATTACTTTAATTGAATGTATACATGAAGGGTTAAGCTTTATTGCCATCTGATCTCATATTCTGATCATAGAGTACACTTACAGTATGACTATGAGCAGATATTAGCACTAGCATTAGATCACTAGCATTAGCAAGTTAGCATTAGCATTCAGACAATAACACTACTGTATTTGCCTATATACAAGAATGGATAAGATTAAATGCCATCTGATCTCATATTCTCATGAAGTGTTATGTTTAAATGCCATCTGATCTCTAATTCTGATCATAAAGGACACTTACAGTTTAACAATGACCAGATATTAGCGCTAGAATTAGATCGCTAGCATTAGCAAGTTAGCATTAGCATTCAAACATTAACATTACTGTATTTGAATGTATAGAAGTTGGGTTAATCTTTATAGCCATCTGTTCTCATATTCTCATCATAGAGTACACGTACAGTATAACAATGACCAGATATTGGTACTAGCATTATATTGCTAGCATTAGCAAGTGAGCATTAGCATTCAAACATTAACATTACTGGATTTGCCTATATACAAGAAGGGTTAATTAAAAGCCATCTGATTTCATATTCTCATGAAGGGTTAAGCTTAAATGCCATCTGATCACATATTCCCGTCAGAGAGGACACTTACAGTATAACATTGAGCAGATATTAGCACTAGCATTAGATCGCTAGCATTAGCAAGTGAGTATTAGCATTCAAACATTAACATTACTGTATTTGCCTATATACAAGAATGGATAAGATTAATGCCATCTGATCTCATATTCTCATGCAGAGTTATGCTTAAATGTCATCTGATGTCTTATTCTCATCATAGAGGACACTTACAGTATTACAATGAGCAGAAATTAGCACTAGCATTATATCGCTAGCATTAGCAGGTTAGCATTAGCATTCAAATATTAACATTACTGTATTTGCCTTTATACAACAATGGATAAGCATAAATGCCATCTCATCTCATATTCTCATGCAGGGTTATGCTGAAATGCCATCTGATGTCTTATAATCATCATAGAGGACACTTAGAGTATAACAATGAGCAGATATTTGCACAAGCATTAGATCGCTAGCATTAGCAAGTTAGCATTAGCATTCAAACATTAACATTACTGTATTTGCCTATATACAAGAAGGGTTAATTAAAAGCCATCTGATCTCATATTCTCATGCAGGGTTATGCTTAAATGCCATCTGATGTCTTATTCTCATCATAAAGGACACTTACAGTTTAACAATGAGCAGATATTAGCACTAGCATTAGATCGCTAGCATTAGCAAATTAGCATTAGCATTCAAACATTAACATTACTGTATTTGAATATATAGAAGTTGGGTTAATCTTTCTTGCCATTTGATCTCATATTCCCATCATAGAGGACACTTACAGTATAACATTGAGCAGATATTAGAACTAGCATTAGATCGCTAGAATTAGCAAGTTAGCATTAGCATTCAAACATTAACATTACTGTATTTGCCTATATACAAGAAGGGTTAATTAAAAGCCATCTGATCTCATATTCTCATGCAGGGTTATGCTTAAATGCCATCTGATGTCTTATTCTCATCATAAAGGACTTACAGTTTAACAACAGTTTAACAATGATCGCTAGCAGATATTAGCACTAGCATTAGATTTTGCCTATATATAATATAGCATTAGCAAATTATTCTCATCATTAGACATTCAAACAATTAGACATTAGCACTAGCATTAGATCGCTGGCATTAGCAAGTTAGCATTAGCATTGTGTATTTACCTATTTTTGTCATCTGATCTCATATTATACTTAAGAATGAGCAGGTTAGCATTCAAACATTAACATTACTGTATTTGCCTATATACAAGAAATTAAAAGACATCTGATCTCATATTCTCATGAAGGGTTATGCTTAAATGCCATCTGATCTCATATTCCCATCATATGAGAGAGGACACTTACAGTATAACAGAATTGAGCAGATATTAGCAAGTTACTAGCATTCAAAGATTAACATTACTGTATTATACAATAAGGGATAAATAAAAGACATCTGATCTCAAACATTAACATTATCTGATCTGTTATTCTTTAAAGTACACTTTATATAACAATGACCAGATATTAGCACTAGCATTAGAAAGCTAGCATCATTGATTCAAACATTAACATTACTGTATTGGCCTATATCAAGAAGGGTTAATTAAAAGACATCTGAAATTCTCATGAAGGGTTATGCTTAAATCATCATTATTCCCATCAGAGAGGACACTTACAGTATAACATTGAGCAGATATTAGCACTAGCATTAGATCGCTAGCATTAGCAAGTTAGCGATCTCATATTCTCATGAAGGGTTATGCTTAAATGCCATCTGATCACATATTCCCATCAGAGAGGACACTTACAGTATAACTGATCTAGCATTAGATCGCTAGCATTGCAAGTTAGGCATTCAAACATTAACAACTGTTTTTGCCTATATATGAGAATGTATGAGCTTGCCATCTGATCTCAAATTCTCATGTAGGGTTAGCTAAAATGCCATCTGACTTTTTTCTCATCATAGAGGACACTTACAGTATAACAATGAGCAGATATTTGCACAAGCATTAGATCGCTAGCATTAGCAAGTTAGCATTAGCATTCAAACATTAACATTACTGTATTTGCCTATATACAAGAAGGGTTAATTAAAAGACATCTGATCCCATATTCTCATGAAGGGTTATGCTTAAATGCCATCTGATCACATATTCCCATCAGAGAGGACACTTACAGTATAACATTGAGCAGATATTAGCACTAGCATTAGATCGCTAGCATTAGCAAGTTAGCATTAGCATTCAAACATTAACATTACTGTATTTGTCTTTATACAAGAAGGGTTAATTAAAAGACATCTGATCTCATATTCTCATGAATGGTTATGCTTAAATGCCATCTGATCACATATTCCCATCAGAAAGGACACTTACAGTATAACATTGAGCAGATATTAGCACTAGCATTAGATCGCTAGCATTAGCAAGTTAGCAATAGCATTCAACCAATAACATTACTGTTTTGCCTATATACAAGAATGTATGAGCTTTAGTGCCATCTGATCTCATAATCTAATGCAGGGTTATGCTAAAATGCCATCTGATGTCTTATTCTCATCATAGAGGACACTTACAGTATAACAATGAGCAGATATTAGCACAAGCATTAGATCGCTAGAATTAGCAAGTTAGCATTAGCATTCAAACATTAACATTACTGTATTTGCCTATATACAAGAATGGTTAATTAAAAGCCATCTGATCTCATATTCTCATGCAGGGTTATGCTTAAATGCCATCTGATCTCTTGTTCTCATCATAAAGTACACGTACAGTATAACAATGACCAGATATTAGCACTAGCATTAGATCGCTATCATTTTCAAGTTAGCATTAGCATTCAAACATTAACATTACTGTATTAGCCAATATACAAGAAGGGTTAATTAAAAGACATCTGATCTCATATTCTCATGAAGGGTTATGCTTAAATGCCATCTGATGTCTTATTCTCATCATAAAGGACACTTACAGTTTAACAATGACCAGATATTAGCACTAGCATTAGATCGCTAGCATAAGCAAATTAGCATTAGCATTCAAACATTAACATTACTGTATTTGAATATATAGAAGTTGGGTTAATCTTTCTTGCCATCTGATCTCATATTCCCATCATAGAGGACACTTACAGTATAACATTGAGCAGATATTAGCACTAGCATTAGATCGCTAGCATTAGCAAGTTAGCAATAGCATTCAAACATTAACATTACTGTTTTTGACTATATATGATAATGTATGAGCTTTAGTGCCATCTGATCTCAAATTCTCATGCAGGGTTATGCTAAAATGCCATCTGATGTCTTTTTCTCATCATAGAGGACACTTACAGTATAACAATGAGCAGATATTTGCACAAGCATTAGATCGCTAGCATTAGCAAGTTAGCATTAGCATTCAAACATTAACATTACTGTATTTGCCTATTTACAAGAATATATGAGCTTTAATGCCATCTGATCTCATATTCTCATGCAAGGTTATGCTAAAATGCCATCTGATGTCTTATTCTCATCATAGAGGACACTTACAGTATAACAATTAGCGGATATTAGCACAAGCATTAGATCGCTGGCATTAGCAAGTTAGCATTAGCATTCAAACATTAACATTAGTGTATTTGCCTATATACAAGAAGGGTTAATTAAAAGACATCTGTTCTCATATTCTCATGCAGGGTTATGCTTAAATGCCATCTGATGTCTTATTCTCATCATAGAGGACACTTACAGTATAACATTGAACAGATATTAGCACTAGCATTAGATCGCTAGCATTAGCAAGTTAGCATTAGCATTCAAACATTAACATTTCTGTATTTGCCTATATACAAGAAGGGATAATTAAAAGACATCTGATCTCATATTCTCATGAAGGGTTATGCTTAAATGCCATCTGATCTCTTATTCTCATCATAAAGTACACGTACAGTATAACAATGACCAGATATTAGCACTAGCATTAGATCGCTAGCATTAGCAAGTTAGCATTAGCATTCAGACATTAACATTACTGTATTGGCCTATATACAAGAAGGGTTAATTAAAAGACATCTGATCTCATATTCTCATGAAGGGTTATGCTTAAATGCCATCTGATCACATATTCCCATCAGAGAGGACACTTACAGTATAAAATTGAGCAGATATTAGCACTAGCATTAGAATAGCCAAGTTAGCATTAGCATTCAAACATTAACATTACTGTATTTGCCTTTATACAAGAAGGGTTAATTAAAAGACATCTGATCTCATATTCTCATGAAGGGTTATGCTTAAATGCCATCTGATCACATATTCCCATCAGAGAGGACACTTACAGTATAACATTGAGCAGATATTAGCACTAGCATTAGATCGCTAGCATTAGCAAGTTAGCAATAGCATTCAAACATTAACATTACTGTTTTTGACTATATATAAGAATGTATGAGCTTTAGTGCCATCTGATCTCAAATTCTCATGCAGGGTTATGCTAAAATGCCATCTGATGTCTTTTTCTCATCATAGAGGACACTTACAGTATAACAATGAGCAGATATTTGCACAAGCATTAGATCGCTAGCATTAGCAAGTTAGCATTAGCATTCAAACATTAACATTACTGTATTTGCCTATATACAAGAAGGGTTAATTAAAAGACATCTGATCTCATATTCTCATGAAGGGTTATGCTTAAATGCCATCTGATAACATATTCCCATCAGAGATGACACTTACAGTATAACATTGAGCAGATATTAGCACTAGCATTAGATCGCTAGCATTAGCAAGTTAGCATTAGCATTCAAACATTAACATTACTGTATTTGTCTTTATACAAGAAGGGTTAATTAAAAGACATCTGATCTCATATTCTCATGAATGGTTATGCTTAAATGCCATCTGATCACATATTCCCATCAGAGAGGACACTTACAGTATAACATTGAGCAGATATTAGCACTAGCATTAGATCGCTAGCATTAGCAAGTTAGCAATAGCATTCAACCAATAACATTACTGTTTTTGCCCATATACAAGAATGTATGAGCTTTAGTGCCATCTGATCTCATAATCTAATGCAGGGTTATGCTAAAATGCCATCTGATGTCTTATTCTCATCATAGAGGACACTTAGAGTATAACAATGAGCAGATATTAGCACAAGAATTAGATCGCTAGAATTAGCAAGTTAGCATTAGCATTCAAACATTAACATTACTGTATTTGCCTATATACAAGAATGGTTAATTAAAAGGCATCTGATCTCATATTCTCATGCAGGGTTATGCTTAAATGCCATCTGATCTCTTGTTCTCATCATAAAGTACACGTACAGTATAACAATGACCAGATATTAGCACTAGCATTAGATCGCTAGCATTTTCAAGTTAGCATTAGCATTCAAACATTAACATTACTGTATTTGCCAATATAAAAAGAAGGGTTAATTAAAAGACATCTGATCTCATATTCTCATGAAGGGTTATGCTTAAATGCCATCTGATCACATATTCCCATCAGAGAGGACACTTACAGTATAACATTGAGCAGATATTAGCAATAGCATTAGATCGCTAGAATTAGCAAGTTAGCATTAGCATTCAAACATTAACATTACTGTATTTGCCTATATACAAGAATGTAGGAGCTTTAATGCCATCTGATCTCATATTCTCATGCAGGGTTATGCTAAAATGCCATCTGATGTCTTATTCTCACCATGGAGGACACTTCCAGTATAACAATGAGCAGATATTAGCACAAGCATTAGATCGCTTGCATTAGCAAGTTAGCATTAGCATTCAAACATTAACATTACTGTATATGCCTATATACAAGAAGGGTTAGTTAAAACCCATCTGATCTCATATTCTCATGCAGGGTTATGCTTAAATGCAATCTGATGTCTTATTCTCATCATAGAGGACACTTACAGTATAACAATGAACAGATATTAGCACTATCATTAGATCGCTAGCATTAGCAAGTTAGCATTAGCATTCAAACATTAACATTACTGTATTTGCCTTTATGCAAGAAGGATTAATTAAAAGACATCTGATCTCATATTCTCATGAAGGGTTATGCTTAAATGGCATCTGATCTCTTATTCTCATCATAAAGGACACTTACAGTATAACAATGACCAGATATTAGCACTACCATTAGATCGCTAGCATTAGCAAAAATTAGCATTTGCATTCAAACATTAACATTACTTTATTTGAATTTATACATGAAGGGTAAAGCTTTATTGCCATCTGATCTCATATTTTGATCATAGAGTACACTTACAGTATGACTATGAGCAGATATTAGCACTAGCATTAGATCGCTAGCATTAGCAAGTTAGCATTAGCATTCAGACATTATCATTACTGTATTTGCCTATATACAAGAATGGATGAGATTAAATGCCATCTGATCTCATATTCTCATGAAGTGTTATGTTTAATTGCCATCTGATCTCTTATTCTGATCATAGAATACAATTACAGTATGACTATGAGCAGATATTAGCGCTAGCATTAGATCGCTAGCATTAGCAAGTTAGCATTAGCATTCAAACATTAACATTACTGTATTTGAATGTATAGAAGTTGCGTTAATCTTTATTGCCATCTGATCTCATATTCTCATCATAGTGTACACGTACAGTATAAAAATGACCAGATATTAGCACTAACATTATATTGCTAGCATTAGCAAGTGAGCATTAGCAATCAAACATTAACATTACTGTATTTGCCTATATACAAGAAGGGTTAATTAAAAGCCAACTGATCTCATATTCTCATGAAGGGTTAAGCTTAAATGCCATCTGATCACATATTCCCATCAAAGAAAAACACTTACAGGATAACATTGAGCAGATATTAGCACTAGCATTAGATAGCTAGCATTAGCAAGTGATTATTAGCATTCAAACATTAACATTACTGTATTTGCCTATATACAAGAATGGATAAGCTTTCATGCCATCTGATCTCATTTTCTCATGCAGGGTTATGCTTAAATGCCATCTGATGTCTTATTCTCATCATAGAGGACACTTACAGTATTACAATGAGCAGAAATTAGCACTAGCATTATATCGCTAGCATTAGCAGGTTAGCATTAGCATTCAAATATTAACATTACTGTATTTGCCTTTATACAACAATCAATAAGCATAAATGCCATCTGATATCATATTCTGATGCAGTGTTATGCTTAAATGCCATCTGATGTCTTATAATCATCATAGAGGACACTTACACTATAACAATGAGCAGATATTAGCACTAGCATTAGATCGCTAGCATTAGCAAGTTAGCAATAGCATTCAAACATTAACATTACTGTAGTGAATATATACAAGAAGGGTTAAGTTTTATTGCCATCTGATCTCATATTCTCATTATAGAGTACACTTACAGTATGACAATGAGCAGATATTAGCACTAGCATTAGATCGCTAGCATTAGCGAATTAGCATTAGCATTCAGACATTAACATTACTCTATTTACCTATTTACAAGAATGGATAAGATTAAAAGCCATCTGATCTCATATTCTCATGAAGGGTTATACTTAAATGCCATCTGATGTCTTATATTCATCATAGAGGACACTTACAGTATCACAATGAGCAGATATTTGCACAAGCATTAGATCGCTAGCATTAGCAAGTTAGCATTAGCATTCAAACATTAACATTACTGTATTTGCCTATATACAAGAAGGGTTAATTAAAAGCCATCTGATCTCATATTCTCATGCAGGGTTATGCTTAAATGCCATCTGATGTCTTATTCTCATCATAGAGGACACTTACAGTATAACAATGAACAGATATTAGCACTAGCATTAGATCGCTAGCATTAGCAAGTTAGCATTAGCATTCAAACATTAACATTACTGTATTTGCCTATATACAAGAAGGGATAATTAAAAGACATCTGATCTCATATTCTCATGAAGGGTTATGCTTAAATGCCATCTGATCTCTTATTCTCATCATAAAGTACACGTACAGTATAACAATGACCAGATATTAGCAGTAGCATTAGATCGCTAGCATTAGCAAGTTAGCATTAGCATTCAAACATTAACATTACTGTATTGGCCTATATACAAGAAGGGTTAATTAAAAGACATCTGATCTCATATTCTCATGAAGGGTTATGCTTAAATGCCATCTGATCACATATTCCCATCAGAGAGGACACTTACAGTATAACATTGAGCAGATATTAGCACTAGCATTAGATCGCTAGAATTAGCAAGTTAGCATTAGCATTCAAACATTAACATTACTGTATTTGCCTATATACAAGAATGTATGAGCTTTAATGCCATCTGATCTCATATTCTCATGCAGGGTTATGCTAAAATACCATCTGATGTCTTATTCTCACCATGGAGGACACTTACAGTATAACAATGAGCAGATATTAGCACAAGCATTACATCGCTAGCATTAGCAAGTTAGCATTAGCATTCAAACATTAACATTACTGTATATGCCTATATACAAGATGGGTTAGTTAAAACCCATCTGATCTAATATTCTCATGCAGGGCTATGCTTAAATGCCATCTGATGTCTTATTCTCATCATAGAGGACACTTACAGTATAACAATGAACAGATATTAGCACTAGCATTAGATCGCTAGCATTAGCAAGTTAGCATTAGCATTCAAACATTAACATTACTGTATTTGCCTATATGCAAGTAGGATTAATTAAAAGACATCTGATCTCATATTCTCATGAAGGGTTATGCTTAAATGGCATCTGATCTCTTATTCTAATCATAAAGGACACTTACAGTATAACAATGACCAGATATTAGCACTACCATTAGATCGCTAGCTTGAGCAAAAATTAGCATTAGCATTCAAACATTAACATTACTTTATTTGAATTTATACATGAAGGGTTAAGCTTTATTGCCATCTGATCTCATATTCTGATCATAGAGTACACTTAGCGTATGACTATGAGCAGATATTAGCACTAGCATTAGATCGCTAGCATTAGTAAGTTAGCATTAGCATTCAGACATTATCATTACTGTATTTGCCTATATACAAGAAAGGATAAGATTAAATGCCATCTGATCTCATATTCTCATGAAGTGTTATGTTTAAATGCCATCTGATCTCTTATTCTGATCATAAAGGACACTTACAGTTTAACAATGACCAGATATTAGCGCTAGCATTAGATCGCTAGCATTAGCAAGTTAGCATTAGCATTCAAACATTAACATTACTGTATTTGAATGTATAGAAGTTGGGTTAATCTTTATGTCCATCTGATCTCATATTATCATCATAGTGTACACGTACAGTATAACAATGACCAGATATTAGCACTAACATTATATTGCTAGCATTAGCAAGTGAGCATTAGCATTCAAACATTAACATTACTGTATTTGCTTATATACAAGAAGGGTTAATTAAAAGCCAACTGATCTCATATTCTCATGAAGGGTTATGCTTAAATGCCATCTGATCACATATTCCCATCAGAAAGGACACTTACAGTATAACATTGAGCAGATATTAGCACTAGCATTAGATCGCTAGCATTAGCAAGTTAGCAATAGCATTCAACCAATAACATTACTGTTTTTGCCTATATACAAGAATGTATGAGCTTTAGTGCCATCTGATCTCATAATCTAATGCAGGGTTATGCTAAAATGCCATCTGATGTCTTATTCTCATCATAGAGGACACTTACAGTATAACAATGAGCAGATATTAGCACAAGCATTAGATCGCTAGAATTAGCAAGTTAGCATTAGCATTCAAACATTAACATTACTGTATTTGCCTATATACAAGAATGGTTAATTAAAAGCCATCTGATCTCATATTCTCATGCAGGGTTATGCTTAAATGCCATCTGATCTCTTGTTCTCATCATAAAGTACACGTACAGTATAACAATGACCAGATATTAGCACTAGCATTAGATCGCTATCATTTTCAAGTTAGCATTAGCATTCAAACATTAACATTACTGTATTAGCCAATATACAAGAAGGGTTAATTAAAAGACATCTGATCTCATATTCTCATGAAGGGTTATGCTTAAATGCCATCTGATGTCTTATTCTCATCATAAAGGACACTTACAGTTTAACAATGACCAGATATTAGCACTAGCATTAGATCGCTAGCATAAGCAAATTAGCATTAGCATTCAAACATTAACATTACTGTTTTTGAATATATAGAAGTTGGGTTAATCTTTCTTGCCATCTGATCTCATATTCCCATCATAGAGGACACTTACAGTATAACAATGACCAGATATTAGCACTAGCATTAGATCGCTAGCATTAGCGAATTAGCATTAGCATTCAGACATGAACATTACTGTATTTACCTATTTACAAGAATGGATAAGATTAAAAGCCATCTGATCTCATATTCTCATGAAGGGTTATACTTAAATGCCATCTGATGTCTTATAATCATCAAAGAGGACACTTACAGTATAACAATGAGCAGATATTTGCACAAGCATTAGATCGCTAGCATTAGCAAGTTAGCATTAGCATTCAAACATTACCATTACTGTATTTGCCTATTTACAAGAATATATGAGCTTTAATGCCATCTGATCTCATATTCTCATGCAAGGTTATGCTAAAATGCCATCTGATGTCTTATTCTCATCATAGAGGACACTTACAGTATAACAATTAGCGGATATTAGCACAAGCATTAGATCGCTGGCATTAGCAAGTTAGCATTAGCATTCAAACATTAACATTAGTGTATTTGCCTATATACAAGAAGGGTTAATTAAAAGACATCTGTTCTCATATTCTCTGATGTCTTATTCTCATCATAGAGGACACTTACAGTATATTGAACAGATATTAGCACTAGCATTAGATGCCATCAAGTTAGCATTAGCATTCAAACATTATTTCTG
This sequence comes from Gymnothorax javanicus, assembly GCA_029692085.1. Classification (NCBI taxonomy): domain Eukaryota; kingdom Metazoa; phylum Chordata; class Actinopteri; order Anguilliformes; family Muraenidae; genus Gymnothorax; species Gymnothorax javanicus. The sequence goes on from CM056197.1 coordinate 12,311,000, forward strand.
TATTTCTATATACAAGAAGGGATAATTAAAAGACATCTGATCTCATATTCTCATGAAGGGTTATGCTTAAATGCCATAACATTGAACAGATATTAGCACTAGCATTAGATCGCTAGCATTAGCAAGTTAGCATTAGCATTCAAGACATTAACATTTACTGTATTGGCCTATATACAAGAAGGGATAATTAAAAGACATCTGATCTCATATTCTCATGAAGGGTTATGCTTAAATGCCATCTGATCACATATTCCCATCAGAGCATTAGGAGACTTACAGTATAAAATTGAGCAGATATTAGCATACTCTCATTAGGGATCGCTAAAGCCATTATCAAGTTTCCCATTACTTACAGTATAAAATTGAGCAGAAACATTAACATTACTGTATTTGCCATTTATTTGCCTTTATACAAGAAGGGTTAATTAAAAGACATCTGATCTCATATTCTCATGAAGGGTTATGCTTAAATGCCATTTGATCACATATTCCCATCAGAGAGGACACTTACAGTTTAACATTGAGCAGATATTAGCACTAGCATTAGATCGCTAGCATTAGCAAGTTAGCAATAGCATTCAAACATTAACATTACTGTTTTACACTATATAAAAATGTATGAGCTTTAGTGCCATCTGATCTCAAATTCTCATGCAGGGTTATGCTAAAATGCCATCTGATGTCTTTTTCTCATCATAGAGGACACTTACAGTATAACAATGAGCAGATATTTGCACAAGCATTAGATCGCTAGCATTAGCAAGTTAGCATTAGCATTCAAACATTAACATTACTGTATTTGCCTATATACAAGAAGGGTAAATTAAAAGACATCTGATCTCATATTCTCATGAAGGGTTATGCTTAAATGCCATCTGATAACATATTCCCATCAGAGATGACACTTACAGTATAACATTGAGCAGATATTAGCACTAGCATTAGATCGCTAGCATTAGCAAGTTAGCATTAGCATTCAAACATTAACATTACTGTATTTGTCTTTATACAAGAAGGGTTAATTAAAAGACATCTGATCTCATATTCTCATGAATGGTTATGCTTAAATGCCATCTGATCACATATTCCCATCAGAGAGGACACTTACAGTATAACATTGAGCAGATATTAGCACTAGCATTAGATCGCTAGCATTAGCAAGTTAGCAATAGCATTCAACCAATAACATTACTGTTTTTGCCCATATACAAGAATGTATGAGCTTTAGTGCCATCTGATCTCATAATCTAATGCAGGGTTTTGCTAAAATGCCATCTGATGTCTTATTCTCATCATAGAGGACACTTAGAGTATAACAATGAGCAGATATTAGCACAAGAATTAGATCGCTAGAATTAGCAAGTTAGCATTAGCATTCAAACATTAACATTACTGTATTTGCCTATATACAAGAATGGTTAATTAAAAGGCATCTGATCTCATATTCTCATGCAGGGTTATGCTTAAATGCCATCTGATCTCTTGTTCTCATCATAAAGTACACGTACAGTATAACAATGACCAGATATTAGCACTAGCATTAGATCGCTAGCATTTTCAAGTTAGCATTAGCATTCAAACATTAACATTACTGTATTTGCCTATATAAAAGAAGGGTTAATTAAAAGACATCTGATCTCATATTCTCATGAAGGGTTATGCTTAAATGCCATCTGATCACATATTCCCATCAGAGAGGACACTTACAGTATAACATTGAGCAGATATTAGCAATAGCATTAGATCGCTAGAATTAGCAAGTTAGCATTAGCATTCAAACATTAACATTACTGTATTTGCCTATATACAAGAATGTAGGAGCTTTAATGCCATCTGATCTCATATTCTCATGCAGGGTTATGCTAAAATGCCATCTGATGTCTTATTCTCACCATGGAGGACACTTCCAGTATAACAATGAGCAGATATTAGCACAAGCATTAGATCGCTTGCATTAGCAAGTTAGCATTAGCATTCAAACATTAACATTACTGTATATGCCTATATACAAGAAGGGTTAGTTAAAACCCATCTGATCTCATATTCTCATGCAGGGTTATGCTTAAATGCAATCTGATGTCTTATTCTCATCATAGAGGACACTTACAGTATAACAATGAACAGATATTAGCACTACCATTAGATCGCTAGCATTAGCAAAAATTAGCATTTGCATTCAAACATTAACATTACTTTATTTGAATTTATACATGAAGGGTAAAGCTTTATTGCCATCTGATCTCATATTTTGATCATAGAGTACACTTACAGTATGACTATGAGCAGATATTAGCACTAGCATTAGATCGCTAGCATTAGCAAGTTAGCATTAGCATTCAGACATTATCATTACTGTATTTGCCTATATACAAGAATGGATAAGATTAAATGCCATCTGATCTCATATTCTCATGAAGTGTTATGTTTAATTGCCATCTGATCTCTTATTCTGATCATAGAGTACACTTACAGTATGACTATGAGCAGATATTAGCGCTAGCATTAGATCGCTAGCATTAGCAAGTTAGCATTAGCATTCAAACATTAACATTACTGTATTTGAATGTATAGAAGTTGCGTTAATCTTTATTGCCATCTGATCTCATATTCTCATCATAGTGTACACGTACAGTATAAAAATGACCAGATATTAGCACTAACATTATATTGCTAGCATTAGCAAGTGAGCATTAGCAATCAAACATTAACATTCCTGTATTTGCCTATATACAAGAAGGGTAAATTAAAAGCCAACTGATCTCATATTCTCATGAAGGGTTAAGCTTAAATGCCATCTGATCACATATTCCCATCAAAGAAAAACACTTACAGGATAACATTGAGCAGATATTAGCACTAGCATAGATAGCTAGCATTAGCAAGTGATTATTAGCATTCAAACATTAACATTACTGTATTTGCCTATATACAAGAATGGATAAGCTTTCATGCCATCTGATCTCATTTTCTCATGCAGGGTTATGCTTAAATGCCATCTGATGTCTTATTCTCATCATAGAGGACACTTACAGTATTACAAAGAGCAGAAATTAGCACTAGCATTATATCGCTAGCATTAGCAGGTTAGCATTAGCATTCAAATATTAACATTACTGTATTTGCCTTTATACAACAATCAATAAGCATAAATGCCATCTGATATCATATTCTCATGCAGTGTTATGCTTAAATGCCATCTGATGTCTTATAATCATCATAGAGGACACTTACAGTATAACAATGAGCAGATATTAGCACTAGCATTAGATCGCTAGCATTAGCAAGTTAGCAATAGCATTCAAACATTAACATTACTGTAGTGAATATATACAAGAAGGGTTAAGTTTTATTGCCATCTGATCTCATATTCTCATTATAGAGTACACTTACAGTATGACAATGAGCAGATATTAGCACTAGCATTAGATCGCTAGCATTAGCGAATTAGCATTAGCATTCAGACATTAACATTACTCTATTTACCTATTTACAAGAATGGATAAGATTAAAAGCCATCTGATCTCATATTCTCATGAAGGGTTATACTTAAATGCCATCTGATGTCTTATATTCATCATAGAGGACACTTACAGTATCACAATGAGCAGATATTTGCACAAGCATTAGATCGCTAGCATTAGCAAGTTAGCATTAGCATTCAAACATTAACATTACTGTATTTGCCTATATACAAGAAGGGTTAATTAAAAGCCATCTGATCTCATATTCTCATGCAGGGTTATGCTTAAATGCCATCTGATGTCTTATTTTCATCATAGAGGACACTTACAGTATAACAATGAACAGATATTAGCACTAGCATTAGATCGCTAGCATTAGCAAGTTAGCATTAGCATTCAAACATTAACATTACTGTATTTGCCTATATACAAGAAGGGATAATTAAAAGACATCTGATCTCATATTCTCATGAAGGGTTATGCTTAAATGCCATCTGATCTCTTATTCTCATCATAAAGTACACGTACAGTATAACAATGACCAGATATTAGCAGTAGCATTAGATCGCTAGCATTAGCAAGTTAGCATTAGCATTCAAACATTAACATTACTGTATTGGCCTATATACAAGAAGGGTTAATTAAAAGACATCTGATCTCATATTCTCATGAAGGGTTATGCTTAAATGCCATCTGATCACATATTCCCATCAGAGAGGACACTTACAGTATAACATTGAGCAGATATTAGCACTAGCATTAGATCGCTAGAATTAGCAAGTTAGCATTAGCATTCAAACATTAACATTACTGTATTTGCCTATATACAAGAATGTATGAGCTTTAATGCCATCTGATCTCATATTCTCATGCAGGGTTATGCTAAAATACCATCTGATGTCTTATTCTCACCATGGAGGACACTTACAGTATAACAATGAGCAGATATTAGCACAAGCATTACATCGCTAGCATTAGCAAGTTAGCATTAGCATTCAAACATTAACATTACTGTATATGCCTATATACAAGATGGGTTAGTTAAAACCCATCTGATCTAATATTCTCATGCAGGGTTATGCTTAAATGCCATCTGATGTCTTATTCTCATCATAGAGGACACTTACAGTATAACAATGAACAGATATTAGCACTAGCATTAGATCGCTAGCATTAGCAAGTTAGCATTAGCATTCAAACATTAACATTACTGTATTTGCCTATATGCAAGTAGGATTAATTAAAAGACATCTGATCTCATATTCTCATGAAGGGTTATGCTTAAATGGCATCTGATCTCTTATTCTAATCATAAAGGACACTTACAGTATAACAATGACCAGATATTAGCACTACCATTAGATCGCTAGCTTGAGCAAAAATTAGCATTAGCATTCAAACATTAACATTACTTTATTTGAATTTATACATGAAGGGTTAAGCTTTATTGCCATCTGATCTCATATTCTGATCATAGAGTACACTTAGCGTATGACTATGAGCAGATATTAGCACTAGCATTAGATCGCTAGCATTAGTAAGTTAGCATCAGCATTCAGACATTATCATTACTGTATTTGCCTATATACAAGAAAGGATAAGATTAAATGCCATCTGATCTCATATTCTCATGAAGTGTTATGTTAAAATGCCATCTGATCTCTTATTCTGATCATAAAGGACACTTACAGTTTAACAATGACCAGATATTAGCGCTAGCATTAGATCGCTAGCATTAGCAAGTTAGCATTAGCATTCAAACATTAACATTACTGTATTTGAATGTATAGAAGTTGGGTTAATCTTTATGTCCATCTGATCTCATATTATCATCATAGTGTACACGTACAGTATAACAATGACCAGATATTAGCACTAACATTATATTGCTAGCATTAGCAAGTGAGCATTAGCATTCAAACATTAACATTACTGTATTTGCTTATATACAAGAAGGGTTAATTAAAAGCCAACTGATCTCATATTCTTATGAAGGGTTAAGCTTAAATGCCATCTGATCACATATTTCCATCAAAGAGGACACTTACAATATAACATTGAGCAGATATTAACACTAGCATTAGATCGCTAGCATTAGAAAGTTAGCAATAGCATTCAAACTTTAACTTTACTGCATTTGCCTATATACAAGAATGTATGAGCTTTAACGCCATCTGATCTCATATTCTCATGCAGGGTTAAGCTTAAATGCCATCTGATGTCTTATCCTCATCATAAAGGACACTTACAGTATAACAATGACCAGATATTAGCACTAGCATTAGATCGCTAGCATTAGCAAGTTAGCATTAGCATTCAAACATTAACATTACTGTATTTGCCTATATACAAGAAGGGTTAATTAAAAGCCATCTGATCTCATATTCTCATGCAGGGTTAAGCTTAAATGCCATCTGATGTCTTATCCTCATCATAAAGGACACTTACAGTATAACAATGACCAGATATTAGCACTAGCATTAGATCGCTAGAATTAGCAAGTTAGCATTAGCATTCAAACATTAACATTACTGTATTTGCCTATATACAAGAAGGGTTAATTAAAAGACATCTGATCTCATATTCTCATGAAGGGTTATGCTTAAATACCATCTGATCACATATTCCCATCAGAGAGCACACTTACAGTATAACATTGAGCAGATATTAGCACTAGCATTAGATCGCTAGCATTAGCAAGTTAGCAATAGCATTCAAACATTAACATTACTGTTTTTGCCTTAATACAAGAATGTATGAGCTTTAGTGACATCTGATCTCATATTCTCATGCAGGGTTATGCTAAAATGCCATCTGATGTCTTATTCTCATCATAGAGGACAATAACCAGTATAACAATGAACAGATATTAGCACTCGCATTAGATCGCTAGAATTAGCAAGTTAGCATTAGCATTCAAACATTAACATTACTGTATTTGCCTATATACAAGAAGGGTTAATTAAAAGACATCTGATCTCATATTCTCATGAAGGGTTATGCTTAAATGCCATCTGATGTCTTATTCTCATCATAAAGGACACTTACAGTTTAACAATGACCAGATATTAGCACTAGCATTAGATCGCTAGCATTAGCAAATTAGCATTAGCATTCAAACATTAACATTACTGTATTTGAATATATAGAAGGGTTAATCTTTCTTGCCATTTGATCTCATATTCCCATCATAGAGGACACTTACAGAAAAACATTGAGCAGATATTAGAACTAGCATTAGATCGCTAGAATTAGCAAGTTAGCATTAGCATTCAAACATTAACATTACTGTATTTGCCTCTATACAAGAAGGGTTAATTAAAAGACATCTGATCTCATATTCTCATGAAGGGTTATGCTTAAATGCCATCTCATGTCTTATTCTCATCATAAAGGACACTTACAGTTTAACAATGACCAGATATTAGCACTAGCATTAGATCGCTAGCATTAGCAAATTAGCATTAGCATTCAAACATTAACATTACTGTATTTGAATATATAGAAGTTGGGTTAATCTTTCTTGCCATCTGATCTCATATTCCCATCATAGAGGACACTTACAGAATAACAATGACCAGATATTAGCACTAGCATTAGATCGCTAGCATTAGCAAGTTAGCAACAGCATTCAAACATTAACATTACTGTATTTGAATATATAGAAGTTGGGTTAATCTTTCTTGCCATCTGATCTCATATTCCCATCATAGAGGACACTTACAGTATAACAATGACCAGATGTTAGCAGTAGCATTAGATCGCTAGCATTAGCAAGTTAGCAACAGCATTCAAACATTAACATTACTGTAGTGAATATATACAAGAAGGGTTAAGTGTTATTGCCATCTGATCTCATATTCTCATTATAGAGTACACTTACAGGATGACTATGAGCAGATATTAGCACTAGCATTAGATCGCTAGCATTAGCAAGTTAGCATTAGCATTCAGACATTATCATTACTGTATTTGCCTATATACAAGAATGGATAAGATTAAATGCCATCTGATGTCTTATTCTCATCATAGAGGACACTTACAGTATAACAATGAACAGATATTAGCACTAGCATTAGATCGCTAGCATTAGCAAATTAGCATTAGCATTCAAACATTAACATTACTGTATTTGCCTATATGCAAGAAGGATTAATTAAACGACATCTGATCTCATATTCTCATGAAGGGTTATGCTTAAATGGCATCTGATCTCTTATTCTAATCATAAAGGACACTTACAGTATAACAATGACCAGATATTAGCACTACCATTAGATCGCTAGCATTAGCAAAAATTAGCATTAGCATTCAAACATTCACATTACACAATTTGAATTTATACATGAAGGGATAAGCTTTATTGCCATCTGATCTCATATTCTGATCATAGAGTACACTTACAGTATGACTATGAGCAGATATTAGCACTAGCATTAGATCGCTAGCATTAGCAAGTTAGCATTAGCATTCAGACATTCTCATTACTGTATTTGCCTATATACAAGAATGGATAAGATTAAATGCCATCTGATCTCATATTCTCATGAAGTGTTATGTTAAAATGCCATCTGATCTCTTATTCTGATCATAAAGGACACTTACAGTTTAACAATGACCAGATATTAGCGCTAGCTTTAGATCGCTAGCATTAGCCAGTTAGCATTAGCATTCAAACATTAACATTACTGTATTTGAATGTATAGAAGTTGGGTTAATCTTTATAGCCATCTGATCTCATATTTTCATCATAGTATACACGTACAGTATAACAATGAGCAGATATTAGCACTAACATTATATTGCTAGCATTAGCAAGTGAGCATTAGCATTCAAACATTACATTACTGTATTTGCCTATATACAAGAAGGGTTAATTAAAAGACATCTGATCTCATATTCTCATGAAGGGATATGCTTAAATGCCATATGATCACATATTCCCATAAGAGAGGACACTTACAGTATAACATTGAGCAGATATTAGCACTAGCATTAGATCGCTAGCATTAGCAAGTTAGCAATAGCATTCAAACATTAACATTACTGTATTATATATGTTAATCTTTATTTGATCCTATTCTCATCATAGAATACAGTATAACAATGAGCTTTAATGCCATCTGATCTCATTATTCTCATGCAGGGTTATGCTAAAATGCCATCTGATGTATATTCTCATCTGATGTCATAATCATAGAGGACACTTACAGTATAACAATGAGCAGATATTAGCACAAGCATTAGATCGCTAGCATTAGCAAGTTAGCATTAGCATTCAAACATTAACATTACTGTATATGCCTATATACAAGATGGGTTAGTTAAAACCCATCTGATCTCATATTCTCATGCAGGGTTATGCTTAAATGCCATCTGATGTCTTATTCTCATCATAGAGGACACTTACAGTATAACAATGAACAGATATTAGCACTAGCATTAGATCGCTAGCATTAGCAAGTTAGCATTAGCATTCAAACATTAACATTACTGTATTTGCCTATATACAAGAAGGGATAATTAAAAGACATCTGATCTCATATTCTCATGAAGGGTTATGCTTAAATGCCATCTGATCTCTTATTCTCATCATCATACAGTATAACAATGAACAGATATTAACAATTAGATCGCTAGCATTATAGTTAGCATTAGATCGCTAGCATTAGCAAGTTAGCATAAAAGGCACTGATCTCATTCAATTACATTAACATTACTGTATTGGCCTATATACAAGAAGGGTTAATTAAAAGACATCTGATCTCATATTCTCATGAAGGGTTATGCTTAAATGCCATCTGATGTCATATTCTCATCAGAGAGGACACTTACAGTATAACATTGAGCAGATATTAGCACTAGCATTAGATCGCTAGAATTAGCAAGTTAGCATTAGCATTCAAACATTAACATTACTGTATTTGCCTATATACAAGAATGTATGAGCTTTAATGCCATCTGATCTCATATTCTCATGCAGGGTTATGCTAAAATACCATCTGATGTCTTATTCTCACCATGGAGGACACTTACAGTATAACAATGAGCAGATATTAGCACAAGCATTACATCGCTAGCATTAGCAAGTTAGCATTAGCATTCAAACATTAACATTACTGTATATGCCTATATACAAGATGGGTTAGTTAAAACCCATCTGATCTAATATTCTCATGCAGGGTTATGCTTAAATGCCATCTGATGTCTTATTCTCATCATAGAGGACACTTACAGTATAACAATGAACAGATATTAGCACTAGCATTAGATCGCTAGCATTAGCAAGTTAGCATTAGCATTCAAACATTAACATTACTGTATTTGCCTATATGCAAGAAGGATTAATTAAAAGACATCTGATCTCATATTCTCATGAAGGGTTATGCTTAAATGGCATCTGATCTCTTATTCTAATCATAAAGGACACTTACAGTATAACAATGACCAGATATTAGCACTACCATTAGATCGCTAGCTTGAGCAAAAATTAGCATTAGCATTCAAACATTAACATTACTTTATTTGAATTTATACATGAAGGGTTAATTAATTGCCATCTGATCTCATATTCTGATCATAGAGTACACTTAGCGTATGACTATGAGCAGATATTAGCACTAGCATTAGATCGCTAGCATTAGTAAGTTAGCATTAGCATTCAGACATTATCATTACTGTATTTGCCTATATACAAGAAAGGATAAGATTAAATGCCATCTGATCTCATATTCTCATGAAGTGTTATGTTTAAATGCCATCTGATCTCTTATTCTGATCATAAAGGACACTTACAGTTTAACAATGACCAGATATTAGCGCTAGCATTAGATCGCTAGCATTAGCAAGTTAGCATTAGCATTCAAACATTAACATTACTGTATTTGAATGTATAGAAGTTGGGTTAATCTTTATGTCCATCTGATCTCATATTATCATCATAGTGTATAAAGGACACTTACAGTATAACAATGACCAGATATTAGCACTAACATTATATTGCTAGCATTAGCAAGTGAGCATTAGCATTCAAACATTAACATTACTGTATTTGCTTATATACAAGAAGGGTTAATTAAAAGCCAACTGATCTCATATTCTCATGAAGGGTTAAGCTTAAATGCCATCTGATCACATATTTCCATCAAAGAGGACACGTACAATATAACATTGAGCAGATATTAACACTAGCATTAGATCGCTAGCATTAGAAAGTTAGCAATAGCATTCAAACATTAACTTTACTGCATTTGCCTATATACAAGAATGTATGAGCTTTAATGCCATCTGATCTCATATTCTCATGCAGGGTTATGCTTAAATGCCATCTGATGTCTTATTCTCATCATAGAGGAAACTTACAGTATAACAATGAGCAGATATTAGCACAAGCATTAGATCGCTAGCATTAGCAAGTTAGCATTAGCATTCAAATATTAACATTACTGTATTTGCCTTTATACAACAATGGATAAGCATAAATGCCATCTGATCTCATATTCTCATGCAGGGTTATGCTTAAATGCCATCTGATGTCTTTTAATCATCATAGAGGACACTTAGAGTATAACAATGAGCAGATATTTGCACAAGCATTAGATCGCTAGCATTAGCAAGTAAGCATTAGCATTCAAACATTAACATTACTGTATTTGCCTGTATACAAGAAGGGTTAATTAAAAGCCATCTGATCTCATATTCTCATGCAGGGTTAAGCTTAAATGCCATCTGATGTCTTATCCTCATCATAAAGGACACTTACAGTATAACAATGACCAGATATTAGCACTAGCATTAGATCGCTAGAATTAGCAAGTTAGCATTAGCATTCAAACATTAACATTACTGTATTTGCCTATATACAAGAAGGGTTAATTAAAAGACATCTGATCTCATATTCTCATGAAGGGTTATGCTTAAATACCATCTGATGTCATATTCCCATCAGAGAGCACACTTACAGTATAACATTGAGCAGATATTAGCACTAGCATTAGATCGCTAGCATTAGCAAGTTAGCAATAGCATTCAAACATTAACATTACTGTTTGTGCCTTAATACAAGAATGTATGAGCTTTAGTGACATCTGATCTCATATTCTCATGCAGGGTTATGCTAAAATGCCATCTGATGTCTTATTCTCATCATAGAGGACAATAACCGTATAACAATGAACAGATATTAGCACTCGCATTAGATCGCTAGAATTAGCAAGTTAGCATTAGCATTCAAACATTAACATTACTGTATTTGCCTATATACAAGAAGGGTTAATTAAAAGACATCTGATCTCATATTCTCATGAAGGGTTATGCTTAAATGCCATCTGATGTCTTATTCTCATCATAAAGGACACTTACAGTTTAACAATGACCAGATATTAGCACTAGCATTAGATCGCTAGCATTAGCAAATTAGCATTAGCATTCAAACATTAACATTACTGTATTTGAATATATAGAAGTTGGGTTAATCTTTCTTGCCATTTGATCTCATATTCCCATCATAGAGGACACTTACAGAAAAACATTGAGCAGATATTAGAACTAGCATTAGATCGCTAGAATTAGCAAGTTAGCATTAGCATTCAAACATTAACATTACTGTATTTGCCTCTATACAAGAAGGGTTAATTAAAAGACATCTGATCTCATATTCTCATGAAGGGTTATGCTTAAATGCCATCTCATGTCTTATTCTCATCATAAAGGACACTTACAGTTTAACAATGACCAGATATTAGCACTAGCATTAGATCGCTAGCATTAGCAAATTAGCATTAGCATTCAAACATTAACATTACTGTATTTGAATATATAGAAGTTGGGTTAATCTTTCTTGCCATCTGATCTCATATTCCCATCATAGAGGACACTTACAGAATAACAATGACCAGATATTAGCACTAGCATTAGATCGCTAGCATTAGCAAGTTAGCAACAGCATTCAAACATTAACATTACTGTATTTGAATATATAGAAGTTGGGTTAATCTTTCTTGCCATCTGATCTCATATTCCCATCATAGAGGACACTTACAGTATAACAATGACCAGATGTTAGCAGTAGCATTAGATCGCTAGCATTAGCAAGTTAGCAACAGCATTCAAACATTAACATTACTGTATTTGAATATATAGAAGTTGGGTTAATCTTTCTTGCCATCTGATCTCATATTCCCATCATAGAGGACATTTACAGTATAACAATGACCAGATATTAGCACTAGCATAAGATCGCTAGCATTAGCAAGTTAGCAATAGCATTCAAACATTAACATTACTGTAGTGAATATATACAAGAAGGGTTAAGTGTTATTGCCATCTGATCTCATATTCTCATTATAGAGTAGCACACTTACAGGATGACTATTTGAGCAGATATTAGCACTAGCTAGTCTTATTAGATCGCTTAGCATTAGCAAGTTAGCATTAGCATTCAGACATTATCATTACTGTATTTGCCTATATACAAGAATGGATAAGATTAAATGCCATCTGATGTCTTATTCTCATCATAGAGGACACTTACAGTATAACAATGAACAGATATTAGCACTAGCATTAGATCGCTAGCATTAGCAAATTAGCATTAGCATTCAAACATTAACATTACTGTATTTGCCTATATGCAAGAAGGATTAATTAAACGACATCTGATCTCATATTCTCATGAAGGGTTATGCTTAAATGGCATCTGATCTCTTATTCTAATCATAAAGGACACTTACAGTATAACAATGACCAGATATTAGCACTACCATTAGATCGCTAGCATTAGCAAAAATTAGCATTAGCATTCAAACATTAACATTACAATTTGAATTTATACATGAAGGGATAAGCCATCTTTATTCTTGCCATCTGATCTCATATTCTGATCATAGAGTACACTTACAGTATGACTATGAGCAGATATTAGCACTAGCATTAGATCGCTAGCATTAGCAAGTTAGCATTAGCATTCAGACATTCTCATTACTGTATTTGCCTATATACAAGAATGGATAAGATTAAATGCCATCTGATCTCATATTCTCATGAAGTGTTATGTTAAAATGCCATCTGATCTCTTATTCTGATCATAAAGGACACTTACAGTTTAACAATGACCAGATATTAGCGCTAGCATTAGATCGCTAGCATTAGCCAGTTAGCATTAGCATTCAAACATTAACATTACTGTATTTGAATGTATAGAAGTTGGGTTAATCTTTATAGCCATCTGATCTCATATTTTCATCATAGTATACACGTACAGTATAACAATGAGCAGATATTAGCACTAACATTATATTGCTAGCATTAGCAAGTGAGCATTAGCATTCAAACATTACATTACTGTATTTGCCTATATACAAAAGGGTTAATTAAAGACATCTGATCTCATATTCTCATGAAGGGATATGCTTAAATGCCATATGATCACATATTCCCATAAGAGAGGACACTTACAGTATAACATTGAGCAGATATTAGCACTAGCATTAGATCGCTAGCATTAGCAAGTTAGCAATAGCATTCAAACATTAACATTACTGTATTTGCCTATATACAAGAATGTATGAGCTTTAATGCCATCTGATCTCATATTCTCATGCAGGGTTATGCTAAAATGCCATCTGATGTCTTATTCTCATCATAGAGGACACTTACAGTATAACAATGAGCAGATATCAGCACAAGCATTACATCGCTAGCATTAGCAAGTTAGCATTAGCATTCAAACATTAACATTACTGTATATGCCTATATACAAGATGGGTTAGTTAAAACCCATCTGATCTAATATTCTCATGCAGGGTTATGCTTAAATGCCATCTGATGTCTTATTCTCATCATAGAGGACACTTACAGTATAACAATGAACAGATATTAGAACTAGCATTAGATCGCTAGCATTAGCAAGTTAGCATTAGCATTCAAACATTAACATTACTGTATTTGCCTATATGGAAGTAGGATTAATTAAAAGACATCTGATCTCATATTCTCATGAAGGGTTATGCTTAAATGGCATCTGATCTCTTATTCTAATCATAAAGGACACTTACAGTATAACAATGACCAGATATTAGCACTACCATTAAGATCGCTGGCTTGAGCAAAAATTAGCATTAGTATTCAAACATTAACATTAATTTATTTGAATTTATACATGAAGGGTTAAGCTTTATTGCCATCTGATCTCATATTCTGATCATAGAGTACACTTAGAGTATGACTATGAGCAGATATTAGCACTAGCATTAGATCGCTAGCATTAGCAAGTTAGCATTAGCATTCAGACATTATCATTACTGTATTTGCCTATATACAAGAATGGATAAGATTAAATGCCATCTGATCTCATATTCTCATGAAGTGTTATGTTTAAATGCCATCTGATCTCTTATTCTGATCATAAAGGACACTTACAGTTTAACAATGACCAGATATTAGCGCTAGCATTAGATCGCTAGCATTAGCAAGTTAACATTAGCATTCAAACATTAACATTACTGTATTTGAATGTATAGATGGTAAGCAGGTTAATCTTTATGTCCATCTGATTTTAAATATTCTCATCATAGTGTACACGTACAGTATAACAATGACCAGATATTAGCACTAACATTATATTGCTAGCATTAGCAAGTGAGCATTATCATTCAAACATTAACATTACTGTATTTGCTTATATACAAGAAGGGTTAATTAAAAGCCAACTGATCTCATATTCTCATGAAGGGTTAAGCTTAAATGCCATCTGATCACATATTTCCATCAAAGAGGACACTTACAGTATAACATTGAGCAGATATTAACACTAGCATTAGATCGCTAGCAATAGCAAGTTAGCAATAGCATTCAAACATTAACTTTACTGCATTTGCCTAGATACAAGAATGTATGAGCTTTAATGCCATCTGATCTCATATTCTCATGCAGGGTTATGCTAAAATGCCATCTGATGTCTTATTCTCATCATAGAGGAAACTTACAGTATATCAATGAGCAGATATTAGCACAAGCATTAGATAGCTAGCATTAGCAAGTTAGCATTAGCATTCAAATATTAACATTACTGTATTTGCCTTTATACAACAATGGATAAGCATAAATGCCATCTGATCTCATATTCTCATGCAGGGTTATGCTTAAATGCCATCTGATGTCTTATAATCATCATAGAGGACACTTAGAGTATAACAATGAGCAGATATTTGCACAAGCATTAGATCGCTAGCATTAGCAAGTTAGCATGAGCATTCAAACATTAACATTACTGTATTTGCCTATATACAAGAAGGGTTAATTAAAAGCCATCTGATCTCATATTCTCATGCAGGGTTAAGCTTAAATGCCATCTGATGTCTTATTCTCATCATAAAGGACACTTACAGTATAACAATGACCAGATATTAGCACTAGCATTAGATCGCTAGCATTAGCAAGTTAGCATTAGCATTCAAACATTAACATAACTGTGTTTGCCTATATAAAAGAAGGGTTAATTAAAAGACATCTGATCTCATATTCTCATGAAGGGTTATGCTTAAATGCCATCTGATCACATATTCCCATCAGAGAGCACACTTACAGTATAACATTGAGCAGATATTAGCACTAGCATTAGATCGCTCGCATTAGCAAGTTAGCAATAGCATTCAAACATTAACATTACTGTTTTTGCCTTAATACAAGAATGTATGAGCTTTAGTGCCATCTGATCTCATATTCTCATGCAGGGTTATGCTAAAATGCCATCTGATGTCTTATTCTCATCATAGAGGACACTTACAGTATAACAATGAACAGATATTAGCACTAGCATTAGATCGCTATAGTTAGCAAGTTAGCATTAGCATTCAAACATTAACATTACTGTATTTGCCTATATACAAGAAGGGTTAATTAAAAGACATCTGATCTCATATTCTCATGAAGGGTTATGCTTAAATGCCATCTGATGTCTTATTCTCATCATAAAGGACACTTACAGTTTAACAATGACCAGATATTAGCACTAGCATTAGATCGCTAGCATTAGCAAATTAGCATTAGCATTCAAACATTAACATTACTGTATTTGAATATATGGAAGTTGGGTTAATCTTTCTTGCCATCTGATCTCATATTCTGATCATAGAGTACACTTACAGTATGACTATGAGCAGATATTAGCACTAGCATTAGATCGCTAGAATTAGCAAATTAGCATTAGCATTCAAACATTAACATTACTGTATTTGAATATATAGAAGTTGGGTTAATCTTTCTTGCCATCTGATCTCATATTCTGATCATAGAGTACACGTACAGTATGACTATGAGCAGATATTAGCACTAGCATTAGATTGCTAGCATTAGCAAGTTAGCAATAGCATTCAAACATTAACATTACTGTATTTGCCTATATACAAGAATGTCTGAGCTTTAATGCCATCTGATCTCACATTCTTATGCAGGGTTATGCTAAAATGCCATCTGATGTCTTATTCTGATCATAGATGACACTTACAGTATAACAATGAGCAGATATTAGCACAAGCATTAGATCGCTAGCATTAGCAAGTTAGCAGTAGCATTCAAACATTAACATGACTGTATTTGAATATATAGAAGTTGGGTTAATCTTTCTTGCCATCTGATCTCATATTCCCATCATAGAGTACACTTAAAGTATAACATTGAGCAGATATTAGCACTAGCATTAGATCGCTAGAATTAGCAATTAGCATTAGCATTCAAACATTAACATTACTGTAGTGAATATATACAAGAAGGGTTAAGTTTTATTACCATCTTAACTCATATTCTCATCATAGAGTACACGTACAGTATAACAATGACCAGATATTAGCAATAGCATTAGATCGCTAGCATTAGCAAGTTAGCATTAGCATTCAAACATTAACATTACTGTATTTGCCTATATTCAAGAAGGGTTAATTAAAAGCCATCTGATCTCATATTCTCATGCAGGTTTATGCTTAAATGCCATCTGATGTCTTATTCTCATCATAAAGGACACTTACAGTATAACAATGACCAGATTTTAGCACTAGCATTAGATCGCTAGCATTAGCAAGTTAGCAATAGCATTCAAACATTAACATTACTGTAGTGAATATATACAAGAAGGGTTAAGTTTTATTACCATCTTAACTCATATTCTCATCATAGAGTACACGTACAGTATAACAATGACCAGATATTAGCAATAGCATTAGATCGCTAGCATTAGCAAGTTAGCATTAGCATTCAAACATTAACATTACTGTATTTGCCTATATTCAAGAAGGGTTAATTAAAAGACATCTGATCTCATATTCTCATGAAGGGTTATGCATAAATGCCATCTGATCTCTTATTCTCATCATGAAGGACACTTACAGTATAACAATGACCAGATATTAGCACTAGCATTAGATCGCTAGCATTAGCAAGTTAGCAATAGCTTTCAAACATTAACATTACTGTGGTGAATATATACAAGAAGGGTTAAGTTTTATTGCAATCTGATCTCATATTCTCATTATAGAGTACACTTACAGTATGACAATGAGCAGATATTAGCACTAGCATTAGTTCGCTAGCATTAGCGAATTAGCATTAGCATTAAGACATTAAAATTACTGTATTTACCTATTTACAAGAATGGATAAGATTAAAAGCCATCTGATCTCATATTCTCATGAAGGGTTATACTTAAATGCCATCTGATGTCTTATAATCATCATAGAGGACACTTACAGTATAACAATGAGCAGATATTAGCAAAAGCATTAGATCGCTATCATTAGCAAGTTAGCATTAGCATTCAAACATTAACATTACTGTATTTGCCTATATACAAGAAGGGTTAATTAAAAGCAATCTAATCTCATCTTCTCATGCAGGGTGATGCTTAAATGCTATCTGATGTCTTATTCTCATCATAGAGGACACTTACAGTATAACAATGAACAGATATTAGCACTAGCATTAGATCGCTAGCATTAGCAAGTTAGCATTAGCATTCAAACATTAACATTACTGTATTTTCCTATATACAAGAAGGGATAATTAAAAGACATCTGATCTCATATTCTCATGAAGGGTTATGCTTAAATGGCATCTGATCACATATTCCCATCAGAGAGGACTCTTACAGTATAACATTGAGCAGATATTAGCACTAGCATTAGATCGCTAGAATTAGCAAGTTAGCATTAGCATTCAAACATTAACATTACTGTTTTGCCTATATACAAGAATGTATGAGCTTTAATGCCATCTGATCTCATATTCTCATGCAGGGTTATGCTAAAATGCCATCTGATGTCTTATTCTCACCATAGAGGACACTTACAGTATAACAATGAGCAGATATTAGCACAAGCATTTGATCGCTAGCATTAGCAAGTTAGCATTAGCATTCAAACATTAACATTACTGTATATGCCTATATACAAGAAGGGTTAGTTAAAACCCATCTGATCTCATATTCTCATGCAGGGTTATGCTTAAATGCCATCTTTTGTCTTATTCTCATCATAGAGGACACTTCCAGTATAACAATGAACAGATATTAGCACTAGCATTAGATCGCTAGCATTAGCAAGTTAGCATTAGCATTCAGACATTATCATTACTGTATTTGCCTATATACAAGAATGGATAAGCTTTCATGCCATCTGATCTCATTTTCTCATGCAGGGTTATGCTTAAATTCCATCTGATGTCTTATTCTAATCATAGAGGACACTTACAGTAATACAATGAGCAGAAATTAGCACTAGCATTATATCGCTAGCATTAGCAGGTAAGCATTAGCATTCAAATATTAACATTACTGTATTTGCCTTAATACAACAATGGATATGCATAAATGCCATCTGATCTCATATTCTCATGCAGGGAAATGCTTAAATGCCATCTGATGTCTTATAATCATCATAGAGGACACTTACAGTATAACAATGAGCAGATATTTGCACAAGCATTAGATCGCTAGCATTAGCAAGTTAGCATTAGCATTCAAACATTAACATTACTGTATTTTCCAATATACAAGAAGGGTTAATTAAAAGACATCTGATCTCATATTCTCATGAAGGGATATGCTTAAATGCCATCTGATCTCTTATTCTGATCATAAAGGACACTTACAGTTTAACAATGACCAGATATTAGCGCTAGCATTAGATCGCTAGCATTAGCAAGTTAGCATTAGCATTCAAACATTAACATTACTGTATTTGAATGTATAGAAGTTGGGTTAATCTTTATAGCCATCTGATCTCATATTCTCATCATAGTATACACGTACAGTATAACAATGAGCAGATATTAGCACTAACATTATATTGCTAGCATTAGCAAGTGAGCATTAGCATTCAAACATTACATTACTGTATTTGCCTATATACAAGAAGGGTTAATTAAAAGACATCTGATCTCATATTCTCATGAAGGGATATGCTTAAATGCCATCTGATCACATATTCCCATAAGAGAGGACACTTACAGTATAACATTGAGCAGAAATTAGCACTAGCATTAGATCGCAAGCATTAGCAAGTTAGCAATAGCATTCAAACATTAACATTACTGTATTTGTCTATATACAAGAATGTATGAGCTTTAATGCCATCTGATCTCACATTCTCATGCAGGGTTATGCTAAAATGCCATCTGATGTCTTATTCTCATCATAGAGGACACTTACAGTATAACAATGAGCAGATATTAGCACAAGCATTACATCGCTAGCATTAGCAAGTTAGCATTAGCATTCAAACATTAACATTACTGTATATGCCTATATACAAGATGGGTTAGTTAAAACCCATCTGATCTAATATTCTCATGCAGGGTTATGCTTAAATGCCATCTGATGTCTTATTCTCATCATAGAGGACACTTACAGTATAACAATGAACAGATATTAGAACTAGCATTAGATCGCTAGCATTAGCAAGTTAGCATTAGCATTCAAACATTAACATTACTGTATTTGCCTATATGCAAGTACGATTAATTAAAAGACATCTGATCTCATATTCTCATGAAGGGTTATGCTTAAATGGCATCTGATCTCTTATTCTAATCATAAAGGACACTTACAGTATAACAATGACCAGATATTAGCACTACCATTAGATCGCTAGCTTGAGCAAAAATTAGCATTAGTATTCAAACATTAACATTACTTTATTTGAATTTATACATGAAGGGTTAAGCTTTATTGCCATCTGATCTCATATTCTGATCATAGAGTACACTTAGAGTATGACTATGAGCAGATATTAGCACTAGCATTAGATCGCTAGCATTAGCAAGTTAGCATTAGCATTCAGACATTATCATTACTGTATTTGCCTATATACAAGAATGGATAAGATTAAATGCCATCTGATCTCATATTCTCATGAAGTGTTATGTTTAAATGCCATCTGATCTCTTATTCTGATCATAAAGGACACTTACAGTTTAACAATGACCAGATATTAGCGCTAGCATTAGATCGCTAGCATTAGCAAGTTAACATTAGCATTCAAACATTAACATTCCTGTATTTGAATGTATAGAAGTTGGGTTAATCTTTATGTCCATCTGATTTCATATTCTCATCATAGTGTACACGTACAGTATAACAATGACCAGATATTAGCACTAACATTATATTGCTAGCATTAGCAAGTGAGCATTATCATTCAAACATTAACATTACTGTATTTGCTTATATACAAGAAGGGTTAATTAAAAGCCAACTGATCTCATATTCTCATGAAGGGTTAAGCTTAAATGCCATCTGATCACATATTTCCATCAAAGAGGACACTTACAGTATAACATTGAGCAGATATTAACACTAGCATTAGATCGCTAGCAATAGCAAGTTAGCAATAGCATTCAAACATTAACTTTACTGCATTTGCCTATATACAAGAATGTATGAGCTTTAATGCCATCTGATCTCATATTCTCATGCAGGGTTATGCTAAAATGCCATCTGATGTCTTATTCTCATCATAGAGGAAACTTACAGTATAACAATGAGCAGATATTAGCACAAGCATTAGATCGCTAGCATTAGCAAGTTAGCATTAGCATTCAAATATTAACATTACTGTATTTGCCTTTATACAACAATGGATAAGCATAAATGCCATCTGATCTCATATTCTCATGCAGGGTTATGCTTAAATGCCATCTGATGTCTTATAATCATCATAGAGGACACTTAGAGTATAACAATGAGCAGATATTTGCACAAGCATTAGATCGCTAGCATTAGCAAGTTAGCATGAGCATTCAAACATTAACATTACTGTATTTGCCTATATACAAGAAGGGTTAATTAAAAGCCATCTGATCTCATATTCTCATGCAGGGTTAAGCTTAAATGCCATCTGATGTCTTATTCTCATCATAAAGGACACTTACAGTATAACAATGACCAGATATTAGCACTAGCATTAGATCGCTAGCATTAGCAAGTTAGCATTAGCATTCAAACATTAACATAACTGTGTTTGCCTATATAAAAGAAGGGTTAATTAAAAGACATCTGATCTCATATTCTCATGAAGGGTTATGCTTAAATGCCATCTGATCACATATTCCCATCAGAGAGCACACTTACAGTATAACATTGAGCAGATATTAGCACTAGCATTAGATCGCTCGCATTAGCAAGTTAGCAATAGCATTCAAACATTAACATTACTGTTTTTGCCTTAATACAAGAATGTATGAGCTTTAGTGCCATCTGATCTCATATTCTCATGCAGGGTTATGCTAAAATGCCATCTGATGTCTTATTCTCATCATAGAGGACAATAACAGTATAACAATGAACAGATATTAGCACTAGCATTAGATCGCTATAATTAGCAAGTTAGCATTAGCATTCAAACATTAACATTACTGTATTTGCCTATATACAAGAAGGGTTAATTAAAAGACATCTGATCTCATATTCTCATGAAGGGTTATGCTTAAATGCCATCTGATGTCTTATTCTCATCATAAAGGACACTTACAGTTTAACAATGACCAGATATTAGCACTAGCATTAGATCGCTAGCATTAGCAAATTAGCATTAGCATTCAAACATTAACATTACTGTATTTGAATATATAGAAGTTGGGTTAATCTTTCTTGCCATCTGATCTCATATTCTGATCATAGAGTACACTTACAGTATGACTATGAGCAGATATTAGCACTAGCATTAGATCGCTAGAATTAGCAAATTAGCATTAGCATTCAAACATTAACATTACTGTATTTGAATATATAGAAGTTGGGTTAATCTTTCTTGCCATCTGATCTCATATTCTGATCATAGAGTACACGTACAGTATGACTATGAGCAGATATTAGCACTAGCATTAGATCGCTAGCATTAGCAAGTTAGCAATAGCATTCAAACATTAACATTACTGTATTTGCCTATATACAAGAATGTCTGAGCTTTAATGCCATCTGATCTCACATTCTCATGCAGGGTTATGCTAAAATGCCATCTGATGTCTTGTTCTCATCATAGATGACACTTACAGTATAACAATGAGCAGATATTAGCACTAGCATTAGATCGCTAGCATTAGCAAATTAGCATTAGCATTCAAACATTAACATTACTTTATTTGAATTTATACATGAAGGGTTAAGCTTTATTGCCATCTGATCTCATATTCTGATCATAGAGTACACTTACAGTATGACTATGAGCAGATATTAGCACTAGCATTAGACTGCTAGCATTAGCAAGTTAGCATCAGCATTCAGACATTATCATAACTGTATTTGGCTATATACAAGAATGGATAAGATTAAATGCCATCTGATCTCATATTCTCATGAAGTGTTATGTTTAAATGCCATCTGATCTCTTATTCTGATCATAAAGGACACTTACAGTTTAACAATGACCAGATATTAGCGCTAGCATTAGATCGCTAGCATTAGCAAGTTAGCATTAGCATTCAAACATTAACATTACTGTATTTGAATGTATAGAAGTTGGGTTAATCTTTATAGCCATCTGATCTCATATTCTCATCATAGTGTACACGTACAGTATAACAATGAGCAGATATTAGCACTAACATTATATTGCTAGCATTAGCAAGTGAGCATTAGCATTCAAACATTAACATTACCGTATTTGGCTATATACAAGAAGGGTTAATTAAAAGCCAACTGATCTCATATTCTCATGAAGGGTTAAGCTTAAATGCCATCTGATCACATATTCCCATCAAAGAGGACACTTACAGTATAACATTGAGCAGATATTAGCACTACCATTAGATCGCTAGCATTAGCAAGTGATTATTAGCATTCAAACATTAACATTACTGTATTTGCCTATATTCAAGAATGGATGAGCTTTCATGCCATCTGATCTCATTTTCTCATGCAGGGTTATGCTTAAATGCAATCTGATGTCTTATTCTCATCATAGAGGACACTTACAGTATTACAATGAGCAGAAATTAGCACTAGCATTATATCGCTAGCATTAGCAGGTTAGCATTAGCATTCAAATATTAACATTACTGTATTTGCCTTTATACAACAATGGATAAGCATAAATGCCATCTGATCTCATATTCTCATGCAGGGATATGCTTAAATGCCATCTGATGTCTTATAATCATCATAGAGGACACTTACAGTATAACAATGAGCAGATATTTGCACAAGCATTAGATCGCTAGCATTAGCAAGTTAGCATTAGCATTCAAACATTAACATTACTGTATTTGCCTATATACAAGAAGGGTTAAATAAAAGACATCTGATCTCATATTCTCATGAAGGGATATGCTAAAATGCCATCTGATCACATATTCCCATAAGAGAGGACAATTACAGTATAACTTTGAGCAGATATTAGCACTAGCATTAGATCGCTAGCATTAGCAAGTTAGCAATAGCATTCAAACATTAACATTACTGTATTTGCCTAAATACAAGAATGTATGAGCTTTAATGCCATCTGAACTCACATTCTCATGCAGGGTTATGCTAAATGCCATCTGATGTCTTATTCTCATCATAGAGGACACTTACAGTATAACAATGAGCAGATATTAGCACAAGCATTAGATCGCTAGCATTAGCAAGTTAGCATTAGCATTCAAACATTAACATTACTGTATTTGCCTATATACAAGAAGGGTTAATTAAAAGCCATCTGATCTCATATTCTCATGCAGGGTTATGCTTAAATGCCATCTGATGACTTCTTCTCATCATAAAGGACACTTACAGTATAACAATGACCAGATATTAGCACTAGCATTAGATCGCTAGCATTAGCAAATTATCATTAGCATTCAAACATTAACATGACTGTATTTGAATATATAAAAGTTGGGTTAATCTTTCTTGCCATCTGATCTCATATTCCCATCATAGAGTACACTTACAGTATAACATTGAGCAGATATTAGCACTAGCATTAGATCGCTAGAATTAGCAAGTTAGCATTAGCATTCAAACATTAACATTACTGTATTTGCCTATATACAAGAAGGGTTAATTAAAAGCCATCTGATCTCATATTCTCATGCAGGTTTATGCTTAAATGCCATCTGATGTTTTATTCTCATCATAAAGGACACTTACAGTATAACAATGACCAGATATTAGCATTAGCATTAGATCGCTAGCATAAGCAAATTAGCATTAGCATTCAAACATTAACATTACTGAATTTGAATATATAGAAGTTGGGTTAATATTTCTTGCCATCTGATCTCATATTCCCATCATCGAGGACACTTACAGTATAACATTGAGCAGATATTAGCACTAGCATTAGATCGCTAGAATTAGCAAGTTAGCATTAGCATTCAAACATTAACATTACTGTATTTGCCTATATACAAGAAGGGTTAATTAAAAGACATCTGATCTCATATTCTCATGAAGGGTTATGCTTAAATGCCATCTGATCTCTTATTCTCATCATAAAGGACACTAACAGTATAACAATGACCAGATATTAGCACTAGCATTAGATCGCTAGCATTAGCAAGTTAGCAATAGCATTCAAACATTAACATTACTGTAGTGAATATATACAAGAAGGGTTAAGTTTTATTACCATCTGAACTCATATTCTCATCATAGAGTACACGTACAGTATAACAATGAACAGATATTAGCAATAGCATTAGATCGCTAGCATTAGCAAGTTAGCATAGCATTCAAACATTAACATTACTGTATTTGCCTATATTCAAGAAGGGTTAATTAAAAGACATCTGATCTCATATTCTCATGAAGGGTTATGCTTAAATGCCATCTGATCTCTTATTCTCATCATAAAGGACACTTACAGTATAACAATGACCAGATATTAGCACTAGCATTAGATCGCTAGCATTAGCAAGTTAGCAATAGCTTTCAAACATTAACATAACTGTGGTGAATATATACAAGAAGGGTTAAGTTTTATTGCCATCTGATCTCATATTCTCATTATAGAGTACACTTACAGTATGACAATGAGCAGATATTAGCACTAGCATTAGTTCGCTAGCATTAGCGAATTAGCATTAGCATTCAGACATTAAAATTACTGTATTTACCTATTTACAAGAATGGATAAGATTAAAAGCCATCTGATCTCATATTCTCATGAAGGGTTATACTTAAATGTCATCTGATGTCTTATAATCATCATAGAGGACACTTACAGTATAACAATGAGCAGATATTAGCACAAGCATTAGATCGCTAGCATTAGCAAGTTAGCATTAGCATTCAAACATTAACATTACTGTATTTGCCTATATACAAGAAGGGTTAATTAAAAGCCATCTGATCTCATATTCTCATGAAGGGTTATGCTTAAATGCCATCTGATATCTAATTCTCATCATAAAGGACACTTACAGTATAACAATGACCAGATATTAGCACTAGCATTAGATCGCTAGCATTAGCAAATTAGCATTAGCATTCAAACATTAACATTACTGTATTTGCCTATATACAAGAAGGGTTAATTAAAAGACATCTGATCTCATATTCTCATGAAGGGTTATGCTGAAATGCCATCTGATCTCTTATTCTCATCATAAAGGACACTTACAGTATAACAATGAACAGATATTAGCACTAGCATTAGATCGCTAGCATTATCAAGTTAGCAATAGCATTCAAACATTAACATTACTGTAGTGAATATATACAAGAAGGGTTAAGCTTTATTGCCATCTGATCTCATATTCTCATCATAGAGTACACGTACAGTATAACAATGATCAGATATTAGCACTAGCATTAGATCGCTAGCATTCGCAAGTTAGCATTAGCATTCCAACATTAACATAACTTTATTTGAATATATACAAGAAGGGTTCAGCTTGATTGCCATCTGATCTCATATTCTCATCAGAGAGTACACTTACAGTATGACAATGAGCAGTTATTAGCACTAGCATTGGATCGCTAGCATTAGCAAGTTAGCATTATCATTCAGACATTAACATTACTGTATTTACCTATTTACAAGAATGGATAAGATTAAAAGGCATCTGATCTCATATTCTCATGAAGGGTTATACTAAAATGCCATCTGATGTCCTATTATCATCATAGAGGACACTTACAGTATAACAATGAGCAGATATTAGCACAAGCATTAGATCGCTAGCATTAGCAAGTTAGCATTAGCATTCAAACATTAACATTACTGTATTTGCCTATATACAAGAAGGGTTGATTAAAAGCCATCTGATCTCATATTCTCATTAAGGGTTATGCTTAAATGCCATCTGAACTCTTATTCTCATCATAAAGGACACTTACAGTATAACAATGAACAGATATTAGCACTAGCATTAGATCGCTAGCATTAGCAAGTGAGTATTAGCATTCAAAGTTTAACATTACTGTATTTGCCTATATACAAGAATGTATGAGCTTTAATGCCATCTGATCTCATATTCTCATGCAGGGTTATGCTTAAATGCCATCTGATGTCTTATTCTCATCATAGAGGACACTTACAGTATAACAATGACCAGATATTAGCACTACCATTAGATCGCTAGCATTAGCAAATTAGCATAAGCATTCAAACATTAACATTACTTTATTTGAATATATACAAGAAGGGTTAAGCTTTATTGCCATCTGATCTCATATTCTCATCATAGAGTACACTTACAGAATGACTATGAGCAGATATTAGCACTAGCATTAGATGACTATGAGCAGATATTAGCATTTGCATTAGTTAGCATTAGCATTTCATTACATTATTCATTACTGTATTTGCCAATATATAAGAATGGATAAGATTAAATGCCATCTGATCTCATATTCTCATGGAGTGTTATGTTTAAATGCCATCTGATCTCTTATTCTCATCATAAAGGACACTTACAGTTTATCAATGACCAGATATTAGTATAGCATTAGAACAGCTAGCGTATTAGCGCTAGCATTAGATCGCTAGCATTAGCAAGTTAGCATTAGCATTCAAACATTAACATTACTGTATTTGCATAAATACAAGAATGGATAAGCTTTAATGCCATCTGATCTCATATTCTCATCAGGGTTATGCTTAAATGCCATCTGATGTCTTATTCTCATTATAGAGGGCACTTTCAGTATTACAATGAGCAGATATTAGCACTAGCATTATATCGCTATCATTAGCAGGTTAGCATTAGCATTCAAACAAAAACATTACTGTATTTGCCTTTATACAACAATGGATAAGCATAAATTCCATCTGATCTCATATTCTCATGCAGGGTTATGCTTAAATGCCATCTGATGTCTTATTCTCGTCATAGAGGACACTTACAGTATAACAATGAACAGATATTTGCACTAGCATTAGATCGCTAGCATTAGGAAGTTAGCATTAGCATTCAAACATTAACATTACTGTATTTGCCTATATACAAGAAGGGTTAATTAAAAGCCATCTGATCTCATATTCTCATGAAGGGTTATGCTTAAATGCCATCTGAACTCTTATTCTCATCATAAAGGACACTTACAGTATAACAATGACCAGATATTAGCACTAGCATTAGATTGCTAGCATTAGCAAGTTAGAATTAGCATTCAAACATTAACATTACTGTATTTGCCTATATAGAAGAAGGGTTAATTAAAAGACATCTGATCTCATATTGTCATGAAGGGTTATGCTTAAATGCCATCTGATCTCTTATTCTCATCATAAAGGACACTTACAGTATAACAATGAACAGATATTAGCACTAGCATTAGATCGCTAGCATTAGCAAGTGAGTATTAGCATTCAAACACAAACATTACTGTATTTGCCTTTATACAACAATGGATAAGCATAAATTCCATCTGATCTCATATTCTCATGCAGGGTTATGCTTAAATGCCATCTGATGTCTTATTCTCGTCATAGAGGACACTTACAGTATAACAATGAACAGATATTTGCACTAGCCTTAGATCGCTAGAATTAGGAAGTTAGCATTAGCATTCAAACATTAACATTACTGTATTTGCCTATATACAAGAAGGGTTAATTAAAAGCCATCTGATCTCATATTCTCATGAAGGGTTATGCTTAAATGCCATCTGAACTCTTATTCTCATCATAAAGGACACTTACAGTATAACAATGACCAGATATTAGCACTAGCATTAGATCGCTAGCATTAGCAAGTTAGAATTAGCATTCAAACATTAACATTACTGTATTTGCCTATATAGAAGAAGGGTTAATTAAAAGACATCTGATCTCATATTCTCATGAAGGGTTATGCTTAAATGCCATCTGATCTCTTATTCTCATCATAAAGGACACTTACAGTATAACAATGAACAGATATTAGCACTAGCATTAGATCGCTATCATTAGCAAGTGAGTATTAGCATTCAAACATTAACATTACTGTATTTGCCTATATTCAAGAATGTATGAGCTTTAATGCCATCTGATCTCATATTCTCATGCAGGGTTATGCTAAAATGCCATCTGATGTCTTATTCTCATCATAGAGGACACTTACAGTATAACAATGAGCAGAAATTAGCACACGCATTGGATCGCTAGCATTAGCAAGTGAGCATTAGCATTCAAACATTAACATTACTGTATTTGACTATATACAAGAAGGGTTAATTAAAAGCCTCTGATCTCATATTCTCATGCAGGGTTATGCTTAAATGCCATCTGATGTCTTATTCTCATCATAGAGGACACTTACAGTATAACAATGAACAGATATTAGCACTAGCATTAGATCGCTAGCATTAGCAAGTTAGCATTAGCATTCAAACATTAACATTACTGTATTTGCCTATATACAAGAAGGGTTAATTAAAAGACATCTGATCTCATATTCTCATGAAGGGTTATGCTTAAATGGCATCTGATCTCTTATTCCCATCATAAAGGACCCTTACAGTATAACAATGACCAGATATTAGCACTACCATTAGATCGCTAGCATTAGCAAATTAGCATTAGCATTCAAACAATAACATTATTTATTTGAATATATACAAGAAGAAGTAAGCTTTATTTCCATCTAAACTCATATTCTCATCATAGAGTACACTTACAGTATGACTATGTGCAGATATTAGCACTATCATTAGATCGCTAGCATTAGCAAGTTAGCATTAGCATTCAAACATTAACATTACTGTATTTGCCTATATACAAGAAGGGTTAATTAAAAAGCCATCTGATCTCATATTCTCATGAAGGGTTATGCTTAAATGCCATCTGATCTCTTATTCACATCATAAAGGACACTTACAGTATAACAATGATCAGATATTAGCACTAGCATTAGATCGCTAGCATTATCAAGTTAGCAATAGCATTCAAACATTAACATTACTGTAGTGAATATATACAAGAAGGGTTAAGCTTTATTGCCATCTGATCTCATATTTTCATCATAGAGTACACGAACAGTATAACAATGATCAGATATTAGCACTAGCATTAGATCGCTAGCATTAGCAAGTTAGCATTAGCATTCAAACATTAACATAACTTTATTTGAATATATACAAGAAGGGTTAAGCTTGATTGCCATCTGATCTCATATTCTCATCATAGAGTACACTTATAGTATGACAATGAGCAGTTATTAGCACTAGCATTGGATCGCTAGCATTAGCAAGTTAGCATTATCATTCAGACATTAACATTACTGTATTTACCTATTTACAAGAATGGATGAGATTAAAAGCCATCTAATCTCATATTCTCATGAAGGGTTATACTTAAATGCCATCTGATGTCCTATAATCATCATAGATGACACATACAGTTTAACAATGAGCAGATATTTGCACAAGCATTAGATCGCTAGCATTAGCAAGTTAGCATTAGCTTTCAAACATTAACATTACTGTATTTGCCTATATACAAGAATGTATGAGCTTTAATGCCATCTGATCGCATATTCTCATGCGGGGTTATGCTAAAATGCCATCTGATGTCTTATTCTCATCATAGAGGACACTTACAGTATAACAATGAGCAGATATTAGCACAAGCATTAGATCGCTAGCATTAGCAAGTTAGCATTAGCATTCAAACATTAACATTACTGTATTTGCCTATATACAAGAAGGGTTAATTAAAAGCCATCTGATCTCATATTCTCATGCAGGGTTATGCTTAAATGCCATCTGATGTCTTATTCTCATCATAGAGGACACTTACAGTATAACAATGAGCAGATATTAGCACAAGCATTAGATCGCTAGCATTAGCAAATTAGAATTAGCATTCAAACATTAACATTACTGTATTTGACTATATACAAGAAGGGTTAATTAAAAGCCATCTGATCTCATATTCTCATGCAGGGTTATGCTTAAATGCCATCTGATGTCTTATTCTCATCATAGAGGACACTTACAGCATAACAATGAACAGATATTAGCACTAGCATTAGATTAGCATTAACAATTAGCATTAGCATTCAAACATTTACATTACTGTATTTGCCTATATACAAGAAGGGTTAATTAAAAAACATCTGATCTCATATTCTCATGAAGGGTTATGCTTAAATGGCATCTGATCTCTTATTCTCATAATAAAGGACCCTTACAGTATAACAATGACCAGATATTAGCACTACCATTAGATCGCTAGCATTAGCAAATTAGCATTAGCATTCAAACAATAACATTACTTTATTTGAATATATACAAGAAGAAGTAAGCTTTATTTCCATCTAAACTCATATTCTCATCATAGAGTACACTTACAGGATGACTATGTGCAGATATTAGCACTATCATTAGATCGCTAGCATTAGCAAGTTAGCATTAGCATTCAAACATTAACATTACTGTATTTGCCTATATACAAGAAGGGTTAATTAAAAGCCATCTGATCTCATATTCTCATGAAGGGTTATGCTTAAATGCCATCTGATCTCTTATTCACATCATAAAGGACACTTACAGTATAACAATGATCAGATATTAGCACTAGCATTAGATCGCTAGCATTATCAAGTTAGCAATAGCATTCAAACATTAACATTACTGTAGTGAATATATACAAGAAGGGTTAAGCTTTATTGCCATCTGATCTCATATTTTCATCATAGAGTACACGAACAGTATAACAATGATCAGATATGAGCACTAGCATTAGATCGCTAGCATTAGCAAGTTAGCATTAGCATTCAAACATTAACATAACTTTATTTGAATATATACAAGAAGGGTTAAGCTTGATTGCCATCTGATCTCATATTCTCATCATAGAGTACACTTATAGTATGACAATGAGCAGTTATTAGCACTAGCATTGGATCGCTAGCATTAGCAAGTTAGCATTATCATTCAGACATGAACATTACTGTATTTACCTATTTACAAGAATGGATAAGATTAAAAGCCATCTGATCTCATATTCTCATGAAGGGTTATACTTAAATGCCATCTGATGTCTTATTCTCATCATAGAGGACACTTACAGTATTACAATGAGCAGAAATTAGCACTAACATTATATCGCTAGCATTAGCAGGTTAGCATTAGCATTCAAATATTAACATTACTGTATTTGCCTTTATACAACAATGGATAAGCATAAATGCCATCTGATCTCATATTCTCATGCAGGGTTATGCTTAAATGCCATCTGATGTCTTATAATCATCATAGAGGACACTTCCAGTATAGCAATGAGCAGATATTAGCACAAGAATTAGATCGCTAGCATTAGCAAGTTAGCATTAGCATTCAAACATTAACATTACTGTATTTGCAAATATACAAGAAGGGTTAATTAAAAGACATCTGATCTGATATTCTCATGAAGGGTTATGCTATAATGACATCTGATCACATATTCCCATCAGAGAGGACACTTACAGTATAAAATTGAGCAGATATTAGCACTAGCATTAGATCGCTAGCATTAGCAAGTTAGCAATAGCAATCAAACATTAACATTACTGTATTTGCCTATATACAAGAATGTATGAGCTTTAGTGCCATCTGATCTCATATTCTCATGCAGGGTTATGCTAAAATGCCATCTGATGCATTAATCTCATCATAGAGGACACTTACAGTATAACAATGAGCAGATATTAGCACAAGCATTAGATCGCTAGCATTAGCAAGTTAGCATTAGCATTAAAACATTAACATGACTGTATTTGACTATATACAAGACGGGTTAATTAAAAGCCATCTGATCTCATATTATCATGCAGGGTTATGCTTAAATGCCATCTGATGTCTTATTCTCATCATAGAGGACACTTACAGTATAACAATGACCAGATATTAGCACTACCATTAGATCGCTAGCATTAGGAAGTTAGCATTAGCTTTCAAACATTAACATTACTGTATTTGCCTATATACAAGAAGGGTTAATTAAAAGACATTTGATCTCATATTCTCATGAAGGGTTATGCTTAAATGGCATCTGATCTCTTATTCCCATCATAAAGGACCCTTACAGTATAACAATGACCAGATATTAGCACTACCATTAGATCGCTAGCATTAGCAAATTAGCATTAGCATTCAAACAATAACATTATTTATTTGAATATATACAAGAAGAAGTAAGCTTTATTTCCATCTAAACTCATATTCTCATCATAGAGTACACTTACAGTATGACTATGTGCAGATATTAGCACTATCATTAGATCGCTAGCATTAGCAAGTTAGCATTAGCATTCAAACATTAACATTACTGTATTTGCCTATATACAAGAAGGGTTAATTAAAAGCCATCTGATCTCATATTCTCATGAAGGGTTATGCTTAAATGCCATCTGATCTCTTATTCACATCATAAAGGACACTTACAGTATAACAATGATCAGATATTAGCACTAGCATTTGATCGCTAGCATTATCAAGTTAGCAATAGCATTCAAACATTAACATTACTGTAGTGAATATATACAAGAAGGGTTAAGCTTTATTGCCATCTGATCTCATATTTTCATCATAGAGTACCACGAACAGTATAACAATGATCAGATATTAGCACTAGCATTAGATCGCTAGCATTAGCAAGTTAGCATTAGCATTCAAACATTAACATAACTTTATTTGAATATATACAAGAAGGGTTAAGCTTGATTGCCATCTGATCTCATATTCTCATCATAGAGTACACTTATAGTATGACAATGAGCAGTTATTAGCACTAGCATTGGATCGCTAGCATTAGCAAGTTAGCATTATCATTCAGACATTAACATTACTGTATTTACCTATTTACAAGAATGGATAAGATTAAAAGCCATCTAATCTCATATTCTCATGAAGGGTTATACTTAAATGCCATCTGATGTCCTATAATCATCATAGATGACACATACAGTTTACAATGAGCAGATATTTGCATGCTCAAAGCCATTAGATCGCTAGCATTAGCAAGTTAGCAATTAGCATTAGCATTCAAACATTAACATTACTGTATTTGCCTATATACAAGAAGGGTTAATAAAAAGCCATCTGATCTCATATTCTCATGCAGGGTTATGCTTAAATGCCATCTGATGTCTTATTCTCATCATAGAGGACACTTACAGTATAACAATGAGCAGATATTAGCACAAGCATTAGATCGCTAGCATTAGCAAGTTAGAATTAGCATTCAAACATTAACATTACTGTATTTGACTATATACAAGAAGGGTTAATTAAAAGCCATCTGATCTCATATTCTCATGCAGGGTTATGCTTAAATGCCATCTGATGTCTTATTCTCATCATAGAGGACACTTACAGCATAACAATGAACAGATATTAGCACTAGCATTAGATCGGTAGCATTAACAAGTTAGCATTAGCATTCAAACATTTACATTACTGTATTTGCCTATATACAAGAAGGGTTAATTAAAAAACATCTGATCTCATATTCTCATGAAGGGTTATGCTTAAATGGCATCTGATCTCTTATTCTCATAATAAAGGACCCTTACAGTATAACAATGACCAGATATTAGCACTACCATTAGATCGCTAGCATTAGCAAATTAGCATTAGCATTCAAACAATAACATTACTTTATTTGAATATATACAAGAAGAAGTAAGCTTTATTTCCATCTAAACTCATATTCTCATCATAGAGTACACTTACAGGATGACTATGTGCAGATATTAGCACTATCATTAGATCGCTAGCATTAGCAAGTTAGCATTAGCATTCAAACATTAACATTACTGTATTTGCCTATATACAAGAAGGGTTAATTAAAAGCCATCTGATCTCATATTCTCATGAAGGGTTATGCTTAAATGCCATCTGATCTCTTATTCACATCATAAAGGACACTTACAGTATAACAATGATCAGATATTAGCACTAGCATTAGATCGCTAGCATTATCAAGTTAGCAATAGCATTCAAACATTAACATTACTGTAGTGAATATATACAAGAAGGGTTAAGCTTTATTGCCATCTGATCTCATATTTTCATCATAGAGTACACGAACAGTATAACAATGATCAGATATGAGCACTAGCATTAGATCGCTAGCATTAGCAAGTTAGCATTAGCATTCAAACATTAACATAACTTTATTTGAATATATACAAGAAGGGTTAAGCTTGATTGCCATCTGATCTCATATTCTCATCATAGAGTACACTTATAGTATGACAATGAGCAGTTATTAGCACTAGCATTGGATCGCTAGCATTAGCAAGTTAGCATTATCATTCAGACATGAACATTACTGTATTTACCTATTTACAAGAATGGATAAGATTAAAAGCCATCTGATCTCATATTCTCATGAAGGGTTATACTTAAATGCCATCTGATGTCTTATTCTCATCATAGAGGACACTTACAGTATTACAATGAGCAGAAATTAGCACTAACATTATATCGCTAGCATTAGCAGGTTAGCATTAGCATTCAAATATTAACATTACTGTATTTGCCTTTATACAACAATGGATAAGCATAAATGCCATCTGATCTCATATTCTCATGCAGGGTTATGCTTAAATGCCATCTGATGTCTTATAATCATCATAGAGGACACTTCCAGTATAGCAATGAGCAGATATTAGCACAAGAATTAGATCGCTAGCATTAGCAAGTTAGCAATAGCATTCAAACATTAACATTACTGTATTTGCAAATATACAAGAAGGGTTAATTAAAAGACATCTGATCTCATATTCTCATGAAGGGTTATGCTATAATGACATCTGATCACATATTCCCATCAGAGAGGACACTTACAGTATAAAATTGAGCAGATATTAGCACTAGCATTAGATCGCTAGCATTAGCAAGTTAGCAATAGCAATCAAACATTAACATTACTGTATTTGCCTATATACAAGAATGTATGAGCTTTAGTGCCATCTGATCTCATATTCTCATGCAGGGTTATGCTAAAATGCCATCTGATGCATTAATCTCATCATAGAGGACACTTACAGTATAACAATGAGCAGATATTAGCACAAGAATTAGATCGCTAGCATTAGCAAGTTAGCATTAGCATTAAAACATTAACATGACTGTATTTGACTATATACAAGACGGGTTAATTAAAAGCCATCTGATCTCATATTATCATGCAGGGTTATGCTTAAATGCCATCTGATGTCTTATTCTCATCATAGAGGACAATTACAGTATAACAATGACCAGATATAAGCACTACCATTAGATCGCTAGCATTAGGAAGTTAGCATTAGCTTTCAAACATTAACATTACTGTATTTGCCTATATACAAGAATGTATGAGCTTTAATGCCATCTGATCGCATATTCTCATGCGGGGTTATGCTAAAATGCCATCTGATGTCTTATTCTCATCATAGAGGACACTTACAGTATAACAATGAGCAGATATTAGCACAAGCATTAGATCGCTAGCATTAGCAAGTTAGCATTAGCATTCAAACATTAACATTACTGTATTTGCCTATATACAAGAAGGGTTAATTAAAAGCCATCTGATCTCATATTCTCATGCAGGGTTATGCTTAAATGCCATCTGATGTCTTATTCTCATCATAGAGGACACTTACAGTATAACAATGAGCAGATATTAGCACAAGCATTAGATTGCTAGCATTAGCAAGTTAGAATTAGCATTCAAACATTAACATTACTGTATTTGACTATATACAAGAAGGGTTAATTAAAAGCCATCTGATCTCATATTCTCATGCAGGGTTATGCTTAAATGCCATCTGATGTCTTATTCTCATCATAGAGGACACTGACAGTATAACAATGAACAGATATTAGCACTAGCATTAGATCAGTAGCATTAACAAGTTAGCATTAGCATTCAAACATTTACATTACTGTATTTGCCTATATACAAGAAGGGTTAATTAAAAAACATCTGATCTCATATTCTCATGAAGGGTTATGCTTAAATGGCATCTGATCTCTTATTCTCATAATAAAGGACCCTTACAGTATAACAATGACCAGATATTAGCACTACCATTAGATCGCTAGCATTAGCAAATTAGCATTAGCATTCAAACAATAACATTACTTTATTTGAATATATACAAGAAGAAGTAAGCTTTATTTCCATCTAAACTCATATTCTCATCATAGAGTACACTTACAGTATGACTATGTGCAGATATTAGCACTATCATTAGATAGCTAGCATTAGCAAGTTAGCATTAGCATTCAAACATTAACATTACTGTATTTGCCTCTATACAAGAAGGGTTAATAAAAAGCCATCTGATCTCATATTCTCATGAAGGGTTATGCTTAAATGCCATCTGATCTCTTATTCACATCATAAAGGACACTTACAGTATAACAATGATCAGATATTAGCACTAGCATTAGATCGCTAGCATTATCAAGTTAGCAATAGCATTCAAACATTAACATTACTGTAGTGAATATATACAAGAAGGGTTAAGCTTTATTGCCATCTGATCTCATATTTTCATCATAGAGTACATGAACAGTATAACAATGATCAGATATTAGCACTAGCATTAGATCGCTAGCATTAGCAAGTTAGCATTAGCATTCAAACATTAACATAACTTTATTTGAATATATACAAGAAGGGTAAGCTTTGATTGCCATCTGATCTCATATTCTCATCATAGAGTACACTTATAGTATGACAATGAGCAGTTATTAGCACTAGCATTGGATCGCTAGCATTAGCAAGTTAGCATTATCATTCAGACATGAACATTACTGTATTTACCTATTTACAAGAATGGATAAGATTAAAAGCCATCTGATCTCATATTCTCATGAAGGGTTATACTTAAATGCCATCTGATGTCTTATTCTCATCATCGAGGACACTTACAGTATTACAATGAGCAGAAATTAGCACTAACATTATATCGCTAGCATTAGCAGGTTAGCATTAGCATTCAAATATTAACATTACTGTATTTGCCTTTATACAACAATGGATAAGCATAAATGCCATCTGATCTCATATTCTCATGCAGGGTTATGCTTAAATGCCATCTGATGTCTTATAATCATCATAGAGGACACTTCCAGTATAGCAATGAGCAGATATTAGCACAAGAATTAGATCGCTAGCATTAGCAAGTTAGCATTAGCATTCAAACATTAACATTACTGTATTTGCATATATACAAGAAGGGTTAATTAAAAGACATCTGATCTCATATTCTCATGAAGGGTTATGCTATAATGACATCTGATCACATATTCCCATCAGAGAGGACACTTACAGTATAAAATTGAGCAGATATTAGCACTAGCATTAGATCGCTAGCATTAGCAAGTTAGCAATAGCAATCAAACATTAACATTACTGTATTTGCCTATATACAAGAATGTATGAGCTTTAGTGCCATCTGATCTCATATTCTCATGCAGGGTTATGCTAAAATGCCATCTGATGCATTATTCTCATCATAGAGGACACTTACAGTATAACAATGAGCAGATATTAGCACAAGCATTAGATCGCTAGCATTAGCAAGTTAGCATTAGCATTAAAACATTAACATGACTGTATTTCACTATATACAAGACGGGTTAATTAAAAGCCATCTGATCTCATATTATCATGCAGGGTTATGCTTAAATGCCATCTGATGTCTGATTCTCATCATAGAGGACACTTACAGTATAACAATGACCAGATATTAGCACTACCATTAGATCGCTAGCATTAGCAAATTAGCATTAGCATTCAAACATTAACATTACTTTATTTGAATATATACAAGAAGGGTTAAGCTTTATTGCCATCTGATCTCATATTCTCATCATAGAGGACACTTTCAGTATGACTATGAGCAGATATTAGCACTAGCATTAGATCGCTAGCATTAGCAAGTTAGCATTAGCATTCAGACATTAACATTACTGTATTTGCCTTTATACAAGAAGGGTTAATTAAAAGACATCTGATCTCATATTCTCATGAAGGGTTATGCTTAAATGCCATCTGATGACATATTCCCATCAGAGAGGACACTTACAGTATAAAATTGAGCAGATATAAGCACTAGCATTAGAACGCTAGCATTAGCAAGTGAGTATTAGCATTCAAACATTAACATTACTGTATTTGCCTATATAAAAGAATGTATGAGCTTTAATGCCATCTGATCTCATATTCTCATGCAGGGTTATTCTAAAATGCCATCTGATGCATTATTCTCATCATAGAGGAGACTTACAGTATAACAATGAGCAGATATTAGCACAAGCATTAGATCGGTAGCATTAGCAAGTTAGCATGAGCATTAAAACATTAACATTACTGTATTTGACTATATACAAGACGGGTTTATTAAAGCCATCTGATCTCATATTATCATGCAGGGTTATGCTTAAATGCCATCTGATGTCTTATTCTCATCATAGAGGACACTTACAGTATAACAATGACCAGATATTAGCACTACCATTAGATCGCTAGCATTAGCAAATTAGCATTAGCATTCAAACATTAACATTACTTTATTTGAATATATACAAGAAGGGTTAAGCTTTATTGCCATCTGATCTCATATTCTCATCATAGAGTACACTTTCAGTATGACTATGAGCAGATATTAGCACTAGCATTAGATCGCTAGCATTAGCAAGTTAGCATTAGCATTCAGACATTAACATTACTGTATTTGCCTATATACAAGAATGGATAAGATTAAATGCCATCTGATCTCATATTCTCATGAAGTGTTATGTTTAAATGAAATCTGATCTCTTATTCTCATCAAAAAGGACACTTACAGTTTAACAATGACCAGATATTAGCGCTAGCATTAGATCGCTAGCATTAGCAAGTTAGCATTAGCATTCAAACATTAACATTACTGTATTTGCCTAAATACAAGAATGGATAAGCTTTAATGCCATCTGATCTCATATTCTCATGCAGGGTTATTCTTAAATGCCATCTGATGTCTTATTCTCATCATAAAGGGCACTTTCAGTATTACAATGAGCAGAAAATAGCACTAGCATTATATCGCTAGCATTAGCAGGTTAGCATTAGCATTCAAACACTAACATTACTGTATTTGCCTTAATACAACAAAGGATAAGCATAAATTCCATCTGATCTCATATTCTCATGCAGGGTTATGCTTAAATGCCATCTGATGTCTTATTCTCATCATAGAGGACACTTACAGTATTACAACGAGCAGATATTAGCACTAGCAATATATCGCTAGCATTAGCAGATTAGCATTAGCATTCCAACATTAACATTACTGTATTTGCCTATATACAACAATGGATAAGCATAAATGCCATCTGATCTCATATTCTAATGCAGGGTTATGCTTAAATGCCATCTGATGTCTTATTCTCATCATAGAGGACACTTACAGTATAACAATGAATAGATATTAGCACTAGCATTAGATCGCTAGCATTAGCAAGTTAGCATTAGCATTCAGACATTAACATTACTGTGTGTACCTATTTACAAGAATGGATAAGATTAAAAGCCATCTGATCTCATATTCTCATGAAGGGTTATACTTAAATGGCATCTGATGTCTTATAATCATCAAAGAGGACACTTACAGTATAAAAATGAACAGATATTAGCACTAGCATTAGATCGCTAGCATTATCAAGTTAGCATTAGCATTCAAACATTAACATTACTGTATTTGCCTATATACAAGAAGGGTTAATTAAAAGACATCTGATCTCATATTCTCATGCAGGGTTATGCTTAAATGCCATCTGATGTCTTATTCTCATCAAAGAGGACACTTACAGTATAAAAATGAACAGATATTAGCACTAGCATTAGATCGCTAGCATTATCAAGTTAGCATTAGCATTCAAACATTAACATTACTGTATTTGCCTATATACAAGAAGGGTTAATTAAAAGACATCTGATCTCATATTCTCATGAAGGGTTATGCTTAAATGCCATCTGATCACATATCCCCATCAGAGAGGACACTTACAGAACAACATTGAGCAGATATAAGCACTAGCATTAGATCGCTAGCATTAGCAAGTGAGTATTAGCATTCAAACATTAACATTACTGTATTTGCCTATATACAAGATTGTATAAGCTTTAATGCCATCTGATCTCAAATTCTCATGCATGGTTATGCTAAAATGCCATCTGTTGCATTATTCTCATCATGGAGGACACTTACTGTATAACAATGAGCAGATATTAGCACAAGCATTAGATCGCTAGCATTAGCAAGTTAGCATTAGCATTAAAACATTAACATTACTGTATTTGACTATATACAAGAAGGGTTAATTAAAAGCCATCTGATCTCATATTATCATGCAGGGTTATGCTTAAATGCCATCTGATCACATATTCCCATCAGAGAGGACACTTACAGAATAACATTGAGCAGATATAAGCACTAGCATTAGATCGCTAGCATTAGCAAGTGTGTATTAATATTCAAACATTACCATTACTGTATTTGCCTATATACAAGATTGTATAAGCTTTAATGCCATCTGATCTCATATTCTCATGCATGGTTATGCTAAAATGCCATCTGTTGCATTATTCTCATCATGGAGGACACTTACTGTATAACAATGAGCAGATATTAGCACAAGCATTAGATCGCTAGCATTAGCAAGTTAGCATTAGCATTAAAACATTAACATTACTGTATTTGACTATATACAAGAAGGGTTAATTAAAAGCCATCTGATCTCATATTATCATGCAGGGTTATGCTTAAATGCCATCTGATGTCTTATTCTCATCATAGAGGACACTTACAGTATAACAATGACCAGATATTAGCACTACCATTAGATCGCTAGCATTAGCAAATTAGCATTAGCATTCAAACATAAACATTACTTTATTTGAATAAATGCAAGAAGGGTTAAGCTTTATTGCCATCTGATCTCATTTTCTCATCATAGAGTACACTTAGAGAATGACAATGAGCAGATATTAGCACTTGCATTAGATCGCTAGCATTAGCAAGTTAACATTAGCATTCAGACATTAACATTACTGTATTTGCCAATATACAAGAATGGATAAGATTAAATGCCATCTGATCTCTTATTCTCATCATAAAG
Organism: Gymnothorax javanicus; assembly: GCA_029692085.1. Taxonomy (NCBI): domain Eukaryota; kingdom Metazoa; phylum Chordata; class Actinopteri; order Anguilliformes; family Muraenidae; genus Gymnothorax; species Gymnothorax javanicus. Next base: position 12,353,501 of record CM056197.1, read on the forward strand.
GACACTTACAGTTTAACAATGACCAGATATTAGCGCTAGCATTAGATCGCTAGCATAAGCAAGTTAGCATTAGCATTCAAACATTAACATTACTGTATTTGCCTAAATACAAGAATGGATAAGGTTTAATGCCATCTGATCTCATAATCTCATGCAGGTTTATGCTTAAATGCCATCTGATGTCTTTTTTCTCATCATAGAGGCACTTACAGTTTAACAATGACCAGATATTAGCGCTAGCATTAGATCGCTAGCATTAGCAAGTTAGCATTAGCATTCAAACATTAACATTACTGTATTTGCCTAAATACAAGAATGGATAAGCTTTAATGCCATCTGATCTCATAATTTCATGCAGGTTTATGCTTAAATGCCATCTGATGTCTTATTCTCATCATAGAGGGCACTTTCAGTATAACAATGAACAGATATTAGCACTAGCATTAGATCGCTAGCATTAGCAAGTTAGCATTAGCATTCAAACATTAACATTACTGTATTTGCCTATATACAAGAAGGGTTAATTAAAAGACATCTGATCTCATATTCTCAGGAAGGGTTATGCTTAAATGCCATGTGATCTCTTATTCGTATCATAAAGGACACTTACAGTATAACAATGACCAGATATTAGCACTAGCATTAGATCGCTAGCATTATCAAGTTAGCAATAGCATTCAAACATTAACATTACTGTCGTGAATATATACAAGAAGGGTTAAGCTTTATTGCCATCTGATCTCATATTCTCATCATAGAGTACACGTACAGTATAACAATGATCAGATATTAGGACTAGCATTAGATCGCTAGCATTAGCAAGTTAGCATTAGCATTCAAACATTAACATAACTTTATTTGAATATATACAAGAAGGGTTAAGCTTGATTGCCATCTGATCTCATATTCTCATCATAGAGTACACTGACAGAATGACAATGAGCAGATATTAGCACTTGCATTAGATCGCTAGCATTAGCAAGTTAGCATTAGCATTCAGACATTAACATTACTGTATTTACCTATTTACAAGAATGTATAAGATTAAAAGCCATCTGATCTCATATTCTCATGAAGGGTTATACTTAAATGCCATCTGATGTCTTAAAATCATCATAGAGGACACTTACAGTATAACAATGAGCAGATATTTGCAAAAGCATTAGATCGCTAGCATTAGCAAGTTAGCATTAGCACTCAAACATTAACATTACTGTATTTGCCTATATACAAAAAGGGTTAATTAAAACTCATCTGATCTCATATTCTCATGAAGGGTTATGCTTAAATGCCATCTGATGACATATTCCCATCAGAGAGGACACTTACAGTATAACATTGAGCAGATATAAGCACTAGCATTAGATCGCTAGCATTAGCAAGTGTTTATTAGCATTCAAACATTAACATTTCTGTATTTGCCTATATACAAGAATGTATGAGCTATAATGCCATCTGATCTCATATTCTCATGCAGGGTTATGCTAAAATGCCATCTGATGCATTATTCTCATCATAGAGGACACTTACAGTATAACAATGAGCAGATATTAGCACAAGCATTAGATCGCTAGCATTAGCAAGTTAGCATTAGCATTAAAACATTAACATTACTGAATTTGACTATATACAAGACGGGTTAATTAAAAGCCATCTGATCTCATATTATCATGCAGGGTTATGCTTAAATGCCATCTGATGTCTTATTCTCATCATAAAGGACACTTACAGTTTAACAATGACCAGATGTTAGCGCTAGCATTTGATCGCTAGCATTAGCAAGTTAGCATTAGCATTCAAACATTAACATTACTGTATTTGCCTAAATAAAAGAATGGATAAGCTTTAATGCCATCTGATCTCATGTTCTCATGCAGGGTTATTCTTAAATGCCATCTGATGTCTTATTCTCATCATAGAGGGCACTTTCAGTATTACAATGAGCAGATATTAGCACTAGCATTATATCGCTAGCATTAGCAGGTTAGCATTAGCATTCAAACACTAACATTACTGTATTTGCCTTTATACAACAAAGGATAAGCATAAATTCCATCTGATCTCATATTCTCATGCAGGGTTATGCTTAAATGCCATCTGATGTCTTATTCTCATCATAGAGGACACTTACAGTATAAAAATGAACAGATATTTGCACTAGCATTAGATCGCTAGCATTAGGAAGTTAGCATTAGCATTCAAACATTAACATTACAGTATTTGCCTATATACAAGAAGGGTTAATTAAAAGCAATGTGATCTCATATTCTCATGAAGGGTTATGCTTAAATGCCATCTGATATCTAATTCTCATCATAAAGGACACTTATAGTATAACAATGACCAGATATTAGCACTAGCATTAGATCGCTAGCATTAGCAAATTAGCATTAGCATTCAAACATTAACATTACTGTATTTGAATATATAGAAGTTGGGTTAATCTTTATTGCAATCTGATCTCATATTCCCATCAGAGAGGACACTAACAGTATGACTATGAGCAGATATTAGCACTAGCATTAGATCGCTAGAATTAGCAAGTTAGCATATACATTCAAACATTAACATTACTGTATTTGCCTATATACAAGAAGGGTTAATTAAAAGCCATCTGATCTCATATTCTCATGCAGGGTTATGCTTAAATGCCATCTGATGTTTTATTCTCATCATAGAGGACACTTACAGTATTACAATGAGCAGATATTAGCACTTGCAATATATCGCTAGCATTAGCAGATTAGCATTAGCATTCCAACATTAACATTACTGTATTTGCCTATATACAACAATGGATAAGCATAAATGCCATCTGATCTCATATTCTCATGAAGGGTTATGCTTAAATGCCATCTGATGTCTTATTCTCAAATCATAGAGGACACTTACAGTATAACAATGAGCAGATATTAGCACAAGCATTAGATCGCTAGCATTAACAAGTTAGCATATACATTCAAAAATTAACATTACTGTATTTGCCTATATACAAAAAGGGTTAATTAAAAGCCATCTGTTCTCATATTCTCATGCAGGGTTATGCTTAAATGCCATCTGATGTCTTATTCTCATCATAGAGGACACTTACAGTATTACAACGAGCAGATATTAGCACTAGCAATATATCTCTAGCATTAGCAGATTAGCATTAGCATTCCAACATTAACATTACTGTATTTGCCTATATACAACAATGGATAAGCATAAATGCCATCTGATCTCATATTCTAATGCAGGGTTATGCTTAAATGCCATCTGATGTCTTATTCTCATCATAGAGGACACTTACAGTATAACAATGAATAGATATTAGCACTAGCATTAGATCGCTAGCATTAGCAAGTTAGCATTAGCATTCAGACATTAACATTACTGTATTTACCTATTTACAAGAATGGATAAGATTAAAAGCCATCTGATCTCATATTCTCATGAAGGATTATACTTAAATGGCAGCTGATGTCTTATAATCATCATAGAGGACACTTACAGTATAAAAATGAACAGATATTAGCACTAGCATTAGATCGCTAGCATTAGCAAGTTAGCATTAGCATTCAAACATTAACATTACTGTATTTGCCTATATACAAGAAGGGTTAATTAAAAGACATCTGATCTCATATTCTCATGAAGGGTTATGCTTAAATGCCATCTGATCACATATTCCCATCAGAGAGGACACTTACAGAATAACATTGAGCAGATATAAGCACTAGCATTAGATCGCTAGCATTAGCAAGTGAGTATTAGCATTCAAACATTAACATTACTGTATTTGCCTATATACAAGATTGTATAAGCTTTAATGCCATCTGATCTCATATTCTCATGCATGGTTATGCTAAAATGCCATCTGTTGCATTATTCTCATCATGGAGGACACTTACTGTATAACAATGAGCAGATATTAGCAGAAGCATTAGATCGCTAGCATTAGCAAGTTAGCATTAGCATTAAAACATTAACATTACTGTATTTGACAATATACAAGAAGGGTTAATTAAAAGCCATCTGATCTCATATTATCATGCAGGGTTATGCTTAAATGCCATCTGATGTCTTATTCTCATCATAGAGGACACTTACAGTATAACAATGACCAGAAATTAGCACTACCATTAGATCGCTAGCATTAGCAAATTAGCATTAGCATTCAAACATAAACATTACTTTATTTGAATAAATGCAAGAAGGGTTAAGCTTTATTGCCATCTGATCTCATTTTCTCATAATAGAGTACACTTACAGTATGACTATGAGCAGATATTAGCACTAGCATTAGATCGCTAGCATTAGCAAGTTAACATTAGCATTCAGACATTAACATTACTGTATTTGCCTATATACAAGAATGGATAAGATTAAATGCCATCTGATCTCGTATTCTCATGAAGTGTTATGTTTAAATGCCATCTGATCTCTTATTCTCATCATAAAGGACACTTACAGTTTAACAATGACCAGATATTAGCGCTAGCATTAGATCGCTAGCATTAGCAAGTTAGCATTAGCATTCAAACATTAACATTACTGTATTTGCCTAAATACAAGAATGGATAAGCTTTAATGCCATCTGATCTCATAATCTCATGAAGGTTTATGCTTAAATGCCATCTGATGTCTTATTCTCATCATAAAGGGCACTTTCAGTATAACAATGAACAGATATTAGCACTAGCATTAGATCGCTAGCATTATCAAGTTAGCATTAGCATTCAAACATTAACATTACTGTATTTGCCTATATACAGGGTTAATTAAAAGACATCTGATCTCATATTCTCATGCAGGGTTATGCTTATATGCCATGTGATCTCTTATTCTCATCATAAAGGACACTTACAGTATAACAATGATCAGATATTAGCACTAGCATTAGATCGCTAGCATTATCAAGTTAGCAATAGCATTCATACATTAACATAACTTTATTTGAATATATACAAGAAGGGTTAAGCTTTGATTGCCATCTGATCTCATATTCTCATCATAGAGTACACATTACAGAATAACAATGAGCAGATATTAGCACTTGCATTAGATCGCTAACATTAGCAAGTTAACATTAGCATCAAACATTAACATTAACATTACTTATTTGAATATACAAGAATGGATAAGATTAAATGCCATCTGATCTCATATTCTCATGAAGTGTTATGTTTAAATGCCATCTGATCTCTTATTCTCATCATAAATGACAGAAGTTTAACAATGACCAGATATTAGCACTAGCATTAGATCGCTAGCATTAGCAAGTTAACATTAGCATTCAAACATTAACATTACTGTATTTGCCTAAATACAAAGAATGGATAAGGTTTAATGCCATCTGATCTCATAATCTCATGCAGGTTTATGTTTAAATGCCATCTGATGTCTTTTTCTCATCATAAATGGCACTTACAGTTTAACAATGACCAGATATTAGCGCTAGCATTAGATCGCTAGCATTAGCAAGTTAGCATTAGCATTCAAACATTAACATTACTGTATTTGCCTAAATACAAGAATGGATAAGGTTTAATGCCATCTGATCTCATAATTTCATGCAGGTTTATGCTTAAATGCCATCTGATGTCTTATTCTCATCATAGAGGGCACTTTCAGTATAACAATGAACAGATATTAGCACTAGCATTAGATCGCTAGCATTAGCAAGTTAGCATTAGCATTCAAACATTAACATTACTGTATTTGCCTATATACAAGAAGGGTTAATTAAAAGACATCTGATCTCATATTCTCATGAAAGGTTAGTTAGCATTAGCATTGCTTAAATGCCATGTGATCTCTTATTCTCGTCTCATAAAGGACACTTACAGTATAACAATGACCAGATATTAGCAAGAGCATTAGATCGCTAGCATTATCAAGTTAGCAATAGCATTCAAACATTAACATTACTGTAGTGAATATATACAAGAAGGGTTAAGCTTTATTGCCATCTGATCTCATATTCTCATCATAGAGTACACGTACAGTATAACAATGATCAGATATTAGCACTAGCATTAGATCGCTAGCATTAGCAAGTTAGCATTAGCATTCAAACATTAACATAACTTTATTTGAATATATACAAGAAGGGTTAAGCTTGATTGCCATCTGATCTCATATTCTCATCATAGAGTACACTGACAGAATGACAATGAGCAGATATTAGCACTTGCATTAGATCGCTAGCATTAGCAAGTTAGCATTAGCATTCAGACATTAACATTACTGTATTTACCTATTTACAAGAATGGATAAGATTAAATGCCATCTGATCTCGTATTCTCATGAAGTGTTATGTTTAAATGCCATCTGATCTCTTATTCTCATCATAAAGGACACTTACAGTTTAACAATGACCAGATATTAGCGCTAGCATTAGATCGCTAGCATTAGCAAGTTAGCATTAGCATTCAAACATTAACATTACTGTATTTGCCTAAATACAAGAATGGATAAGCTTTAATGCCATCTGATCTCATAATCTCATGCAGGTTTATGCTTAAATGCCATCTGATGTCTTATTCTCATCATAGAGGGCACTTTCAGTATAACAATGAACAGATATTAGCACTAGCATTAGATCGCTAGCATTAGCAAGTTAGCATTAGCATTCAAACATTAACATTACTGTATTTGCCTATATACAAGAAGGGTTAATTAAAAGACATCTGATCTCATATTCTCATGAAGGGTTATGCTTAAATGCCATGTGATCTCTTATTCGTATCATAAAGGACACTTACAGTATAACAATGACCAGATATTAGCACTAGCATTAGATCGCTAGCATTATCAAGTTAGCAATAGCATTCAAACATTAACATTACTGTAGTGAATATATATAAGAAGGGTTAAGCTTTATTGCCATCTGATCTCATATTCTCATCATAGAGTACACGTACAGTATAACAATGATCAGATATTAGCACTAGCATTAGATCGCTAACATTAGCAAGTTAGCATTAGCATTCAAACATTAACATAACTTTATTTGAATATATACAAGAAGGGTTAAGCTTGATTGCCATCTGATCTCATATTCTCATCATAGAGTACACTTACAGGATGACAATGAGCAGATATTAGCACTTGCATTAGATCGCTAGCATTAGCAAGTTAACATTAGCATTCAGACATTAACATTACTGTATTTGCCAATATACAAGAATGGATAAGATTAAATGCCATCTGATCTCATATTCTCATGAAGTGTTATGTTTAAATGCCATCTGATCTCTTATTCTCATCATAAATGACACTTACAGTTTAACAATGACCAGATATTAGCGCTAGCATTAGATCGCTAGCATTAGCAAGTTAGCATTAGCATTCAAACATTAACATTACTGTATTTGCCTAAATACAAGAATGGATAAGGTTTAATGCCATCTGATCTCATAATCTCATGCAGGTTTATGCTTAAATGCCATCTGATGTCTTTTTCTCATCATAGAGGGCACTTACAGTTTAACAATGACCAGATATTAGCGCTAGCATTAGATCGCTAGCATTAGCAAGTTAGCATTAGCATTCAAACATTAACATTACTGTATTTGCCTAAATACAAGAATGGATAAGCTTTAATGCCATCTGATCTCATAATTTCATGCAGGTTTATGCTTAAATGCCATCTGATGTCTTATTCTCATCATAGAGGGCACTTTCAGTATAACAATGAACAGATATTAGCACTAGCATTAGATCGCTAGCATTAGCAAGTTAGCATTAGCATTCAAACATTAACATTACTGTATTTGCCTATATACAACAAGGGTTAATTAAAAGACATCTGATCTCATATTCTCATGAAAGGTTATGCTTAAATGCCATGTGATCTCTTATTCGTCTCATAAAGGACACTTACAGTATAACAATGACCAGATATTAGCACGAGCATTAGATCGCTAGCATTATCAAGTTAGCAATAGCATTCAAACATTAACATTACTGTAGTGAATATATACAAGAAGGGTTAAGCTTTATTGCCATCTGATCTCATATTCTCATCATAGAGTACACGTACAGTATAACAATGATCAGATATTAGCACTAGCATTAGATCGCTAGCATTAGCAAGTTAGCATTAGCATTCAAACATTAACATAACTTTATTTGAATATATACAAGAAGGGTTAAGCTTGATTGCCATCTGATCTCATATTCTCATCATAGAGTACACTGACAGAATGACAATGAGCAGATATTAGCACTTGCATTAGATCGCTAGCATTAGCAAGTTAGCATTAGCATTCAGACATTAACATTACTGTATTTACCTATTTACAAGAATGGATAAGATTAAAAGCCATCTGATCTCATATTCTCATGAAGGGTTATACTTAAATGCCATCTGATGTCTTAAAATCATCATAGAGGACACTTACAGTATAACAATGAGCAGATCTTTGCAAAAGCATTAGATCGCTAGCATTAGAAAGTTAGCGTTAGCATTCAAACATTAACATTACTGTATTTGCCTATATACAAGAATGTATGAGCTTTAAAGCCATCTGATCTCATATTCTCATGCAGGGTTATGCTAAAATGCCATCTGATGTCTTATTCTCATCATAGAGGACACTTACAGTATAACAATGAACAGATATTAGCACTAGCATTAGATCGCTAGCATTAGCAAGTTAGCATTAACATTCAAACATTAACATTACTGTATTTGCCTATATACAAGAAGGGTTAATTAAAAGACATCTGATCTCATATTCTCATGAAGGGTTATGCTTAAATGCCATCTGATGACATATTCCCATCAGAGAGGACACTTACAGTATAACATTGAGCAGATATAAGCACTGGCATTAGATCGCTAGGATTAGCAAGTGAGTATTAGCATTCAAACATTAACATTTCTGTATTTGCCTATATACAAGAATGTATGAGCTATAATGCCATCTGATCTCATATTCTCATGCAGGGTTATGCTAAAATGCCATCTGATGCATTATTCTCATCATAGAGGACACTTACAGTATAACAATGAGCAGATATTAGCACAAGCATTAGATCGCTAGCATTAGCAAGTTAGCATTAGCTTGAAAACATTAACATTACTGTATTTGACTATATACAAGACGGGTTAATTAAAAGCCAACTGATCTCATATTATCATGCAGGGTTATGCTTAAATGCCATCTGATGTCTTATTCTCATCATCGAGGACACTTACAGTATAACAATGACCAGATATTAGCACTTCCATTAGATCGCTAGCATTAGCAAATTAGCATTAGCATTCAAACAATAACATTACTTTATTTGAATATATACAAGAAGGGTTAAGCTTTATTGCCATCTGATCTCATATTCTCATCATAGAGTACACTTTCAGTATGACTATGAGCAGATATTAGCACTAGCATTAGATCGCTAGCATTAGCAAGTTAGCATTAGCATTCAGACATTAACATTACTGTATTTGCCTATATACAAGAATGGATAAGATTAAATGGCATCTGATCTCATATTCTCATGAAGTGTTATGTTTAAATGCCATCTGATCTCTTATTCTCATCATAAAGGACACTTAAAGTTTAACAATGACCAGATATTAGCGCTAGCATTAGATCGCTAGCATTAGCAATTTATCATTAGCATTCAAACATTAACATTACTGTATTTGCCTAAATACAAGAATGGATAAGCTTTAATGCCATCTGATCTCATATTCTCATGCAGGGTTATTCTTAAATGCCATCTGATGTCTTATTCTCATCATAGAGGGCACTTTCAGTATTACAATGAGCAGATATTAGCACTAGCATTATATCGCTAGCATTAGCAGGTTAGCATTAGCATTCAAACACTAACATTACTGTATTTGCCTTTATACAACAAAGGATAAGCATAAATTCCATCTGATCTCATATTCTCATGCAGGGTTATGCTTAAATGCCATCTGATGTCTTATTCTCGTCATGGAGGACACTTACAGTATAAAAATGAACAGATATTTGCACTAGCATTAGATCGCTAGCATTAGGAAGTTAGCATTAGCATTCAAACATTAACATTACTGTATTTGCCTATATACAAGAAGGGTTAATTAAAAGCCATCTGATCTCATATTCTCATGAAGGGTTATGCTTAAATGCCATCTGATATCTAATTCTCATCATAAAGGACACTTATAGTATAACAATGACCAGATATTAGCACTAGCATTAGATCGCTAGCATTAGCAAATTAGCATTAGCATTCAAAAATTAACATTACTGTATTTGAATATACAGAAGTTGGGTTAATCTTTATTGCAATCTGATCGCATATTCCCATCAGAGAGGACACTAACAGTATGACTATGAGCAGATATTAGCACTAGCATTAGATCGATAGAATTAGCAAGTTAGCATATACATTCAAACATTAACATTACTGTATTTGCCTATATACAAGAAGGGTTAATTAAAAGCCATCTGATCTCATATTCTCATGCAGGGTTATGCTTAAATGCCATCTGATGTTTTATTCTCATCATAGAGGACACTTACAGTATTACAATGAGCAGATATTAGCACTAGCAATATATCGCTAGCATTAGCAGATTAGCATTAGCATTCCAACATTAACATTACTGTATTTGCCTATATACAACAATGGATAAGCATAAATGCCATCTGATCTCATATTCTCATGCAGGGTTATGCTTAAATGCCATCTGATGTCTTATTCTCAAATCATAGAGGACACTTACAGTATAACAAAGAGCACATATTAGCACAAGCATTAGATCGCTAGCATTAGCAAGTTAGCATATACATTCAAAAATTAACATTACTGTATTTGCCTATATACAAAAAGGGTTAATTAAAAGCCATCTGATCTCATATTCTCATGCAGGGTTATGCTTAAATGCCATCTGATGTCTTTTTCTCATCATAGAGGACACTTACAGTATTAAAACGAGCAGATATTAGCACTTGCAATATATCACTAGCATTAGCAGATTAGCATTAGCATTCCAACATTAACATTACTGTATTTGCCTATATACAACAATGGATAAGCATAAATGCCATCTGATCTCATATTTTAATGCAGGGTTATGCTTAAAAGCCATCTGATGTCTTATTCTCATCATAGAGGACACTTACAGTATAACAATGAGCAGATATTAGCACAAGCATTAGATCGCTAGCATTAGCAAGTTAGCATATACATTCAAACATTAACATTACTGTATTTGCCCATATACAAAAAGGGTTAATTAAAAGCCATCTGATCTCATATTCTCATGCAGGGTTATGCTTAAATGCCATCTGATGTCTTATTCTCATCATAGAGGACACTTACAGTATTACAATGAGGAGATATTAGCACTAGCAATATATAGCTAGCATTAGCAGATTAGCATTAGCATTCCAACATTAACATTACTGTATTTGCCTATATACAACAATGGATAAGCATAAATGCCATCTGATCTCATATTCTAATGCAGGGTTATGCTTAAATGACATCTGATGTCTTATTCTCATCATAGAGGACACTTACAGTATAACAATGAACAGATATTAGCACTAGCATTAGATCGCTAGCATTAGCAAGTTAGCATTAGCATTCAGACATTAACATTACTGTATTTACCTATTTACAAGAATGGATAACATTAAAAGCCATCTGATCTCATATTCTCATGAAGGGTTATACTTAAATGGCATCTGATGTCTTATAATCATCATAGAGGACACTTACAGTATAACAATGAGCAGATATTAGCACAAGCACTAGATCGATAGCATTAGCAAGTTAGCATTAGCATTCAAACATTAACATTACTGTATTTGACTATATACAAGAAGGGTTGATTAAAAGCCATCTGATCTCATATTCTGATGCAGGGTTATGCTTAAATGCCATCTGATGTCTTATTCTCATCATAGAGGACACTTACAGTATTACAATGAGCAGATATTAGCACTAGCAATATATCGCTAGCATTAGCAGATTAGCATTAGCATTCCAACATTATCATTACTGTATTTGCCTATATACAACAATGGATAAGCATAAATGCCATCTGATCTCATATTCTCATGCAGGGTTATGCTTAAATGCCATCTAATGTCTTATTCTCAAATCATAGAGGACACTTACAGAATAACAATGAGCAGATATTAGCACAAGCATTAGATCGCTAGCATTACCAAGTTAGCATATACATTCAAACATTAACATTACTGTATTTGCCTATATACAAAAAGGGTTAATTAAAAGCCATCTGATCTCATAATCTCATGCAGGGTTATGCTTAAATGCCATCTGATGTCTTATTCTCATCATAGAGGACACTTACAGTATAACAATGAACAGATATTAGAACTAGGATTAGATCGCTAGCATTAGCAAGTTAGCATTAGCATTCAAACATTAACATTACTGTATTTGCCTATATACAAGAAGGGTAAATTAAAAAACATCTGATATCATATTCTCATGAATGGTTATGCTTAAATGGCATCTGATCTCTAATTCTCATCATAGAGGACACTTACAGTATAACAATGACCAGATATTAGCACTACCATTAGATCGCTAGCATTAGCAAATTAGCATTAGCATTCAAACATTAACATTACTTTATTTGAATATATACAAGAAGGGTTAAGCTTTATTGCCATCTGATCTCATATTCTCATCATAGAGTACACTTACAGTATGACTTTGAGCAGATATTAGCATTAGCATTAAATCGCTAGCATTAGCAAGTTAGCATTAGCATTCAGACATTAACATTACTGTATTTGCCTATATACAAGAATGGATAAGATTAAATGCCATCTGATCTCATATTCTCATGAAGTGTTATGTTTAAATGCCATCTGATCTCTTATTCTCATCATAAAGGACACTTACAGTTTAACAATGACCAGATATTAGCGCTAGCAATAGATCGCTAGCATTAGCAAGTTAGCATTAGCATTCAAACATTAACATTACTGTATTTGCCTAAATACAAGAATGGCTAAGCTTTAATGCCATCTGATCTCATATTCTCATGCAGGGTTATGCTTAAATGCCATCTGATGTCTTATTCTCATCATAGAGGACACTTACAGTATAACAATGAACAGATATTAGCACTAGCATTAGATCGCTATCATTAGCAAGTTAGCATTAGCATTCAAACATTAACATTACTGTATTTGCCTATATACAAGAAGGGTTAATTAAAAGACATCTGATTTCATATTCTCATGAAGGGTTATGCTTAAATGCCATGTGATCTCTTATTCACATCATAAAGGACAATTACAGTATAACATTGAGCAGATGTTAGCACTAGCATTAGATCGCTAGCATTATCAAGTTAGCAATAGCATTCAAACATTAACATTACTGTAGTGAATATATACAAGAAGGGTTAAGCTTTATTGCCATCTGATCTCATATTCTCATCATAGAGTACACGTACAGTATAACAATGATCAGATATTAGCACTAGAATTAGATCGTTAGCATTAGCAAGTTAGCATTAGCATTCAAACATTAACATTACTGTATTTGCCTATATTCAAGAAGGGTTAATTAAAAGCCATCTGATCTCATATTCTCATGCAGGGTTATGCTTAAATGACATCTGATGTCTTATTCTCATCATAGAGGACACTTACAGTATTACAATGAGCAGATATTAGGACTAGCATTATATCGCTAGCATTAGCAGGGTTGCATTAGCATTCAAACATTAACATTACTGTATTTGCCTATATACAACAATGGATAAGCATAAATACCATCTGATCTCATATTGTCATGCAGGGTTATGCTTAAATGCCATCTGATGTCTTATTCTCATCATAGAGGACACTTACAGTATAACAATGAACAGATATTAGCACTAGCATTAGATCGATAGGATTAGCAAGTTAACATTAGCATTCAAACATTAACATTACTGTATTTGCCTATATACAAGAAGGGTTAATTAAAAGCTATCTGATCTCATATTCTTTTGAAGGGTTATGCTTAAATGCCATCTAATCTCTTATTCTCATCATAAAGGACACTTCCAGTATAACAAAGACCAGATATTAGCACTAGCATTAGATCGCTAGCATTAGCAAGTTAGCATTAGCATTCAAACATTAACATTACTTTATTTGCCTATATACAAGAAGGGTTAATTACAAAACCAAAACCAGTGAAGTTGGCACGTTGTGTAAATCGTAAATACAAACAGAATGCAATGATTTGCAAATCCTTTTCAACCTATATTCAATTGAATACACTGCAAAGACAAGTTACTTAATGTTCGAACAGGTAAACTTTGTAATTTTTTTCAAATATTAGCTCATTTGGAATTTGATGCCTGCAACATGTTTCAAAAAAGCTGGCACAAGTGGCAAAAAGACTGAGAGAGTTGAGGAATGCTCATCAAACACTTATTTGGAACATCCCACAGGTGAACGGGCTAATTGGGAACAGGTGGGTGCCATGATTGGGTATAAAAGCAGCTTCCCTGAAATGCTCAGTCATTCACAAACAAGGATGGGACGAGGGTCACCACTTAGTGAACAAATGCGTGAGCTGATTGTCGAACAGTTTAAAAACAACATTCCTCAACGAGCTATTGCAAGAAATTTAGGGATTTCATCATCTACGGTCCGTAATATCGTCAAAAGGTTCAGAGAATCTGGAGAAATCACTGCACGAATGGACAAGGCCGAAAACCAACATTGAATGCCCGTGACCTTCGATCCCTCAGGCGGTACTGCATCAAAAACCGACATCAGTGTGTAAAGGACATCACCACATGGGCTCAGGAACACTTCAGAAAACCACTGTCAGTAACTACAGTTCGTCGCTACATCTGCAAGTGCAAGTTAAAACTCTACAATGCAAAGCGAAAGCCATTTATCAACAGCACCCAGAAACGCCGCAGAATGGCTTCGCTGGGCCCAAGCTCATCTAAGATGGACTGATGCAAAGTGGAAAAGTGTTCTGTGGTCTGACGAGTCCACATTTCAAATTGTTTTTGGAAACTGTGGACAATGAGTGGTCCTCCGGACCAAAGAGGAAAAGAACCATCCGGACTGTTATAGGCGCAAAAAGTTCAAAAGCCAGCATCTGTGATGGTATGGGGGTGTATTAGTGCCCAAGGCATGGGCAACTTACACATATGTGAAGGCACCATTAATGCTGAAAGGTACATACAGGTTTTGGAGCAACATATGTTGCCATCCAAGCAATTCCTTTTTCATGGACGCCCTGCTTATTTCAGCAAGACAATGCCAAGCCACATTCTGCACATGTTACAACAGCATGGCTCCATAGTAAAAGAGTGCGGTACTAGACTAGCCTGCCTGTAGTCCAGACCTGTCTCCCATTGAAAATGTGTGGCGATTATGAAGCGAAAAAATACGACAACAGAACCCGGACTGTTGAACAACTTAAGCTGTACATCAAGCAAGAATGGGAAAAGAGTTCCACCTGAAAAGCTTCAAAAATTGGTCTCCTCAGTTCCCAAACGTTTACTGAGTGTCGTTAAAAGGAAAGGTGATGTAACACAGTGGTAAAAAGGCCCCTGTGCCAACTTTTTTGCAATGTGTTGCTGCCTTTAAATTCTAAGTAAATGATTATTTGAAAAAAAAAATAAAGTTTCTCAGTTTGAACATTAAACATCTTGTCTTTGCAGTGTATTCAATTGAATATAAGTTGAAAAGGATTTGCAAATCATTGTATTCTGTTTTTATCTACGATTTACATAACGTGCCAACTTCACTGGTTTTGGGTTTTGTAAAAGCCATCTGATCTCATATTCTCATGAAGGGTTATGCTTAAATGCCATTGGATCTCATATTCCCATTATAGAGGACACTTACAGTATAACAATGAGCAGATATTAGCACTAGCATTAGATCGCTAGCATTAGCAAGTTATCATTTGCATTCAAACATTAACATTACTGTATTTGCCTATATACAAGAATGGATAAGCTTAAATGCCATCTGATCTCATATACTCATGAATGGTTATGCTTTAATGCCATCAGATCTCATATTCCCATCATAGAGGACAATTACAGTATGACAATGAGCAGATATTAGCACTAGCATTAGATCGCTAGCATTAGCAAATTAGGATTAGCATTCAAACATTAACATTACTGTATTTGCATATATACAAGAAGTGTGAAGCTTAATTGCCATTTGATCTCATATTCCCATCATGTAGGACACTCACAGTATGACAATGAGCAGATATTACCACTAGCATTAGATCGCGAGCATTAGAAAGTTAGCATTAGCATTCAAACATTAACATTACTGTATATGCATATATACAATAATGGATAAGCTTAAATGGCATCTGATCTTATATACTCATAAATGGTTATGCTTAAATGCCATCTGATTTTTTATTCTCATCAGAGAGGACACTTACATATGATAATGACCAGATTATAGCACTAGCATTAGATTGCTAGAATTAGCATGTTAACATTAGCATTCAAACATTAACATTACTGTATTTGCCTATATACAAGAAGGTTTAATTAAAAGCCATCTGATCTCATATTCTCATGAAGGGTTATGCTTAAATGCCATCTGATGACATATACCCATCAGAGAGCACTTACAGTATAACATTCAGCAGATATTAGCACTAGCATTAGATCGCTAGCATTAGCAAGTTAGCATTAGCATTCAAACATTAACATTACTGTATTTGCCTATATACAAGAATGGATAATTTTAATGCCATCTGATCTCATATTCTCATGCAGGGTTATGCTTAAATGCCATCTGATGTCTTATTCTCATCATAGAGGACACTTACAGTATTACAATGAGCAGATATTAGGACTAGCATTATATCGCTAGCATTAGCAGGGTTAGCATTAGCATTTAAACATTAACATTACTGTATTTGCCTATATACAACAATGGATTAAATAAATGACATCTGATCTCATATTCTCATGAAGGATTATGCTTAAATGCCATCTGATGTCTTATTCTCATCATAGAAGACACTTACAGTATAACAATGAACAGATATTAGCACTAGCATTATATTGCTAGGATTAGCAAGTTAGCATTAGCATTCAAACATTAACATTACTGTATTTGCCTATATACAAGAATGGATAAGTTAATGAAAAGCTATCTGATCTCATATTCTTATGAAGGGTTATGCTTAAATGCCATTTAATCTCTTATTCTGATCATAAAGGACACTTACATTATAACAAAGACCAGATATTAGCACTAGCATTAGATCGCTAGCATTAGCAAGTTAGCATTAGCATTCAAACTTTAACATTACTGTATTTGCCTATATACAAGAAGGGTTAATTAAAACCCATCTGATCTCATATTCTCATGAAGGGTTATGCTTAAATGCCATTGGATCTCATATTCCCATTATAGAGGACACTTACAGTATAACAATGAGCAAATATTAGCACTAGCATTAGATCGCTAGCATTAGCAAGTTATCATTTGCATTCAAACATTAACATTACTGTATTTGCCTATATACAAGAATGGATAAGCTTAAATGCCATCTGATCTCATATACTCATGAATGGTTATGCTTTAATGCCATCTGATCTCATATTCCCATCATAGAGGAGACTTACGGTATGACAATGAGCAGATATTAGCACTAGCATTAGATCGCTAGCATTAGCAACTTAGGATTAGCATTCAAACATTAACATTAGTGTATTTGCATTTATACAAGAAGTGTGTATTTGCCATTTATATACAAGAAGGTATAAGCAGATATTAACTAGCATTAGATCACTAGATCTAGCATATTCTCATGAATGGTTGGATGCTTAAATGCCATCTGATTCATGAATTTTATTCTCATCTGATTTTTAAGGACACTTACATATGATAATGACCAGATTATAGCACTAGCATTAGATCGCTAGAATTAGCATGTTAGCATTAGCATTCAAACATTAACATTACTGTATTTGCATATATACAACAATGGATAAGCATAAATGCCATCTGATCTCATATTCTCATGAATGGTTACAGTAAAATGCCATCTTATCTCATATTCCCATCATAGAGGACACTGACAGTATGACAAAGACCAGATATTAGCACTAGCATTGGATCGCTAGCATTAGCAAGTTAGCATTAGCATTCGAACATTAACATTACTGTATTTGCCTATATACAAAAAGGGTTAATTAAAAGCCATCTGATCTCATATTCTCATGAAGGGTTATGCTTAAATGCCATTGGATCTCATATTCCCATAATATATAGGACACTAACAGTATAACAATAAGCAGATATTAGCACTAGCATTAGATCGCTAGCATTAGCAAGTTATCATTAGCATTCAAACATTAACATTACTGTATTTGCCTATAATCAAGAATGGATAAGCTTAAATGCCATCTGATCTCATATACTCATGAATGGTTATGCTTTAATGCCATCTGATCTCATATTCCCATCATAGAGGACACTGACATTATAACAAGGAACAGATATTAGCACTAGCATTAGATCGCTAGCATTGGCAAGTTAGCATTAGCAATCAAACATTAACATTACTGTATTTGAATATATACAAAAAGGGTTAAATAAATGACATCTGATCTCATATTCTCATAAAGGTTTATGCTTAAATGCCATCTGATCTCATATTCCCATCATAGAGGATACTTACAGTATAACAATGACCAGATATTAGCACTAGCATTAGATCGCTAGCATTAGCAAGTTAGCATTAGCATTCAAACATTAACATTACTGTATTGAATATATACAAGAACGGTTAAATAAATGACATCTGATCTCATATTCTCATAAAGGTTTATGCTTAAATGCCATCTGATCTCATATTCCCATCATAGAGAATACTTACAGTATGACAATGAGCAGATATTAGCACTAGCATTAGATCGCTAGCATTAGCAACTTAGGATTAGCATTCAAACATTAACATTACTGTATTTGCCTATATAGAAGAATGGATAAGCTTAAATGCCATCTGATCTCATCTTCTCATGAAGCGTTACAGTAAAATAACATCAGATCTCATATTCCCATAATAGAGGACACTTACAGTATTACAATGAGCAGATATTAGCACTAGCATTAGATCGCTAGCATTAGCAAGTTAGCATTAGCCTTCAAACATTAACATTACTGTATTTGCATAGATACAAAAAGGGTAAAGCTTTATTGCCATCTGATCACATATTCTCATGAAGGGTTATGCTTAAATGCCATCTGATCTCTTATTCTCATCATAAAGGACACTTACAGAATAACAATGAGCAGATATGAGCACTCGCATTAGATCGCTAGCATTAGCAAGTTAGCATAAGCATTCAAACATTAACATTACTGTATTTGCATATATACAAGAAGTGTGAAGCTTAATTGCCATTTGATCTCATTCCCATCATGTAGGACACTCACAGTATGACAATGAGCAGATATTAGCTCTAGCATTAGATCGCTAGCATTAGAAAGTTAGCATTAGCATTCAAACATTAATATTACTGTATTTGCATATATACAAAAAGGGTTAAGCTTTAATGCCATCTGATCTCATATTCTCATGAAGGGATATGTTTAAATGCCATCTGATATCGTTTTCTCATCATACAGTACAATAACAGTATAACAATGAGAAGATATTACCACTAGCATGAGATCGCTAGCAATAGCAAGTTAGCATTAGCATTCAAACATTAACATTACTGTATTTGCCTATATAAAAGAAAGGATAAGCTTAAATGCCATCTGATCTCATATTCTCATGAAGGTTTATGCTTATATGCCATCTGATCTCTCATTCTCATCATAGAGGACACTTATAGTATAACAATGAGCAGATATCAGCACTAGCATTGGATCGCTAGCAATGGCAAGTTAGCATTAGCATTCAAACATGAACATTAATGTATTTGCATGTATACTAGAAGGGATAAGATGAAATGCCATCTGATCTCATATTCTCATGAAGGGTTATGCTTTAATGCCATCTGATCTCATATTCTCATCATGGAGGACACTTACATATGACAATGACCGATTATAGCACTAGCATTAGATCGCTAGAATTAGCAAGTTAGCATTAGCATTCAAACATTAACATTACTTTATTTGCATATATACAAAAAGGGTTAAGCTTTAATGCCATCTGATATCATATTCTCATGAAGGGTTATGCTTAAATGCCATCTGATTTTTTATTCTCATCATAGAGGACACTTACAGTATCACAATGAGCAGATATTAGTACAAGCATTAGATCGCTAGCATTAGCAAGTTAGCATTAGCATTCAACCATTAACATTACTGTATTTGCCTATATACAAGAATGGATAAGCATAAATGCCATCTGATCTCATATTCTCACGAAGGGTTATGCTTAAATGCCATCTGATGTCTTATTCTCATCATAGAGGACACTTAGAGTTTAACAATGACCAGATATTAGCACTAGCATTAGATCGCTAGCATTAGCAAGTTAGCATTAGCATTCAAACATTAACATTACTGTATTTGAATCTATACAAGAAGGGTTAAGCTTTATTGACATCTGATCTCATATTCTCATCATAGACTACACGTACAGTATAACAATGACCAGATATTAGCACTAGCATTAGATTGCTAGCATTAGCAAGTGAGCATTAGCATTCAAACATTAACATTACTGTATTTGAATATATAGAAAAAGGGTTAAGCTTTAATGCAATCTGATATCATATTCTCATGAAGGGTGATGCTTAAATGCCATCTGATGTCTTATTCTCATCATAGAGGACACTGACAGTATAACAAAGAGCAGATATTAGCACAAGCATTATATCGCTAGCATTAGCAAGTTAGGATTAGCATTCAAACATTAACATTACTGTATTTGCCTCTATACAAGAATGGATAAGCTTTAATGACATCTGATCTCATATTCTCATGCAGCTATGCTTAAATGCCATCTGATGCCATATTCTCATCATAGAGGACACTTACAGTATTACAATGAGCAGATATTAGCACTAGCATTATATCGCTAGCATTAGCAAGTTAGCATTAGCATTCAAACATTAACATTACTCTATTTGCCTATATAAAACAAAGGATAAGCATAAATGGCATCTGATCTCATATTCTCATGCAGGGTTATGCTTTAATGCCATCTGATCTCATATTCTCATCATGGAGGACACTTACATATGACAATGACTGATTATAGCACTAGCTTTAGATCGCTAGAATTAGCAAGTTAGCATTAGCATTCAAACATTAACATTACTGTATTTGCATATATACAAAAAGGGTTAAGCTTTAATGCCATCTGATATCATATTCTCATGAAGGGTTATGCTTAAATGCCACCTGATTTTTTATTCTCATCATAGAGGACACTTACAGTATCACAATGAGCAGATATTAGCACAAGCATTAGATCGCTAGCATTAGCAAGTTAGCATTAGCATTCAAACATTAACATTATTGTATTTGCCTATATACAAGAATGGATAAGCATAAATGCCATCTGATCTCATATTCTCACGAAGGGTTATGCTTAAATGCCATCTGATGTCTTATTCTCATCATAGAGGACACTTAGAGTTTAACAAAGACCAGATATTAGCACTAGCATTAGATCGCTAGCATTAGCAAGTTAGCATTAGCATTCAAACATTAACATTACTGTATTTGAATATATACAAGAAGGGTTAAGCTTTATTGACATCTGATCTCATATTCTCATCATAGACTACACGTACAGTATAACAATGACCAGATATTAGCACTAGCATTAGATTGCTAGCATTAGCAAGTGAGCATTAGCATTCAAACATTAACATTACTGTATTTGAATCTATACAAGAAGGGTTAAGCTTTAATGCAATCTGATCTCATATTCTCATGAAGGGTTATGCTTAAATGCCATCTGATGTCTTATTCTCATCATAGAGGACACTGACAGTA
Source organism: Gymnothorax javanicus (assembly GCA_029692085.1). NCBI lineage: Eukaryota > Metazoa > Chordata > Actinopteri > Anguilliformes > Muraenidae > Gymnothorax > Gymnothorax javanicus. Next base: position 12,375,454 of record CM056197.1, read on the forward strand.
TAACAAAGAGCAGATATTAGCACAAGCATTATATCGCTAGCATTAGCAAGTTAGGATTAGCATTCAAACATTAACATTACTGTATTTGCCTCTATACAAGAATGGATAAGCTTTAATGACATCTGATCTCATATTCTCATGCAGGGTTATGCTTAAATGCCATCTGATGCCATATTCTCATCATAGAGGACACTTACAGTATTACAATGAGCAGATATTAGCACTAGCATTATATCGCTAGCATTAGCAAGTTAGCATTAGCATTCAAACATTAACATTACTCTATTTGCCTATATAAAACAAAGGATAAGCATAAATGGCATCTGATCTCATATTCTCATGCAGGGTTATGCTTAAATGCCATCTGATGTTTCATTCTCATCATAGAGGACACTTACAGTATAACAATGAACAGATATTAGCACTAGCATTAGATCGTTAGCATTAGCAAGTTAGCATTAGCATTCAAACAATAACATTACTGTATTTGCCTATATACAAGAATGGTTAATTAAAAGCCATCTTATCTCATATTCTCATGAAGGGTTCTGCTTAAATGCCACCTGATCTCATATTCTCATCATAAAGGACACTAACAGTATTACAATGAGCAGATATTAGCACTAGCATTATATCGCTAGCATTAGCAAGTCAGCCTTAGCATTCAGACATTTACATTACTGTATTTGCCTATATACAAGAATGGATATGCTTTAATGACATCTGATCTCATATTCTCATGCAGGGTTATGCTTAAATGCCATCTGATGCCATATTCTCATCATAGAGGACACTTACAGTATTACAATGAGCAGATATTAGCACTAGCATTATATCGCGAGCATTAGCAAGTCAGCCTTAGCATTCAGACATTAACATTACTGTATTTGCCTATATACAAGAATGGATAAGATTAAATGCCAACTGATCTCATATTCTCATGAAGGGTTATACTTAAATGCCATCTGATCTCTTATTCTCATCATAAAGGACACTTACAGTATAACAATGACCAGATATTAGCACTAGCATTAGATCGCTAGCATTAGCAAGTTAGCATTAGCATTCAAACATTAACATTACTGTATTTGCCTTTATACAAGAAGGGTTAAGCTTTATTGCCGTATGATATCATTTTCTCATTATAGAGTACACGTACAGTATTCCAATGATCAGATATTAGCACTAGCATTAGATCGCTAGCATTAGCAAGTGAGCATTAGCATTCAAACATTAACATTACTGTATTTGCATATATACAAAAAGGGTTAAGCTTTAATGCCATCTGATCTCATATTCTCATGAAGGGATATGTTTAAATGCCATCTGATATCGTTTTCTCATCATACAGTACAATAACAGTATAACAATGAGAAGATATTAGCACTAGCATGAGATCGCTAGCAATAGCAAGTTAGCATTAGCATTCAAACATCAACATTACTGTATTTGCATGTATACAAAAAGGGTTAAGCTTAAATGCCATCTGATCTCCTATTCTCATGAAGGGTTATGCGTAAATGTTATCCCTACCCCTATACCTGTGCCTAACCTTCACCTAACTCACAGGGAATGCTATCCCTACCCCTCTCCCTAACCCTTACCTTAACCTAACTCATAGGGAATGCTATCCCTACCCCTATCCCTAACCCTAACCTTAACCTAACTCATAGGGAATGCTATCCCTACCCCTATCCCTAACCCTAACCTTAACCCAACTCAGCCACAAACAATGGTTTGTTCTGCTGAAATTATTCTACCTCGGGTCAATGGGTCAGCCAACTCACCAGTATGAAACACATCAAAATGGATATTCAATTTACATCTCCTCACTGACAACAATAAATAAAAGAAAGAAAAATAAACGAATATATTATTTCTTTTATATATATATATATACCATGATGTCACGTGATGATCGTGTGATTGCGCAATCGCATCGATGTGACTGCACAGGCCGTGATTGGACAATCACTGCCGGTGTATGATTGCGCAATCAGTGGTGTGATTGGATAATCACCGCCGCTGGCGTGTGATTGGACAATGGCGCCCGGGTGTGATAAGCGCCAATCAGTGGCCTGACTGGACAATTACCCTCGGGTGTGATTGCGCAATCACTTTCCACCTTGATTTGATCAAAATCTGTTCATTAGTTTCGGAGAAATGTCACTGAGATTGTAAATACAGATCCGGATCCAGAATCCAAATCCGGATCTGGATCATGACACAATTTTAATGGAGTCGTCCCTTGACCAAGATCTATCTCTGGTGAAAATTTCATGAAGATCCGTCAAGTAGTTTCCAAGATATGCCACTAAGATTGTAAATACAGATCTGGATCATCACAAAATTTTAATGGAGTCGTCCCTGGCCCAAGATCTGCCTCTGGTGAAAATTTCATGAAGATCCGTCCAGTAGTTTCCGAGAAATCCTGTCCACAGACAGACAGAAGGACGGACAAATAAATAAATAAATAAATAAATAAACCGACTCGATCGCATTATCTCCTTGGCGGAGATAATAATGAAATATTTACAGTCAAACCTGAAACAAAATTTACATATCCAATGTATGAATTAGGCTTAACAATGGAGGTAGCAGCCAAAAATGTTTTTTTTTTTTTTTCGGATAAACAGAATTACACAGTAAAATTGCTTAAGAAAATCATAAATGTCAATAATGAAAATTAATCCTCGGTCTTAAAATTCCCGTTTCTCCAGTAAAATCATTCTATTAAAGGGAAAAGTAACATTCCTTACCAATGGGCATCTCCCTGTTTTAATAGGAGAACTTCTGCCTCGTGTCGCCAAAGACCAAATGTTTGCCTCAGCCACTGTATTGTCACTTTAAAGGCAACATGAATGCACAGTTAGTGACCAAACTTAATTTCTTACAGAGCTGCATCAACAGCTACAACCTTTATACGATAATATAAATATCGTAATGTAATATCATAATGTAAAATAAAATTAATCCAAAGTGTAATAATTTTGTGAACCCTATTTTAAAGCTTTATTATGCATAAACTGTATTCTTTGGACAAAAAAAACTGAAGTTATTTTCTATATGTTTTATGTGTAATGTTAATATTAAATTTGTATGCTGTCACCAAGAGCAAGGATATCATTACAGCTAAGAAGTGCCCAGCTTTTATTTACTTTTTCAATCAAAATGGCACATATTCACTAGGTGACTGTAACGCATGGGTATAGTATGTTATCAACAACAAATTGACTGTATTTCCCAGAACACAAATTTATTCTAGTGCATGGCATCATCAAGGCTTAATCACTCACAACAGATGTGTATTTCTTTTATATTTTAGTCAAATACTATGAATCCCACCTCTGGCAGAATCACTTCTTCCAGGTACATCTGCTGCTCTGTTTCTGTTCCTGGTACAGACAGGATGTTCTTCAGCCTGTTCATCATCTGTGCAGTCTAAAACATGTTTTACATGTTCGTAATTACATTTTGTATTGTCTAACATGCGCATCTTTTGGAAAGGCTTTGGTTATACTGTGGTGCTTGAGCTTTCTGCCTCATATTTAACATCACAGTTCCCAATTTACTATTAACATGGACTGTACAGTGCTGTGAAATAAATATTTGCCCCCACCTAATTTATTCAATTTTGTATATTTGTCACACTTAAATGTTTCAGATCAAACAAATTTTCACATTAGACGAAGGATTACCTATTTTAATGCAAATAGCAGTTTCTAAATGATGACTTCATTTGTTGAATGAAAATGCTGTCCAACCCTGCCGACTCCACAGGAAAAGCAATTGCCCCTTAGATACCAAATCAACCAATTAAAGAAATTTCATCAAAACTAATGATCAATTTTACTTGACACACCCAGGCATGATTACTGCCAACCCTGTTGAATCTAAAAATCACTTAAATAACCAAAAGCTCTGGCAATGTGAAATAGGCAAAAGGCAGCTGATTATGCCACAGTATTAAGAAACTGAAGAACAGATGAACAACGAAGTCGCTGACATCCATCAGCCTGCAAGGGTTACAAAGCCATTTCTAAGGTTCTGGGACTCCAGTGAGTCCCAGCTAAGAACCTTAGAGTGCCTGTACTCTTGGGACTCGGGCACAGACCCACCATGTGGGATTTGCCTTGTGGCCAGACTGGGCATTCACCGTGTAGAATTAAACTGGAAATTGTGTTCCTGGGTGGAGTAATACGCACCCAAGATCGGGTATTTAGTTCAAATTCAAACTATAAATAAACGCTAAATAGATTTCCTGTAATATATGACTGTAGTGGATGTAATATGTATAATTACTGCAAATAGTGCATATTTTATATCTCCAATTAAAACAGGCATATTTGCTTTGGAGCACCATATTTTGCGCAGACGTACATTGATGGGCCGAGCCGCCACTACCTAATACACGATGTCAGCCAACACAACTGGGCCATGAGCTAGGGCTTACTATTAACAGAAGTCACTTGACAAATGGGCCTCTCAGTACAGCAAGGATTCGGGCTTCAAATCAACTATTGTGGTCCTTTAAATATGACATACAAACACAAATGGAAGAATTTAAGAAGGGGGCAAATACTTTTTTTTCACAGCACTCAACAAAGTGGACGTAAGTAATCATTATCTATAGGTGGAATTAAGTCCTTGATTTCGGACCCAGAAATGCATATCTTGTTGTTTGTTCTGAGGTAACATGGCAATGTTTTTTTGCATACCTTCATTTCATCCAACAATGTGTTGTTGGTGGCATACATCATCGGCAGCTCTGGATCAAACCCCTTATTTTCTTTCAGATATACTCTGTTGGACAGGTGCTTGCCATCTCTCAGATCCTTCTCCAGATCCTGAGAGCAGCATAATAATTATTATAAAATACTCATTTGTCACCTCGTAAATGGGGACAAGCCTTCATGCTCCCACATGAATGGGAGTGAGGCAAATATGAACAAAGAAGCCTTTGTTTACAATATAGCTCTACCAGATTGTAAATTGGAATGGAAAAGTATCCTTTTTCCATTACTCCAAATTCAGCGTTTTTTGGACGACAATCACTACATTTGAGGAATTTGACAACCAACACATAGCTAAAAAGTGCATTTTTAAAACCTTTCATCATATTCTCACAACTCTCACATGCTTAGGAGCGAGTTGTTTACTTTCATGTAATTAATAATACATGGTTAAGTTACACAATTCAATGTAGCTAGGCTTCACATACTTTCATGTTTTTCATACCTTAATTTTTTGGTCAGTCAACATGCTCTCCACCTCAATTGATTCAAGACTGCTCTTACTAGTGACAAACAGACAAAGCATTTCTAAAAAGCTATCTTTCACACATATAATTTTGAATTTCTTTTAATAGCGTTGCTCATGCTCTATATTTCTATATTAGACTACTGTAGCAAAATATTACAGAAATAGGAAATTTATCCATAACCACACTGGTATCACAATGCCTTTACCAACTTCTAAAATCACTCTAGTGGCATGGAATTCCCAACTCATCGTAAATTGTGTAAAAGTAGGTGAGAGTGTTACATAGCACTTATACAGTTGGTAGGGGTACTTTCTTGCAGCCACAATCAAAGTCTCCATCAGTCCATTCGCCAACAACTCCAGCACAATGGAAATGAATCCAGTTCTTGCAGTTTTTACACTGCAGCCATTGATAATTCTTTATGCTTTGATGTAGATATCTGAATTAAATAGATAAATGACATAAAAATCCTTTTCATACTTAAAAGTTAAACGGTTGCTAACTGTTAATAATCTCAGTCTTGTGCATGTGCTTTCATTTATAACTTCAAATCACTTACTGAATGCAATTAATTTATAACTTACTTGCTTGTCCCGACAACACGCTGATACATGCAGGCTCTTATCCTCCATGCAATGCAGTGACAGTTGGAGTCCACCTCATTCTCTTCTGCTTTCTGCAGCCTGGCCTCTTCTCTTTCAATTCTCTCCAACTCATCTTTGATGGGAGGGAAGGACTGTTTTGAAACATAGCAAAAGATACTAGCTAGGTATATGTCTGGACAACACATACATTTATACAATACATGTTAATAAACAGCCAATATTCTCATCTACATCACTTACTGTCTCGTGGACATCCTTGATCATTTTTGCAGCATGGTATTTCCGCAGAATCCGGCACTGGGTCATTGTCAACCCCTCTTCTGGAACATCTACTTTGTTAATTTCATTCTCTGTAGCCTAAATGTCAATTTGTAAGAGTCTTAATTGCAGATTATCTTTGAGGGATATAATACTTTTAATAAGTACACAAAGTCACATGGATTTACTGACTGAGCAGACAAAAATCCCACAGTTGTCAGAGTCTTTCTGAAGCCACTGGGCAGGGTATCTCTCACTCCAGTCCTTCAGCCCTCCTCTCTCCCGGAAGACATTTCTAGGGATGCCAAGAATGTGGACAAATGCTGTTAGATGTCACAGAGATTAAAAATTGTTAATGTGTGCAAGTCAGTCCATTTGCCAATGTAAACTGACAGGGGACCCAGGTGCTGACAAGAAGTTAGTTTCACAAGCTTTATGTTAAGCAAAGTCGAACAGTCAGGTTTTGTTCTCCAATGTAGCACAGAGACAGAAGTCACAATCAGTGAGTAGACAGGCAGAGGGTCAAAAGCCAAACGCTGGGAATGCCAAGCCAGAAAGTAGACAGAATAATTGACCAATAATTAGTAATAGCCAAAATTAAAAATCTTACCAATACACAGAAGGGTAGGCAACCTAAGAAAAAAAAACTATGGACAAAAAGAAATCAGAACAGGCGAAACTGTCGGGGACCCGGGGAACTCTCAGGAAACAGAAAGCTTGTAATTAACGACGAATTCACAGCAACAGACTCACGAAGTGAAGGGGTAAAAGGGGAACTTCTATTGCAATCAAATCTAAGGAAGTAACTCAAATCAGGGGCAGATAGAACACAGTAGTGAGACTAGACTCATGTTTACATAAAGGGAAATGAGTCAACCAATTAATTAACAGAATGGGGAGGGGTACTGCAGGATTGAATGAGAAATGGACAAAAGGGAACTGAACACTGGAACTGGAAAAAATGGCAAAGTGAAGAAATATATATACATATCCACTATGACAACAACTTCCTTTTTCATGGCACAACCTCAAAATTCATAGAGGTTTGCCACTTGTCACAAGTCTGATGAGTTTCACGAGTTTCCACGCATGGTGAGGTCCTAAAATAATCAAGTCATTTCGAGAAATATAAATAATAATAATAATAATTTAAAAGAATAATAATAATGTAGACCTCACAAGCAAATACAGGTATATATGGACGCAGCAGCAGACGCAGCATGATGATTGCTGATCCATGCAATTTACAGTATTTCCTTCCATTACAATGGGTCCTTGCACCAGTTGGTGCTCAGGCCCTCTAACACACAAATCATTGAACACTGACAAAAAACTAACCTCAAAAGATCCATATCATCCTTGTCAATTCCGGTCATGGTCTTCAAGGAATCATAAACACAAATTTCTTTTTTTGAGAAATCAAAAACCTTGCAGAAAAACATTAATGTCAACATGTCATTCTTGAGTACTTCGTCTTAATAGTACTGTACATATATTCTCACCCATATTTGCATGTGGAAGGCAAAAATTACACATGGAGATGGAGCAAACAATTTGTAAACCTACAAAATAACATGCGATTTAATATTGAGCTGAATAAAATGGTAATATCAAAAACATTTCTTTGGCCATTCAAATTGTAGAAAAACAAAGTTTTGAAGAGCTTCCACCAATATTTTTCTTTTCATGACAATACTTTTCCAGTCCCATAAGTAAAATAATCTCTCACGTGATTATGGTTATGTTTCTAAGCCATCGTCAAAAATGAAAATAATAGATACTGCATACCCAAAGAACGAAGTGATTGCCTGTTTCTTTGCTGACAGTACCCACAAGTCTTGGCAGGAATATAATTTCAGCATCCTGTTGTAGAATATAAAATTATAATATTACTCTGTCACTAAACAATAATTAGTTAATAATTTCATTTATGAATTGTTGTTCAGTTAATCTCTTTCTTCCTTTAATCAATAATTGTAAGTGAACTTACAGGGAGATGCAGAAGTAGGTTGTCACTGACATTCCTGCTTTGGATCCAGTTTCTGTGCCACAATATAAAGTCAAAATGGCCAAGTGCTGCAGTCTGCAAACAACAAAATTGTACAAGCCATGCAAAATGGCTAATAGAAAATAACCTTCATATTTTCACTGTAATACACAATTACAGTGATGATGTGACTGTACCTTTGAGTTGTCCTTGGCAAGCTGTGCCACTCGATAGTTCACGGCCTGAAAATAATTTTTAAAAAATAAATAAACTTGTAACACAAATACAAAAAAATGCACGCATGTTTATCAACACTAAGATGACTGACAAGTTTTGAAACAGTGAATACAATTACAAATATCATACTGGAACAAGTTAATAAACTCCAGAAATGATACACAAATAACTTACATCATCGGTAAGCCATGGCATAACCAATGCCGATTTGTCCAATAACTCCAGTGGACAGACGCTTTGAATATCCTTTATTGACAAAGGGAAGCTTTTGTTGATGTTGGCTATGAACTGCCTGTCATTGCGTGACCCGATCAGAAGAGTCCTTAACTTCTCCTGAGTGACATGTGCAAGTGAAAATGACTGCAATTACAAGTGTGTATTTTACATTAACTCCAACGCCTAGATAAGTAAAATCCAGATATTTAATGTCATTCAAAAGCGGGAACATATTGAAAAGTCTTTCATGAAAACACCCTGAATGTACACTCACATCGATGCGCAGTAACAAAGATTATTATTTCCATAATGAATCCCACCTGTTCTTTGTCATCAATGATGTACCTCTGGGTGGAGAATGTGTTGATATTTTCCACTATTGACTCTGACACCGCAAGTGATCCAGTGGTTGTTTGTTCAACTGAAAAATACTGTAATGTCATTTTGTTGAATATGACCAATTCAAAATCACTTTTATGCTTACAGCATGTAATTCTAATGGTACTGTCTCACATGCAACAGCACGAGTGAAAAGATAGTACACGTCCATAAGTGGTAGGTAACAGATGCATTCAAATATATAAAAAGAAGCACTAATCTGAAAATCAGTACACTGTAAAATATAATAGTTGACTTTATTTAAAAAAAAATGCAAATTTGTTCCCTTAAAAAAAGGAATTTATGTTGACTTAAGGTAATAAAATCAAATTTATCGAAGTGAACTTTAATTACTTTTTTTAAGGCAACAAGTTTGCATTTTTTTTTAAGTAAAGTCAACTTATTATATTTTACAGTGTTACTTGCCATCAAAAACAAGAGAAGTTGTTCAGCATGGGTTCAACATAACTAATTTAAATGAATAAATTGATGAAAGATGTTCCCTGGTGGCCTCAGATGTAAGTGAAATGAAAGGCCACCTATGGCTTTTTTTTTTTTTTTTTTTTTTTTTTTGTGACCACACAGCGCTGGCTTATGAACATTTTATGGTTCACAATTTGTCTATAACAGAACTGTTTGACAAAAACACCAATTGGTTGTGGACAAATGATTTTAAAGATGAAATGAGTAGCATTTAAGAATACATCTTCCACAGGCAATTTAAGTGAATGATCTTACCAAAGTATTCCAACACCAGCATGCCGAAATGGCTTATCTTCATTGGTGTACTGCATAGCTTCATCATATTTTTGAGAAAACGATTGCTGATTTTCTCATTGTGCAATTCAATCAGAACTCTGACAGTCTGTTTAAAATGTGCCTCCTTCATTTGGCAAACAGAATAGCGAAATCCTGCCAGCTGTCGACTGAACTGCTCCGCCACAGACGAATTGACCTCTGAGCGTAAAGAGGGGCAGAGGCTCAGGCTCCTCAGTTTTTCTTCTGGTTTTCGTTGGTTTCTCTGATGGAACCTATCATACAGTGCATATCTTTCATTTGTCTTGGTGACAGGATTTGATGCAGTGAACCGATCTTTTTCCTGTGCAGGTTGCTGGGGTGCTCCAGGAGACCTGAGGTTTTTAACCCAGTCTAAGTCCACCTCAATTTTTTTTCCCATGGCTGCTTCAATGTTTTGATGGAGCACAAAGCCGGCCATCATGGGGGTGGAAGAATTTTTGCAGTGTTCTGTTGTTCATGTGTCGTGCAACTTGGCCTGCTACATCTGAAATGTAGACAGTTGGAAAAGTTTTGAAGCTGAGAAGGCCATCTACATGATCTCTTGCAGATTCTGCCCAAAAAAGGAAGTTCACGTAGTACACAACTCCATGGGTACAAGAGAAGTGCAACACGCCACCTGGACAAGAAAGCGACACTTAAATGAATTGTCATCCATGAATTTAGTCACATGGTTTCTAATATAGTGTTTTCCTCTAGTTCTCACCTCCAGTTTTTTGTATTTTAATGAAGAGCTTTGGATACAGCTCCTTATAATTCACCAGCTCCTGTAGTCGGTTTATCAGGTCAGCTATCGAACCCTCTGAGCTGACACCAAGTGCTCCGCAGGCATCTTGCAGTTCTTTTTTTTTGTGGCTGAAATAATCAATGTACTCTTCAGTATACATTCTAAGGAAACATATATGCGCAACTTCAGCTGAAATCCATTGTGAATTTTCTACTCACCCTTTTGGATTCAAGGAGTGCATGTATGATGTCTTCATCAAACTTCTGGCTTGACACCCTGCTATTTCCTGGCCTTTTTGTCAACCCCTTTTTAACTTCTGTCTTTGGGAGAATGTTTCTGATCCGAGTGTCTTTTCCCATCCATGGTGCTAATGTTGAATATGGTTGCCTTGACCTGTAAGGGTTTGCTGTAGGTGTTCCTATAAGAAATTAAAGTACACAGGAAATCAACTTCTAATTCAAACATATCTTTCCACTGTAGTACTTCCATGTTTTTTGGAGATGTACATAAACAGCATTCTTAACAAGCATATTACATTTTGTAATTATATTACAAGGAAGAAAAAAATGTATACTTAGTATTAATTTACCAAAGAATACCAATGGTGCTAGACATGACAACAGTATCAACACAGATGACACACCTGATGTGAAGCCCTCAGCAATTAACTGCTTATCGAGGTCTGCCCATGTCTTCTCTACACTTATGTTTAGGTCCTTATCGGTAACAGTGTCCAGGTCCGGCCTCTTGAACGTCCCGACTAGGAATCACAATAGAACAACAGTAATGAGCAAACTATTACACCTGTTTGCATTTCATCTGAGTTCAATTGGCAAATATAAAAATACTGAAAATGATAACTAAGTTACACGACACACACATGAAACAATGCAACTTCCAAGATTCACCATGCTATTAAAGGGACTGCTATTTGAAAACGTATGCCTGCGATGCCAGAAACTTCTTACATGTTCATGGTTTTATTCTGGGGGAGGCGGGGATTATGAGTGTAAGACAACGTTTTCATGGCATGAATTTGATCAACTTACCTGGCACATCAAAAGCCATTTTCCAGTTGGCATCAGCAATAATAATCGGAGGGTTATGGCCGCATTGGTAGCATGAGTACTGATATTTGAAGTCTGTAAGGGCCAGGAAGTGATGGAAGGCCTTGTTTATAGTCTGGTGGTGGTATGTGTTGGTATTAAATAGCGTAATGGTGTCCAAAATGCGTTCACACACTGTCTTGTTCTGGAGAACAGGAGAGACAGAACATACAGAGCATTTACAAAAAAAAACACACTATTTTAAATCAGTCCTTAGAGCACAGATTGTACACCAGAAGGCCTGTGAATTATTCCGACCAATCTAATTAAAACACTCTGAGTAAATGGTGTAATGTGGTAAAAAGCCACTAGATGGCAGTATTGACATTTATTTTGTAAAGCAATCTAAAGCTAGGTTTGGGCATGTCCCGGGCATGCCTCAGAGGGGGCTGGACAGGAGTATATAAGGAGAAAAATTGAGAGAGTGTAGTAGTAGGAGAAATTGCAAGGAGAAATTGTGGAAGGATACATTTGACCAGACCTGTCACTCTTTTCAAGACCTGTGAAGCTTTTTGTGGATTTTTGCCTGTGTTGGAGCATTTTCCTGTCCCAAGACATCGCAACATAGCAGCGCCATCTCCATTACCGAGGGACTGTAAATATCTCATTTTTTTAAATTATTTCAATCTTGGTCAGTAGATGTAGATTGTAGATTAGTTCAAAGTGTGTGTTTAATTAAATCTGTTGAAGTTAAGAATTTTGTCTGTCATCCCTTGCTGTCCGTGACGTCATAACAAATTGGGGCCATAACAAATTGGGGGCTCGTCCGGGATAGACCATTGTATGAGTCATTTATTGAAAATCTAAAATTTCAAATTGTGAAATTGTTTTTGAATTTTCCTAGATATATATTGACAGATCAACAGCAATGGATGATTTCTTGGCATCACCAACCGTAGAGGTTTTGAAGTCTTTTAAAAAGACAGAACTGCTAGAAATATGCAGACAGTTAGAGCTGATAGATGTAAAACCAGCCCTGCGAAAAGCAAGACTGGCTAGAGAGATTGTTGAATATTACATTGATGAAAATGTGTTTGCACCAGGAGATCTGGAACAGTTTCCAGTGGAAAATCCAAATGTAAAAATGGAACTTAAATTAAAAATGCTAGAGATTGAAAGAGAGGAAAGAGCATTCGAGAGAGCAGAAAGAGAGAAAGAAAGGCAGTTTGAGTTAGAAAAATTAGCAAGAGAAGAGGAAAAAGAGAGAGAGAAAGAGAAAAGAAAGGGAAAAAGAAAAACAAAGAGAATTTGAAAGAGAGAAAGAGGAAAGAGCAGAAAGAGAGAGACAGAGACAGACAGATTTCGATTTAGAAAAATTAGATAGAGAAGAAAGGCTCCAAATGGAGCTACTAAAAATCAAAATGCAAGGTGAAAACAAATTTCGGGCAAGCCAGGAGGTAAAGCTGGTGCCTCCATTCTCAGAGAAGGAGGTTGATAAGTATTTCCAGTGCTTCGAGAAGGTAGCTAAGAGTTGTCAGTGGCCAAAGGAACACTGGCCTCTGATGTTGCAAACTGTCCTCAAGGGTAAAGCTCAACAAGCCTATTCGGCTTTGTCTGCAGATGATTCCTCTGATTATTAGCTTGTCAAAAAGGTTATTTTGACAGCTTATGAGTTGGTCCCAGAGGCTTACCCACAGAAATTCAGAGCTCTGAAGAAATCTGACAATCACACTTATATAGAATTTGCTAAAGAGAAGAAGGTTTGCTTTGAGCGCTGGTGTACTTCTATGGAGGTCAAGGATGATTTCAACTCACTAAAAGAGATGGTGTTAGTTGAAGAATTCAAGAACTGTGTCAAGGATGATATTAAGACCTACCTTAATGAGAAGCAAGCACTGAATTTGCAATCAGCTGCCAAGTTTGCAGACGAATATGTTCTCACACATAAGTCCAAATTTCAGTCTAGCAGTAACAATAGATGGTCCCAATTTCAGAAGAAAGGTAACGGTGATACCCAAGATTCCTCACCCAAAGACAAAGACAAATCTGATGATGGTGCTCAGAAATCCAGTAAAAGGTCTGAACAAAGTGTGAAAGCTGACAGTGACAAAAGTGGTCTAGTTTGCAATTATTGCAAGAAATCTGGTCATGTTACAACTAACTGTTGGTTCCTTAAAGCTAAGAAAAAAAAAAAAGGATACCAAACCCAATGCCTTTGTGAAAACAAGGTTAGAAACCCCTGTAGTAGATGACCGATCTGCTAAATTGCCTGCTCCTTGTGAGGCTAAGAAGCCTGATACTGCTGACTTTGTGAGGGAGGAATTCCTTCCATTTGTGTCAGAGGGATTTGTGGCTCTGAATGAGTATTCTCCTCCTGTCCCCATATATATACTAAGGGATACCGGAGCTTCTCAATCACTTTTGTTGATGGACTCCTTGGAGTTACGTGATGAGACCGCTTCTGGGGATTTCATACTTGTACAAGGTATTGAAGGGAGGACTGTATCTGTACCCCTGCGCTCTGTATTCTTGAAGTCAGATTTAGTTACAGGACAGGTAAAGGTGGGACTTATGTCAAGTCTGCCTATCAAGGGTGTTTCTCTGTTGCTAGGCAATGACCTGGCTGGGGGCAATGTAGTTCCCCCTGTTCATCTTACTTCGCAGCCGAGCACTGAAGATGGCGATGAAGACCCATCTCTGTCTCCTTCCTGTGCAGTGACTCGTGCTATGGCCAAGAAGGCTCAAGAAGAAGATGATGTGGTGCCGTCCAGCACCTTGAATAGTCATGACTCAGGTGGTTCGCCTCATCACTCTGTTCAGCCTATTATGGTTTCTCCGTTTGAGGACTTATCAGACACTTTTATAAGTTCTCTGTTCAGCCAGCCAGATGGGTCTGGTGATTCTGATGTGTCTGGAGACTTGTCTCTGTCCAGAAAGCGGTTGATTCAGGAGCAAACCAATGATCCTGAAATTTGTGTGCTAAAGAAGAGAGCCCTTCCTGATGAAGAAATAGATGCAGTTCCAGTTGGGTATTATCTCAAGGATGGAGTGTTGATGCGGAAGTGGCGCCCTCCTGATATCCCTGCCAATGCAGATTGGGCAGTGGTCAAGCAAATTGTTGTTCCGAAGGTCTACAGGAATGAGATCTTAACAATGGCTCATAGTTTGCCTTTAGGAGGTCATCTTGGTGTTAACAAGACTGTTGACAAGATCATGAAATACTTCTTCTGGCCTGGACTTCGGAAAGATGTTTCCAACTTTTGCAAAACCTGTCACACTTGTCAGGTAGTTGGAAAACACCAGTTAGACCCACCTGTAGCTCCATTGCAGCCTATCCCAGCATTTGGGGAGCCCTTCTCCAAGGTCATTGTTGATTGTGTTAGTCCATTACCCAAGACTAGATCTGGAAATCAGTACTTGTTGACAATCATGTGAGCATCTACCAGATTCCCTGAAGCCATCCCTCAACGCAACATCAAGGCAACTGCAATTTCGAAGGCTTTGATAAAGTTCTTCACGTTGTTTGGCCTTCCCAGGGAAATTCAGTCAGATCAAGGTAGCAATTTCACTTCCGGATTGTTTCAGCAGGTTGTGTATGAACTAGGTGCGAAGCAGATTCTTTCCAGTGCCTATCATCCAGAGAGTCAGGGTGCCTTAGAGCGGTTTCATTCCACTCTCAAGACAATGATGAGGACTTATTGTTATGACCATGAGAAAGACTGGGATGAAGGTGTTCATTTGCTGTTGTTTGCAGCTAGGGAAGCAGTGCAGGAGTCTACTGGATTCAGTCCGTTTGAGCTAGTGTTTGGCCATGAAGTGAGAGGACCTTTGCTATTGTTGAGTGAACAATGGCAAGAGAAAGAGCCGCATATCAGTCTGTTAGACTATGTTAGCAAGTTCAAGGAAAGACTGCTTGCAGCTTGTGACCTAGCCAAAGAGAACTTGAAATTAAGTCAGGGAAAAATGAAAACTTGGTATGATCATAAAGCTAGAAGCCGTGAATTTAAACCAGGAGACAAGGTCCTTGTGTTGTTTCCCTTGCAGTCCAATCCATCGCAGGCTAGATTTCATGGTCCTTATGAAATTCTGACAAAACTCAATGATCTCAATTACACTGTGAAGACTCCAGATAGGAGAAAGCCAAAACAGTTGTGTCACATTAACATGCTGAAGCCTTATCATGATAGGAATGCTCGGGTTGCAGCTGTCACTTCAGATCCTCCTATGGCCGAGACTTGTGAAGATGAGTTTCAAGATGATGAACCTAGAATTAAAGCTGAAGTTCTTTCATGTAAATTGTCAAATTCTGAAGTGTTGCAAAATCTTGATGTAAAACTCCAGCACTTAGAACCCTCACAGAAAGATCAGTTTGAGAGGTTGATCCAGAAATATAAAGATCTATTTCCTGATGTTCCAAAGAGAGTTTCTATAGCCTCTAATGATCTAGACGTTGGTGATGCCAAACCAATAAAACAGCATCCGTACCGGATGAATCCTGAAAAGAGAAAGATTGCTGAGAAAGAGGTTGAGTACATGTTAGAACATGATATTATCAGACCCTCTAACTCCAATTGGAGTTCACCCTGTGTTCTAGTTCCAAAACCTGATGGAAGTACTAGATTCTGTACAGATTATCGCAAAGTCAATGCCGTAACTAGAACTGATGTGTTTCCAATATGTAGGATTGATGATTGTATCGATAGAGTAGGGCAAGCAAAGTTTCTGACCAAGATTGATTTATTGAGGGTTATTGGTGTGTGCCTTTAACTGAGAGGGCCAAGAGCATCTCTGCTTTTGCCACACCATCTGTGTTACACCAGTATGAAGTCCTACCCTTTAGCATGAAAAATGCCCCAGCCACATTCCAAAGGATGATACAGTCTACAATCGCCGGATTGCCACACACGGGTGCGTACATTGACGACCTGATCACATGGAGTGACTCCTGGGAAAAACATCTGAAAGATGTAGAGACGTTGTTCCAGCGCTTGACCCAGGCTAACCTGACTGTTAACCTGAACAAGAGTGACTTTGGTTGTGCTACTGTCACGTTTCTTGGCTACGTCATAGCCCAGGGTAAGGTGGCACCCATAAATGCTAAAGTCCGAGCCATCATGGACTTTCCAATTCCTGACAACAAAAAAGCTTTGCGTCGCTTTCTTGGAATGATCGGGTACTACCGCAAGTTCTGCAAGAACTTTGCTGAGATTGCTCTCAGTCTCACCAATCAACTGAAGAAAGGCGTAAAGTTCACTTGGGATGAAGCATGCAAAAGAGCCTTCGATCGCCTGAAGTCTCTGCTGTGTCACTTCCCCGTGCTCAAATCTCCTGACTTCAACAAACTGTTCTCCATGGCGGTCGATGCTAGCGACCAAGCTTGTGGATCTGTGCTCCTACAGAGAAGTGACTCTGATGACATTGAGCATCCCGTGGCATACTTCTCCAGGAAGTTCAATCGCCACCAAAAGAACTATTCCACAATTCAGAAGGAGCTGTTGGCTCTGGTTCTATCCTTACAACACTTTGAGGTTTATGTTTGTACAGGGCAAAAGCCAATGATTGTATATACTGACCATAATCCGTTAATGTTTTTGAGTAAGATGAAAAACAAGAATCGGAGATTGTTGAATTGGAGTTTGATTTTACAAGAGTTTGACTTGGAAATTAAGCATGTAAAGGGTGCTGACAATGTAATTGCTGATTGCTTATCCCGTGTTTGAGTATGTGTATATATATATCACGTGTTTATGAGCATATTGTATTATATGTATATATACACAAGGGTCTACTTAACCATTTTTGTATTGAAAAGAAAAATTTTGCCTTTATAAGTCAAAATTTTTCCCTTTTGGAATGGAGGTGTAATGTGGTAAAAAGCCACTAGATGGCAGTATTGACTTTTTTTGTTAAGCAATCTAAAGCTAGGTTTGGGCATATCCCGGGCATGCCTCAGAGGGGGCTGGAAAAGAGTATATAAGGAGAAAAATTGAGAGAGTGTAGTAGTAGGAGAAATTGCAAGGAGAAATTGTGGAAGTATACATTTGACCAGACCTGTCACTCTTTTCAAGACCTGTGAAGCTTTTTGTGGATTTTTGCCTGTGTTGGAGCATTTTCCTGTCCCAAGACATCACAACATCGCAGCGCCATCTCCATTACCGAGGGACTGTAAATATCTCTTTTTTTTATTATTTCAATCTTGGTCAGTAGATGTAGATTGTAGATTAGTTCAAAGTGTGTGTTTAATTAAATCTGTTGAAGTTTAAGAATTTTGTCTGTCATCCCTTGCTGTCCGTGACGTCATAACAAATTGGGGCCATAACAATGGTTTAACGAAAGATGGAATGCTTGCATCATGGGAATCAGTTGATTTCTAAAAACCTACAGCTAAGGCAGAGAGCAGGAGCGAACAGAGCGGAAGAGTCAGCAACACCTTGTCATTGAAATTATGAAACCCCAATGCATAGTCCTGGAAACGGACATGATTCTTGCAGGCCGGGCACTTCTTTATGGCAACAGAGACACCTAAAATTTGAAAAGACAACATTTTAAGATTGCAGCAAGAGGACAGAAAGAAGATTTTTGTGTATGTTGTGATAATCAATCATGTAGTCATTTGGGAACTGTTAGAAGGATATGTGCAAGATATCAATTATACATTCCCTAACAAATGTGGAATTACATTTGATTTACTGTGAAGAGGTTAATGGATTTTTTTTGATATGGTTGAGCAAAAACTACTATTGATATTCATGTAATACCACAAAACAGGTTGAATTACAGTATTAATGAGAAATGCGTAGTGTAATTAGAGTGCATTACCTTGTTGAATGTATGTATATCCATACACTGTGACTTGTGTCGTAATGGTTTCTATTGTTTCTGTTGCAAGACTTGGGGGTGTTGGTCCTGGGCAATATGGACAAGTGAGCTCACTTGGGATGAAGCATGTGGGGGGTGACTTCTCCTTACTACGAAGTTCAACTGGTATGTCATTTAAGGGTGGTATTCTCTTGGATTTGGCCAAATAGTCATTATGCGAACCTTTTGGTTGTTTGTTGTGTATGAGGTATATGGTGTGTCAGTCTCTAGTATCTCAGATTCCAAGTCTTCCATGTCCTCTGGCTGGGTATCGCAGTTTGCAAGGGAATCAGGGGACTGTTGAAAAATCCACCATATGGCCATCATGTGATGAACACAGCGACGTGATTGTCTCTTTTCCCTACAAGGGCAATGCCATTTACCCCCCACAGAATCAAAGCAGACCATGGAACGTTCAAAACGGCACCAGTTGTCTTTTTTATCTGTGAACACCGAGAAAAACAGCCATCTTCTGGAATAGCCATCATGTTCATATGAAATGGGGTAGATGCTGTCTGTTCCTTTGTTGACAGCTGCTGTGTGCAGTTCCTTGCACCTCTCGCTCCATTCAGTGGAGAGAAGTCCTTTGTCCAACATTTCCTGAAGCGATTCATTCTTCACAGACTCCGGGGGGACATAAGGATCTGCATATTTTGTCCGTTCCAGGTGAATGCATTCTTTCCCTGGATTGCCAGAAAGCTTTGCAATGTCCATCAATTTACGGCACAGTGGAACTTCACAATCCATTATTGGTGTACTGGTTGATTTTATGACATGAATTGGCAACAGAGGACCACGATCATGTTTTGCTGTCACATAGATGCCATTTTTGGGGTCAATGCACATCATGGGTGTGGTAGGCAGGTTATGAACCTCACGGATATGCCGTCTAAGATTGGAATGAGTCGAAAACGATGTGCTGCAATACGTGCAGGGAATAAGTGTGCCCTTCTTTGCAGCCTTTTAATGCGGCTCATCTGCTGCTTCCTCCAAGTCATCCTTTTTAATAGCTGTTCCTAAAAATAATAAATTTACATAAAACATCAGGTTCACTGCAACATAGGAGAAATAGTAGGAATCAAGTTTTACGCAAAGGAAGATTTTCAAAATTGCAGCAATTAAAGCGAAAGAAATGGAAGATAGTGAACATGAATAAGTGGTTATGAATGTCTGTATAATTACCTTTTTTCTTGTACGATGTAACCCCTGTGATTAACGGAAGAAATGGTCAACATTTTATTTCAATACTCTATACACTCAAGAACTTCAACTCTCTGATACATAAGTCTCTGAATTAACACATTTACAGAACAGTGTCTTCAAGATCCAAATAAAAAGTAATGTTTTTCTTCAAAATAAAGGTCTCATTTTCATCAGTATGTTTAACTTATTACTGAGTTAGACATTATTGTTTTAAATTATAAATCAAATTTTTCATTACTATTTACATTATTTATAATTAACTTAAAACACAGTGAATATTAACAAATCCAAAAAAAGAAAAGAAAAAGGAAAAAAATGCCAATTTGTAAATATATGCTATTGAGTATTTAGGTGTTATCATACCTGAAAAACAGTGTATATTGACTGAAATCAAAAGCTGAAATTACCATATAAAATAAATTGTTGTCAAATAGAGTCAAGTGATGTAAACTAGGGCAAGTGAAAAGTAATATTCAAAAACAAATTAAGAAATATGTCACAAGATTCAAGACACAATTAAAGCTGCAAGCAGCGTTGGGTGGGTCCTTCCCCCCTCCCCCGTGCATGTCGGGGTATGGGTGAGACGTGGTCGGGCGCTGATGAGCATTCTCACCGTTTGACAGCGCGAGACTGAGTAAAATGTTATATCTTGAGTTGACAGCAAACCCCTTTACTGAAAGAGATTTTTCTTTTGTAAATTGGAGTTATGACCCATGCGACCTGGTCAAAGTTTCTTTTGCAGATTTTACAATGGCTGTGTATTGTGGAATCTTCCCCCATTCATTTTGGCAAGTTGGGGAATATTTTTTAGGCTTTATAAAATTTTTCGCCAGCCTTGAGGTGCAAGCCAAATTGGGTGAGATTTTGAGCATGTTTAGGGGGTCAAATTTAGGTCGAAAGAGGTGAAAGAAGGAAGAATAATAAGAAACAGTACAGACACAATAGGGCCCTGCACCCTGTAGAGGCTTGGACCCAACTAAAATTTCTATTTAAAGAACGCCAATTAGTACTTTTAATTTTTGGCGCAGTAGTTACCTTTGAGCATTACACATACTTACCATGAACATGTTGAAGATGTTTCCTGAAGGACACAGTTCGGGAGAATACTTTGTAGTTGCACAGTGGACAATGATTGTGACATCTATGAATTTGTTCAGTGTCCCGGCAATAACATGCCAGCACAAATTGCTCTGTGGAAGACAATTGGATAAAAAGAGGAATATTAGTGAAATACAGATTTTCTCTATCATGAAATGCAAGACAATAGAGTGGTTTGTCATTGATGATTTAAAGATACCTGCATCTTCATCAGCAAAATAGACAGCATCTCTAAGATGTTTTTGTGTAGATGTCCTGAAGAAGCCTCTACTTGAAGAGTGCAAAATAAGCACTCCTGACCAACAAACTGAAGAACAGACTGTGGATCAGTGAAGACCTGATGTGAATCTGTAAGAATAATTTGTTATAAATAAAATGGTGCAAACTTGAATGAAAGATTACTGAACGACCCTTTATTAATTTCTACTAGTGTCAGACAAAGTGGTTAAACTTCTGATAGTTGTCATAGTTCAAGCCAACATCTTCTCAGTTTTTTCAGGATGCAACTCTGACATGTACTACTATATATATATTATATATATATATATATATATATATATATATATATATATATATATATATATATATATATATGTGAAGAGTTTCAGAGCAAAACGAGACATATTCATTTCTGCGGTTTTGAGAAAAAGGCCTTTTTTCTCCCAGACCAAAAGTTTTCAGGAAAACCTGTAATTTTTTATTTCTCAGTCTTGCTCTTGACTTACCAAACATATTTAGCCAGAAAATGGAAATCTAGCATCACTTTGATTATTTGGCACTGGTAACTTTTTTTTTTTTTTTTTTAACAAAATGAGATATATCCATGGATATGTCTCATTTTGCCAAAAACAAAGTGAAACGGATATGTCTCACTTTGCGAAAAAACGCTAATTTTGGCATAGTGAAATAAGGGGTTAAATCGCTGTTTGACCCAAAATGGATACTTGGACATGTGCGGCTATCCCTGGCTCAGTTTCAAATATCACTACTAGAAATTTTGAATTTGCCGCATGTCTCGTTTTGCAATGAAACTCTTCAAATACAAGCACGCACACGCACGCACACACACACACACACACGCACACATCTATTAGCGCTGTCAAACTATTAAAATGTTTAATCAGATTAATCACAGGGTTGCTGTGGATTAATTTCGATTAATCACGATTTAATATCATTCATTTTTAATCTATATTAATCGTGTTTCACTTTGCATGAGCAAAGAGACTCAAGAAAGAAGGGAATATATATGCACTTTACCCCTTTGCGCGGAAGCCAAATCTGGCTATTTAGGTGTTACTTTATTTAAGCCTTTATA
This sequence comes from Gymnothorax javanicus, assembly GCA_029692085.1. Taxonomy (NCBI): domain Eukaryota; kingdom Metazoa; phylum Chordata; class Actinopteri; order Anguilliformes; family Muraenidae; genus Gymnothorax; species Gymnothorax javanicus. The sequence continues at coordinate 12,397,443 of CM056197.1, forward strand.
ATTCAAGATTGCAGCTTCACAGACAGGAAAATTGATTAAATGATTAAACAGTCAAAACATTCACCTAGCAATGAAAAGCTAACAGTTCCCATTTCTGAGCTCACAACCTTTCTACATCTTATAAGGAACAAGCAAAACTCACAAACTGTAATATCTGAATTCTGAAATATACCTTATTTTAACAGAACAGACGTTCCACTTTCAGGAAAATCAATCGATATAGGCCTCCCTAGATTTAACAGATAGCGTTCCAGCTCGGCTTGCTTGTGAATATTCAATAACTGATCTGGGGGTGCCATCTAGTGATCAAGCACTGTAACTGCATGCTTAAATTTGCAGTTCTATGTCCTCGAGCGTCTTTAGTGTCTTCCATACCAAGTTGTTTGGTTCTGCTGGATCAACTGCCCATTCGCGCATGCACGACGGTAACACTACTTGGACAAAATGCCCGAAATGCGACGTTTCATGGATTTTGAGTCATTCTGCACTGCAGATGGATTAATTGCGTTAAAATTTTTAATCAGATTAATAATGATGATGGATTAATCCGCATTAACGCGTTAATTTTGACAGCCCTAATATATATATATGACTACATACAGAACAGCCCACACACACAAAGGTGACAGACAAGTATCTCTTCCCCAAAAAATGTTATAACGTGTGAAACTTTTTTAACCCCTTGAACTCGAGAATTTAGTTTCCGAAAGAATGGTCAAAGGAAAAAAAATCCATATTGTTGGGGCAATTTCATGTACATAATCTAAATCCGCAGGTTGCAGCGCTCCTATAAAGCTACATCACACTTATATTGAGATAAATATTCAAACCCAGGATGCCATGTTCTTATGGCCACTGCATTGCATCAATGGAAAATAGGCCCGATCTATAACATGTACAGATTTCTCAATGATTCAGCAGAGTATGTTTGGGATCGTAGGAACATTGGGATCGCTGCTATAATTTCAAATAGGCCTGAGGTTACACAGGTTTGAATACTGCAGTTGGGTCCGTTGGGTTTATGAGGAATGCTAAGCTTTCTAGAACATATATTTAGGCTATTACTGGTCTAATAAAGTCAACATGATTAGCACGTCGGCTCCAGGAGGTCTGTGTGGGCAGGTGAGCCGAAGAGTGAAAGTTATTTAACTTGCGGGTTTGACGTGCTTATAAACCTTCCAGTTACTATTGGTCAGAAACGCTGATTATAATTAGCTAATTCACTAAAACGCTATATCCCCGGAAATTCTCAAAATGTCTCGAAGCAATTTTTTTCTTTTTTCGTTGCAGACGCAACCGTGAGGTGTGTGCAGTGGTCAATATCTGGTAATGCTCCTGGTGAGCAAAAGTGATAAATAAAAATTTGGAAAAAAAATCTCAACGAAAAATGTAACCCGGATCTTTCGGCATTATTGCGCACTTCAAGATATTTATAGGCTAACACATATTTATTTTACTTTTAAATGCTGAAAAAATGACGAAAAACGAAATGGGAGACAAAATTGATACATATCTTACATTGGAAAGTAATTAGCCGCATTAGCTCATACACATCAAAGCTCATTATGGACTTAATGTTAATCTTTTTAAAACCAAGTGATAAACTGCCCTAGTTTTTCTATTAAATGAAGAAACTTAACCAACTTGGGCCCGGCCTAGTCTAATACATCTATGGGCCTAGCTCCCTCTTTTCGACGGATTATGAGGCCACTGTAATTTTGTGCGTCAAAAGCCAACATGGTTGTCTACAATTTAAAAAAGTAATGACATGGTAATCCTTACTCGAACAAAAATTGCTTGTTCTGTTATATCATCAAAAAGTTAATAGAGATAAGAACAGTTGAAGTATTCAAGCGTCAAAGCAGAATGTCGATTTGTATCCATTACCTGCCATGATGGAGTCTCTACGGCCCTGTTCAATGTTGCAGCTGAGAGAAAAAAGTTCTGAACTGGCCTCAAAATTTCTCAAATACACCTCTTTAGTGTTTCAATGACATCGACATTTATTATTATTAGGCCTATTATTATTATTGATCCATACCGCTCTTGCAGTGCCAATTAAAAGGTGTCCGAAGCTCCTTCACACCCTCAAATGAAACTTGCGCAATGACTTTAGGCCGTATTCTGTAAGATCTAGTTTTTCGTTGGAGGTCACGTCCCGTTCCCCCAACCCCCCTCCCCTTTTTTCTCTTTTTCAATCACCCCATCCCATATATTACTGGAGAGGATGATCTTCAGTCCATTACAACTTTTTTTTTTTTTGTTGGACTCAGAAGGAAAGGATCACTTTTTAATTGATAAAGCCCCACCCCTTTCCTAAATAGTCCACATTTGATCATTTATAATTATTGATCCATTTGTCACAGAAAGTTGGAGATTTGGTTTTTCAACTCATGAAAGTATCACAAGGTAAATGGATACTTCCACACTCTCTCTCAGCATTAGATGATAATTGATCCTTCTTAACTATTGAACTGTTTGATATGTTATGGCCCCAATTTGTTATGGCGTCAATTTGTTATGACGTCATGGACAGCAAGGGATGACAGACAAAATTCTTAAACTTCAACAGATTTAATTAAACACACACTTTGAACTAATCTACAATCTACATCTACTGACCAAGATTGAAATAATAAAAAAAAGAGATATTTACAGTCCCTCAGTAATGGAGATGGCGCTGCTATGTTGTGATGTCTTGGGACAGGAAAATGCTCCAACACAGGCAAAAATCCACAAAAAGCTTCACAGGTCTTGAAAAGAGTGACAGGTCTGGTCAAATGTATCCTTCCCAAAATTTCTCCTTGCAATTTCTCCTACCACCTTTCACTCTCTCAATTTTTCTCCTTATATACTCTTTTCCAGCCCGCTCTGAGGCATGCCCAGGACATGCCCAAAACCTAGCTCCAGACTGAGCTTAACAAAAAAAATGTCAATACTGCCATCTAGTGGCTTTTTTTTTTCCACATTACACCTCGATTCCAAAAGGGAAAAATTTTGACTCATAAAGGCAAAATTTTTCTTTTCAATACAAAAATGGTTAAGTAGACACTTGTATATATACATAAAAACAATACGCTAATAAACACATGAAAAATATACACATACTCAAACACAGGATAAGCAATCAGCAATTACATTGTCAGTACCCTTTACATGCTTAATTTCCAAGTCAAACTCTTGTAAAATCAAACTCCAATTCAACAATCTCCGATTCTTGTTTTTCATCTTACTCAAAAACATTAACGGATTGTGGTCAGTATATACAATCATTGGCTTTTGCCCTGTACAAACATAAACTTCAAAGTGTTGTAAGTATAGAACCAGAGCCAACAGCTCCTTCTCAATTGTGGAATAGTTCTTTTGGTGGCGATTGAACTTCCTGGAGAAGTATGCCACGGGATGCTCAATGTCATCAGAGTCCCTTCTCTATAGGAGCACAGATCCACAAGCTTGGTCGCTAGCATCGACCGCCATGGAGAACGGCTTATTGAATTCAGGAGATTTGAGCACGGGGAAGTGACACAGCCGAGACTTCAGGCGATCGAAGGCTCTTTGGCATGCTTCATCCCAAGTGAACTTTACGCCTTTCTTCAGTTGGTTGGTGAGACTGAGAGCAATCTCAGCAAAGTTCTTGCAGAACTTGCGGTAGTACCCGATCATTCCAAGGAAGCGGCGCAAAACTTTTTTGTTGTCTGGAGCTGGAAAGTCCATGATGGCTTGGACTTTAGCATTTATGGGTGCCACCTTACCCTGGCCTATGACGTAGCCAAGATACGTGACAGTAGCACAACCAAAGTCACTCTTGTTCAGGTTAACAGTCAGGTTAGCCTGGGTCAAGCGCTGGAACAACGTCTCTACATCTTTCAGATGTTCTTATCGGGAGTCACTCCATGTGATCAGGTCGTCGATGTACGCACCCGTGTGTGGCAATCCGGCGATTGTAGACTGTATCATCCTTTGGAACGTGGCTGGGGCATTTTTCATGCCAAAGGGTAGGACTTCATACTGGTATAACCCAGATGGTGTGGCAAAAGCAGAGATGCTCTTGGCCCTCTCCGTTAAAGGCACACACCAATAACCCTTCAATAAATCAATCTTGGTCAGAAACTTTGCTTGCCCTACTCTATCGATACAATCATCAATCCTAGGTATTGGAAACACATCAGTTCTAGTTACAGCATTGACTTTGCGATAATCTGTACAGAATCTAGTACTTCCATCAGGTTTTGGAACCAGAACACAGGGTGAACTCCAATCGGAGTTAGAGGGTCTGATAATATCATGTTCTAACATGTACTCAACCTCTTTCTCAGTAATCTTTCTCTTTTCAGGATTCATCCGGTACGGATGCTGTTTTATTGGTTTGGCATCACCAACATCTACATCATGAGAGGCTATAGAAACTCTCTTTGGAACATCAGGAAATAGATCTTTATATTTCTTGATCAACCTCTCAAACTGATCTTTCTGTGAGGGTTCTAATTGCTGGAGTTTTACATCAAGATTTTGCAACACTTCAGAATTTGACAATTTTCATGAAAGAACTTCAGCTTTAATTCTAGGTTCATCATCTTGAAACTCCCCCTCATCTTCATATGTCTCGGCCATAGGAGGATCTGAAGTGACAGCTGCAACCCTAGCATTTCTATCATGATAAGGCTTCAGCATGTGAATGTGACACAACTGTTTTGGCTTTCTCCTATCTGGAGTCTTCACAATGTAATTGAGATCATTGAGCTTTGTCAGAATTTCATAAGGACCATGAAATCTAGCCTGAAATGGATTGGACTGCAAGGGAAACAACACAAGGACCTTGTCTCCTGGTTTAAACTCACGGCTTCTAGCCTTATGATCATACCAAGTTTTCATTTTTCCCTGACTTGATTTCAAGTTCTCTTTGGCTAGGTTACAAGCTGCACGCAGTCTTTCCTTGAACTTGCTAACATAGTCTAACAGACTGATATGCAGCTCTTTCTCTTGCCATTGTTCACTCAACAATAGCAAAGGTCCTCTCACTTCATGGCCAAACACTAGCTTAAACGGACTGAATCCAGTAAACTCCTGCACTGCTTCCCTAGCTGCAAACAACAGCAAATGAACACCTTCATCCCAGTCTTTCTCATGGTCATAACAATAAGTCCTCATCATTGTCTTGAGAGTGGAATGAAACCGCTCTAAGGCACCCTGACTCTCTGGATGATAGGCACTGGAAAGAATCTGCTTCGCACCTAGTTCATACACAACCTGCTGAAACAATCCGGAAGTGAAATTGCTACCTTGATCTGACTGAATTTCCTGGGAAGGCCAAACAACGTGAAGAACTTTATCAAAGCCTTGAAATTGCAGTTGCCTTGATGTTGCGTAGAGGGATGGCTTCAGGGAATCTGGTAGATGCACACATGATTGTCAACAAGTACTGATTTCCAGATCTAGTCTTGGGTAATGGACCAACACAATCAACGATGACCTTGGAGAAGCCTCCCCAAATGCTGGGATAGGCTGCAATGGAGCTACAGGTGGGTCTAACTGGTGTTTTCCAACTACCTGACAAGTGTGACAGGTTTTGCAAAAGTTGGAAACATCTTTCCGAAGTCCAGGCCAGAAGAAGTGTTTCATGATCATGTCAACAGTCTTGTTAACACCAAGATGGCCTCCTAAAGGCAAACTATGAGCCATTGTTAAGATCTCATTCCTGTAGACCTTCAGAACAACAATTTGCTTGACCACTGCCCAATCTGCATTGGCAGGGATATCAGGAGGGCGCCACTTCCGCATCAACACTCCATCCTTGAGATAATACCCAACTGGAACTGTGTCTGTTTCTTCATTAGAAAGGGCTCTCTTCTTTAGTACACAAATTTCAGGATCATTGGTTTGCTCCTGAATCAACCGCTTTCTGGACAGAGACAAGTCTCCAGACACATCAGAATCACCAGACCCATCTGGCTGGCTGAATAGAGAACTGATAAAAGTGTCTGATAAGTCCTCAAACGGAGAAACCATAGTGGGCTGAACAGAGTCATGAGGCGAACCACCTGAGTCATGACTATTCAATGTGCTGGACGGCACCACATCATCTTCTTCTTGATCCTTCTTGGCCATAGCACGGGTCACTGCACAGGAAGGATACAGAGATGGGTCTTCATCGCCATCTTCAGTGCTGGGCTGTGAAGTAAGATGAACAGGGGGAACTACATTGCCCCCAGCCAGGTCATTGCCTAGCAACAGAGAAACACCCTTGATAGGTAGACTTGACATAAGTCCCACCTTTACCTGTCCTGTAACTAAATCTGACTTCAAGAGTACAGAGCGCAGGGGTACAGATACAGTCCTCCCTTCAATACCTTGTACAAGTTGAAATCCCCAGAAGCGGTCTCATCACGTAACTCCAAGGAGTCCATCAAAAAAAGTGACTGAGAAGCTCCGGTATCCCTTTGGATATATATGGGGACAGGAGGAGAATGCTCATTCAGAGCCACAAATCCCTCTGACACAAATGGAAGAAATTCCTCCCTCACAAAGTCAGCAGTATCAGGCTTCTTAGCCTCACAAGGAGCAGGCAATTTAGCAGATCGGTCATCTACTACAGGTGTTTCTAACCTTGTCTTCACAAAGGCATTGGGTTTGGTATCCTTTTCTTTTTCTTTCTTAGCTTTAAGGAACCAACAGTTAGTTGTAACATGACCGGATTTCTTGCAATAATTGCAAACTAGACGAGTTTTGTTACTGTCAGCTTTCACACTTTGATCAGACCTTTGACTGGATTTCTGAGCACCATCACCAGATTTGTCTTTGTCTTTGGGTGAGGAATCTTGGGTATCACCGTTACCTTTCCTCTGAAATTGGGACCATCTATTTTTACTGCTAGACTGAAATTTGGACTTATGTGTGAGAACATATTCGTCTGCAAACTTGGCAGCTGATTGCAAATTCAGTGCTTGCTTCTCATTAAGGTAGGTCTTAATATCATCCTTGACAGTTCTTGAATTCTTCAACTAACACCATCTCTTTTAGTGAGTTGAAATCATCCTTGACCTCCATAGAAGTACACCAGCGCTCAAAGCAAACCTTCTTCTCGTTAGCAAATTCCACATAGTCTGACTGTCAGATTTCTTCAGACCTCTGAATTTCTGTCGGTAAGCCTCTGGAACCAACTCATAAGCTGTCAAAATAACCTTTTTGACAAGCTCATAATCAGAGGAATCATCTGCAGACAAAGCCGAATAGGCTTGTTAAGCTTTACCCTTGAGGACAGTTTGCAACATCAGAGGCCAGTGTTCCTTTGGCCACTGACAACTCTTAGCTACCTTCTCAAAGCACTGGAAATACTTATCAACCTCCTTTTCCGAGAAGGGAGGCACCAGCTTTACCTCCTGGCTAGCACAAAATTTGTTTTCAGCTTCCATTTTAATTTTTAGTTGCTCCATTTGGAGCCTTTCTTCTCTGTCTAACTTTTCTAAATCGAAATCTGTCTGTCTCTGTCTCTCTCTTTCTGCTCTTTCCTCTTTCTCTCAAACTGCCTTTCTTTTTTCTCTTTCTGCTATCTCAAACTCTGTTTTTCTTTTTCTCTTTCTGCTCTCTCGAATGCTCTTTCCTCTCTTTCAATCTCTAGCATTTTTAATTTAAGTTCCATTTCTACATTTAGATTTTCCACTGGAAACTGTTCCAGATCTCCTGGTGCAAACACATTTTCATCAATGTAATATTCAACAATCTCTCTAGCCAGTCTTGCTTTTCGCATGGCTGGTTTTACATCTGTCAGCTCTAACTGTCTGCATATTTCTAGCAGTTCTGTCTTTTTAAAAGACTTCAAAACCTCTACGGTTGGTGATGCCAAGAAATCATCCATTGCTGTTGATCTGTCAATATATATCTAGGAAAATTCAAAAACAATTTCACAATTTGAAATTTTAGATTTTCAATAAATGACTCATACAATGGTCTATCCCGGACCCGAGCCCCCAATTTGTTATGGCCCCAATTTGTTATGACGTCATGGACAGCAAGGGATGACAGACAAAATTCTTAAACTTCAACAGATTTAATTAAACACACACTTTGAACTAATCTACAATCTACATCTACTGACCAAGATTGAAATAATAAAAAATAAATGAGATATTTACAGTCCCTCGGTAATGGAGATGGCGCTGCTATGTTGCGATGTCTTGGGACAGGAAAATGCTCCAACACATGCAAAAATCCACAAAAAGCTTCACAGGTCTTGAAAAGAGTGACAGGTCTGGTCAAATGTATCCTTCCACAATTTCTCCTTGCAATTTCTCCTACCACTTTTCATTCTCTCAATTTTTCTCCTTATATACTCTTTTCCAGCCCCCTCTGAGGCATGCCCAGGACGTGCCCCAAACCTAGCTCCAGACTGAGCTTAACAAAAAAAATGTCAATACGGCCATCTAGTGGCTTTTTTTTTTTCCACATTACAGATAAAGAGTTGACAATATGATTTTTGGACTCAGGAAAGGAACAAACCAAAAGATGAAGCCCTGCCCCTTTCATGACTGGTCAGTATTTGATCCATCATAATTATGCCTCGGTGTGCGCATGCGCACAGCGAGCATACGGTACTCAGTCTGTGTATTTGTTTGTCTGTCTGTTACCATCATAACTGCGACAGCGTGTGCATCCAAGCTAAAGTAACAATGCCAACGAGTGACAAACACTGTTCTCTTGATTTTAAATGTGCCAGAATTTTGATTTTTTGTAGCACTTCATGTTTCAGTATACACGTTTTGTGTACATAATGTTAAGCCACACCCACATGATTTTGGCACAAGGACCGCACTCTATTGACTGTTTATGTATTCAAGCTTGCTTTTATGTTACTGTACAACTATTGTACATCAGTAGTGGCTAAGCAATACACACCGAGGCATCAGCACCTCTGGTTATTGAAGCATTTGTAGTGGTGAATTGGGATCTAGGTTGTTGGACTCAGAAAAGGGTCAAGTTTTAATTGATGAAGCCCCAAACCTTGTGCTGATTGGCTTAATTTTTGCCCTTCAAAATGAAGTAACTTTTGGGGATAGGGTTGTTTGAAGATTAAGCATCATTCCAATGTTAACAGCATGGCTTTTCTGGTGATGATGATGATGATTTATTATTATTATTATTATTATTTATGAAACATGGGGAAAATTCAAGCAGGAAGACCATCTCCTCTCTGCAAGTTTTCATCACCGATTTCCAGTTTACTCTGCCAGCCCTTCCAGTCCTAAACCAATCACAGCTTGATGAAATAAACATGAACTAATTGCAAGCTGCTTATAAACTTTAAGTACACGGTGCTCGTTCAGCAATCAAACCAGTACTGATGTATTCTGCAACCCCTCTCGTCCTCCTCAACTGATGAAAAAAGCATGGCCCTTCTCCTGCGAGTTCCTTAGACTATAAATTTTATATCATTCACAACATTTTATATCATGTGTGCCTCGAGGGATTCCCACGTTCCATTTCAGTTATGTACAAGGATTTACAGAGATTTTGTTCTGGGGTCTCAGCACCAAGGACAATACTCTATGCTTGTTAAGAAGCATCACCTGGTTCAACTTCCATCACTCTCTCTCGTACTTTGTCTGTCCTGATTCAATTATTATTATTGTACTAACATCTCATTCCATCAACATTGATTGCACTACAAAGTTGCAATAAATTCAACAGGTATTTGACATTAATCACAAAGAAGATTCACCAGTGAAAAAATATTGAAATCCAGGCAGGTATAATAACACATAGTATCCTCGAGTCATGGTCACTGAAGGAGCAACAACTCCGAACAGCGACTGCACGCAATACAGGCAATACAGGAAAACAACAGAGTCAGGAGAAAAGCTGTGTGATAAACTTTCTCACAAACTCTGTAATGGAGCCTTTTTTTTTTCTGAACTAAGAAAATGGGTAGAACGGGAAAAAGCGACAAACCAAGCGACAAACCAAGCCCGCCGGATCTTACAACAATTGTGGAGACCCTCGAAGAATTGAGAAATGAAATGAGGGAGAGGTGGGACAGTATGAAGGAGCAGCTGGACCAGCTTTTGAAGGATAACGGTGATCTCAAAAAGGAGATTGCCAAGAAAGACACACAGATTCAATCTTTATCAAGCAAACTGGAGGAGCTGGAGCAACAAGAGAAACGTAATGATGTAATCCTGACAGGGCTCAAAATCAAACCCAGGAGTTATGCCAGGGCAGCAGCGAAGGGACTCCACGATGGAGGCGAGGAGGACAATAAATCTGTGGAAATGCAGGTGACGGAATTCCTTCGGACCAAAAGTATTTCTCTGGACCCCAGCAATGTGGATTCATGTTATCTGCTACCGAAAAGGAGTGGAAGCGGAGACCGGAGTGCAGCAAGGGCCGTGTTACTACGACTTACAAGCAACAACCACAAAATCTCTGTTGAAGCAAGGGAAAAATCTCAAAAGGATCCAATGTTTTCATAAATGAAAACCTCACCAGGCACAATGCAACCATCGCATGGAAAGCTCGTCAACTAAAGAAAGCGGGTAAGATACACAGCACTTGGTCGGCTAACTGCAGAATTTTCATCAAACCAAATGGATCACCGGAAACTACCAGACCGGTGCTGATCAAGATGATGCGGGATTTGAGGAATTTTGACCACTGAGGCAGGTTAAAATCCCTGACAAATCTCTATGAGCAGTTATCTGATAAACCAAACTGTAGATCAGGAAACTGGCTTTTCAACAACAAGCCACCAAAACTCAGGAATAGACCCTAATGAAGAAATTGATCCGGACAACCATTTTTTCTACAACGAATCAAACGCATGCGGATACTTTACTTTAGACAAATTTAACAAGAACATTAAAATGGAAGGGAGTTTGTCCATTATCCACTTCAATAGTAGGAGTCTATATGCAAACTTTGACCAAATAAAGGAATACCTTCTGTCATTTGCTAATCCGTTCAACATCATCGCACTATCGGAAACTTGGATTAAAGAAGAAAAGGGCAAGGACTTCTACATGGAGGGTTACAACTTCGTGTGTAAGAGCAGACTGAATAAAGCTGGTGGGGGTGTTGGACTATTTATTGATGAGGCCATAAACTTCCAGTTACTAGAATGCAAATCAATTGTTGTGGAAAATGTAATGGAATGCCTTACAATTGAGATTCCTAGGTTGAAAGGTAAAAATACGGTTATTTGTTGTGTGTACAGAGCACCGGATTCGCAAATTGATGTTTTTAGTAAATGTATGGGTGAATTACTTGTCAATATGAACCAGAAAAATGTTTTTATGTGTGGGGACTTTAATATTGACTTGATAAATCCAAATAATAGCTCTATAATAGAGGATTATATTAACACCATGTATGCCATGGGTATGCAACCATTAATCACAAAACCAAGCAGGATTACTAGACACAGTGCCACCTTGATAGATAATGTGTATACTAATGTATTAGATTCTGAAATATTTAGTGGCATTATGATAAATGATATTACTGATCATCTACCAGTTTTTGCTATTTGACACACTTATAATAATACAATAGAATCATTGTTTAAACTCCAAAAAAAGGCCCTTAGAATTATTCATAACGTTCCCTATGGAACTCATACAAACGATTTGTTTATTAAGGCAAAGTTTCTTAAATTGCAGGATATAATAAAATTCAACTCCTTGCAAATTGTATATTTAGGATACCACAAAGAATTGCCTAGAAATATACAATGCCTATTTCTCCAGCGTGAATGTCTTCATGACCTAAGAGGCAGAATGTTGTTGCAAACTAGAAGGGTCAGATCGACTCGGAGTGAGCACTCCTTATCTGTGGCTGGAGTCAGTGCATGGAACATACTTGAATACAATATTAGAAGGGCAGACAATCTGAAGGACTTTAAGTATCTTCTGAAATGTGTATGTTTGAATAACTATGAACTTATCCAACAAAATGGCATTGGATAAATTAAACAGAACCATAACGGGCATAAACAATAGGGGTTGTTTATAGACACTCAGCTATATTGTGATTAAAATTCTTCATGATGTTCATAAATCTCTATGATTTTATGTTGTGACGTTTAAATTGTAGTGTAAATAGACACTCAGCTCTGTTGTGATTTATAAATCTTTATGATATCTTAACCATAATCAAACTGTTTTTCTGGGAGTTGGGGGCGGGACTTTGACAAGCGATTTCGCTTCTCCCGCGACCCTTTCGGTCATGATACATGTTGTGTTGAAATTGTCATGGAATGACTGTACAATCATGCCGAAATGAAAAAACAAATAAATAAATAAATAAATAGTGAATGTTTATGGATCGTGAAGAACTTGTTTTATGTCAGAAGTAGGCTATATTGAGATTAGATAGATTGTTTAGTAAATCTTCTGTTAGATACATATATCCCGGTGGCTGCAAATGGCACCCCTGTGACACCAAGTGGCATTCCTGTAGCAGCCAATAACACTCCTGTGACACCCAGTCGCACTCCTGATTAATAAAAAAACCCCTTGGTTGGCTAGACAAGCTCGAATTCGGCGTGGCATACTCCTAACGAGACGTCCCAGGTCATTTTGGGGAACGTTATTCCATTCCTGTTGCAATGCTGCAGCAAGTTCTTGGACATTGGCAGGAGGTTGTTGACATTGGCGTAGCCGCTGTCCAAGCATGTCCCAGACATGCTCGATGGGGGGAAAGGTCCGGACTGAGTGCTGGCCATGGTAATGTGGTGATATTCTGCTGCTGGAGGTAATCTGTAACGATCCTGGCCCTATGACATCTGGCATTGTCATCTTGGAAAATGAAACGGCGGCCATAACGACGTGCAAACGGCACAACATGGGGTGCCAAGATGTTGTCCCGTAGTACTGCCCTGTGACACGTCCAGCAACAACATGCAAGTCTGTTCTGCCGGCAGCAGTGATGCCTCCCCACACCATTACAGATCCACCCCCATACGGATCATGTCTAATGACGTTAACGTCATGGAAACGTTCGTTATGTCGGCGCCAAACCCTCCTGCGTCTGTCAAGGAAGTCCACAGTGAACCTCGACTCATCTGAGAACATTACGTTGTTCCATCGGGCGATTATCCCAGCGTTGATGATGACGACACCATTGGAGTCTGGCCTTAATGTGACGATCCCTCAAACAGGGAATGACGGGGAGGACGGCGGGTGTAAGTGAAATCCGTGCAGACGATTCCTGATGGTCTGGCCACTCACCACCAAGCCAGTATCCCTTTGAAGTTGAGACCTTATCTGATTTGCTGTTACCATACGATTTCTCAAGACAATAGTGCGGATGAATCTGTCCTGAGCCTGAGTTGTTGCCCTTGGTCGACCCGGATCGTGGTCTATCCTGAACAGACCCTGTAGCACGATGTCTGGACCATAATCTGCTGATGACAGACTGGGAAACATTCATTGCCCTTGCCACAACGACCTGTCTTGTGCCAACCTGTAGCATGCCAAGGGCACGCCACCTCTCCTCCTGTGTTAGACGGCGCATGGTCTCTGTTTAATTAACGACTTCAACCACTGATAATCTGATGCTTTCTCTTCAAAATCTTCCTTTACAGTGGCTCTAACCTTCCAATTCAGAGTCATGCAAATTTGTGGCACAACCCCTTGATCATCAATAGCATCCGTGCAGATCGTGAGAGTGTCATTGATGTGTTTGGGTGATGAATTTCTTTGGAAATGCTTCCTCAGTAAGGAACTATACAACATGGTTTCGTATCCCTTTGTATATGTGAAAATTTTGTTCTCAAAATAAAATATCCCCTACTTTTTTTGAATAGTATATTTTCGCAATTGCATCTTTATAAAATATTTTATTATTTTACATGACATAACAATTAAGTATGACAGTGTATGTGAGTTTTTTGCTGCTTACATGTCGCAAAGAAATCAAAAAACAAATACAAAATGGTAAAAAAACTTTGTAAATGAAAATGCGTAAACTTGTTCCCAACTTTTTCTCACATTTTATAATAAAATTATTAAATAGTCCATGCTTTGTTTTTAAGATATTTTTGAATTAAAAAATGAGGATTTGTTTTTCATTTTTGTAACTGATTATTATTTAAAAGTAGTAATTAGTAAATAGCATATTTTTTGTCCTCTTCATTTGTGGCACCAACTGGCACTCCTGTAGCAGCTAGGAACACTCCCGTGGCAGCTTCTGGCACGCCCGTGGCATCCACTGACACTCCTGTAGCAAATATGAAGACATTTTCACAGTTGCATTTTTATTAAATATCTTAGCATTTTACAACACATAACAATTAAATGTGTCATGTTATGGCCCCAATTTGTTATGGCGTCGATTTGTTATGGCGTCACGGACAGCAAGGGATGACAGACAAAATCCTTTAAGTTCAACAGATTTAATTAAACAAACAGAACCAATCTACTCTCTACCCTACTGACCAAGATTGAAATAAAATAAAAAAAAAAAGATATTTACAGTTCCCTGTAATGGAGATGGGCTGCTCTGTTGTGATGTCCTGGGACAGGAAAATGCTCCAACACAGGCAAAAATCCACAAAAAGCTTAAAAGGTCTTGAAAAGAGTGACAGGTCTGGTCAAATGTATCCTTCTTGCAATTTCTCCTACTCCTACACACTCTCGATTTTTTCTCCTTATATACTCTTGTCCAGCCCCCTCCCATTTCTGGGACTTTCCCTCTGGGCATGCCCTGACATGCCCAACCTAGCTTCAGACTGGGCTTCACAAAAAAAAAAAAGTCAATACTGCCATCTAGTGGCTATTTACCACATTACACCTCCATTCCAAAAAGGAAAAATTTTTGACTTATAAAGGCAAAATTTTTCTTTTTTCAATACAAAAATGGTTAAGTAGACACTTGTGTATATATACATATAATAAAACATGCTAATAAACACGTGATATATATACACATACTCAAACACGGGATAAACAATCAGCAATTACATTGTCAGTACCCTTTACATGCTTAATTTCCAAGTCAAACTCCTGTAAAATCAAACTCCAATTCAACAATCTCCGATTCTTGTTTTCATCTTACTCAAAAACATTAACGGATTGTGGTCAGTATATACAATCATTGGCTTTTTGCCCTGTACAAACATAGACCTCAAAGTGTTGTAAGGATAGAACCAGAGCCAACAGCTCCTTCTCAATTGTGGAATAGTTCTTTTGGTGGCGATTGAACTTCCTGGAGAAGTATGCCACGGGATGCTCAATGTCATCAGAGTCACTTCTCTGTAGGAGCACAGATCCACAAGCTTGGTCGCTAGCATCGACCGCTATGGAGAACGGTTTGTTGAAGTCAGGAGATTTGAGCACGGGAAGTGACACAGCAGAGACTTCAGGCGATCGAAGGCTCTTTGGCATGCTTCATCCCAAGTGAACTTTTACGCCTTTCTTCAGTTGGTTGGTGAGACTGAGAGCAATCTCAGCAAAGTTCTTGCAGAACTTGCGGTAGTACCCGATCATTCCAAGGAAGCGGCGCAAAGCTTTTTTTGTTGTCAGGAACTGGAAAGTCCATGATGGCTTGGACTTTAGCATTTATGGGTGCCACCTTACCCTGGCCTATGACGAGCCAAGATACGTGACAGTAGCACAACAAAAGTCACTCTTGTTCAGGTTAACAGTCAGGTTAGCCTGGGTCAAGCGCTGGAACAACGTCTCTACATCTTTCAGATGTTCTTCCCAGGAGTCACTCCATGTGATCAGGTCGTCGATGTACGCACCCGTGTGTGGCAATCCGGCGATTGTAGACTGTATCATCCTTTGGAACGTGGCTGGGGCATTTTTCATGCCAAAGGGTAGGACTTCATACTGGTATAACCCAGATGGTGTGGCAAAAGCAGAGATGCTCTTGGCCCTCTCAGTTAAAGGCACACACCAATAACCCTTCAATAAATCAATCTTGGTCAGAAACTTTGCTTGCCCTACTCTATCGATACAATCATCAATCCTAGGTATTGGAAACACATCAGTTCTAGTTACAGCATTGACTTTGCGATAATCTGTACAGAATCTAGTGCTTCCATCAGGTTTTGGAACTAGAACACAGGGTGAACTCCAATCTGAGTTAGAGGGTCTGATAATATCATGTTCTAACATGTACTCAACCTCTTTCTCAGCAATCTTTCTCTTTTCAGGATTCATCCGGTATGGATGCTGTTTTATTGGTTTGGCATCACCAACATCTACATCATGAGAGGCTATAGAAACTCTCTTTGGAACATCAGGAAATAGATCTTTATATTTCTTGATCAACCTCTCAAACTGATCTTTCTGTGAGGGTTCTAAGTGCTGGAGTTTTTACATCAAGATTTTGCAACACTTCAGAATTTGACAATTTACATGAAAGAACTTCAGCTTTAATTCTAGGTTCATCATCTTGAAACTCCCCTCATCTTCACAAGTCTCGGCCATAGGAGGATCTGAAGTGACAGCTGCAACCCTAGCATTCCTATCATGATAAGGCTTCAGCATGTTAATGTGACACAACTGTTTTGGCTTTCTCCTATCTGGAGTCTTCACAATGTAATTGAGATCATTGAGTTTTGTCAGAATTTCATAAGGACCATGAAATCTAGCCTGCAATGGATTGGACTGTAAGGGAAACAACACAAGGACCTTGTCTCCTGGTTTAAACTCACGGCTTCTAGCCTTATGATCATACCAAGTTTTCATTTTTCCCTGACTTGATTTCAAGTTCTCTTTGGCTAGGTCACAAGCTGCATGCAGTCTTTCCTTGAACTTGCTAACATAGTCTAACAGACTGATATGTGGCTCTTTCTCTTGCCATTGTTCACTCAACAATAGCAAAGGTCCTCTCACTTCATGGCCAAACACTAACTCAAACGGACTGAATCCAGTAGACTCCTGCACTGCTTCCTAGCTGCAAACAACAGCAAATGAACACCTTCATCCCAGTCTTTCTCATGGTCATAACAATAAGTCCTCATCATTGTCTTGAGAGTGGAATGAAACCGCTCTAAGGCACCCTGACTCTCTGGATGATAGGCACTGGAAAGAATCTGCTTCGCACCTAGTTCATACACAACCTGCTGAAACAATCCAGAAGTGAAATTGCTACCTTGATCTGACTGAATTTCCTGGGAAGGCCAAACAACGTGAAGAACTTTATCAAAGCCTTCGAAATTGCAGTTGCCTTGATGTTGCGTAGAGGTATGGCTTCAGGGAATCTGGTAGATGCACACATGATTGTCAACAAGTACTGATTTCCAGATCTAGTCTTGGGTAATGGACCAACACAATCAACAATGACCTTGGAGAAGGGCTCCCCAAATGCTGGGATAGGCTGCAATGGAGCTACAGGTGGGTCTAACTGGTGTTTTCCAACTACCTGACAAGTGTGACAGGTTTTTGCAAAAGTTGGAAACATCTTTCCGAAGTCCAGGCCAGAAGAAGTGTTTCATGATCTTGTCAACAGTCTTGTTAACACCAAGATGACCTCCTAAAGGCAAACTATGAGCTATTGTTAAGATCTCATTCCTGTAGACCTTCGGAACAACAATTTGCTTGACCACTGCCCAATCTGCATTGGCAGGGATATCAGGAGGGCGCCACTTCCGCATCAACACTCCATCCTTGAGATAATACCCAACTGGAACTGCGTCTATTTCTTCATCAGGAAGGGCTCTCTTTTTTAGTACACAAATTTCAGGATCATTAGTTTGCTCCTGAATCAACCGCTTTCTGGACAGAGACAAGTCTCCAGACACATCAGAATCACCAGACCCATCTGGCTGGCTGAATAGAGAACTGATAAAAGTGTCTGATAAGTCCTCAAACGGAGAAACCATAGTAGGCTGAACAGAGTCATGAGGCGAACCACCTGAGTCATGACTATTCAAGGTGCTGGACGGCACCACATCGTCTTCTTCTTGAGCCTTCTTGGCCATAGCACGAGTCACTGCACAGGAAGGATACAGAGATGGGTCTTCATCGCCATCTTCAGTGCTCGGCTGCAGTAAGATGAACAAGGGGAACTACATTGCCCCCAGCCAGGTCATTGCCTAGCAACAGAGAAACACCTTGATAGGTAGACTTGACATAAGTCCCACCTTTACCTGTCCTGTAACTAAATCTGACTTCAAGAATACAGAGCGCAGGGGTACAGATACAGTCCTCCCTTCAATACCTTGTACAAGTATGAAATCCCCAGAAGCGGTCTCATCACGTAACTCCAAGGAGTCCATCAACAAAAGTGACTGAGAAGCTCCGTATCCCTTAGGATATATATGGGGACAGGAGGAGAATGCTCATTCAGAGCCACAAATCCCTCTGACACAAATGGAAGGAATTCCTCCCTCACAAAGTCAGCAGTATCAGGCTTCTTAGCCTCACAAGGAGCAGGCAATTTAGCAGATCGGCCATCTACTACAGGGGTTTCTAACCTTGTCTTCACAAAGGCATTGGGTTTGGTATCCTTTTCTTGTTCTTTCTTAGCTTTAAGGAACCAACAGTTAGTTGTAACATGACCAGATTTCTTGCAATAATTGCAAACTAGACCACTTTTTGTCACTGTCAGCTTTCACACTTTGTTCAGACCTTTTACTGGATTTCTGAGCACCATCACCAGATTTGTCTTTGTCTTTGGGTGAGGAATCTTGGGTATCACCGTTACCTTTTTTCTGAAATTGGGACCATCTATTGTTACTGCTAGACTGAAATTTGGACTTATGTGTTAAAACATATTCGTCTGCCAACTTGGCAGCTGATTGCAAATTCAGTGCTTGCTTCTCATTAAGGTAGGTCTTAATATCATCCTTGACACAGTTCTTGAATTCTTCAACTAACACCATCTCTTTTAGTGAGTTGAAATCATCCTTGACCTCCATAGAAGTACACCAGCGCTCAAAGCAAACCTTCTTCTCGTTAGCAAATTCACATAAGTCTGATTGTCAGATTTCTTCAGACCTCTGAATTTCTGTCGGTAAGCCTCTGGAACCAACTCATAAGCTGTCAAAATAACCTTTTTGACAACCTCATAATCAGAGGAATCATCTGCAGACAAAGCCGAATAGGCTTGTTGAGCTTTTACCCTTGAGGACAGTTTGCAACATCAGAGGCCAGTGTTCCTTTGGCCACTGACAACTCTTAGCTACCTTCTCAAAGCACTGGAAATACTTATCAACCTCCTTCTCTGAAAATGGAGGCACCAGCTTTACCTCCTGGCTGGCGTGAAATTTATTTTCAGCCTGAATTTTTATTTTTAGTAGCTCCATTTGGAGCCTTTCTTCCCCTGTCTAATTTTTCTAAATCGAAATCTCTCTGTCTTTTGTCTCTCTCTTTCTGCTTTCCTCTTTTTTTCTCTTCTCTTGCTAATTTTTCTAACTCAAACTGCCTTTGTTTTTTTTTTTCTTCAATTTCTAGCATTTTTAATTTAAGTTCCAATTCTACATTTGGATTTTCCACCGAAACTGTTCCAGATCTCCTGGTGCAAACACATTTTCATCAATGTAATATTCAACAATCTCTCTAGCCAGTCTTGCTTTTTCGCATGGCTGGTTTTACATCTGTCAGCTCTAACTGTCTGCATATTTCTAGCAGTTCTGTCTTTTAAAAGACTTTAAAACCTCACGGTTGGTGATGCCAAGAAATCATCCATTGCTGTTGATCTGCCAATATATATATATCTAGGAAAATTCAAAAACAATTTCACTATTTGAAATTTTAGATTTTCAATAAATGACTCGCACAATGGTCTATCCCGGACGAGCCCCCAATTTGTTATGGCCCCAATTTGTTATGGCGTCGATTTGTTAAGTATGCCACGGACAGCAAGGGATGACAGACAAAATCCTTTAAGTTCAACAGATTTAATTAAACAAACAGAACCAATCTACTCTCTACCCTACGGACCAAGATTGAAATAAAATAAAAAAAAAGATATTTACAGTTCC
The DNA here is from genome assembly GCA_029692085.1 of Gymnothorax javanicus. NCBI lineage: Eukaryota > Metazoa > Chordata > Actinopteri > Anguilliformes > Muraenidae > Gymnothorax > Gymnothorax javanicus. The sequence goes on from CM056197.1 coordinate 12,417,367, forward strand.
TGTAATGGAGATGGGCTGCTCTGTTGTGATGTCCTGGGACAGGAAAATGCTCCAACACAGGCAAAAATCCACAAAAAGCTTAAAAGGTCTTGAAAAGAGTGACAGGTCTGGTCAAATGTATCCTTCTTGCAATTTCTCCTACTCCTACACACTCTCGATTTTTTCTCCTTATATACTCTTGTCCAGCCCCCTCCCATTTCTGGGACTTTCCCTCTGGGCATGCCCTGGACATGCCCAACCTAGCTTCAGACTGGGCTTCACAAAAAAAAAAGTCAATACTGCCATCTAGTGGCTATTTACCACATTACAGTCAGCAATTGATGTCCGTCTTCTACTGCTCAGTTGTTATAAAGAAATTAGAAAACAAATACAGAACGGTATAAAACAGCCTTGTAAATATTAATATGTAAACTTGCAACCATTTTTTTTCTCATATTTTTATTTTAAATTAAGTAGTCCACGCTTTGTTTTTCAAATGAACAATAGAGGCTACTGATTGCCTTTACTCGGGCCGATGAGCTTTTCTCCTCGTGCTGGCAATTAAAATTGGCGCATGTGCTGCATTGGTAACCAAGCCTAAGGAAGATCGCGACACGGTAAATAAATAAATAAATAAATACATAAATACATAATAATCATAAAAAACAGAGCCCATTTCAGACTCGGTGCCTATTGGCCTGAGTAAAGAAATAGAGGATTTGTTTTTCATTATTGTAACTGATTACTATATTAAAGTAATGTATATTAAACGTGAGTAAAGTACATTAAAGAATAGCGTACTTTGGTCCTTTCCATTTGCGTCAACAAGTGGCACTCCCGTGGCAGCTATTCTCACTACAGTAGCACCTAGCGGCTCTCCTATGGCAACTCCAGGCACACCCATGGCATCCACTGACACTCCCTTGACAGCTACTGGCACCACTTTAGCACATGTGGTACACCTGTGACACCTAGTGGCACTCCTGTGACAAATAGAATGACATTTTCACAATATTGTATGTCATCAAATATTTTAATATTTTACACTGAAGAACAATGAAGTTAGTCGGTGTTTGTTGTCAGTCTTCTACTACATGTGTTCAGAAGAAAAAACAGCAAATTTATAAAATAAAAACGTGCAAATTTGTGGCCAAATTTTTTCGCATTTTATTATTTTCCGTTTATTAAACAGCCAGCGTTGTTAAGATCTACTTTTTCATTAAAGGCAAAGGATGTGTGTTTTCATCATTGTAACTTTGCTATTAAAATATTGTTATCAGTAAATAGCGTATTCTTTTTTCTTTTTCATTTTTAGCACTGTATTAAAGCCTACATTAAGAAAAAACAATAGGCTACATTACGAAAAACGCTCTTCGACAAGAGATTAATTAGGGTTCGTTGTCTATTTTTGCAAAGAACCAGACGCTCGAATTCCTAGTTTTACCATGTTGAAAATGATAGCTAACAAAGGGCAGCCAATAACTGCACAAATAGGCTAGATCTAGCTAGCTAGCTGCTTTCTGTACATTTTATGAGTAAAATATATGAATATGAATAAAATGACAATGCCTATGATATGTCGAAAGCATGTTAATTATGGAAGAACCGTATGACATGAACGAGGCGATTTTCCATCTTTTCCAAATTATTTATTTAAATCAATACCTAATTACAAGCAATTGCAGTAGGCTAGTTACCTCAGAGGACAAGACGCTCGAATTTCTCACGTTCACCTATTAATAATGAGACCTAGCTAACACAAGCCAATAACTGGGCATAAACAGAACTAGCTAGCAAGGTAGCTAGCCGCTTTGTGTGAATATTAATATGAATAAAATGACCATTTCGAATGCATGCCGAATGTATGAGTTATCGTGGAATCGAATGTCATGAACGAGGCGATGTGCCATATCTTCCACAATGCAAGAACAAGAATTAGAACAAATAACTTAAAATTTGACAGAAGTTGGATCAAGCCACAACCAACGTAACTGGCAGAAGAATATAAATCAACTATTCAACCTATATCGATGAGATATTGATAACACAGATGTTGGTGGCAGGCTGATCTGTCGTGACAACGATAAGCTCCACACTACGTAACAGACGACAACCATCTGCCAACCGATTGTTACAGATCTCCACAGATCTGCCATTGCTATGCTGTTTGCATGTCACAAGGAGACACGTGCCCGCCTCAATGAGCCACGATGTGCCACTGCCTGCCAGTGCCAGTAGGAGGATGTCGCCCTTGCTGCTGCTTTCGGTCACGGTAACTGCGGCACTCGCTCTCTTCAATGAAGCAGACGACAGTCGCGGACCTAGCATTTAGCGCGTACTTCAGATTACTACTTCAGAACTCATAGTCATAATATTGTCATGATAGCACAACATACTTAACCAATTAATAAAAATATTATAAATTGCTTATTTTCACATTGCCTTGTTATTGGCCTTTGGGTCGTGGTATTAGCCCTCGGCGAATAACAAGGTGTAATGGGGAATATACGTCAGCACACCAGCGTGGGAGGTGGGCTCTAATTGCAGCTAGAGTGGGGAATGCTAGTTACATGAGCAGACAGAATCTGGGCCTTATGGTGCAGTCCCAATAAAGTATTCGCCGTGTTACCGCATCTCTTACGTCTCCATAATTTATATGTATTCCCGACTCCGTTATGGGAGACATCTCCTTCAGCTGATAACCCTCGTTGCCTGGAAGAACCGACCACCAGCACAACGAGGCACGTCACAGTGGCGCCCAAACTTTCTGGTCCCCTACTCAGCAACAAGCAGCCGACGGCAGGCGAGCAGCTACTGGCCATCTTCATCTTCATCTTCATTTAGATACACAGCAACAGAAGAATTACACTTCCATGACGCCGCGAGGTGCAGATGGTGTCGGATTACTTATTGGTTTTGGTAGCTATTGAAGTTAAAGAGTTCTTGAATTGGTTCAGTGACGGTTGACTAGTTAATGTAAGAGGCAGTTTGTTCCAATCTCTGACAGTGCGAGGAAAAAATGAGTTCTGATATTTGGTAGTTCTGGTGCTTATCACTTTATAGGCGTGGGCAGAAAAGTGGCGGCTAGAGTATTTCATATCACGAGGCTGAAGTCTGGTACTGGTGACAGGGGATTCACCCTTGTGAATCTGGTAAAACTGGCAGAGCCTGGCTGTCTTGCGTCTTTCTGCAAGGGATTCCCACTCAAGGTTCTGAAGGATTTTTGTAACACTAGATCTGCGACGATAGTCACTGGCAACAAAACGTGCAGCTCTCCTCTGGACTCTGTCCAACATCTGAATGTGCTTGGTCAGGTAAGGATCTGTGACAGCAGCCGCATACTCCAGATGTGGACGAACGAGGGCCTAATATGCTTTAGCCTTTGTGTCTGCAGAGCATTGATGGACATTTCTCTGAAGAAGGCCCAGGATGCGATTTGCCTTGTTAACGGTCTTACGATGATTTGCTTCCCAGGAAAGATCGTCAGAAATGGTAACTCCCAAGTAGTCATGCTCATGCACTTGGACAAGCGTCTCTCCCAACATGGTATAGCTGTTATTTACTTTGATCTTATTGAGACCAATAGACATGGTATTGCACTTCTTGGGGTTAAAGGTCATTTGCCATTTCAAAGAGCAGTTACAAACATGATCTAGGTCCTCTTGAAGCTTGACACAGTCGCTGTTATTTTTGATGGTACGATACACAATACAGTCATCGGCGAATAACCGGATGTTATACTTGAGGCCGTCCACGATGTCATTTATATATGAGGAACAACAGGGGCCCCAGTACAGTGCCCTGCGGGACTCCTGACACCACTCTATGCCATCTAGAAGCTTCGCCATTGACAACTACACGCTGTTGTCTTTGTGTCAGGAACATAGCGATCCAGTTAAGAGTGTTACCCCTAATTCCATAGTAGTTGAGTTTTGACTTAAGGCGCTCATGGGGGACACAGTCAAACGCCTTAGTAAAATCTAATATAACTGTGTCAATTTGATTTCCATTATCGATACCTTCCATCCAATCATTGACAAGTTGGATAAGTTGGGTTACACACGAATGACCCTTACGGAACCCATGTTGTAAAGGCATTAAGATGTTATACTTTTCAAGATGCTTGCTTATTTGCGAATAGATGATGTGCTCCAAAAGTTTACGCAAAACTGCAGTCAGTGAGACTGGGCGATAATTTCCTGGGTTATCTTTGGCTCCCTTCTTGAAAAGAGCAGTGACATTAGCAAGTAACCAATCGTCAGGTAATATCCCTGTGTCTAGAGACTGTTGAAAGATTGAAACGACGATCGGAGCAATAACATCCGCAGTTTCCCTCAACATTCTAGCTGTTATTTCATCAGGGCCTACTGCCTTACTAACATCAAGGTTTTTCAGGAGTTTGAGTGCTCCCTCTACCGTAATGATGATCCTTTCCATAGCTGGGAAGTTGCTCAGAGAGAATGGAATGGCATCATCCTTTTCAATTGTGAAGACTGAGTTAAAGTGGTCCGCCAGGCTGTTGGCTTTTTCAGAGTCTGTAACCAGGAGACCGGAGAATGTTTTCAGAGCAGGGATAGATGAATTATCCACTCTTTTACTCCTGATGTACTTCCAAAAGGCTCTTGGATCAGTCTCTAAATCGTCAATACTGGCTTTAACATAATCTGACTCAGCCTTTTTAATAACTTTTTTCACCTGTCGACGGGCCTCTCTAAAATTTTCCCAGTCAGACGGCGATTGGCTTTTCTTTGCCTTCTTGTGCAGTTTATCACGCTTTTTAATCTGTTTTCTAATACTTTTGGTAACCCATGGCAAACTATTTGAAGCACGTGTAACGGACTCTGGTCAGGGTCTGAAGGATGACGCCTCAAAAATGCAGTTTTCAGCATTTATTTGCTGCAGAAGTTATAACACGAAACACTAAGATTTTCTGATCTTTGATGCACTTCTGCTCCCTCATCAATGTACAAACGCATTGTCGGCATTTTTCAAATATATTCAGAGATACCACCCAACTATTAACGATTTAAAACTATCAGGAAAAACAAATGATATAGGCTACAATAATTATGACCAACCATAACATCTTTAAGAAATGTTAGTCACACAAAATGCAGTACAGTGACATCTGGTGAGCCAAATAAGGTAGTGGACGAAGTTTAGTAAATTAACAGAGACTCGGTTTTAGCTTTTAACAAAAGAAAATACATACCTGCAGAAGATATAACACGAAACACTAAGATCTTCTGATCTTTGATACACTTCTGCTCCTAACCAAGCCGAATAACAGAGTTCACGTTACTCTTAGGTTACACAGCGAATCACTTGGCTAGCTGATTGTGGCAAATCGCGCCAAAACAGCAATTACAAAACATGAATAAAACTCATATTAATGGATGAACCGACGCAAAACTAGCTTGGCAATGTAACAATATTAATGTTAGCTCATATGTATATAGAACATACAACTTCTAAAGCGTGATTTCCAAATGAAATAATAAAATAGAGCCGCAGCACGTTAGCATACAACTTACCCTCATCAATGTACAAACGCATTGTGAGGGCAAGACGAGAAGAGCTACGGAACACAGTAAGTACATAACAGGCGAAGTGCAAAAACCATCATTTCCGCAGATAATATGGAAAAACAATAACGGTAAATAGAAATAACTCATTGAGATAAAATTCACATATATTCCACATACTAATAGAATGGTGAATTAGATACACAAATACAATTTTGAAATATTAATACAGATTTTTTTTCCACTCCGTTACACCCACCCCCACTGAATTTTATCGCATATGAGCATCTATAATGCAATAAGCACCAAGGAATACTACAACTTCATATACCGCAAGGGTAAACACAGAAAACCAACATCAAATGCATCCCATGAGGATGAAGTGGTATGAGGGCATTTACCCCTCAATCCAACAACTGGCTACAGGGTGCCTTGTACACCCCACAAACCCTTAAAACATGGTGCAGTGCAGGTTTGTAATAAAGTATAATAAAGAAATTAGTATGCCAACATAAAACCTATCATGACTGCAAAGGTATAAGCTATTCAACTAAGCTTACAGTCAGCAAGGGTTTTGAACACAGATTTGTGGAGCTTCAGAGCCAAACAACATCCTGCCTGGACATAGTTTGTATAAGCCTGTTCGCAGGTTTGACAAGGCGACCAAATCTTGATCTGACTTGTGTCCTTGCATCAGAATAATCAAAGCGTGTGAGTGAGGTCTGGTCGATAGTATGCCGAGTGTCTGTGTCAATGTCTGTCTGTGATACAGTAATGGAAGCAGAACCTAATCGCCTCGTACTCTCTGAAATTGCCACAGAGGCAGAGTCACAAATCCCAGACTGATCAGTCACAAGGTTCTCAGGTGAGACTGAGGCATCTCGGAGGTCAGAGGTCAAGTCGGTCATGCTAGTTATACCCGCCACTGAAACACACGGCGTGAACAGCTGTGTTATCCATTCTACGGTTTTCCTCTCAGAATCCACAGGCTCTGGATCCATAAAAGGGCTCGGTACCTCCTCCTCTATAAGTGGCTCATTGTCACGTTCAGTTTCCGCGCTTACGCTAGCTCCACAAACAGTCTCACTGTCTTCCTCCCTGATTTCATCTGTCTCTGAAGCAGAAGATCCCATGACAGATATGGTGGAGGTAGGATCAGACATTCCATGCATGTCTTCCACAGGGAGGAAATTCACCTGCATTAGAAGGTTCCTATGGACCACTTTCTCCTGTCGAGTGATCGTGTCTTGGATCCTATATGTGTGTGTCTCAGGGTTCATGTCCACTACAGTGTAGATGGTTGACTCCCACCGGTCAGCCAGCTTTCTTTTGCCCCTTTCTTTCCTGTTGGCTAATAGCACTCTGTCACCGATGGCAATGTTGGACCCTCTCACTTTTCTGTTGTACAGTTTAGTATGTCTTGTCTGCTCCTTTGTGGCATGGTCCTGTGCGATCACCATCGCCTCCTTCAAATCATTAGCAAGGCATGCCACATATTTATCATAGGTTGTCACGGCAAAGTCATTTAAGACAGACCGAAAGAGGACATCCACCGGTAGCCGTGGAACACGGCCAAACATGAGGTAAAATGGGGGGTAGCCTGTTGTCTCATGGGGTGTGCAGTTATACATGAAAGTTAGAGTCTGCAAGCGTCGTGGCCAGTCAGCTTTCTCTTCGGGGGCAATGAACGGATCATGCCACCCAGGGTCCGATTGAATCGTTCCACACTCCCATTTCCCATGGGGTGGTACGGAGTTGTGTGCGACTTCCTAATACCGGAGACTCTGAGGAGCTCACTAATCAATTGGCTCTCGAAGTTGGTGCCTTGGTCGCTATGGATCCTTTCAGGGAAACCGAAGACACAGAAGTATCGGTCCCAGAGAATCCTTGCCACCTGTTTAGCTGTCTGGTCTTTACATGGAAATGCCTGAGCCATTCGCGTGAAATGGTCTGTTATAACCAAGACATCAATAGATTTGTTCCTGGAGTCTTCGGCGGACCAAAAGTCAATACAAACCAGCTCCAGCGGCCTTGTTGTTGTGATAGATTCTAGGGGAGCTCTTCCCTCAGGCTCCACTGTTTTGCTGACTATGCACCGCTGACAATGGCGGACGTAGTCTCTCACATCCCTGTCAAGGTTCAGCCAGAAAAACCTCTGTCTCGTCAAACTGAGGCTCCTAAACTGAGCTTGATGTCCAGCTCCATCGTGAATTCCTTGCAGAACCTCGGTCCTGAGTGAATTAGGGACAACATATTGGAAACGCTTTCCTTTGGTTTTCTGGTCCCTCGAAATCCTGTATAACACACCATTGCTCACAGATAGCCTATCCCAGTGCTTCAGGTATTTTATGACGGAGGGAGACTCCCTGCACCTTTCCCTCCTAGAAGGCCTCCGATGCCTTTCAACATAGTAAAGTACGCGGGAGAGAGTCGTGTCCTCCAACTGCTTATCGCGAAGGTCCTTTTCGGTGTAAGCAGGTAAAGCGTCCTGTCCAGGAGGAATCAACTGGGGCAGGTACTGCAATACTGCTACAGCGCGAGTCCTTGGGCCAGCATCCCACTCAACGTGTGACTGCAATACAGCAGACACATCCTCCATAGCGATAGACAGGGTGTGGATATGCAGTGGATTGCTCATGAACTGGGCACTATCCCTCACCGGTGAGGGATTCCTGTGACCACTAGATGAACGGAAGGCATTCTGGACTGAAAAACTTGACATGTCCTTGACTTTCGGTGAGAAGACCCGCATACGGTTCAGCAAGTAGCCTGAGGCCAACATTCTCTTTGACAAATGGCACACGACTCAGGGCATCAGCTACAACATTCTGCTGACCCGGGACATACTTAATATCAAAGTCATAATTAGCCAACTTGGCTACCCAGCGTTGCTCACAAAAGTCGAGCTTTGGCTTTGTCAAAATGTGAGTCAGCGGGTTGTTATCCGTCCAGACTGTAAACCTATGGCCTTTCAGCCAATGGCTGAACTTGTCACAGACTGACCATTTCAAGGCCAGAAACTCTAACCGGTGAGCTGGGTAGTTCTTTTGGGACTGTGACAATGACTTGCTAGCGAAAGCAATGGGTCTGGCTTGTGTCTCACCTTCCTGAATCTGAGACAAAACAGCACCTATGCCATCTAGAGATGCATCAGTCGACAACATGAAAGAGCGAGTGAAATCAAGGTGGGCTAGGACAACACTGTTAACCAGTGAAGCTTTCAGGTCTCCAAAAGCCCTTTCCTGCTCTGGTCTCCAATCAGATGAACAAAGCTTCCTGCAAGACATTTTGTTTTTTTGATGTTTTCCTTTCCTTTTTACCCCTTTCAGCAGATCAAACAGTGGTTTGGCAATGGCAGAGTACCTGGGCACGAAGTGTTGGTAGTAATTTATCATCCCCAAGAAGGATCTTATCTTCTTCTGGGATGGGGTCACGCCATCAGGCTCCATGAGATCAGCACTTCTCATGTTTGTTATGTTCTCAACCTTGCTGGGGTCTGTTGAAACACCATGCTCATCTATAATGTGGCCAAGGAACCTAACAGACCTTCTGAGAAAGAAGCACTTTTTTGGGGCTAACTTCAAGTTATGGCTACGCAACCTCTCAAACACCATTCCTTGGCGCAACAAGGCAGTCTCCTCATCTGGTGCAAACACTAAGAGATCATCCAAATAACACAAGAGACACAGATAGTTTTGGTCACCAAAAATGCTCGTCATCATTCGCATAAAACTCCCCGGACTGTTGCAGAGGCCCTGCGGAAGACGATTGTACTCATACAGGCCCATGGGAGTGGTAAAGGCGGAGTACTTCCTATCATCCTCGTGAAGTGGCATGTTGTAGAATCCGGAGGTCAAATCCATCGTGCTGAAAAGACAGTTACCTCCCAGTGCTGCTAAACAATCTGCCTGGTGAGGAAGAGGATGGGCGTCCTTCAGGGTTCTCTTGTTCAGCCAGCGAAAGTCTGTACAAATACAGAGATCTCCATTTTTCTTCCACACTAGCACTAACAGCGATGCAAATTCACTAGTTGATTTTCTGATAATCTCCTTTTCCTCCATTTCAGTCAGCACCTGGCGTAACTTTTGATACTGGCTAGGTGGCACTCTCCTGTATGGGAGCCTGAATGGTTTGTTGTCTGACAGGTGTATGCGATGTACAAAGCCTTTAGCTTCTCCACAGTCAAGATGGTGGCGTGAAAAGACATCCTCATACTGCAAAACTAGGCCAGCAATTCTCTGCTTACAGTTCTCGGACACTTCACATGACTCAATATCAACACCACTGAGCCCTACTGACCTGAGATCATCTTTGGAAGAATTTGCATCTTGTGTAGGTGCCGTGGCTAATTGAGTGCAACTGACTACGGAACTTCTGAGTGCTCACCGACATCCATGTCTTCAAGCGCCACACAGGTGTAGACGCCGGCCAGCTTCAGATTAGACATTTTTTACAGCACAGGTCTGTCAGATGTATTGATCAGTTTCACTGGCACCCACCTGTCTCCCCAAAGTGTAGTTACAATCTTGGCAACCAAAACACCTCTGGGAGCTGAGCGTGAAGATGTGAGCTCAGTTATAACGGTACTGCCTGGTGATACTGCAGCATTCTTGGGAAGTTTTCCCCACAAGAGATATTCACGGCCAGACTCGAGGCAGGTCGCTGAGGCACACCTTACTGTCCCAACCTTGTCTGGAACATCTGCACCTTTCCAGGGATTCAGACCAGAGAGCATCGACAGAAAACTTTCAGTTTCTGGGTCTCCGGTTGGGCAGGGGCCGGACACTGTCTTCCAATAGGACCGTTTTGACTTGGACTGATGTAGGATGTGCTTTATAACATTAGTTCCGAGTATCAACTCATCATGCTGACCTGGAACAACAAGTGTTGGAACCAACATCTTACAGCCGTACACTTCCATCTCCACCTCAAAGGCACCTTTAGGCTTCACACGAAGTCCGCCACACCCAACGAGGACCACATTCACATCAATCTGGTCTCGGTCTGTTATCACGCCAGCCCTCCTCAGTTTAACCTCAGCTGCTTCACTGATACTACAGGCCATCGAACCACTGTCCAACATCCCACCCATTTTCACTGTCCCACTTATCTCTACAGGTGTGTAGAAAAGACTCTCACTGCTGCCAACTCGGTGTATGTTCTGAAAAACAACAACTGCGGAATCATTACACAAACCTCTCACTGCTGTGTAAACTGTCTCAGCATCAGACGTATCATCAATGTGGGAGTTTCTGATGCGACCCGTACTGCCTCCCTCCAAATACAGGTCATCTAGTTTCCCTCAGGCCGAGCTTGGGAGGAGCTATTAGCGGGGCAGTTCAATTTAGTGTGACCAGGGGCGAGGCAGACAAAACACAGTCTCTCAGACATACAGTGGGAAAGGGTGGTGTGGCTCAAGTCACTGCAAACTTTGCAACCAGCTTCTCTGGGGCGTCCGTCCTGAGGGGCGCGCTGGGGCCTCCTACCTCGAGCTGGATGAGAAGTGTTACGTTGCTGCATTTTCTCCATCATCTCCTGAAACATATCAACCACACGAGTAAGAAGTCTCTCATCTGACTGTTGGAGATTTTGAGCCACAACTGGTAGGGGGGGTTGAACAGGAGCAGATACTGAAGAAAAATGAGGCTGCTGGAGCTCATAACGCTGGCCTTGGGGAAAGAAGGGTGTGGGACTTAGAGTGTGATACTGCTCACGGGATGAGGAAGTTGAGAGGCTTGTAGTGTGGCCCGGCTCAGCCACTGCTGGCCTACACAATGGATTACTAGGCTGATCAGATGTGATAGTGGTGATGTGGCTTTTTTAACTGTGCACCGTGTGCAGCATAACCAGTTCTGCCATTAGCTCTTAACTCTCTCTGATAATCATCAATTCTTAACTGAACATCACGTGAAGTCCATTCATGGATTGGCTTACACCTCAATATGCAGGATAGCTCTTGGTCAGGGCAGTGTTTGACGAACATGAGAGCCACCTCATCATTCATGTTCCCCATTTGCCTCCCTTGCCTGTGCAGGCCCTCGAGAGCCATGTCAGCTGCCTTGTTCAGCCTTATCCAGTAGTCAACAGGGTTTTCTCTGTGTTTGGGCAGGGTAGCGTAAAAGTCTGCAAGACGGAGACATGATGGGGCTTCGCCAAAGTAATGAAGAAGGACATTATATATCAGCTCAGGTTTTTGTTCAACATCAAGTGTTGGATCACTACGCAAGGCAATCCTCACAACATCTTTCGCCTTGCCCATTAAATGGCTCATGATTTCTTCTGCTCGGTCACACACAGGAATCTCATGTTTTCGGAGGTAAGTCTTAGTCATGTCAATCCAATCCTGGACTGAGTATTTGTCAGTGTTGTCACCTCTGAATATTTGGATGTCTTTATCAGACTTTAGACAAACTGTCATGTGTGGAATGTCATGTCTGGCAACATTACTATCTCCGTTCTGTGTAGGAAAGGTGGTCTGGTGGTTACTATTCATGTCAACAACACCTGCTGACATTAGCTTCGCAACTATAGATTCACCTATCTGAGTACCCAACTGTCCGACCATATCAGTGAGATGGTGAATGACATCAATGTCACTGCGGGGCGTAGAAGTTTGGGGATTCTCCCTCGTGACCCCACTAACCGGAGTGCAACTTGGGCTCTGACCTAACCCTGTATCTGCACAAGTCTCAGATGTAGATGCCGAGTGCCCCACAGCCCCATTCTCAGCAACATGGCTGAGCCAAACACCCCTACCTTTCGGCAACCTAGGACTAGCATACTCATCCATTGCCAGTAACTTATGACCGTTAAATGTACTAGCGTTGTGTATTCTTACATAGAAACAAAAATGTGGCAAAATAACAAGTTGAATAGAAAGACAATATATGCAACAGTATAACAATCAATAACAGTATTAAACACTTTTGAAATTTTAAAAATCCATGAACCACAATGTTCTATAACCCTGACCATACAAAAGGCTTGGAAGGCAGATCAAGACGGCAGCGCAACATCCACGGCGATGAGCATCAAGCTGATCTGAAGATCCCAAGGGTCACGGCACCAGTGTAACGGACTCTGGTCAGGGTCTGAAGGATGACGCCTCAAAAATGCAGTTTTCAGCATTTATTTGCTGCAGAAGTTATAACACGAAACACTAAGATCTTCTGATCTTTGATGCACTTCTGCTCCCTCATCAATGTACAAACGCATTGTCGGCATTTTTCAAATATATTCAGAGATACCACCCAACTATTAACGATCTAAAACTATCAGGAAAAACAAATGATATAGGCTACAATAATTATGACCAACCATAACATCTTTAAGAAATGTTAGTCACACAAAATGCAGTACAGTGACATCTGGTGAGCAAAATAAGGTAGTGGACGAAGTTAAGTAAATTAACAGAGACTCGGTTTTAGCTTTGAACAAAAGAAAATACATACCTGCAGAAGATATAACACGAAACACTAAGATCTTCTGATCTTTGATGCACTTCTGCTCCTAACCAAGCCGAATAACAGAGTTCACGTTACTCTTAGGTTACACAGCGAATCACTTGGCTAGCTGATTGTGGCAAATCGCGCCAAAACAGCAATTACAAAACATGAATAAAACTCATATTAATGGATGAACCGACGCAAAACTAGCTTGGCAATGTAACAATATTAATGTTAGCTCATATGTATATAGAACATACAACTTCTAAAGCGTGATTTCCAAATGAAATAATAAAATAGAGCCGCAGCACGTTAGCATACAACTTACCCTCATCAATGTACAAACGCATTGTGAGGGCAAGACGAGAAGAGCTGCGGAACACAGTAAGTACAAAACAGGCGAAGTGCAAAAACCATCATTTCCGCAGATAATATGGAAAAACAATAACGGTAAATAGAAATAACTCATTGAGATAAAATTCACATATATTCCACATACTAATAGAATGGTGAATTAGATACACAAATACAATTTTGAAATATTAATACAGATTTTTTTTCCACTCCGTTACACACGGGTCATCTTGCTTGGGATATTTGAATCCCTGGATTTAATCAAGGCTTCTTTAAGGTAGTGTTGCACCGATACCGATACCAGTATCGGGTATCTGCCCGATACTGCGTTAATTTGCTCGTACTCGTACTCGTCCACATTTGCCGATACCACGCACCGATACCACTTAATGTAAGACGCAAGGTAGCTGCCTGCTCACGGTCGCATAGGCTACAGTATGTTGTACTGTCTGACTTCTATGTCTAGGGGGAGACAGCGAGTTACGAGAAAAAATACGAGAAAGAGACCTTTATAGTCATCACATCACATGCAGGCACACGCGCATACACACGAGAGGTGTATAGTAAAGAAGTACATGTAGGCAACTTCGTTACAGTACTTAAGTAGTTTTTTGAGGATTTGTACTTGAGTTTTTTTATTTTTTTTTTTAACCGGGACTTCTACTCTACTACATTTAAAAGATAAAAAGTATACTTTTTCTTCGTTACTTTGACACTGGCCACTTCACTACACGTTACAAATTAAAATATGTGTATAATTCATCATTTAAGGATTATCTGGATGCGGCGTTTTCAGAAAGAACAACGGTGTTCGGCAGGGTATCTTAAGCGTTTTGTGCAGATGTTTCTGCCAGCGGACATGGAGCTGCAAATTTATGCACGCAATTACAATATTCTATCACTAGATGGCACACCCGGATCAGTTATTGACTATTTACAAGCAAGCCGAGCTCGCACAAGCACACACCCACAATCACACACACACAGACTTAGAATTATGAATCTTCTTATTTTACTACAAATGTATTGGTAACATATGGTTACCTTAAACATTTTAGTTGTGGTTAAGTTAAATCTTTTTCATTTGTCATTTGTGTAATTGAAATATGGCGATACCACACACTTTAAGTGATGCCTTGTTTGCTTGGAATGCTATTATTGACTTTAGTTGGATTGAGAATGCCTATGAATGTGTGTAGAAACTATCTGTGCCAATTAATAGTTCTACTGACTTTTTATGAAGTTGGGTGTGTTACCATTCCTATGCAGCGAGTTTACATTTCATTTGTCAAGCTTCAGTAATGTTTTGCCTCATTTGGTGGCAGTGCTAGTTCAAAGGCTTTTTGTCAGGCCTAAATACAGAAAGATTTTTAGCAGTTAGGTCTACTTTTTTTTTTTTTTTTTTTTTTTTGGAAATAGCCATGTGTGAATTGTTTGATATTGGCCTCTTTTAGGCTTGTTATAAAAAGAAAATAAAACCTGTACTCCGAAATTGTCATTGTATTTTCCTTGAAAACATTTCAGACATATCGGTATCGGTACTCGGTATCGGCAAGTACACAAAATAAAATACTCGTACTCGTATCGATTTTTAAAAAAGTGGTATCGGTGCATCCCTACTTTAAGGTTATTATAATTTTCCTGGACAGTTCTGTTTTCTGGATCACTGGCAAAATAATCCATTTTGAAGTCGGCCAAATCTTTGCGTCTTGGTTTTTTAATGATTTTTGGTTTTGAAACCACAGAAGTAACCACGACGTCATGGTCGCTTACACCTGGTTTGACGTCACACGAGTCAATTTTTGCTGGCAAATTAGTTAGAACAAGATCAAGACAACTGGCAGTAGTTGCAGTGACTCTTGTTGGTTCTCTTGTCAACTGCTTCAGGTGGAATTCACCACAAATTGAGAGCAAATGGTTCCCATGGTGATCACCTGGTATAGGATCATCCGTGTCTAATTTTGGCCGAACTATCTTTGAGCAATTGAAGTCTCCAGTGACGATAATAAATGGAGCAGATTTTTTACTATATACCATGCTTAGCGATTCCTCTAATTTACTCCAGTACTCAATCGGTTTACTTGGAGGTCTGTAAAAGTTACCAACATAGAGGGGTTTGGCATTATGAAGATGAACACAGACCCACACAATCTCACAATCGGTGTCAAATTCAGGGCAGGGTGTGCTAATTAGATCCGATCTGACGGCAGTAATCACTCCACCACCCCCGCTTTTCCTGTCTTTACGATAAACATTAAAGTTCGGAGGGAAGAGTTCTTGGGAAGTGATATTGCCATCTATTTTGGTCTCTGTAACACAAACAATATCAGCTTTATTTTCTTGAATGAGGACATGGAAGGCAGCAATTTTGCCACGCAGACCTTCGGCATTCACTGTCAAGATGTTCACGTTGCTTTTTAGGTGAACTTGGTGCGAAACATTCACAGGCCTTTGCTTGAGTGAACTAGTACTAAGGCCGTCATCTGGGGAGCTTAGCGAACTAAAACTTGTATCAAATGAGATTATATTTGCTCCAAATAAAGAATCATCAAGCTTCATTAAATCGCAACTTGGGCAGAACCACTCAAAGCTCTCCAAACCAAGGTAGTATTCATATGATCTATTTGAGATGTCACCACAACTAGTATGGGTCCAATTGCCACACAAATCACACTCCAAAGCTGAATGGGCTTTAGCGACATGTTTCGAGCATAACGTACACGGGTATTTTTGGTACCGAGGTGCGGGATTTGGGTGTACATTTCCACTAATCAAAATATGCATAACAATGATGAGTTAAGTCTTGGCATAAAAAATCCACGAGTGTTCACATCGTCAACAATGGTAGGACATGTATAACAGTTGAAACCACGCAATGCAAGGTGTTTTTTGCGCATGTGGTAGAAAACATGGATATATGATGCAATGGATTTGATATCTCTGTACAAGCACAAGTTCGCATCCACATCGTACTGTCTCCCATGAACTATTTGCAGGTCAATTTCAAAGTCAAAAATGCTGTACGGGATTGAAGTACCAGAACGCAGACCAATACCAAGGGGTACTTCATCAATAATGGATGTAATATAGCTGTAATCCGTTGTCATCAGAGGGGGAACAATAAATTTGTTTGATCCTACCTTGGTCCAATGGGTGGGTGTAGCACAAAAAAGAACTTGCGAGATGGAAAGAGATGCAAGAAAATATCCCACAAAAACTGCCATTATAGCAAAATCCACTGGCAATCCGACACGAAAGATTATCCAGTAGTCTTCTCGATGGATGAAGATGCAATATTTCCAGGCACAAACAAAGTATCTGGCTGAGTTAAATTTCCCGCGGTTGTCGAAACAATGGCAAAATGGCGATATTGCGTTGAGTATTATGGTGAGATGCACCGTTGTCACAGCGTAAAAATTATTGTCTAAAAACATCAAAATTGTTCAGCGAAAATCCATCAAAATTCCCCAAAGTTCCACAAAACAATTAAAAACCGGTAGACACCAGAATTAAAAATCCCCAACCAAAATAATAACTTAAAAATTTAAAATTAAATCTAAAAATCGGAACGCAATCCGAGACACCCTCACCTTCATGATGGCACAACCCACAATTTTCCCTATCACACTGTTCTGAAAATGCGACATAACGCGACAGTGTGGAGAAGTGAGCGTACCGTCATTCCTATTCGTGAAAGCATTAAGTTTTTTTTTTTTTTTTTTTTTCTTTTACTGCGGGTAAGGCCACGGTTTGCATCACGTTCAAGATAATAGCCTATGGTGCTTCCTGGACGTTTTGGGGTTTACTGACTGTAATTTCCTGCCGTGCGGTGCGAATTGCATGCTTTGCAGACTGAACTTATTCATTAAGGAAACAATTTCTTCCTAGTTTTTTTGCACGAACTTTGCATCTTTAACCGAAGAGACTGGATGGATGTTATCCCCTGTTTTGCTTTGTTATGTTCTACGCTCGTGAAGACTCAGTGGTAAATGCATAATTCTTTCTTTTTCTTCGGTGAACTCCAGGTGGGTACAAAACCAATGCGTCGTGCGCACCGCCACCTACTGGACGTAATATTGAATGGCAATTGAACTGTGCTCTTTTTCCTTGCGGTTTCTATCATTTTTAGGCTTAAGTGACACACAAGTGAATATTTCGATGTGATTAATTGCCCAATTGATTGCGGGACTGAAAAAAAACATAATAAGGGCATCAAAAGAATTTTTTTTTCTCTGCTCCTGTTAGGCAATCTTATGTGTTTATGTTACACGAATAGATATTACTGTCAATGTTCTGTCTTCCACATTCTCAGGGTGGCGTTAATGTGAATTTGCAGACAGTGATACTTTGAGGTGGGCTTTCTAATAATTCTGCTCTGTTCTTTGACTCTGACCATGGATGACACACCGAAAGCTGACGCTGACAGGGGTGCACGCCCAAAGACCAGGTCAGACCGGACGGTTGACCCACTCGAGGTGAGACTGAGAGCATTGCAGTCATATGTGTCTGTGCTGGAGGACTGTTTAAACGACTCCCTGACCCTACAACAAAATTTAGCCCATAGGGTTTACAGTCGCCCCAGGGCCCCTACCCCATTGCATGCTGGAACGGGGGATGGTAGTTTGGCACGAGGCTTACAGGCCGGCTATCCTAACATGATGCACCCCGGAGCAACGTCCACCCCTGCCCAAGCCCCACCCCCTGCCCGAGCACCGCCCCCTGACCACTCACTGGGTGGACTCCCTAGTCTCGTTACTCCATGGCTCCAGTATATCTCCCGACACTTTTAAGGGGGATGGGGCGGTGGAACAGGAAGACTGGCTGTCCTCTTTAGCTGTGTACAAGGGTATGTTGGAGCTAACAGATGCACAAATGCTGGCAGAGGTGCCCCAATTCATGGCAGGGGAGGCTAGGGTGTGGTTCCAGACAATGTCACATCACTGGCAGTCATGGACTCAGTTCACTGATATGTTCAAAACTGTCTATCTGCCTGGAGACAGCCAAGAGAAAATACTACGGGCTATTCTGGATCGGTTCCAGAAACCAGACGAACCCCTGCCGACGTTTGTGGCCTCAATGGTGAGTAACTTCAGGCGGCTTTGGAGACTGATGCCCGAGGCGGAACAGATCGAGATCATCTGCAGGCACGCCACGGAGTCCTACAGACTTGCCCTAGTGGGCTTCACAGCGAACTCGGTAGATGACCTTCTCCTGAGAGCACATGGGCTCCACGGTGTTCTGGGGCCCACTCAGAGCTCGCGGCCCAGAGGCACCAAACCAGGCCGGAATAGCCGGCCGCTGCAGTGCTATGGATGCTCACTTCCGGGTGTGACTAGCTGGAACTGCCCGAATTGCAACCCAGCGGGGGAGGCGGACCCACACGCTACAGAGCCGCAATGACCACCTCCAGGAACAGAACTCGGTTCACAACGAGGCGGAGGAAGAGGGCGTCGCTGCGGAAGTAGTGGGCCACCAAATGTGGAGGGGGCGTCCATGAACACAGTCAGGTTGCCAGTTGTGTATGATGGCTCCTCAGTGTCGCCTTGGAATGCCCCGTTCCTGGTCTCAGTGCAAGTAAAGGACAGCTGGCTGCAAGCTACATTAGATACCGGAGCATCCGTCTCAGCTGTGCACCCAAGTGTGATTCACCATTGCGGTCTAGATTCCAAAATGCAACCGTGGACCACTCCCCCGCTCACCTTAGCCGATTCAACCCCATGCTCTCCTACCGGCCTCATCTGGTTCTGTTTCTCCCTGAGAGGTGTGGGTTTCTACCACCGCTTTGTGGTCGTTCCACGGCTCTCGTCCCCGGTCATTTTGGGCATGGACTTCATGCAGAGGGCCTCGCTTAGCGTCCATATTCCGACCCAGTCCGTATCTTTCGGCGAGAAGGATGTGCCCTTACTGCCAATGGAGGAAGAATCCACAGCCGCCGGCGTGGAGGACCTGAGTGGAGAGGAACCTCTGGAGGGTCCAACCATTGCTGCCTTGTCACCCCCGTCTACACCTCTGACCGCCAGGTTGGCAGAGGCAGATATTCCGGCCGAGTGCCTGGGGGCTCTGACTGATTTAGTGACGGAGTTCGAGACCTGTTCTCAGGCCGGCTGGGGCACACCAATGTCGTGCAGCACAGGATTGTGACAACCTCGGAGGTCGCCATCAATTTGCCCCCCCACCTCACCTCCCCGATGAAGAGGAAAATAATTGAAGACCAGATCGATAAAATGCTGAAAGAGGGGGTGATCGAACCTAGTTCCGGGCCGTGGGCATCCCCAGTAGTTATTGTTAAAAAGCCAGATGGTGAGCCACGCTTCTGCGTGGACTACTGAAAGCTTAACGAAATCACAGTCAAAGACTCATTCCCTCTGCCGCGAATCGACAAAACCCTAGACTTCCTAGCCAGGGGTAAATTCATCTCCTCTTTTGATCTGTCCAAGGGATATTGGCAGGTGGAGGTGGCAGAGGAGTCACGACCGAAGACCGCCTTTGTGTCGCATTGTGGGTTGTTCCAGTTTAAGGTGCTTCCGTTTGGTCTTTCCACAGCCCCAGCGACATTCCAAAGACTCATGCAGTCGGTCCTGGCTGGCTTAGTGCACAAGACCTGTGCTGTCTACTTTGACGATATTTTGGTGGCTTACCCAACGTTCGAGGAGCACCTGGCAGACATGAGAGGGGTGTTCGACCGGTTGCGGGCAGCGGGGCTGCAGTTAAAGGTGGAAAAGTGCCAGTTCCTGAGGGAAGAATTGAGGTTCCTAGGCTACCTGGTGTCGCCGGAGGGTCTTCGCCCAGACCCAGAGAAGGTCCGTGCCGTACTTGACTTCCCTGCCCCTCAATCCATGACACAAGTCCGCCAGTTTTTGGGGCTAACGGGATACTATCGGTGGTTTATCAGTGGCTTCTCGGGCATTGCGGAACCCCTGAATGCGCTCACACGAGAAGGAGCAGAGTTTTGCTGGGGCGAGCAGTGCCAGGCAGCGATGGATGACCTGAAGACGAGGTTGACCTCCTCCCCGGTTCTGGTCTATCCTGACTTTGACCGGCCTTTCCTGCTGCATACAGACGCCTGTAACGTGGGTCTGGGAGTGGCCTTAATGCAAGGCGACGCGGATGGTCGAGAAAGGGCGGTGGCCTATGCCAGCAGAACATAAGGGAAAGCAGAGCGCACCTACTCTACCTCAGAAAAAGAGTGCCTGGCTGTTGTCTGGGGGCTGGAGTACTTTACGCCTTACATTGAAGGGTCCCATGTCACTGTTCTCTCCGACCACAACAGCCTACAGTGGCTCATGTCCCGGCCCGATCCGACTGGTCGCCTGGCAAGATGGTGCCTTCGGCTCCAAGAGTTTGACTTCCACATCGTCTATAAACCTGGCAAAGCTAATAATGTTCCAGACGCTCTGTCACGTAACCCCGTTGAAGGGGGAGATGATGTCACTGATCTGCTCCCGGGCCATGCCATCTTGAACTTACTAAATCTGCGTCAACAGCCTATGGTGGCACTGGGGGACAGAGAACAGCTCCGGCAGTTGCAGCAAGAGGACCCAGTCATTGGCCGGCTGTTGACCTCCCTGGAGGAGGACCCGGCACTGGATGAACCGGAGGGCTCCAAGTTCGGTGTGCGGGGTGGGATAGTGTACTATCGAGACCCAAAGACAGTGTGCCGGCTGCACCCGGACAAATGCCTCCGAGTCTACTTGCCCTGCCAGCTTCGCCCCTCCTTCCGAAACTACTTCCATGACCACCCTATTGCAGGCCATCTAGGGGTGACAAAAACGCTACAATGTCTGCGAGCTTGAGTGTTCTGGCCGTCAATGAGCAGAGATGTAAAATCTTATGTGCTGTCCTGCAAGGTGTGCCAGCTCGTGAAGCCCAGTCAGCGCAAACCCTCTGGCCTTTTGGTTCCCATAGTGGCGACACACCCCTGGGAATACGCCGGGGTAGACTTTGTGGGTCCCCTGCCCCGCACGGCACAGGGAAAAGTCCATATCTTAGTCTTTGTAGATTACTTCACCAAATGGGTGGAGATTAGCCCAGTTTGGGAAGCCACGGCAGCGGCAGCAGCTAACATGCTCATGAAGGACATTGTGGCGCGCCACGGTACCCCAAAGTACTTGATCTCTGACAGGGGCACTCCCTTCATTAGCTAAGTGTTTGATGCCCTGCTGCGGCGGCTGGGGACAGAGCACTGTCTCACTACCGCATACCACCCGCAGACAAACATGACAGAGAGGGTGAACAGGACACTGAAAATAGCAATACGCGCTTTCGTGGGAAACCTGCACAGATCATGGGACAAGTTCATCCCTCACCTGTCCTTCGCACTGCGCACAGCGCCCCACGCCAGCACTGGCAACAGCCCCGCATTCTTGCTGTACGGCAGAGACCTGAAAACCCCGCTCGACCTCATACTGCCACTGGAGACAGAGGAGCTTAGTAGCTCCATGGGGCAGCACAAGGCCGACTTGGTCAAAATCCTGAAGGATGCCCACGACCATGCGCAGGAATGTCTTATGGGAAGCCATGCTAAGCAGAAAGAAAATTACGACCAGGGGCGAGAACATGTGGCTTATCAGGTGAATGACCTGGTGAAGGTGAGAAGTCACCCCAGATCGGATGCGGATGCCAGCTTTGCAGCGAAACTCGCACCAGTGTTCCGGGGGTCAAATCCGGGTGGTGGAACGCCTGTCAGAGGTAAACTACCGCTTGACGTCCCTGCTGGATGGGAGCTATGCTGGGGTGTTTCATGTTGTCGATATGCGCCCATTCTTCACATGGGAAACAGCCACCAAAGGCCGCAACTCCAGCCCGGAAACTGCTCCAGCAGTGAGTTCGGATGAATCTCTGCCTGGAACAGAGAATGATGTGTCAGGAGAAGAGAGCATTCCGTGGTCCACCTTACCATATGCTCCAGAGGGGGATGGGGGAGAACAGCTGGCCTCTCAGGAAGGGTGCATGGAAGCCTGGACGCATAGCGTATCAAGTAATGAAATCCTAGAACAAGAGAGTGGAACTGAATTTGCAGTTTCCGGGGACCCTGGGGGGCACTGCGGTCCCCACTGTCAAAGGGGGCCGTCCATTTCAGTATCGACCACTCCTGAAGGGGGTCTGAACAATTACGGTCCTCCCACAACAAGGGGCAGGCACTGACTCTGCACCCCCAGGGGACAGACCACACACATATGAGCTGCGACCACGCAGAGCGCCCAGAATCACCGCTAATTGGTCTGATACTCACTGGACCAACCCCTTTCACTCTGACCGCCTTGACATGCATGCTTGACTGAGTGCAGGCTGACTGACTGATGGCTTTTTAGCCTTACTGACGATAGGGATTGGTGATTCTTAGGGTACATATTGGCTAACTTTGTTTTCTGGCCGTCCCGTTTTTGTTTCCTGTGTTAAAAAAAAAAAAATATTTTTTTTTGAAGTATGTGAAATATGTTATGTCATGTGTAACTCATGCAACTGCCACTGTAAGCTGTAATGCCTCTTGGTGTTGGGGTTGTGCTCAAACCGTTGGAACAGTACCCTCCAAATTTTCTTTTGCTGTATTACGGACACTGAATTCACTGAAAATGACAAAGGGAGACTTCCATGTATGGACACTCAGGTACCCGGGACTGATGGTCATTTGTGTGGATAAATGGTCCTGGTACCCATGTATGGGTCTGGTTCTGTGAATGTATTCACTGTTTATGACGGGCTGTGGTCAGCCCTTTTTTCAAAGGAGAGGGGATCTGTAACGGGGAATATACGTCAGCCCGCCAGCGTGGGAGGTGGGCTCTAATTGCAGCTAGAGTGGGGAATGCTAGTTACACGAGCAGACAGAATCTGGGCCTGATGGTGGAGTCCCAATAAAGTATTCACCGTGTTACCACATCTCTTACGTCTCCATAATTTATATGTATTCCCGACTCCGTTATGGGAGACATCTCCTTCAGCTGATAACCCTCGTTGCCTGGAAGAACCGACCACCAGCACAACGAGGCACGTCACAAAGGCAATATGGAAATCAGCGATTAATAACATATCGGGTCCGTGCACCTTTTGGCCATTCGTTTTTCATTTTGTTTAAGGTAATGAAAAAACGGAGAACGAACTGATTTCCGTTTTTTGTTTTGATGTGGGCAAACAAAAAACGAAAAACGAGCCGTCTCCCGATTTTCGTTTGGAAATTGGAAATCGAAAAACGGAAAACGAGTCATTATCTGATTTTCTATTAAATGATTACTACACAAAAGTTGGGAAACGAAATACAGCCAATATTCTTTTAATAGAGCTTGCTCTGACCTGAGCCGGAAGCGAAATTTTTTCCCCAGTCTGCTAGTAATGGAGGAATCACTATTGAGCAATTAGAGAGTAGTGATGTCAATATAAACAAGCGCACGTGGAAGCAGCATTGATGTCAACAAGCATTATGTTGCTAGCTAGCATCGTGCTGCTACATAAAATGATGTGCGAATTCTGTAGCTTGCTGATTTCCGTTTTTATTGTGCGGTATTGCCACTTGTAATCATATGTTCTTGCCAGCAATGGCCAGATGTCGAAACAGTGATACGTCTCGGGCAATGGATGTGTGTGCTTCTGACGAACACGGTTCCATTGTTTGACTCACGTTACTTTCCTTTTTGGAAGAGGCTGTTCGCCCTGCGGCGGTTCAGCGCAAAAGATCAAAGAGTGGGGCGGTTTATAAAATGAAATCTCTAATTGGCACAACTGCGGGGCAAATAGCAGAGGTGCTTCTCTTATCCGTCCCACCGCGGTGTGAATAGCAGAACTGCTTCTCTTGTCGGCCCCGTTGCGGGGCAGATAGCCGATCTCTTTCCCCCAATTCACCCTGCTGAGGGGCGAACAGCCATTTCCTTAATTTTTAGCTGGTTAGCTAGGTAGCTACTCTCCTGTGCACTGGCGAGCATTACGAACAACAGCTGTATAAAAGTTTCTTCCAGTTTATTAAACTTGACTAGATTGCCATCGGTAACCAGAAAATACCAGTCAAGTATTTTTACATGGTTCGTAACGGTTTTACTGACTTTGTGTTATATTGGAATCGATCGTAATAACAGACCGTTTTTCAGTTTTCTGCACAAAAAGTGCAACGAACAATTTGCCTGTTCAAGAGACGGGTAGCTATCACGATCAAGTCGGTAAGGGCAAACTGGATGCTCGAAACTTCAGTTCAATGACAACCAAAACAGAGAAATGGATTTTGCAGGTCTTTCTATAGTAGCAGCGCAATGCTAACAATAGGATGTGTCTTTCCAGTCTTCTCCCAGCTCCCTCCTATGCTGCGATTCACCCACTAAATCACAGTGTGGCACATGGACTGGAGGCCGTCATGCTATTACGGTCACCATGAACTCGATAGCGATAGCTGCCCGTTTAAGCCAACAGCGAATTGTTCCCCCGCTTTTGTGCAGAAAACTGAGAAATTGAATAAACTATACAGCGGTTGTTCTATAATGTTCGCCAGCTTGCAGGAGACCGGCTAGCTAACCAGCCAATTAACTTAACGTGAGTCAAACAATAAAACCATGTTGGTGAAAAGCACACACACCCATTGCATGAGACATATCAGAGCTACACTACAAAGGGAAAGATGCATTATGTTGCCTGCATCATGCTGCAATATGAAAAGACGTGCGAAATCCACAGGTCAATGATTTCCGTTTTTATCATACTGTAATGTCACTAAACAGTGATATGTCTCGGAAAATGCGTCTGCAGGCTTTTTCCAGACACGATTTTATTGTTTGACTCTCCTTCCATTATTAGCTACTCTCTTGCAAGCTGGCGAACATGAAGAACAACCACTGTATAAAAATCGCTTCAGTTTATTTCTCAGTTTTCTGCACAAAAAAATGCGGGGAACAATTCGGCTGTTTAAGAAACGCGTAGCTATCTCTATCATAGTAACTGTAACAGCTGCATGACGGCCTCCAGTCGGTGTGCCACACTTAGATTTAGTGGGTGAATCGCAGGCAGCATATGAGTAAGCTGGGAGAAGACTGGAGAGACATATCCCACTGTTAAGCAACATCACGCTCCTACAATAAGACCCGCGAAATCCATTGCTCTGTTTTGGTTGTTATTGAACTGAAGTTTCGAGCATCCAGTTTGCCCTTACCGACTTGATCGCGATAGCTATCCATTTCTTGAAGGACCGAATTGTTCCTTGCACTTTTTGTGCAGACAACTGAAAAACAGTCTGTTATTACGATCGACTCCGATGTTCACAAAGTCAATAAAACCGTTACGAACCATGCAAATACTTGACTAGTAGTTTTTGGTTACCGATGGCAATCTAGTCAAGTTTAATAAACTGGAAGCAAGTTTTATACAGCTGTTGTTCATAATGTTCGCCAGCGCGCAGGAGAGCTACCTAGCTAACCAGCTAAAATTAACATAACGTGAGTCAAACAATGGAACCGTGCTGGTCAGAAGCACACACATCCACTGCCATATCGCATATCACTATTTAGACATCTGGCCATTGCTGGCGAGAACATATGATTACAATTGACAATACCGAACAATAAAAACAGAAATCAGCGAGCTACGAATTTCTCACATCATTTTATGTAGCAGCATGATGCTAGCTAGCAACATAATGGTCCATGGTTGACATCAACGCTGCTTCCACGTGCACTTGTTAATATTGACGTCACTACTCTCTGATTGCTCAATAGTGATTCTTCCATTACTAGCAGACTGGGGAAAAAATTTCGCTTCCCGCTCAGGTCAGAGCAAGCTCTATCAAAAGAATATTGGCTGTATTTCGTTTCCCGACTTTTGTTTAGTAATCATTTAATAGAAAATCAGATAACGACTCGTTTTCCATTTTTCGATTTCCAATTTCCAAATGAAAATCGGGAGACGGCTCATTTTTCATTCTTTGTTTGCCCACATCAAAACAAAAAACAGAAATCAGTTCGTTCTCCGTTTTTTCATTACCTTAATCAAAACGAAAAACGAATGGCCGAAAGGTACACAGACCATATAGGCTAGTATATAATAATCCACCGCACTACGGATTGATTTCTCAGCGACTTCAATGAAAACAAATGCACGCGGCAGGGAGGAGGGTTAGAGTTAGCAAAACAGAGGAAAAATGACAGTATTTTCAGCTTCGCGTCGGAGTGAATTTATTAATGTGGTTCAAAATTCAACCTATCTTGAATGTTGCCTAAATCGCTGTCTCTGCTGCTGTTCATTTAATAATACAGTATATGCGCTGAATCGACTCCACCTACGGAATTCTCCTTTCTCCTCATAAAATGTAGACAAAAGCCCCCCTCTCCTTTGATTGGCTGTGGGACGAAAGCCGATCTCCTCTGATTGGCTGTGGAATCAGTCGATCTCGGATCA
The DNA here is from genome assembly GCA_029692085.1 of Gymnothorax javanicus. Lineage (NCBI taxonomy): Eukaryota > Metazoa > Chordata > Actinopteri > Anguilliformes > Muraenidae > Gymnothorax > Gymnothorax javanicus. Next base: position 12,444,035 of record CM056197.1, read on the forward strand.
GCACCCACCTTTTTCTCCATAGACTGAATGCACAGATAGTTTTGCACCACATATCTCAGTGGACGGGGCGCGATTTGTGACTTGTTGGAAACAGAATCTGTGACTTGTAGAAAACAGAATCTGCGACTTGTAGGGAACAGAATCTGTGACTTGTCGGAAACAGAATCTGTGACTCGTGGGGAAGATTCGAGTAGTTGTAGTTATCGATTTGTATTTGCGTTTTAAAAGAACACAAATATTTTCGTGAGAAATTATTTCACATACATTGAACTTTTATTGCACAAATTCACATTCAGATTTGCACATATTCAAATTTTGTCCAGAACTTCACATTGTTTGATACAGGTGCACAAATATGTTTTGCACCAAATATACTGCAACAATAGGAGCAAAAATGTGACCGTGTCAGTTTTTTAATCTGTGACTTGTAAAGCAGGATTTGTGCACCTGTAATTAAGACTTTGTGAATGTGTAAGTGTTGTGTTGTATTTGTGCAGAGAAAAAAAATCTACAAGTACACAACTCATAGAGTATGTGACCTCAAATTTACTGATACACATACAAATCGCTGTACACAACTACAAATTCCACTGTTACAGGTGCTCAAACCTTTTTCACCAATAACACCTTCATACACCTCCACTGATTGGCTCATTGACTGTCAGGTTGAGAAGGGCTATGCTTCTAATGTGGAATTGCAATTGACTAACACAGTGCGCTTGTTGCTCAATTAAGGTATTGAGACTTTATAAAATGAATGGGGCAAGTGGGGCCAGGGGTTTGTCGGTCATTATTCGAATCCTCTGGACGGATGGGGAGCGGTTTAGCCCGAATGAGGACCGACTACAGGACACTGAGCTGATCTTCACGGGCGAACTTAACCATCCAGACTAGCCGATATCCGGGCGCAGTGACGGCACGGTGTTGCAGATTACTTGGAGAGTTGAGGGCTGCGACGTGGGAAAAGTAGAGGGGTGAAGTCGCGACTCGCCCCTCTCCAAGCTAAGTCCCAGGAATTGCGATGTTTTATTTTTAAGATATTTTTTATGGACGCCTGTGTTGCACCTCTGAACTTTGTTGCTTACTGTAAGTAATTGAACATCTGTCCTTTGGATCTTTTTGCCGGAGTTATTGATATACTGTCACTCGGGTGCATGCTTTTCCCGTTGCATGACGCATCCTATATGCACAGCTTGAGCTGCGTGTTGTGGATTTTTGTTCTTACCTTGGAGGTTCTTTAATCACGTGTGGTAGTGTCTAGCGTCATTATTTAGCGTAGGCTACTTTTTATTGGATGCGTCTCTCAGCAGAGTATCCGCTGCCGCAGCGGGATTGGTCACGTGACAGTTCTCAATTCCTCCTAAGGCGTCCCATCCCAGTGGAGTTTCTGCGGAGAGGCGGAGACAGGGGACTGCCGGCACTGCGTCATCTTCAATGGACTCTGGGGGGGAGGGATTTTAAGAATATTTCTTGTAATACATTTTATTGAATTTTGAACTTGTTGCCTGGGTTTTTTTTAATTCTGCTTACCCTGAAGGTAGAACCTGTGGTGCCTTTTTTCGGAGTCCTAGGCTCCTATACCTAGGTGGCGTAATCGGCTACATTTAAATAAAAATACCTTCTACACTACTTGACTGTTTTGGGCCATTGGATGCGCGTAGGCCACATTTTGACACAATTGGCAGGACCCGGGGTTTTTGGAAGCAGAGTTAAAAACCCCGGATTTTCTTGATTTCTTGTATTTACTTTTAACAAAAATGATGATGCCTATTTATCCTGGTGCACCATGGGTGCCAAAATTTGGGGGACCAGGCTCAGAATTTAAGTATGAGGAATGGAAGTTACAGCTACAGGGTCTGATTGATTATACTGGGCAAACAGAGGTATGAAAAGTGAGTCTATTCATGGGATCATTGGGAGTGGCTAAAAGGCAGATTCAGGTGTTGGATGAGGGAAATCGTGAAACGACTGCTAAAATTTTTATTGTATTAGATGACATCTATAAGGAGAGGGTCCCCATAGCAGTAGTTAGATCACAGTTCTTCAGATGCCAACAGAACCCTGGTGAACCTGTACAGTCATATATCCTCAGATTGAGGGAACTCCACTGCAGGCTACAGCAATATGAACCTGATGGGGCCCCTACAGACGATCATCTGAAGGAGCAGTTCCTGCTTGGCCTGGAGGAGGGCCCCTTGCTCCAAGCCCTGAGAATACATGCCCGTCGGAACCCAGATGGAACATTTGGCGACTTGCAACAAGAAGCCAAACAGCTGGAGGAAGACCAGTGGGGGCATAGGAGAACTGAGGTAACCTGTACTGCTGTGGGCACTAACAACCTTAGATCTCACTCTCAGGATGCTGACTGGAGGTGGGAGTTGAAACAAGAAATTATGACCGAGTTGAAAGATCAGATAAAGGATTGGACGCAGGAGCTAATCAGGGAGTTGAAACCTCGAGGTCTACCGCATGGGTCCAGTCCCCAACAACCAGAGCGCATGTATGCCCCCCCGACTTCCACTAACACTTGGGATGCTGATGGTAGGCCAATCTGCCGACGGTGTAAACAGGCCGGTCATATCGCTAGGTTTTGTAACAGCCGTTCAGGGCCTTCACCGGCTTTAAACTAAGTGCCCCTGCTGCTGAGACCCGAGCAGTGGGGTCAAGTCAGGGGAATAAACCACAAAGGGTCACCTCAGCTTTGATTGGCGAATGCCCAAATGTTGAAGTCATCGTAGGAGGAGTTAAAATGATCGGCTTACTAGACACTGGTTCTCAAACCACATTGATGAGGCAGAGTGTGATTAGAAGCCAATTTTCAACACTGGATGTCCAGCAGCTCCCCACCTATATAAAACTGAAGGCAGCCAATGGTCTCAGGATCCCTTGTTTAGGATATGCTATGATGGATTTTGAGATTGAAGGACATGAGATTGTTGAGCGGGGTGTCTTTATTGTGGATGATGTATTCTCCTCTTGTGACAGTTTGACTATTAGTTTTACCCTAGTTTTCCCTTGGGGTTCTTTTTTTTTTTTTTTTTTTTTTTTTTTTTGGGGTGCCAGCCAGGTTTCTCTCCTGACATTCAAGATTTAGTTTGTTTGTTTGGGTTTTTTGGTTTTTTGTTAGTCAACCGCGCAAAGGATCCAGTGTTTTGGTTTCTTTCTTAAACAACATACACCCTCACACTGAAAATTTCCCAAATGTAGCACAATCAGTAACCACACACTTTTCAAACAGATAGCAAACAAATTGACCCCGACTCATAGATCCGGTACGGGTTTTGTACCACATACAGTTCACATTTCACATCAAAACAATTCAGTTAATTCGTTCTCCATTCACTAAAACAAAAGTTCACTTCTCTGAAGCATTCACCTGAAAAGAAAATTGATAACTGCAGCCAGTTCAGTTCAACAGAACATTTCAGTTTTATTCCCCCTCACAGAAGAAAGTTGCTCAGTCAATGCACTTCCAGTGCAGTTCAAAGCGAAAAACCTTCAGTTTGTAATACAGCACCACATGCAAAGGAACTCCTTTCTCCCAAGTGCCCAAACAAAACAATTAATTCCGTCTTGCGTTTCCTTTCTTTTTATTTTTTATTATTTTTTAAAAACTACGGAATCACTGTATTATCCCCCAACTACTCACGGCCCTGGATCCATTCCGGGTTTTCCAGATTATTCTGCCTCTGGTGAAAACGGTATTTCCGTGTTGTGGGGTTTTTGTGAGCCGGCGAATGAACTGCTGGTGGACGTGGAGTGGAGAACCAAGGTTTTAATCCGGGTAAGAGAGCAAGCGAGCCGGAGAGGAATTTAAACTGCCTCACGTTTTCTTTCTTGCTACTCAAAGAGCTGTGTGCTCAGACCGCACTGCCATTGACGCACTCACGCACTTCGTGCTACTCCGATACTGACTAATTTAAAACAGCGTTCAGTCAGTCGCACGAAACGGGGACAAATCACTGAGACCGACGTGTTGTGGGCGTATGAAGTGAGGTTGCAAAGGCAGGTAAGACTGGTCGTCACACTCTAACCCATTAATTATTGGCATGAATGTAGTTCAAGCATGTTGAGATCTTGTATTCAACGGCTCAGAAGGGCCTATGTCTTTTTCCTGTCAAAATCCGAAGGCCAACCATGTCTGGAAGGGGGCTTTTGCTGTATGCCGAAGAACAATGGCGACCACAGAGGATTGGTTCCTGGGGTACGTCTGGCCAGCTCGACGACAAGGAGTCACAGTCCCAGCCAGGAGTGAAGTTGTTGTTTGGGGACGTGCCCGTTTTGGTCCATTGGGGTGGGACTATTATAGCCTCATCGAAGCCCTCCCTGAGCCTTGTGCTGTTGCAGTGGCGAAGACTCTGGCAGTGGTCCCACAAGGCAGAGTTCCTGTTCGTATCTGTAACCTCAATGAATTCCCTGTGCTGATAGGGTGTTCCCAGACGCTGGGAAGGGTGTTCCAGGTGGAGGAAGCGGACGTCTATGGTGGCCGAGATGTCAGCCTGGAATCAACCTGGATTCCATTCATTCACACAGTTAACTCTTAAAGGGATAGTTCACTTTTTTTGAAGTGGGGTTGTATAAGCTACAAATTGCCACTACTTACATTAGATGCAGTAGCAAGCTCTCTGATCTCCTCCAGGTAGCCGCACCAGGGCATAGTGCTGGATGGAAATTTAGGCGATACACTGTTGTGAACGGAAACACAGAAACAGCATATTTTCGCGGCCTAAAAGAGGTCCTACCTGAAAATAATACACCATTTCAATTGTACGCTGTATTTAAAAAAATTACAGCACTTTAGCTGCTCGGAAAAAAGCACAGTGGCTCCTGAACTAACCAACTGACGTATTCCTGCGCGAGGCGCATCGTAGTTCACTGCGCGCAGTAGCGATCAGCTGTTTGGGTCAGACTCTGAGCGGTTTGCTGCAGAGCCGGATTTTCAATGGCAAAGAATCACGTCTCAAATAAAAAAAAAAAAAAAAAAAAAATAACCAGCACAGCAGATACACAGTATGTGGCTGCGTAGACCCTATGCGATATCAATTTGTGCTGTAATGTTACATTAGACTTTCTCACAGGCGTTTCACTCTTTTACCTGATGCTTGGGTACAGCAGTGCTCTTCAGCGTGCACCGTTGAGATTTCTCTGAATATAGCCTAATGAAATCCTCTTTGGAAAGATGAATACTGCAAACACGGAGTTCTTTTAGGGATAGGGGTGGCGTATCAATATCCGTGTTGAGGCAACTAGCCACAGCTGCAAGTCCAATATTCCGCAGAGGAATGCGGTGGAAGCTGTAAGTGCACCAGGATACAGCTTTGCTTTCACGTCCAAGAAAGCGACGCACACGGACCACTTTCAAAATATTTGCACAAGTTAAACGGCCGTCCGACCTCGCAACCGCAGTTAAGCCGCTTGCACACTGGACGCGAAGCGAATTTTTCTCACACAGATTACATTCAAAGTCAATGCGAAGAAGTGAATACACGCGTTTGTGCAAGCAGCTTTACTGTGACCCAAACAGCTGATCACTATAGCGCGCAGTGAACTACGATGCGCCTTGCGCAGGAATACGTCAGTTGGTTAGTTCAAGAGCAACTGTGTTTTTTTCCGAGCAGCTAAAGTGCCGCATTTTTTTTAAATATAGCGTACAATTGAGATGTTGTATTATTTTCAGGTAGGACCTCTTTTAGGCTGCGAAAATACGCTGTTTCTGTGTTTCCGTTCACAACAGTGTTTCGCCTAAGTTTCCACCCAGCACTATGCCCTGGTGCGGCTACCTGGAGGAGATCAGAGAGCTTTCTACTGCATCTAATGTAAGTAGAGGCAATTTGTAGCTCATACAACCCCACTTCAAAAAAAGTGAACTATCCCTTTAACACCCACTACTTCAATCACTGGTTCTTGCCTGATAACCAACCTGGATAAATATAATCGCCACTCACAATACATTCAGAGCCCCCATCCCACATCTACCATTTATTTATCATATATTCTTATTCAGTTTGCCCCCTCTTTTTTTCTCCTCATCCACTTTCACTGTGCGCGCTTCCTCAAACATATTTTCCATATTTCTCTTCTGCTTTCTCTTCTCCCCTCTCCGTCTGGATTATTACCCTGTACATGAACCATTGATATCATTCAACGCCATTATGATTACAGTTCTTGTGTGTTATATCTTTTTAAAAAATGTATTCCGTTTTTTTTCCTTTTTGTTTTTAACTTTTTTCTTTTATATATGAATAATTTCTTCCTTTTTTATTTTCCCTTTTTATTTATTTATTTTTATTTTATTTTATTTTATGATATTTTATTTATTTATTTTTTACTACAAAACATACATGCACACACCACACACATTCGCACACATAAAAATGCATTACCCTCCCTTCAACCCCCCATCCCCACCTAACCCTGTTATGGCCTCAATTTGTTATGGTGTAGCGGACAGCAAGGGATGACAGACAAAATTTTAAAACTTTAACAGATTTAATTAAACAAACACTTTGAACTAATCTACAATCTACTCTACTGACCAAGATTGAAATAATAAAAAAAAGAGATATTTACAGTCCCTTGGTAATTGAGATGGGGCTGCTATGTTGCGATGTCCTGGGACAGGAAAATACCCCAACACAGGCAAAAATCCACAAAAAGCTTCACAGGTCTTGAAAAGAGTGACAGGTCTGGTCAAATGTATCCCTCCACAATTTCTCCTTGCAATTTCTCCTACTACCTTTCACTCTCTCAATTTTTCTCCTTATATACTCTTTTACAGCCCCCTCCCACCTTCCAGACTTTTCTCCAATTCTCTGGGACATTCCCCTCTGAGGCATGCCCAGGACATGCCCAACCTAGCTCCAGACTGGGCTTAACAAAAAAAATTGTCAATACTGCCATCTAGTGGCTTTTTTTTTTCCCCATTACACCTCCATTCCAAAAGGGAAAAATTTTGACTCATAAAGGCAAAATTTTTCTTTTCAATACAAAAATGGTTAAGTAGACACTTGTGTATATATATACATAAAATACAATATGCTAATAAACACATGATATATATACACATACTCAAACACGGGATAAGCAATCAGCAATTACATTGTCAGTACCCTTTACATGCTTAATTTCCAAGTCAAACTCCGGTAAAAATCAAACTCCAATTCAACAATCTCCGATTCTTGTTTTTCATCTTACTCAAAAACATTAACAGATTGTGGTCAGTATGTACAATCATTGGCTTTTGCCCTGTACAAACATAAACCTCAAAGTGTTGTAAGGATAGAACCAGAGCCAACAGCTCCTTCTCAATTGTGGAATGGTTCTTTTGGTGGCGATTGAACTTCCTGGAGAAGTATGCCACGGGATGCTCAATGTCATCAGAGTCACTTTTCTGTAGGAGCACAGATCCACAAGCTTGGTCGCTAGCATCGACCGCCATGGAGAACAGTTTGTTGAAGTCAGGAGATTTGAGCACAGGGAAGTGACACAGCTGAGACTTCAGGCGATCGAAGGCTCTTTGGCATGCTTCATCCCAAGTGAACTTTATGCCTTTCTTCAGTTGGTTGGTGAGACTGAGAGCAATCTCAGCAAAGTTCTTGCAGAACTTGCGGTAGTACCTGATCATTCCAAGAAAACGGCGCAAAGCTTTTTTGTTGTCAGGAACTGGAGAGTCCATGATGGCTTGGACTTAAGCATTTATGGGTGCCACCTTACCCTGGCCTATGACGTAGCCAAGATACGTGACAGTAGCACAACCAAAGTCACTCTTGTTCAGGTTAACAGTCAGGTTAGCCTGGGTCAAGCGCTGGAACAACGTCTCTACATCTTTCAGATGTTCTTCCCAGGAGTCATCCATGTGATCAGGTCGTCGATGTACGCACCCGTGTGTGGCAATCCGGCGATTGTAGACTGTATCATCCTTTGGAACGTGGCTGGGGCATTTTTCATGCCAAAGGGTAGGACTTCATACTGGTATAACCCAGATGGTGTGGCAAAAGCAGAGATGCTCTTGGCCCTCTCCGTTAAAGGCACACACCAATAACCCTTCAATAAATCAATCTTGGTCAGAAACTTTGCTTGCCCTACTCTATCGATACAATCATCAATCCTAGGTATTGGAAACACATCAGTTCTAGTTACAGCATTGACTTTGCGATAATCTGTACAGAATCTAGTACTTCCATCAGGTTTTGGAACTAGAACACAGGGTGAACTCCAATCTGAGTTAGAGGGTCTGATAATATCATGTTCTAAGACGTACTCAACCTCTTTCTCAGCAATCTTTCTCTTTTCAGGATTCATCCGGTACGGATGCTGTTTTATTGGTTTGGCATCACCAACATCTACATCATGAGAGGCTATAGAAACTTTCTTTGGAACATCAGGAAATAGATCTTTATATTTCTTGATCAACCTCTCAAACTGATCTTTCTGTGAGGATTCTAAGTGCTAGAGTTTTACATCAAGATTTTGCAACACTTCAGAATTTGACAATTTACATGAAAGAACTTCAGCTTTATTTCTAGGTTCATCATCTTGAAACTCCCCCTCATCTTCACAAGTCTTGGCCATAGGAGGATCTGAAGTGACAGCTGCAACCCGAGCATTCCTATCATGATAAGGCTTCAGCATGTTAATGTGACACAACTGTTTTGGCTTTCTCCTATCTGGAGTCTTCACAATATACTTGAGATCATTGAGTTTTGTCAGAATTTCATAAGGACCATGAAATCTATCCTGCAATGGATTGGACTGCAAGGGAAACAACACAAGGACCTTGTCTCCTGGTTTAAACTCACGGCTTCTAGCCTTATGATCATACCAAGTTTTCATTTTTCCCTGACTTGATTTCAAGTTCTCTTTGGCTAGGTCACAAGCTGCATGCAGTCTTTCCTTGAACTTGCTAACATAGTCTAACAGACTGATATGCGGCTCTTTCTCTTGCCATTGTTCACTCAACAATAGCAAAGGTCCTCTCACTTCATGGCCAAACACAAGCTCAAACGGACTGAATCCAGTAGACTCCTGCACTGCTTCTCTAGCTGCAAACAAGAGCAAATGAACACCTTCATCCCAGTCTTTCTCATGGTCATAACAATAAGTCCTCATCATTGTCTTGAGAGTGGAATGAAACCGCTCTAAGGCACCCTGACTCTCTGGATGATAGGCACTGGAAAGAATCTGCTTCGCACCTAGTTCATACACAACCTGCTGAAACAATTCGGAAGTGAAATTGCTACCTTGATCTGACTGAATTTCCCTGGGAAGGCCAAACAACGTGAAGAACTTTATCAAAGCCTTCGAGATTGCAGTTGCCTTGATGTTGCGTAGAGGTATGGCTTCAGGGAATCTGGTAGATGCGCACATGATTGTCAACAAGTACTGATTTTCAGATCTAGTCTTGGGTAATGGACCAACACAATCAACAATGACCTTGGAGAAGGGCTCCCCAAATGCTGGGATAGGCTGCAATGGAGCTACAGGTGGGTCTAACTGGTGTTTTCCAACTACCTGACAAGTGTGACAGGTTTTGCAAAAGTTGGAAACATCTTTCCGATGTCCAAGCCAGAAGAAGTGTTTCATGATCTTGTCAACAGTCTTGTTAACACCAAGATGACCTCCTAAAGGCAAACTATGAGCCATTGTTAAGATCTCATTCCTGTAGACCTTCGGAACAACAATTTGCTTGACCATTGCCCAATCTGCATTGGCAGGGATATCAGGAGGGCGCCACTTCCGCATCGACACTCCATGCTTGAGATAATACCCAACTGGAACTGCGTCTATTTCTTCATCAGGAAGGGCTCTCTTCTTTAGTACACAAATTTCAGGATCATTAGTTTGCTCCTGAATCAACCACTTTCTGGACAGAGACAAGTCTCCAGACACATCAGAATCACCAGACCCATCTGGCTGGCTGAACAGGGAACTGATAAAAGTGTCTGATAAGTCCTCAAACGGAGAAACTATAGTAGGCTGAACAGAGTCATGAGGCGAACCACCTGAGTCATGACTATTCAATGTGCTGGACGGCACCACATCATCTTCTTCTTGAGCCTTCTTGGCCATAGCACGGGTCACTGCACAGGAAGGATACAGAGATGGGTCTTCATCACCATCTTCAGTGCTGGGCTGTGAAGTAAGATGAACAGGGGGAACTACATTGCTCCCAGCCAGGTCATTGCCTAGCAACAGAGAAACACCCTTCATAGGTAGACTTGACATAAGTCCCACCTTTACCTGTCCTGTAACTAAATCGGACTTCAAGAATACAGAGCGCAGGGGTACAAATACAGTCCTCCCTTCAATACCTTGTACAAGTATGAAATCCCCAGAAGCGGTCTCATCACGTAACTCCAAGGAGTCCATCAACAAAAGTGACTGAGAAGCTCCGGTATCCCTTAGGATATATATGGGTACAGGAGGAGAATGCTCATTCAGAGCCACAAATCCCTCTGACACAAATGGAAGAAATTCCTCCCTCACAAAGTCAGCAGTATCAGGCTTCTTAGCCTCACAAGGAGCAGGCAATTTAGCAGATCGGTCATCTACTACAGGGTTTCTAACCTTGTCTTCACAAAGGCATTGGGTTTGGTATCCTTTTTCCTTTTCTTTCTTAGCTTTAAGGAACCAACAGTTAGTTGTAACATGACCAGATTTCTTGCAATAATTGCAAACTAGACCCCTTTTGTCACTGTCAGCTTTTACACTTTGATCAGACCTTTGACTGGATTTCTGAACACCATCACCTGATTTGTCTTTGTCTTTGGGTGAGGAATCTTGGGTATCACCGTTACCTTTCTTCTGAAATTGGGACCATCCATTGTTACTGCTTGACTGAAATTTGGACTTATGTGTGAGAACATATTCGTCTGCAAACTTGCAGCTGATTGCAAATTCAGTGCTTGCTTCTCATTAAGGTAGGTCTTAATATCATCCTTGACACAGTTCTTGAATTCTTCAACTAACACCATCTCTTTTAGTGAGTTGAAATCATCCTTGACCTCCATAGAAGTACACCAGCGCTCAAAGCAAACCTTCTTCTCGTTACCAATTCCACATAAGTCTGATTGTCAAATTTCTTCAGACCTCTGAATTTCTGTGGGTAAGCCTCTGGAACCAACTCATAAGCTGTCAAAATAACCTTTTTGACAACCTCATAATCAGAGGAATTATCTGCAGACAAAGCCGAATAGGCTTGTTGAGCTTTACCCTTGAGGACAGTTTGCAACATCAGAGGCCAGTGTTCCTTTGGCCACTGACAACTCTTAGCTACCTTCTCGAAGCACTGGAAATACTTATCAACCTCCTTCTCCGAGAATGGAGGCACCAGCTTTACCTCCTGGCTAGCATGAAATTTGTTTTCAGCTTCCATTTTGATTTTTAGTAGCTCCATTTGGAGCCTTTCTTCTCTGTCTAACTTCTGTAACTCGAAATCTCTCTGTCTCTCTCTCTCTTTCTGCTCTTTCCTCTTTCTCTCTCTCAAATTCTCTTTGTTTTTCTTTTTCCTCCCTTTCTTTTCTCTCTTTCTCTCAAACTCTCGTTGTTTTTCTTTTTCCTCCCTTTCAATCTCTAGCATTCTTAATTTAAATTCCATTTCTACATTTGGATTTTCCACTGGAAACTGTTCCAGATCTCCTGGTGCAAACACATTTTCATCAATGTAATATTCAACAATCTCTCTAGCCAGTCTTGCTTTTCGCAGGGCTGGTTTTACATCTGTCAGCTTTAACTGTCTTCATATTTCTAGCAGTTCTGTCTTTTTAAAAGACTTCAAAACCTCTACGGTTGGTGATGCCAAGAAATCATCCATTGCTGTTGATCTGTCAATATATATCTAGGAAAATTCAAAAAACAATTTCACAATTTGAAATTTTAGATTTTTAATAAATGACTCACACAATGGTCTATCCCGGACGAGCCCCCAATTTGTTATGGCCCCAATTTTTTATGGCGTAGCGGACAGCAAGGGATGACAGACAAAATTTTAAAACTTTAACAGATTTAATTAAACAAACACTTTGAACTAATCTACAATCTACTCTACCGACCAAGATTGAAATAAAAAAAAAAAAAGATATTTACAGTCCCTTGGTAATTGAGATGGTGCTGCTATGTCGCAATGTTCTGGGACAGGAAAATACTCCAACACAGGCAAAAATCCACAAAAAAGCTTCACAGGTCTTGAAAAGAGTGACAGGTCTGGTCAAATGTATCCTTCCACAATTTCTCCTTGCAATTTCTCCTACTACCTTTGACTCTCAATTTTTCTCCTTATATACTCTTTTCCAGCCCCCTCCCACCTTCCAGACTTTTCTCCAATTCTCTGGGACATTCCCCTCTGAGGCATGCCCAGGACATGCCCCAAAATCTAGCTCCAGACTGGGCTTAACAAAACAGATGTCAATACTGCCATCTAGTGTTTTTTTTTTTTTTTTTCCCCACATTACAACCCCAATCCCTGGTCCTCCAAAGCAGTGTTATGCAGCAGCTCTGGTTGGTATCAGCCAATTCCCTGGAGGTGGTGTTAATGGTTGGATACTGATCCTTCCATCTCACACACAACATCGTATCATCATCCTAGCCGACTTGAGGGATAAGGCCCCACCTGAGGGTGGAGGCAGTGCCCTCTACAGTCTGGCGAAATGGTTGTGGTTGTGAGCGTAACCAGGGCCCTGAAAAGGGAAACCAAGATACACCCAGGAAGATGAGATCTTCGCTGCTCTGTGGTGATGGAGAACCACTGAGTCTCACTGCATCATCCCCCTCTGCCTGCCCCCCAACTCCTGTTCCCTCTGATACACACGCATTCTTACTCTCACACACACACACGCACACACACATTCATCTATAAATCAATGATTTTTTTTTCTTTTCTCTCACCATTATTACTATTATGGCTTTTGTTAAAAAATCTTTTTTTCTCTTTTTTCTTTTCTTTTTACTTTATTTATTCAGCATCAAAGTATTTCCTTAAGAGGGGAGGGAGAAAGGGAAGAAGGAAAAGAATGTTATGATTGTCACTCAACTATCAGCATCATTCACTCTGTCCTCCTCCCACACCTCTGATATATTGCTGCATGGGTTTATGATGTACACAAATTACTCAAATTAAAGATATCTGTTAAATATCTCACCACATAGGCCTACTACCTTCATATTGGTCTCAATATGTATGCACACACTTTCTCACACTCTCACACACACATACACGCTCATACACGCATAGACCTCTCGTTTCCTTTCTTTCCTTCATTCCCCAGGTTTTTTGATACCCTAATCTTGCATCTCTTTTGTACTCTAGTATTTGTACTTAGTCAGGTATATATTCTGTTCACCTACTTTGTAATTGTATGTTTCTATATGTTTTCTGTTCATTTACTGTGAAACTGGTTGTTTATGTTTGTTTGTTTGCTCCTTATTTGTAATTACTTTTTGTGCACAATAAAAAAATAATAAATAAAATAAATAAATGCAGTGCTTTTCTCTCTTGCAAAAAAAAAAGATGTCAGCCTGGTGCTTGGGGCTGATGGAGTTGTGGAGGTGGGGTTGGTGGAAGTTAGTACCAAGGAAGCAGAAGACCCACAATTTGATCCCCTGGGGCTGGCTACGCCACCTGATTTGAATGTGGAGGAACAGGGTAAGCTGCTTAGTCTCATTCAAAAATGGGAAAAGGTTTTCTCTACCCATGAGGAGGACTTTAGGCAGACTAATGTTGTACAGCATCAGATTCTAACAGGAGACGCTAATCCAATAAGAGAGCGGTTCCGGCCCTTGCCTCCCCTGCTGTATAAAGAAATGCGAGCCCTGTTATCTAGTATGTTACAGGCAGGTGTTATAACGGAGAGCTCGAGTCCTTGGGCTGCTCCTATCGTCATGGAAAAGAAGAAGGATGGAAGCTGGCGGTTTTGCATGGATTACCGCGAGCTAAATTTGGCCACCCACAAAGATGCTTTCCCCCTCCCAAGAATTGAAGAGACGCTTACCTCCATGACTCGTGCAGAATGGTTCTCCACCTTGGACTTGGCTAGTAGCTATTGGCAAGTGGAGGTGGACCCAAGAGATCGGGGAACAAACTGCTTTTACCACCCAGTAGGCTTATTTGAATTCCAACGCATGCCTTTTGGCCTTTGCAATGGGCCAGCCGCTTTTCAACGCTTGATGCAGCAATGCTTGGGGGGTCGGATTACTGAATCATTGTTGGTGTACCTTGACGATGTTATTGTCTACTCCCCAGATTTTGGCACACATCTGAAGCATCTAGATGAAGTTTTCGAGTGCCTCAGGAAACATGGACTTAAACTTCGGCCTGATAAGTGCAAGCTGTTGCAGCACCAGGTAAAGTTTTTGGGCTATGTAGTCAGCTAGGAAGGGGTCCAGCCTGATCCAGATAAAGTATCTGCTGTTACTGATTGGCCCGTCCCCACAACCGTAAAACAACTCAAAGCATTTTTGGGATTAGCTGGTTATTACAGACGCTTTATTTCTGGATTTTAAAAATTGGCACGACCCCTAAATTCAGTGACTGTTGGCATCCCCAATGATAAGAAATTCAGCTCCCGTCCAGTCACTTGGTCAGCTGAGTGTCAAACATCATTTGAGGCCTAAAAAAAGCCCTAACTGAGGCCCCCGTACTGGCGTTTGCTGATTTTACTCAACCCTTCATTCTCTACACTGACGCCAGTCATCAAGGACTGGGAGCTGTACTGGCACAGGTACAAGACAGTAAAGAGCGGGTAATAGCATATGCTAGTCGGAGTTTATACCCCACAGAACAGAATGATGCAAACTATAGCTCGTTCAAATTGGAGCGCTTCGCTTTAAAGTGGGCAATCGCTGAAAAGTTCAAGGACTATTTGACGGGGGCAAAGTTTGTGGTATTTACCGACAATAACCCAGTTGCTTATTAGCAGTCTGCCAGGCTGGGGGCAGTGGAGCAGCGGTGGGTGGGGCAGCTGGCTTCCTTTAACTTTGAGGCAAAGTACCGAGCGGGGAGGGAGAATACCAATTCGGATGAACTCTCCAGATTCCCTCTACCCCTAAGGCCCTCTGGGAGGATCGCCCCTGTTGCAACTGTAGGTGTCTCTGTATCTGCTGTAGCAGCAGCCACACTGGACAACGGCCCTGAGGACATATGTGGGGAGTGGGAGGCTGCGCAGAGGACAGACCCAGATATTCAGACCGTCCGAAGGTTTGTGGAGCAAGGCCAACTTCCAAGTGGGCATGAAAGGGGGACTTTGTCCATTGCGGCGGCTCAGTTGTTACGACAACGCAGACAACTGTGTATCCAAGAAGGTGCTCTGTGCCGTAAGGTAACTGACCCAAACACACATGAATTGCGCTTTCAGATTGTATGTCCAATGTCCAGACGCCAAGAGGTGTGGAGGAGGCACCACGAGGCTGCTGCCCATGCAGGGGCTGAGAGGACCTTGACCACCTTGAGACGACATTTCTTCTGGGTCAACATGGATCAGGAGGTACGGGGGTTCCAGGAGGGTTGTGTTGTCTGTCGCCTGCAGAAGGATAGAACAGAGCCACGGGCCCCCTTGTGCCCCATTGAGGTTACCTATCCGTTGGAGGTAGTGGCATTAGATTTCCTGTCCCTGGGTAGGCCAGGTGATACTTACCAAAATATCTTGGTTATGATAGACATGTTTACCCGTTATTCCTGGGCTGTACCAACACGTGATCAAACTGCTAAAACTACTGGGCATGCAATCTGGACCTACCTTATTCAACCATTTGGCTGCCCAGCCCGGTTTCATTCTGATCAAGGGCCAAATTTTAAGGCAGATTTGATGAAGCAATTGTGTGACATGTATGGTGCCATAAAAAGCCACACTACCCCAATTCACCCAGCCGGTAATGGTAGGGTAGAGAGGGTAAACCAGACACTCCTGACTATGCTGCACACCCTTGAGACTGAGAGACAGCAAGGGTGGCCTGAACACTTAC
Organism: Gymnothorax javanicus; assembly: GCA_029692085.1. Lineage (NCBI taxonomy): Eukaryota > Metazoa > Chordata > Actinopteri > Anguilliformes > Muraenidae > Gymnothorax > Gymnothorax javanicus. The sequence continues at coordinate 12,459,989 of CM056197.1, forward strand.
CTGAGCTGTTACAAGCTTACAACAATACGGTCCATAGTGCTACAGGGTATGCTCCATCTTACCTTATGTTCGGGCGGCATTTGAGGCTCCCCCTAGATGTTGGGTTGGGGACAGTCGATGTAAAGCCAACCGGCACACTTGATAGTTGGGTTCATAGCCATCACCAGAAACTAACCCATGCTTATGATCTAGCTCTCAAGAAGATGAGGCAGCAGCTAAGCAGGCGAAGCAGCGCTATGATCGTAAGGCACATGCATCCCCTTGCTCCAGGGTGAAAGGGTGTGGGTGCGTAGTAGGAATAGACAAGGTGGGGGGAAGCTGCATGCCATTGGGACCCTGAACCGCACCTCATTCTTGAGACAGTAGGAGAGACGGGACTATTGTATAAGGTGAGGGCGGAGAAGGGGGGCAGTGAGAAAGTTCTTCATAGGAATGCCCTCAAACCTTGTTTACCATCTTATGTCCAGCCCCCAGCAGCAGAGCCAAGGGAAGTGGAAGGGACCCAAGTGCCTGTGTTTTATTACATCCTGGGGAGTGACCCTATAGATTCTGAGGTGCAGCCAAAACGTTCAGCAAGGCCAAATATTGGTCAATTACCTGCCCGTTATAGGCTTTGAACTATTGCAGGGACTGCCAATTTTCAGTTATGCGGGAATGTGACCGGGTCAGAAAGGGAGCTCAATGTTTTTTTTCCTGTTCTGTGATGCATTTTGTAATTATTTCTTTAACTGCTTGTATGGGGTTCTCACGATTCTGTGAACGACCGCTCCTTTGGTGCCCAATTGAAGAATTGACTGCTGATTTCGTGAATGGACGCACCTCCACTGATTGGCTTATTGACTGTCGGGTTGAGCATGGCAATGCTTCTAATGTAGAATTGCAATTGACTAACGCAGTGCGCTTGTTGCTCAATTAAGGTATTGAGACTTTATAAAATGAATGGGGCGAGTAGGGCCAGGGGTTCGTCGGTCATTATTTGAATCCTCTGGACGGATGGGGAGCAGTTTGGCTCGAATGAGGACCGACTACAGGACACTGAGCTGATCTTCACGGGCGAACTTAACCATCCAGACTAGCTGATATCCGGGCGGAGTGACGGCACGGTGTTGCAGATTACTTGGAGAGTTGAGGGCTGCGACGTGGGAAAAGTAGAGGGGTGAAGTCGCGACTCGCCCCTCTCCGAGCTAAGTACCCTCTCTCTCTCTTCCGTCGAGATACTGAGCGTTGCTTATTGCTGTGTCCCAGGAACTGTGGTTTTATTTTTAAGATATTTTTATGGATGCCTGTGTTGCACCTCTGAACTTTGTTGCTTACTGTAATTAATTGAACATCTGTCCTTTGGATCTTTTTGCTGGAGTTATTGATATACTGTCACTCGGGTGCATGCTTTTCCCGTTGCATGACGCATCCTATATGCACAGCTTGAGCTGCGTGTTGTGGATTTTTGTTCTTACCTTGGAGGTTCTTTAATCATGTGTGGTAGTGTCTAGCGTCATTATTTTGTGTAGGCTACTTTTTATTGGATGCGTCTCTCAGCAGAGTATCCGCTGCCGCAGCGGGAGTGGTCACATGACAGTTCTCAATTCCTCCTAAGGCATCCCATCCCAGTGGAGTTTCTGCGGAGAGGCGGAGAGAGAGGACTGCCGGCACTGCGTCATCTTCAATGGACTCTGGGGGGGAGGGATTTTAAGAATATTTCTTGTAATACATTTTATTGAATTTTGAACTTGTTGCCTGGGTTTTTTTTTAACTCTGCTTACCCTGAAGGTAGAACCTGTGGTGCCTTTTTTCGGAGTCCTAGGCTCCTTATACCTAGGTGGCGAAATTGGCTACATTTAAATAAAAATACCTTCTACACTACTTGACTGTTTTGGGCCATTGGATGCAGCGTAGGCCACATAACTCTTTAGCTACCACCATTTGTAAACGATGGATAATTACTACACTTCTTAGCCAGCTCAGTGTTCATGCAACTAATACATCTGACGGGGACTGTAGCCTAGCAGCCAACTCTGATTTAAGCCACTCCGCTAGCGCAGATGTTCTTCCGTCTTGATCGGACCATTTTAACTAATGCGTACCCAATAATTATAATATTAAGGTATTAGTGCAAGGAATGAGCTCGTTTACGGTAGAAATCCAAAAATTTGAACTAGCAGAAAAGGGCCAGGATAGGCTCTTTTCACATAATTTATTGGGACTCGTGGTAGTATTGCAGCAGTGGTGGCTGCTCGTTTTTCAGAGAGGAGAAGCTCATTTTCGGCTTACATTAACCCTCTGTTAACCAAGTACCTTTCCAACTGTGTAAAAATCATTTCCCTAGGCAAATATGTTGATTATGGGCCAATATTTGGAAAAATGGTAAAAAAAAAAAAAAATTCGACCCTTTGGCCCACCTTTCCAAAATGTGGCAGATCTGCTACATTGGGTAATAATGCGAATGGAAAAATTAAAGTGACGGACCATTCAAGTTATTCTCAAATGTTTATTTGGCAATAAGAAACAAAACCAGCAGGGTGTCCAGGCTGTTAACCCTTTCACTTTATGTAGCAGATATGCTACGGTGGTTAATAAAGGGTTAAAGCATATGTTCATTTATTGTAGCCCCTGGATGAAGTCGGGTGGCTACTATGGATTCGCACGTCATCTCCGCCGCGTCTGTCTGTCGACACTTCCTTGTAGACACTGTACAGTCTGTAATGTTTCACCGATTACTTTCGTATTTGGTAAGGACGTGTTATACATCACTTATGAGTATGACACTGATCAATTTTGGTTGCCATGGTGACAGTATTGCCCTAATAATACGCAAATTAGTGGCAAAAAATAGAGATTTCCTTTCGGACGCAGTACAGGCCACAATTTTTCACCGATTACTTTCATATTTGGTATGAACAGGTGTTACACTTAATTTATGACACCGATCAATTTTGGTCGCCATGGCGACAGTATTGGCTGAATAATGCGCAAATTTTTGCTGAAACATATACACTTTCTTGTGGACACTGTACAGTCTTTCATATTTGGTATGGACATGTTTTATACTATACTTATTTTGCATGTGATTTCTGGATGGAGGTGTCTTTCTCCTTGTACTGTATCATTGTCTTTGTCTTTGCCCTTTGATATTCTATGTGCAGCTCTGGCTGAATCTTAATGTGTCTTTTATTTTGTTTTATATACTGATTGTAAAGCACTTTGGTTGTAAATGTGCTATAAAAATAAATTTTACTTACTTACTTATGACACCTATCGATTTTGGTTGCCATGGCGACAGTATTGGCTGAATAGTACACAAATTAGAAACAAAACATAGAGATTTCCTTGAGGAATCAGTAGAGGCTGCAATTTTTCACCGGTTACTTTCATATTTGGTATGGACATGTGTTATACATCACTTATGAGTATGACACTGATCAATTTTGGTTGCCATGGTGACAGTATTGCCCAAATAATATACACATGATAATAAATAATAATAATAAATTTTATTTATAATGCACTTTACATTTGTAAACAAATCTCAAAGTGCTACTTAAGAAAGAAAAGTGCAGATAATTAAAAACAACATAAAAACTCTAATGCTCAAAAAGGATTTAAAAAATAGAATAAAATTCGTGAAGTTAGTAAAAAGCTCTCATAAAAAGATATGTTTTTAGGCCTTTTTTGAAGGCGTCCACAGTCTGTGGTGCTCTCAGGTGATCAGGGAGGGCATTCCACAGTCTCGGAGCGGTGGAGCAGAAGGCCGGAATCCCCATTGTGTGGAGTTTGGTCCTGGGGGGTTTGAGGAGGAAGGTGATAGAGTGGAGAGAGCCTGAGGAGATCTGAGGAGTGAGGAGGTCCTTGAGGTAGGTGGGGCCATTTCCATGAACGCACTGGTGGGTGAGGAGGGAAACCTTGTACTCTATCCGGAGTGAGACGGGGAGCCAGTGCAGTGTTTTGAGGATGGGACTGATATCCCAGCAAACATGTGACGTACCCGCAACATCACCTTCGGTTGTCCTTAGGTCCAGATGCGACTGAGTGTTGCACCATGATGCCGCAAATATTGAGACAGTGAAAGTAAACTACCTTCAGGATGCTGTCAGATTGATCTGCAACACACAACTTCTCAACAAACAATGGCAGCTCCTACACTTCTACTCTCCTGGGTTTCCTACAGATGGCGCTACAGTCAGTCACATCCGGGCCGAAGGAAAAGAGGGTTGTGAAAGAGGGTTGATAAGTTTTCTTCTATTGTAGAAGCATTTTGCAAGATCCATACTAAATAAGGGAAGATGAGTTTGAAGATGCAGTGGTCCGGACTCTAAAACATGCTCCTAACAGGAAAGGAGGATATAGGTTCAAGGTAGTGTGATTTGTTTTTCTTGATTATTTTATGACATTGAAGTTTCCTGATGACTTTAATTTGTGATGAAGAACTAAGGCATCTTTTCTTTCCCGGAAATGAAAAATTCTGGCATAAAATCAATTAAGGCATTGCAAATTAATCTCTGTTTAATGTTACAGTTGTGTATTTTTCTATAAATACTGATTCAATTTGAATAATTAGCAGAAAATGTCATGGAGCACATGGTGGACTGTCACAGTAACTACATTGTGTAATATCAACAGGATCGTGCATCTTCTGTTGCCTCCCAACCTGAGCCAACATCAGCTACACCACTGCTCTCTAACATGTCAAATGAAGAAAGTTATGAGTGAAAGAATTATGGAATGATACATGAAAGGTTAAATGACTGTATGGTTAATATCAACTTTACAAAACTAAACATTTTGTTTCATATAAAGGAAAAAAGATAACAGATTGAATCATTTATTTCAAACTTTATTGCTTCTGGGAATTGTTATCGTTATATGTGTGTGTGTGTGTGTGTGTGTATATATATATATATATATATATATATATGAAGGGTGCAAGGGAAAAACAGGGAATGTCAGTTCTTACGGATTTTTAGATATTGCTGCCTGCATATAGTGCATCATCATATGCTTTCTGCTGTATTAATCATGAAACGTAAGAACAAGGAGAGTAAGTTGTAATGAGGGACTAAATGTGGCCTCTTGCCCAGTGAAAGAACCACTTCGGGAAGTCGTCATCTCCAAAGACCACCCTCGTTTGATGCAGTACTGCGAGAGCTGGAATGGCCCATTCGCCTGTGCAGTCATGACAAAACCTGTTGGGAAAAGGAGAACCTTGCAGGCATCACTTCAGCCCTCCAACAGGGCCCCTCTGCCCATCTCAGCAGCAAAGTTCAAAGACCTGCAGGAGCTCAAACGTCTCTGTACACAGGATACCGAGACTTTTATGGCCATCTTCCACATCAAGGACAGCCAGATACTAATCCCCAAAATGACTCCTCTGACATTGATGATGAAGAGGAGGATGAATCCTGAACTCTCTCACTTACTGCTTTATCACTGTTTGAATGATGTGTTTGTGTTTTTTTGAGGTGTTTTTTTGTGTGTGTGTGTGTGTAACTCATTATTTATGCAAATTTCTCATATATTATTCTTCTTACCAAAAATCATTTCAAAATAAACTAACATTGGGTTTTGTGACGTTATCTTGATTTTGAACTGCTCCAGCCTACACCTGTTTGCGAAGAACATGTCGTGCAATGCAAAAACAGGGAATGTCAATTTTAGACTCTTTGGACTTTTAGACTTTTTAGGTTTCATAAGGCCTTACAAAAATCAATACAGTTCATGGGAAAAATATTGTATCAATATTTTTCAATCATACTTTGGATACTCTTTCTGAAAAACCAAGATCAAGCTGCAATCTGCATAACAGAAGAATAACAGAAGTCTTTAAAAATTGATTTGGAGTTTTCTCAAAAAAAAAAAAAACGGACATTGCCTGTTTTTCCCCTTGCACCCTTCATATGTATATTTGAATGATGTATTATTTACTGATGTATCACAGGACTGTTGAAATAATAAAAAATTTTGGCTTACATTTTAAGGAAAAAACATTTTGGTACCTGATAGTCTTGGGCAAAAAGTAATCAGGCCCTCTGGAAACCGCAGTATTCATTTCAGTATTTTATTTTTTTAAAAATCTATCTTTTAGAAGTTCAAAAAAAAATTGACTCAAGTTTTAGAAAAAAATTCTCTGAAAAAAAAAAACCAGAAACTAAGCGGCCCTCCCCCAACAGCGAAATGGTTGGTCCCTAACAAAAATGAATTAAAAAAAAAAGTGAGGAATACTGTACATTAATTTAGATCTTGTCATGGAATGTAAATAAACTGTTGTTTATCACAACTTTGATTGATGTTTTCCGTGGTCACTTTTAGGAAATAAGATTACAGGGAAATTTCACATAAAAAATAGTAATATTCACAAAAATTACATTTTAGAATACTTGTGAGACAGTTATTTTGGGTTGTGGGCAGGGCTGTGCAAAATTCAGAATTTCAGAATTCAATTCAATTCAATGGATGAATTTGAATTTGAATTTGAATTGACTCCACCCACAGGATGTTGAATTGAATTTGAATTACAGGAAGTGGAATTGAAATTCAATGCAATTCAGAGAAATTCATTCTCATAACATATCAGTGAGAATGAGACTTTTAACATACATTTTTCTTCCAAATGGAAGTACAGACACTAACATTGAGCATACATTTCCTTAATGTTGGAAAGCTTAGCAATACATCTTCATTTCAAAGTAATAAAATGAAACAGTGTTTTTGTAAATGCAGTAATCATTTATTTAAGTACTTTACAGGGTAAAGTTGTTGCATCTAATGGTCAACAGTTCCTCAAACGTTTTGTCATTGAGGCAGCATCGTTCTGGTCTGAATATCTTGCCTGCAACACTAAATATCCTCTCAACAGGTGCAGAGGAAGCACGTATAGGCAGATATTTACATGCAAGTACAGCTAGGTTTGGGAAACTGTTTTGATTTTCTTTCCAGAACAATAAAGGATTGGCATCCTCAGGCAAACATGCTGTGCTCAAGTAAACTGGGAGCTCATGTGAGGCTGTGTCAATTGGGAGAGCAGCTGTTTGAGACTCCATGTAGGAAAAGAGTCTGGGCCGTTTCCTTGGTTGAGTACTAATGTCAGAGGTGGCACTGACTTTTGGACAGATAGACTCGACTTTTGCAGCAAGGAGATTTTTGATAATGACCTGTTCTTCGCCATTACACCAGTCTAATTTAAATCTTGGGTCAAGCGTTGCAGCCATCTGAAAGCATTCCATGTCCTCAAATTTTCCTAGTCGTCTCTCAAGTGAGGTTTGTAAGGTGGACACAAACTTCTTGTTCCCAGTCATCTTTGCATTTTTGATTGCATGCCTCAGTCCTCTGACACAAGGAATAACATAGCTTGATGTGACAGCTTTCTCTGCCTGATAACGGTCTGTGACTTCTTCAAAGGGTCCTAACACCTCACAAAGTTCCTGAATGATTTTCAGTTCATATGCAGATAGCTGAATTGGGCAGTGGAGCTCAGCAAGGACATCATTAGGAACTTTAAGGACTGACCTCAGCATCTTCAACTGGCTATTCCAACGAGTGACATTAGCAGGTTGAAGTTTGTGCATTCCCTCCAGGACCTCTGTAGCATGGGTAGATTTGTGGCAAAAAGCGACAAGTTTCTGCACCTTGCCCAGGAGGCTTTTTATTGAGCCAGCATCATCTAAGTCATCACGCACTACCAGTTGGAGACTATGGGCGAAGCAAGATATTCTCTCTGTTGGAAAATACATAATCTCCTCTTCCACATTCACCACATCAAGATCACAGGTGTCATCCTCTTCATCCTCACTCTCACTGTTAACATGAACTGGTGGAAACAGAGTAAAAGCCTTTATCATGTTGGATGCATTGTCAGTTACAATGAATGAAACCTTGTTCTGAATATTGTACTTGTATTTGTACTATTGTACATCGTCATAGACCTGGCAAATATTTTCAGCTGTATGTCTCCCTTTGAAACGCTGATAACTCAGCATTATGCTGTGCAATTTGAACTCCACTAGGAAATGGCTAGTCATCCCAAAAAAGGATCTCATTGATCGATTTGACCATAAATCGATAGTCAGACAAATATGGCCAGTTTCTGCCATCAGATTTGCTAGATATGCTTTCACTGTATCAGAGCGTTGTGGAATGGGGGTCTCTCTGAGAGCTCTTCGGGTGGGCATTGTGAATGAGGGTTGGGCCAGTTCCAAGACATTAATGAAATCCTTATTTTCAACAGTAGAGAGAGGAAGGAGACCATTTGAAATGAATGTTACAATACTATCTGTCAGAGCCACTTGATGTGTATTGGTTGGTGACCACTTAGAAGTTGAAGTTGAAGGATGACTGTCTTCATCTTGATTTGGTTGGCTCGTGCCACTGCTGGAGGCAGACTCCATCAACATTTCAGGGTGTTTCTTCTGTAAGCAGAAAAGCCAATCAATATTCTCCTAAAGACTCTTCATAATAAAAGTGCCAGCAAGTTTTTATGTTATACTACAGTAACATTTGTACTGCAAAAATTATTGGATTTTCTGGCTCTCTACAATGCTGTGCCCAGACTCCTGCCTACAAGGCTACTTTGCTTTCACATGATATGCCAAGATTCATGATTTGGACTTGCACAAACAAATGAGACATAGTGATTAGATAGACATTGTATTTCAAAGAGAGCCAGGTAGGAAATAATACATTAGTCTACATGTTTCAAGTGGTGAGTAAAATGTAATGTATTACTGATTGATTCACAGTTCCCAATGCAAATACATGCCATGGTCATCAAAATAAAAGCTCAAATTACATTACAGATTACAAATCTGTAAACTTACCTGGAGGTGCCGTTTGAAATTTGAGGTAGCTTTTATGGAACCGCGGACTGGAGTACTGCAGTAATTGCAGACTGCGCTGTGATTTCCATTTGTTGTGGGAATTGGTTCACCAAAATGAACGAGGACAGATGTCCTTTTACCTGTGTTATTATTTTGCATATTGCTGTAATTACAAAAGTCAAAGTATAAACCAGCTCTGGCCTTCAATTATTTATGGTTGTTAACAGTTTATTTCACTAGTGTGCTCCAAACAAAATGTCCAAAATGTTTGGACAGCCATTTTAAAGACTTGGATAAAGCAAGGTATTCTGGGAAATGAAGTGCTGTTCTATCATCATATCAAACAATTTGAGTTTTTACAATTTTAGTGATCTGTTTTATCTGAGTAGGCTTTTAATGTTAATAAAAACAATTACTACACTTTACTATTTACTATAATAAAGAATTGTGTGTATAAAGTCCTTACAATAATATTTGTATGAAATTCATGTTGTAAATAGGCTTATATACTCTAAAGCTTCATCGTTAAATACACCATAATTTTGCATCATGAATTTCTTTGAATTTCATGGAATTTCAATTCTACTTCCTGCAATTCGAATTTGAATTGCAATTCTGCTTCCTGTTTGCAACCTCAGTTCAAATTCAAATTCAAATTCAAATTCAAGAATTGAATTGGAATTTAGGGGTCATTCTCAATTCAATTCTGAATTTCGTACAGCCCTGGTTGTGGGATGGTTGCGAACGGTCACATAAAGGTTTTGGAAGGGTTGCGTGGAGGTCGCAACACATCATCACTTGGCAACGTTGTGACAACATAGCTGGGAGTCTGCACAATGACGTTGCGTAAACGTCATTTTGTAAAGTCACAAAGGTTGCATGAAGGTCGGAACACAATGTCGCTTAGCAACGTTGTGACAACATAGCTGGGAGTCCGCACAATGACGTTGCGTAAATGTTATTTTGTAAGGGCACAAAGGTTGCATGAAGGTCGGAACACAACGTTGCTTAGCAACACTGTGACAACATAGCTGGGAGTCTACACAATGACGTTGCGTCAACATCATTTTGTAACGTCACCATGACCAATCAGTGACCTTCTCACAATGTTGTGGCAACGTAGAATTGTTTGCTGGGTTGTTCAAATTTGCGACCCTCATCAGGATCCTAGCAGCAGAGTTCTGAATGCACTGAAGCTTTTGGATGCTTTTGTTAGGAATCCCAGTGAAGAGAGCACTACAGTAGTCCAGCCTGGAGGAGACAAAGGCATGGACAATTTTTTCTGCGTCTGCCAGAGAAAGTGATGGGCGGAGTTTGGCAATGTTTTTGAGGGCGTAGAAGGAGATTTTACACAGTTGTTGAATGCGGGGTTCAAACATGAGATGGGGATCCATTTTAACACTAAGGTTGGTGACTATTGAAGAGAGTGAGATATCCTGTCCAGAGAAAGTGATGCTGGTGATGGTGGATGTCTGGACCTGGTCTGGGGTGCCAACTTGGATGGCTTCAGTCTTCGAGCTGTTTAGGTGCAGGAAGTTGAGCTTCATCCACGCATTTACAGTATCTCCTCCAGGCAGATGTTGCGTGTGGCAGATGGCAGGGGTGCAGAGGAGGTGGGGTTAGTTTTGAGATAAAGCTGCGTGTCATCAGCATAACAATAAAAAGATATCCCATGCCTGCTGATGACAAGACCAAGGGGCAGCAAAAACAGGGTGAAGAGGGTGGGGCCCAGCACTGAACCCTGGGGGGACACCACAGGTGACACTGTGTGTCATGGATTTTGCCTCTCCCAGTGCAACATGCTCTGTTCTCCCAGTGAGGTATGGTTTGAACCAATTAAGAACAGAGTCAGAGAGGCCCATGGTGGTGTTTAGATGGTGCAGCAGGATGTCATGGTCAACGGTGTCGAAGGCAGCTATCAGATCCAGGAGAGAGGGAGAGCCAGCGTCAGCCGTCATCAGAGGGTCATTGGTGACCCTGACCAGCACCGTTTCCGTGCTGTAGCCAGGGCGGAAGTCTTGTAAAGACTGTTTTGTTTGAGATGATTTCGAAGTTGTGCGGCTACTACTTTTTCCAGCACCTTAGAAAGGAATGGAAGGTTGGAGATTGGCCTGTAATTTGCAAGAACTTCCAGATTTAAGGTGGGTTTTTGAGAATTGGTTTGATGACAGCTGTTTTCAGTGTAGGTAGAACATGGCCGGCTTGAAGGGAGTGGTTTATGACCTGGGTGATAAGGGGGCTGATGGCAGTGAGGCTGGACTACACCAAGGCTGTGAAGTCCAACATCAACTTTTACTTGTAGATGTAGCGGCGAACTGTGTTAATGGACAATGGTTTTCCGAAGTGTTCCTAAGCCCACATGATGATATCCTTCACAGAATGATGTCGGTTTTTAATGCAGTGCCGTCTGAGGGACCGACGGTCACGGGCATTCAATGTTGGTTCTCAGCCTTGCCACTTACGTGTAGAGATTTCTCTGGATTCTCTGAATCTTTTGATGATCTTTTGGACTGTAGATGATGAAATCCCTAAATTTCCTGCCATTGCACGTTGAGAAACGTTGTTCTTAAACGGTTGGACTATTTGCTCATGCAGTTGTTCACAAAGTGGTGAACCTCGCCCCATCCTTGCTTTTGAACGACTGAGCCTTTTGGGGATGCTCCTTTTATACCTAATCATGACACTCACCTGTTTCCAATCAACCTGTTCACCTGTGGAATGTTCCAAACAGGTGTTTTTTGAGCATTCCTCAACTTTCCCAGTCTTTTATTGCCCCTGTCCCAGCTTTTTTGGAACTTGTTGCAGGCATCAAATTCAAAATTAGTGAATATTTCCGAAAGAACCATAAAGTTTATCAGTATGAACATTAAATATCTTGTCTTTGTAGTGCACTCAATTATATAAAGGTTGAAAAGGATATGCATATCATTGTATTCTGTTTTTATTCACGTTTTACACAATGCCTCAACTTCATTGGAATTGGGGTTTGTATACGAACATTAAATTTATTTCTACAAGCGTTCACTGAGAGGAGGTGGGGCCAGCTGCAAAGTTATGCTGCTTGTATCTCTGATTAAGTGGTTTAAGCATGTGACTGAGAATGCATTTTCATTCGTTGTAGAGTCTTGCATCACCAAAATATGTTATTGACAATCACCTACAATGCTTGTGGCCGTTAGATTGCAATCTGATCTCAAAGAACTTGGCATGCATTTACATCATTATTTTAACCCTCTATTAACCACCATAGCATATCTGCTACATAAAGTGAAAGGGTTAACAGCCTGGACACCCGACTGGTTTTGTTTTCTTATTGCCAAATAAACATTTGAGAATACCTTGAATGGTCCGTCACTTTAATTTTTCCATTCGCATTATTACCCAATGTAGCAGATCTGCTACATTTTGGAAAGGTGGGCCAAAGGGTCAAATTTTTTTTTACTATTTTTCCAAATATTGGCCCATAATCAGCATATTTACCTAGGGAAATGAGTTTTACACAGTTGGAAAGGTACTTGGTTGACAGAGGGTTAATGTGATGCAACAAAAAGTCACAGTTTCAATCATTGTAGAAAAGATTTTTTGATTCCAGTTGCAGTAGCCAGGAATATGTGACATTTACACAGGTGTCTGCGCAGTCAATCTTAATATTTGCCATACTGTGATGCAAAAGTGAGCAGTTTGGTAGAGAGATCAAGTAACTGGATCAACCAGTTTGACTTTCCAGGTGATTCTGCAGGAAAGTGATCACCTGTGTCCCAATTAAAACCTTAAAATAGGAAGTTGTAAGTAAACAGTAAAACAATTCTGAGTGTGCTTTAAACATAATGCAGAAATTGATATATAAAGTTGGTTGGTTTCACAACCCCAACTCAAAAGAAGTTGAGACAGTGTGAGAAAGCAGTGATTAAAGATTTACTTTGACTTGTATTCCATTGTAGACAGTACAAGGACATAATATTATGGGCTCTAGTTTTGTGCCTTCTCAAACGAAAACGCGCGTTGTAGTAACTTTATTCACAATTGTCCATCACAAGTGCTTAAAAATATACAATTCATTTCTTTCTGTCTTAATTCTAAATTAATATACTGTCCCAATGTCTTCTGATTAGGGGTTGTACAATGCACTTCTATATATCATGGCAGAGGTATGATAGGGCTAGAGCCAATTGATTGGAAACAACAATGTTGTTTGGGTGAATGGCTAAAGTGTTTGCGGCTGTTGTCATGTCCCAGGCATCTATTAACACCACCTTCAGGTCCCTGAACACCTTCCTCTGAGCTAAATTGTGCAAATAACCAAACCAGTCACTGAAGTGGGGCATGTCTGTGCTTAAATCCCTGGTGTTTTCCAGCTTGATAACGACAAGGGTCTGGGGGCTGCGTTCCTGGAGCCTAAGGATGGCCTTACGGATGCTGATCAGCCTCTGGATGAAGAACTCCAGAGGGAAGGGCCTGAAGTGCTGCCCCACTCCAATGACCACCACATCACCATCCTCGACTCTGTCAATTTCCCTGGCAACGAAGCCAGCTATGTCTTTTGCGATGTTGTAATACGTTACAACTGGATTGCCGTGCATCTTCCACTGAACAGTCAGGTTCCTTCGGGAGTCCACGGCCCGAGCATAGTAATGAGTATCATAGGGACCCAAATATTTCAGATCTGAAACAACAAAACAGAAAGAATTGCGAAGTTAGGTAACCCTGGTATCCCCTTTATGTGTATTCCCTGTGCACTCAATTTTATTTTTTAAAATATATTTTTTTTAATTTTTCCCCTCCCAACTCCGAACACAGCAGAACTGTTCAAATTCCTTGGCCTACAGCAGCCAACTTAAACTGTCATGTTTGCCTGAAGTTGCACATTGACGTTACCTTTCAGTATATCGAGGAGTAAGTATTGCCACTGATGAACAGTGGAGTCTCCCGTAAGTTTCAATGTCTTGCCCTTCAGACATTTACTGATGGCATCTGCACTGAAGAAGTTGCCGTTCTCGCAGGAGGAAGAAACCCATCTGTTTTTAAAGAAGTAGCCACTCGGCAGCGGGGACATCATTCCAAATCCCGTCACACACTTTTCTGTTGTCACGAGGGTTTTGTTCCCTAAGGGATGAAAATAACAGAAAATGAAAAAGAAAATGGAAGATGAACAGATTCAAGAGAGTATACAGACAGGTTGGAGAATCCAGGGGCCAACTGCACAAAGGTCAGATCCTGAGATCCTGGATCAACATCAAGGCAGGGATTGCCATATCCCAAACAGCGCGTTGCTGGCTTAATTGATTGCACAAAGCCAACAGCGGGTGGAGGAGGATAGGCTAAGTTAAGCCAGCTGCTGTTGATCCTGCTGAGTGCGCGCACACGGCTACCTCAAATAGACCCTGAGATCAATCACAGAATTGCTGATCATCACCATGGATACTCAGCAGATGCAGCAGACGCATGCGCCAGCTTTCAATTAAGGGGTGATCTGGGGTTAAATGAAAAATGACACCAGGAAACAACTCAGAATTAATCTAAAGAGGTATATGTAATAACCACCAAAAAAGATACAAGTTGGCATTTTTCTGTTTATGCGGTTGCCATGGTAACCGAGCAAGCTCATTAAATATGCAGAAAACTTCTGGCACCAATTCCTCTTTAACTCTATGATAGAATTCAGTTTTTCTTTCATCATTTAAAAGCCATTGCTTATCCAAATGCAATGACATAGCCATTCTTTGCCCAATTTATCATTTTTGTGATTCTGGGCTATTTTACTCAAATTTTGAAATTATTTTGCACAGAATCTGACGAATACTCAAAATATTCAAAGTATGTAACAGATAGGCAAAATTTCCCCATGTCATTGCATTTCTAATGAAGTAAAGTACCTGCAGCCCAAATTTCATTGATTTTCAATGATAAATAAAAAAGTTATGGCTGCCACAAACATGAGAAACGTGGAAAAAGTAATACCTTAGGAAATCAGTGGAAAATGCATTAGACTGTATTGAAAAGTTGAGTTCAGTCTTAGTCTGTGGCTTACACCCATTTTTCAGACTGTATTGTCTGATTATTCAAATGTTTATCCCTTTCCTGGAGTGAGAAGCATAAATTTCATCATCACAGTTGCTTTTAAATCATGATTTGATGGCAAAATTCAGTTTTTATCCTTGTAGCAATTAGTGATTATTAAAGGTGGGTTATTATAGAATATTTTTATTAAAAAAAAAATTTTTGGAAAAATAATCAAATTTTGCCCATTTAACCCCATATAACCCCTTAAAGGCCGTGTTCAGACAGACGAACGACGCCGTCTCTGAAACGCCTGTGCCACTCTTTCAGTTTCTGTTTTAATGGTGCAAGGTGTTTGAGTGGAGTATTAAAGTGAGCTAAAATCAATTTAAAGTGAACTCAAGAAGAGTTTCAGCGCCGTCAAAAAGGAGTAGCTGACGCACTTCGGCATCTGTGTGAATGGGATAAGCCGTCGTTGCTAGACGTACCCTATTTAAGATATAATATTGAGACAAGAAAACAGGCAGATGTGATTGTGCATAAAATGCACACGTGAACTGCCAAGCAAACCCAAGTGCTTAGAAATTTTTACAAGCATACTGTTCCTGATATACCAAAATTTTGTTTCAAGCCCCTTTTTTTGTCGTGCACAAACTCTGAAATGATAGTCCAATCTAGAAGACGTTTTCAGACTAGTTGACTTTATTTTCTGCTTTTAATCACTTCTCATGGAAGCATATTCAAATTACAAAGTAAAATGTTAACGTCAGAAAATAACTTCAACCTCCTGAAAATGTTTGATTCCAGAATCGCGAAGCGAGCGACATTGCACACGTATCCGGTGCCAGGGCAACGACTCTCTTACCCATCGCAGTCTGAATAAAGATGGAGAAAAGAAGCAGCAGTGCTGTATGAAGGGGGTTACTGTAGCGATTTAAGACCACGCTGAAACACGGTAACCCACTTCATACAGCACTGCTCATTTTCTACTCAGATGGAAGTCTCAGCTTGGGGAATAAGGACAAATCTGATGATGGCAAATTCTAAATATGGTTAAAATGTGACATGGAAGGGGGATTGACTGAATTGCGATGGTGACTGTCACATGGATACTTGAATATAATGATTGAAAATTGGCTATTTCACTGACATCAAGGTCACAAGTTTTTAAGATAATTACTCTGGGCCTTCTATAATTGAGATAGCAATGTGTGGTGGACAATTTAGAATGATTGTTAAGGACATTGATTTTCAATGTGGGTTACTGCTGACTGAGGTGAGGTGAAATTGGTTGGAGCAAGGCGCTTAGCTGGCTAGCTCCACAGACTTTGTTTCCATAGTAATTAGTACCATGGCTTACCCCGCACGCTCTGTGCAACCGAAATGGGGCTTGAGATCAGGCTAATCCCGTGCTGATCCTGGGCTAATCCCTTATCCCGCCTTTGTGCAATAGGCCCCAGGAGCGTAAAGTTGCAGATTGGAGAAAGTCTATATCGGCCTTTAGGAAACATGACAAAAAAAAAAAAAAAAGAGAAGTTGAAATACGCAAGATGTGGCATGTTTGCAGCCCAAAACATGTCAACCGTGCTCCAGGCTGAATCACAGATATAGTATCATGGGCCCGACTGATAAGGGGCGGAGTCAGAACTCAAATGCAGACGGGAATCCAGTTTGCAGGTTCAGGCAATCCAGCTCAGTAACTGGCAGTGAAACTTTAGTACAAATGGGCAAATCCAGAATGATAATCAGAGGACAGTTCAATGATCATAACCAGGAAGATGGTACACCAAAGACAAATCACAAAGAGAATCTCGAATACCAAAAGCCAAATCAGAAGTGAAGTATGGGAATCAATCAGATACAGAGGGCAAGACAGAATCAGAAACAAATCAGCATATTAGTGTGAATGGGGTCGGGATTAACTGTTTGCCGATTGCTTTTAACTCCTTTTTACGCTTTGAAAGGTTTGATTTTACCCAAGAGGTCTCCAGGTTAAGGAACTCCCTGACACCTTGCAAGGATATTTTGATAAATCAAGAACAGGTCAAGGTTTTATTTAGGAAAACAAACAAAGGAAAGCCTCAGGTCCCGAAATTATTTGCGGTCGCACACTGCACTACTGTGCTGAGCAACTCAGTGGTGTCTTTACCCAGCTTTTTCAAATGTGTGTTGACAGCTGTAAGCTTCCAATAATTTGGAAATTCAATTTCAATTTTCAATTCAATTTATTTGCATAGCGCTTTTCACAGAGACTGTCACAAAGACGCTTTACAGTGAGAGATTAAATAAATGAAAGGGCAGTGCCCAGCCTATTCCCCACTACAGCAAATGAGGCAAAAAAAAATCCCAGTAAAGAAATCTTTAACTATAATTCCCATTCCCAAGACTAATAACCCTAGGGAATTACAAGATTTTAGACCTGTGGCTCTAACCTCTCTTGTTGTGAAAAACCTTGAGAAAATCCTAAAGGATTAGGCTCTCACTATGGTCGAAGGCAAACTTGACCCACTTCAGTTTGCATACCAAACGAATAAAGGAGTAGGCGATGCCAAAATTTTCATCCTTGATAAAATTCACAAACGCCTGGAGAAACCCAAATCTCACGTTAGACTTTTATTTGCCGATTTTCCTTCAGCGTTTAATAGGATGCAACCTCATATTTTTATTGAGCGGCTAGCTTCTTATTTTAATCTGCCCGATCAGCCGTTAACCCTGTTTTTAAACTTTTTAACAGACAGGACACAGCAGGTTTTAGTCAGTGGTGTTATGTCTAAAACCCTTGTTTCTGATACTGGTTCCCCGCAGGGTTGTGTACTTTCTCCGTTGCTCTTTATCTTATATACTGACAGCTGCAGGTCTCTTAAAGAGGATAGCTTTCTTGTAAAATTTCAGACGATACTGCTCTGCTGTCACTTCTTCAGGGTGCGGAGTCAGACCATGGACGTACATGCACTGTGATAGATACTGGAAACAAGCTTAATATGGTTTCAAATATTTGGCATTTCAAGCAGTTGCGCTGTACATAGGCGTCATGGGCCGAGCCAGGGAATTTGGCGCAGATGCTTAATGTGCGCTTATCATGATCACACACAACCTGATTATTAATGCTGTGCCGACGTCTATGGTCTCTGTACATATTCTCATT
The DNA here is from genome assembly GCA_029692085.1 of Gymnothorax javanicus. Taxonomy (NCBI): domain Eukaryota; kingdom Metazoa; phylum Chordata; class Actinopteri; order Anguilliformes; family Muraenidae; genus Gymnothorax; species Gymnothorax javanicus. Next base: position 12,477,935 of record CM056197.1, read on the forward strand.
AGTGGAAGGGGTTCTGATCGCAACGTGAGTACAATCAATGGCTCCCACAACACTGCGGAACCTGGCGACCCGGTAGAACCCCCCCTTAACTCTTCGTCTTTCAGCGGATGTTTCAGGGAACTTTATGAAGTGGCTGATGTGGTGCAGCATAGCGTCAACGAACTGTGTCAGACACCTTGACACAGACGCCTGTGATATGTGCATGACATCACCAGCCACTCTCTGGAACGACCCAGATGCCAGGACCGACAGCGCAGTTGTGGCCTTGATGACCACGGGTATGTTTTGTTGATGATTGCTGCGGCTGGATAGCTGTTCATCCAGAAGTCGGCAAAGATAGATGATTGCCTCACGGTCCAGACGAAAGCGCTGGATGCACTCGGTGTCTGTTAGACCCAGGATGTCCAAACAAGGCCGATACATGCGTAGTCATCTTTGAGCTCGGTGCGCGCCTCTTACTCTTTCCCACTCACGCAAATGTGCAAGCAAATGCAGGACTGGCATTTTGGTTTTAGATTTTGAAGGCATGGTAGAATGATGGTCTTATTTATACTCGTATTAATTAATTGCTATGTGTTTGTAATTGAACTAATTGGAGAACAGGCTGTTGCGTAATATCGTGTGATGATTTTGTTTGATAATTTATTATGGTTATGAGAAATCTAGTTTTGAAATAAGGATGAACAATCAAATATTGAATGTCTCAACCTTTACCATGTTAAATAAAATCTAATAAATGTAAAATTCGGCCTATTGACGACATCAAACGCAATATTCTTGTGAGGGTGCGTTCAGGAACCAGAAGCGAGAACCAAAAGATCCAGCAAACTTGCTCTTTATTAATTCTGGGGTGGAAACCCCAGCAGAGCAGTAGGCAACGGTACAGAATCCACAATCCAAAATCAGAATCCAGTAGTCGTAATCCAATTCGTAAACAGGGCAGCAAACACAAAACTCAGAGTCGGGCAAAGCAGGTTCGTTACAGGAGCACAGGTATATCAAAGGCGAAGACAAAAATCAAGATCCGGGACGTTCCAGTCAGAAGTATGACACAAAGAGTACAAGGCATAAACAACACAGCTCAAGGAAAACGTTCTGACAAGGGCTGGCTGCGAACTGACTGCTTAAATACACGTACGGGAAGGCACATGCTATAATAGGGAACAGGTGAGCTGGATCAGACTAATTAACAAGGGAATGAACAAGAGGATGTTCCTAACCACATGAAATTGGCGAAAGCCAAAACGTGGACAGGGATTACACAGACAGCTTATGACAAAAAAATGGCTCCGGTTAGGGAGTTCTAAAGTGCACAGAGAGAGAGAGGCAGAACAGTGATTAACAAGGTGCGGAGAATCCGCTGAAGCGCAGCAAAGTAAATTGAGTGAAGGCAAGGGGCGGAGACTAGAGCAGAGCGAGTGCTGAGAGCTTGTTAGTCAATTAGTAATGTGCAGCTATACAATCCCTAAGTGCTCATTAGTAAGTTAGTATAATGTACAAGGTTAGTTGCTGTTAGTAGATTAATAATAATAAACTGTTAGTATTTGTTAGTAATGATAGAACAGTAAGGCGAAGGAAGTAAACGAGATTGGAAGGAATGTTTGGAAACCCAGAAACCATTGAAATCACCTGCAGCAGTTAAGCACACAGACTGGGGAGATGGACTGAACCAACTAGATCACAAGACAGGGGAGACAAAGGTGCAATGCGTGGCAATGGCACGAACATGAACCGGAATGATAATATAAACAGAGACTTTGAAATATGGCAAGGAATGCAGGACAAAGCAAGACAGGCAGAATACAAAGCATGGTACAGATAAGGGCAAAACAATGGCATGGTCAGGACAAGGCAAGCATGGTCAAAAAAGCAGAATCCTAGCAATTCTATTTCGCCTTATTTTGGCGCTTGACCTTATTACAGCCCTCAAAAGTGCTTAACAGAAAAAGCGCGTAAGCCAGGGGGAGAATACGCGTAAGTGTTATTTGCCTGAGAAACGCCCAGACTTTGGCCTTGCTCCGCCCGAAGTGCGTAACTGCCTTCGGGGCGCGTAATGCACAGACTTAATTAAAGGGGAGAATACGCGTTGGCTGATGCGCATAGGAGAATAGACCCCATTGTGTGTTCAGCCTATGAAACGATTACCCGAAGAGGCGGGGCATGTTCTTTCTTTTTTTCTTCCCGCCACCACCCCCTTTCTCTTGGGAGGTCAGCTTTATTTTTATTAATAGTCATCATCAAGGTAATTTTGAGAGGGAAGGGTACAAGGAAAAGCTTTTAACAGCAGGGGGATAATCCAAATCATACAACATTTGATCAATAACAACCTCGTATCAAACAAACTGCTTGATGATTTGGAAGGAAAAGAAGAAAAAAAATGCCAAAGAAAAACAAAGACAAGAGGGGGAACAAAACAGGATGGAGCCCAGAGAAACAACAAAAAGGCAGTCAAGACTGAGTGACAAGGAACATCAACCATGACAATTAAGGAAATTAACAGTAATCACAACAATTATTAAAGCAAAGGGGAGAAGGAAGGCAGAGAAAAAAATAAAGAGAAAAAAGTGATGAGTAGATTTTATTTTTTAAAACAAAAAATGAATAAATAAATAAATAAAAATAAAGGTAATTATGCAGTGTTATGCCCCCGTCACACTTATTCAAAATCAGCAGGAATCAAGCAAAACCAGCCGGAATGAAGAATTCGCGCAACATTCGGGCGGGAATTTCAAATTGACCAAAATTCTTACAGCTTTGAAAGAATCCCGTTCAAATACTTAGAATGCGCTTCGAACCCGCCTTAAATGATTCTTGCACATTCTGGGTGTATTAGCTCTCGAATGCAGGTTGAATGTAGTTGGAACACAGTAGGAATATTTAGAATGCTGTTAGAATGCAGTCAGAATATTTAGAATACACTTCGAATGCCGTACGAGTGCGGTTCAATTGCTGCCTGAACACCACGCGAAGTCTGGTTGGAAGGTGCCTCGAATGCTGTACGAACTCACCTCGAATGCAGTCAGAATGCACCCGGATTGGCCGCCGAATATGGTTGGAACGTCCAAGAATTCAAACAGAATGCAGCTCGAATACTCAGAATGTACTTAGAATGCAACGCGAGTGTCCCATATGCGTTGAGTGAGTAATTGCTGACTACAGCAGGGGAACGTAAATATGCCACTAAAACTGACGCCGAATGCGTGAGAGTGAACAGGTATGCGTTATTAATGAAAACTGGCCACACCTGATAATGTTGAGAGTTTTTGGAGTTTCTGTAATGGTAATTTAAATGAATGATTGAAAACAGGTCATGACCAATCATTATTTTTAAGGGATGGATTTCAGCCTTCCCTATCGCCAGTTCACCAGCCACCACTGATTCCAGCGGCAATTGAAAGATTCCAACGGCATTCAAAGTGCATTCCAGCTGAATTGTTTTAATATCAAAATAGATTCCTGCAGCAATCAAGATGCATTCGAGGTGCATTCTGGCTCATTCGAGGCGCATTCAGGACATTCTGGCAGGATTTGACGTGGCTTGCCGTTTCGATTCTCCCTGGAATGCAATCAGAATGTTTTGAATGCTGTTGGAATGCCGTAAGAATATTTATAACGCAGTCAGAGCGCAGTTAGAATACACTTCGAATGCCGTTCGATATTTCTGCACCTGGAAAGTTTTGAGCATGAGCAAAACATTCGGGCCGTCCACAAGAACGGGCCCTAATATTTGGAATGCACTCAAAATGCAGTCAGAATTTTTAGAGTGCACTTCGAATATCCAGGAATATATAAAGAATTTTCATTCCAACGGCATTCCGGCTCATTCCGCCTCTAGTGTGAATAGGGTTTTAGGGTAAAGTGAGTGTGAGGAGGATGAGAATAATTCGTAATTGCCAATGATATCTGTTGCATCCATATGATTTTTTTTTTTTTTTTTGTGTGCGTAGGCATTAGTTAAGCGGCAGTGAAATAATATCATGAAAGTATGAAAATTTTCTATGAAATTGTTGCATTTGTTTTTTTTTTTTTGTAGGGCTGAGTAGTGTTCGACTGACAATTGTTTTGCTAATAGGTCTAACCATTGAGATATTTAGGGCCCAAGCACCGACCGGGTCCTGGCACCGAAGGTGCGAGGAATCTATTGTTTTTGAAGGGATTTTTATGATTCTTATTAGGGCCCGAGCACCGACCGGGTCCTGGCACCGAAGGTGCGAGGAACCTATTGTTTTTGAAGGGATTTTTATTATTCTTATTAGGGCCCGAGCACCGACCGGGTCCTGGCACCGAAGGTGCGAGGAACCTATTGTTTTTGAAGGGATTTTTATTATTCTTATTAGGGCCCGAGCACCGACCGGGTCCTGGCACCGAAGGTGCAAGGAACCTATTGTTTTTGAAGGGATTTTTATGATTCTTATTAGGGCCCGAGCACCGACCAGGTCCTGGCTCCGAAGGTGCGAGGAACCTATTGTTTTTGAAGGGATTTTTATGATTCTTATTAGGGCCCGGGCACCGACCGGGTCCTGTCACCGAAGGTGCAAGGAACCTATTGTTTTTGATGGGATTTTTATTCTTTTTCTTCTTCTTCTTATTATTATTCTGCTGCAAGAACGCATTTTTGAGGGCTTTGCCATGCACGAAAACTCACAAAATTTTGCAGAGTAGTCAGTCGTGCTGAAAATGACAAAGTATTGTTATATTTGTGCTTGTACATGCCCCGGTGGCTCTATAGCGCCACCAAACACGAGGCCATTTTGGAACGCAATTGCTTGGATTCTCACAAAATTCAATATGGCAATAGTAGTCATTATGAAGTTTTTTGTCAATTTTTTTGAAATTTTGTTGCCTCACAGGAAGTGAGCTATGAGCCATTTCCTGCGTTTTTCCAGAATTTACGAAGACATTTTTGAGGGTCTTAGCATACTCGAAAACTCGCCAAACTTTGCTGAGAGGTTGAAAATATGAAGCTTTTCAATTTGAAATCCCAATTGTCACTGGGTTTGACATGGTGGCTCTATAGCGCCCCCTAATACATAATGGCATTTTTGAGGGCCTCAGCATGCTCAGAAACTCATGAAATTTCGCAAACTTATTGAGCCGGTGATAGGTTGTTCTATGATATAGGGTTTCAAGATGGGCATGGCAAAATGGCATTATAGCGCCCCCTAGAAAATTTCAAAGAAGCAGCCCTCGCAGCCCGTTTAACCTACATGTACGAAATTCGGTGCCCATGTGGATTATGCCAAGCCCTAAAAAAAAGTCTCTTGGTGCCATGACCTAGACTGAACGGGAAGTCCGCCATTTTTAATTGAAATCACAACTTTTTTTGATTTTTCACCATTCACAGGCGTCGTACTTTAACGAACTCCTCCTAGAGAATTTATCCGATCAAATTAAAATTTGGCTTATGACATCTAAAGACCTTGCCAATGTTAAATTGCGAAGCTTTTTTGGATTAATCGAACGATGTATCCGTGGCGTCATGGCCAATTTCGATGTTCCGCCATGAAACAGTAAGTTGGTTTTACTCCCACATACTTTATGAGATTTGCCCGAAGCTTTACAGGGCGCTGCCAGGCAGTTGCTATGGTATTCCAGGTGGTTGCTAGGTCATTGCTAGGCGGTCGCTATGGTGTTCTGGGTGGTTGCTAGGGCGCTGCTAGGCAGTTGCTATGGTGCTCCAGGTGGTTGGTAGGTTGTTGCTAGGCGGTTGCTATGGTGTTCTGGGTGGTTGCTTGGTGGTTGCTATGGTGTTCTGGGTGGTTGCTAGGGCGTTGCTAGGTGGTTGCTATGGTGTTCTGGGTGGTTGCTAGTTGATTGTTATGGTGTTCTGGCTGGCTGCAAGGGCGTTGCTAGGCAGTTGCTATGATGTTCTGGGTGGTTGCCAAGGCATTGCTAGGTGGTTGCTAAGGTGTTCCAGGTGGTTGCTAGGTGGTTGTTATGGTGTTTCAAGTGGTTGCTGGGCGGTTGCTATGGTGTTCTGGGTGGTTGCTAGCGCGTTGCTTGGCAGTTGCTATGGTGTTCTGGGTGGTTGCTAGTTGGTTGCTTTGGTGTTCTGGCTGGTTGCTAGGGCGTTGCTAGGCTGTTGCTGTGGTGTTCCAGGAGGTTGCTAGGCAGTTGCTATGGTGTTTTGGGTGGTTGCTAGGGTGTTGCTAGGCAGTTGCTATGGTATTCTGGGTGGTTGCTAAGGCGTTGGTTGGTTGTTGCTATGGTGTTCCAGGTGGTTGCTAGGCGGTTGCTATGGTGTTTTGGGTGGTTGCTAGGGTGTTGCTAGGTGGTTGCTATGGTGTTCTGGGTGGTTGCTAAGGTGTTGCTGGGCAGTTGCTAAGTTGTTCCTGGTGGTTGGCAAGGTATTGCAAGACATATTTCATGGTGTTCTGAGCTTTTGCTAGAGCGTTGCTAGGCTGTTGCTATGGTGCTCCTCGTGGTTGCTAGGGCGTTGCCAGGCAGTAGCTATGGTATTCCTGATGGTTGCTAAGGCGTTGCTTGGCAGCTGCTATGGTGGTGCGGGTGATTGCTTGTGCGTAACTAGGCGGTTGCTATGGAGTTCTGCCTGGTTGCTAGGGAGGGATGAAAATCCATGTTTTTTGGGAATTGTGGGAAATCCATAAATCGGATTGCTTAGAAAAGACATACCACACCTTTCCCGATCGAGCCGCACAATTTAATATATATATTGTATGGGTTTTCTCGAAGCTGTAAGACTAGTTGCGAACCGAAATTTTTATGGAAGAATAAATAATAAATATAGCCGCAAGCGGCAATTCCGGGGTTCAAGCCACGAAAGACCATTAGTAGTTGAAAGCTCTAACAGCTTAATTAACAAGTGTTGCCACTAAACGTGGCCATGTCCCCCGCCAGGTGACGGAAATCGCCTGGGGTCGGCGTATCACAAAATTACACATTGAAGCCAAAGATGAATTAAATTGGTCAAAGCGTTCTCGAGATTTCGCGTTCACAACAAATTGGACGTGACGGACGGACGGCCGGACAGATGGACTGATGGAGCTGAATACTATGTCCCCCGGCCTAAATACTCCTTGACCCCAAGGATGAATGGAATCGGTCAAACCGTTCTTGAGATATCGCGTTCACAACAAACGGGATGGGACGGACGGACAGCCGGACGGATGGAGCTGAACTCTATATCCTCCGCCCCTAATACACCTTGACACCAAAGATGAATGGAACCGGTCAAACTGTTCTTGAGATATCATGTTGACAAGGTATTTGTAAGTGGTCAAATGGTCGTAATGACCTTGAGAATAATGGCAAGGTCACGTAAATCGAGTGAGTTGTGAGCATCCCCCTAATACACCTTGACACCAAAGATGAATGGAATCGGTCAAACCTTTCTTGAGATATCGTGTTCACAACAAACGGGACATGACGTAAAGACAGACGGGCGGACCCCCACCCCTAATACACCTTGAAACCAAAGACAAATGGAATCGGTCAAACCGTTCTTGAGATATCACGTTCACAACAAACGGGACATGACGGACAGATGGACACACGGATGGAGCTGAATACTATGTCCCCCTCCCCTAATACACCTTGACACCAAAGATGAATGGAATCGGTCAAACCTTTCTTGAGATATCGCGTTCACAACAAACGGGACATGACGGACAGACAGACGGGCGGACGGAGCTGAATACTATGTCCCCCACCCCTAATACACCTTGACATCAAAGATGAATGGAATCGGTCGAACCGTTCTTGAGATATCACGTTCACAAAAAATGGGATGGGACAGACAGACGGACGGCTGGGCGGATGGATGGAGCTGAATACTATGTCCCCCGCCCCTAATACACCTTGACATCAAATATGAATGGAATCGGTCAAACCGTTCTTGAGATATCACGTTTACAACAAACGGGACAGGATGGACGGATAGACGGGTGGACAGAGCTGAATACTATGTCCCCCGCCCCTAATACACCTTGACATCAAAGATGAATGGAATCGGTTGAACCGTTCTTGAGATATCATGTTGACAAGGAATTTGTAAGTGGTCAAATGATCGTAATGACCTTGAGAATAATGCCAAGGTCACGGAAATCTACTGGGGTCGGCGTATCAAACAAATATACCTTAACACCAAAGATGAATGGAATCGGTCAAAACGTTCTTGAGATATCGCATTCAGAACAAACGGGACATGACGGACGGCCGGACGGAGCTGAATACAATGTCCTCTGCTCCGCTCACTATCGTGGTGGCAGGGGACAGAAACTACTCTAAGAGTGTGTTGCAGGTTTTTATGTGGACCTATTTTGCCAGTGTAATGATTGGACTAACAACTAATGATGCATAGTCTGATTTGTGTTATGTTAGGCTATTTTGTGCATTTATGGCACCCCCTACTGGTCAATTTGATTGAAACTTTCAGGCTATATTTCAGGTTCTTATGTGGACATATCCTGTGAGTTTTTTAATGATTGTAAAAAATATTTATGATTTATAGTCTGATTTGTGTTATACCACGTTGCTTTGTTTTGCATTTATAGAGCCCCTTTAAAGTCAATTTGAATGAAATTTTCTGGGTATGTTTCAGGTACTTATATGAATATATCTTGTGAGTTTTATGGCTATAGGACAAACAATTGCTCATTTATAGTCTGATTTGTGTTATAACACACTGCTTTGTTTTGCATTTATAGCGCCCCCTATCAGTCAATTTGAATGAAATTTTCTGGGTATGTTTCAGGTACTTATATGAATATATCCTGTGAGTTTTATGGCTATAGGACAAACAATTGCTGATTTATAGTCTGATTTGTATTATACCACACTGCTTTGTTTTGCATTTATAGCGCCCCATATCAGTCAATTTGGATGAAATTTTCAGAGTGTGTTTCAGGTACTGATATGAATATATCCTGTGAGTTTTATGGCTATAGGACAGACAATTGCTGATTTATAGTCTGATTTGTGTTATAGCGCCCCCTATGGGCCGATTTGCATGAAATTGTCAAGGTATGTTCATGGTACTTATATGGACATATTCTGCAAGTTCTGTGATGATTGGCCTGATGGTTGTTGAATTTTGTCCATTTTTGTGCTAGGCCACGCCCCTGCTGAAGTTCATTGGCCAATATCTTGGAAACGAAATGAGATTTCAACAAGCTTTATGCAATCTTTGATAAGCTTGGTCCACTGATGGTCCACAGCAAATTTCGAAGGAATCGGACCTAAGGCCTAGGAGGAGATGTCAAAAATGTGTTTTTCAAAGAATTCAAAATTTCAGAAAATCAAATATGGCGGATCTTAGAGGTCCTTATGGGAAAGTTGTAGAGAATGGACCAAAGAATGTCTTTACCAAGTTTTGTGTGAATCGGACTTACAGCCTAGGAGTTATGACCTTTAAAATGAAAACCTGTTTTTCTTGAATTATAGCGCCACCATCAGGCCTACTGAGTTAAAGATGCCTTGATCAGCATTTACACACAACTTACAACCAATGTGCAAAATTTCAGGTCTCTATCTTTTACCATCTCACGGGAATTTGCGAAAACAGTTCTGAAGAAGAAGAAAAATAATAATAATAATAATAAATGTAGCCGCAAGCGGCAATTCCGGGGTTCAAGCCACGAAAGACCATTAGTAGTTGAAAGCTCTAACAGCTTAATTAACAAGTGTTGCCACTAAACGTGGCCATGTCCCCCGCCAGGTGACGGAAATCGACTGGGGTCGGCGTATCACAAAATTACACATTGAAGCCAAAGATGAATTAAATTGGTCAAAGCGTTCTCGAGATTTCGCGTTCACAACAAATGGGACGTGACGGACAGATAGCTGGACGGATGGACTGATGGAGCTGAATACTATGTCCCCTGGCCTTAATACTCCTTGACCCCAAGGATGAATGGAATCGGTCAAACCGTTCTTGAGATATCGCGTTCACAACAAACGGGATGGGATGGACGGACAGCCAGACAGATGGAGCTGAATTCTATATACTCCGCTACTAATACACCTTGACACCAAAGATGAATGGAACCGGACAAACCGTTCTTGAGATATCATGTTGACAAGGTATTTGTAAGTGGTCAAATGGTCGTAATGACCTTGAGAATAATGGCAAGGTCAGGTAAATCGAGTGAGTTGTTAGCACCCCCCTAATACACCTTGACACCAAAGATGAATGGAATCGGTCAAACCTTTCTTGAGATATCGTGTTCACAACAAACGGGACATGACGGACAGACAGAAGGGCGGACCCCACCCCTAATACACCTTGAAACCAAAGACGAATGGAATCGGTCAAACCGTTCTTGAGATATCATGTTCACAGCAAAAGGGACATGACGGACAGATGGACGCACGGACGGAGCTGAATACTATGTCCCCCACCCCTAATACACCTTGACACCAAAGATGAATGGAATTGGTCGAACCGTTTTTGAGATATCACGTTCACAACAAACGGTACGGGACAGACGGACGGACGGCTGGGCGGACGGATGGAGCTGAATCATATGTCCCCCGCCCCTAATACACCTTGACACCAAAGATGAATGGAATCGGTTGAACCGTTCTTGAGATATCACGTTTACAACAAACGGGACAGGACGGACAGACGGACGGGCGGACGGAGCTGAATACTATGTCCCCCGCCCCTAATACATCTTCACATCAAAGATGAATGGAATCGGTCGAACCGTTCTTGAGATATCACGTTTACAACAAACGGGACAGGACAGACAGACGGATGGGCGGACGGAGCTCAATACTATGTCCCCCGCCCCTAATACACCTTGACATCAAAGATGAATGGAATCGGTCAAACCGTTCTTGAGATATCCCGTTTACAACAAACGGGACAGGACGGACGGACAGACGGCCGGGCGGATGGATGGAGCTGAATACTATGTCCCCCGCCGCTAATACACCTTGACACCAAAGATGAATGGAATTGGTCAAACCATTCTTGAGATATCATGTTGACAAGGAATTTGTAAGTGGTCAAATGATCGTAATGACCTTGAGAATAATGCCAAGGTCACGGAAATCTACAGGGGTCAACGTATCACACAAATATACCTTAACACCAAAGATGAATGGAATCGGTCAAACCGTTCTTGAGATATCGTATTCAGAACAAACGGGACATGACGGACGGCCGGACGGAGCTGATGTCCCCTGTTCTGCTCGCTATCGTGGCGGCAGGGGACAAAAACCACTTTAAGAGTGTGTTGCAGGTTTTTATGTGGACCTATTTTGCCAGTGTAATGATTGGACTAACAACTAATGATTCATAGTCTGATTTGTGTTATGTTAGGCTATGTTGTGCATTTATGGCACCCCCTACTGGTCAATTTGATTGAAACTTTCAGGCTATGTTTCAGGTTCTTATGTGGACATATCCTGTGAGTTTTGTAATGATTGGAAAAACTCTTTATGATTTATAGTCTGATTTGTGTGATACCACGTTGCTTTGTTTTGCATTTATAGCGCCCCCAATAGGACAATTTGAATGAAATTTTCAGAGTATGTTTCAAGTACTTTTATGAATATATCCTGTGAGTTTTATGGCTATAGGACAAACAACTGCTCATTTATAGTCTGATTTGTGCTATACCACGCTGCTTTGTTTTGCAATTATAGCGCCCCCTATCAGTCAATTTGAATGAAATTTTCTGGGTATGTTTCAGGTACTTATATGAATATATCCTGTGAGTTTTATGGCTATAGGACAAACAATTGCTCATTTATAGTATGATTTGTGTTATACCACACTGATTTGTTTTGCATTTATAGCGCCCCCTATCAATCAATTTGAAGGAAATTTTCAGAGTATGTTGCAATTACTTATATGAATATATCCTGTGAGTTTTATGGCTATAGGACAAACAATTGCTGATTTATAGTCTGATTTGTGTTATACCACACTGCTTTGTTTTGCATTTATAGCGCCCCCTATCAATCAATTTGAAGATAATTTTCAGAGTATGTTGCAAGTACTTATATGAATATATCCTGTGAGTTTTATGGCTATAGGACAAACAATGGCTGATTTATAGTCTGATTTGTGTTATACCACACTGCTTTGTTTTGCATTTATAGAGCCCCCTATCAATCAATTTTAATGAAATTTGCTGGGTATGTTTCAGGAACTTATATGAATATATCCTGTGAGTTTTATGGCTATAGGACAAACAATTGCTGATTTATAGTCTGATTTGTGTTATAGCGCCCCCTATGAGCCGATTTGCATGAAACTGTCAAGCTATGTTCCTGGTACTTAAATGGACATATTCTGCAAGTTCTGTGATGATTGGCCCAGTAGTTGTTGAATTTTGTCCATTTTTGTGCTAAGCCACGCCCCTGCTGAAGTTCATTGGTCAATATCTTGGAAACGAAATGAGATTTCAACAAGCTTTACGCAACCTTTAATAAGCTTGGTCCACTGATGATCAACAGCAAATTTCGAAGGAATCGGACCTACGGCCTAGGAGGAGATATCAAAAATGTGTTTTTCAAAGAATTCAAAATTTCAGAAAATCAAATATGGCGGATCTTAGAGCTCTTTATGGGAAAGTTGTAGAGAATGGACCAAAGAATGTCTGTACCAAGTTTCATGTGAATCGGACTTACAGCCTAGGAGTTATGACCTTCAAAGTGAAAACCTGTTTTTCTTGAATTATAGCGCCACCATCAGGCCTACTGAGTTAAAAATGCCTTAATCAGCATTTACACGCAACTTCCAACCCATGTGCAAAATTTCAGGGCTCTACCATTTACCATCTCACGGGAATTTGCGAAAACATTTCTGAAGAAGAAAAAAAATAATAATAAATAATAAGCGGCAATTCCGGGGTTCAAGCCACGAAAGACCATTAGTACTTTGAAAGCTCTAACAGCTTAATTAACAAGTGTTGCCACTAACGTGGCCATGTCCCCCGCCAGGTGACGGAAATCGCCTGGGGTCAGCGTATCACAAAATTTACATTGAAGCCAAAGATGAATTAAATTGGTCAAAGCATTTAAAAGATTTCAAAGTTCACAACAAATTGGACGTGACGGACGGACTGACGGACGGATGGACTGATGGAGCTGAATACTACGTTCCCCGGCCTTAATACTCCTTGAGAATAAGGATGAATGGAATCGGTCAAACCGTTCTTGAGATATCGCGTTCACAACAAACGGGATGGGACGGACGGACAGCCGGACGGATGGAGCTGAATTTTATATCCTCCGCCCCTAATACACCTTGACACCAAAGATGAATGGAACCGGTCAAACTGTTCTTGAGATATCATGTTGACAAGGTGTATTCATAAATGGTCAAATATATTCCTTGATGACCTTGAGAATAATGGCAACATCACGGCAATCGAGTGAGTTGTGAGCATATAAAATACACCTTGACACCAAAGATGAATGGAATCAGTCAAACCTTTCTTGAGATATGTATGTTCAACAATGTTAAGGACATGACGGACAGACAAAAGGTCGGACCCCACCCCTAATACACCTTGAAACCAAAGGCGAATGGAATCGGTCAAACCGTTCTTGAGATATCACGTTCACAAAAAAGTCCAGGACATGACGGACGGATGGGCCAACGGACGGAGCTGAATACTATGTCCCCCCCCCCTAATACACCTTGACACCAAAGATGAATGGAATCGGCCAAACCTTTCTTGAGATATCGTGTTCACAACAAAGGGGGACATGATGGACAGACGGATGGGCGGACGGAGCTGAATACTATGTCCCCACCCCTAATACATTTTGACACCAAAGATGAATGGAATCGGTCGAACCGTTCTTGAGATATCACGTTCACAACAAGCGGGCAAGGACAGACGGACGGGCGGCTGGGCGGATGGATATGGATGAATACTATGTCCCCGCCCCTAATACACCTTGACACCAAAGATGAATGGATTCGGTCGAACTGTTCTTGAGATATCACGTTGACAACAAAGCGGGATGGTCGGACTTTCATTTATCTGCGGACGGAACTGAATACTATGTCCCCGCCCTAATACACCTTGACATCAAAGATGAATGGAATCCCAAACCGTTCTTGAGATATCACGTTTAGAAACGCACTGGGAAAACGGACTTCATCGGCGGATGGATGGAGCTGAATACTATGTCCCCCCGCCGCTAATACACCTTGACGCCAAAGATGAATGGAATTGGTCAAAACTGTTCTTGAGATATCATGTTGACAAGGAATTTGTAAGTGGTCAAATGATCGTAATGACCTTGAGAATAATGTCAAGGTCACGGAAATCTACTGGGATCGGCGTATGTCAAATTTACCTTAACACCAAAGATGAATGGAATCGGTCAAAAGGTTCTTGAGATATCGCATTCAGAACAAAGCGGGACATGAGCATGATCCGGAGGAGCTGAATACAATGTCCCCTTCTCATTTAAAGGTTAGACATGGCGGCAGGGGACAAAACCACTTCATGAGGGTGTTGCAGGTTTTTATGTGGACCTATTTTGCCAGTGTAATGATTGGACTAACAACTAATGATGCATAGTCTGATTTGTGCTATGTTAGGTTATTTTTTTGCATTTATGGCCCCCCTACTGGTCAATTTGTTCAAAACTTTCAGGCTATATTTCAGGTTCTTATGTGGACATGTCCTGTGAGTTTTGTAATGATTTAAAAAAATATTGAATGATTTATAGTCTGATTTGTGTTATACCACGTTGCTTTGTTTTGCATTTATAACGCGCCCCCCAATAGGACAATTTGAATGAAATTTTCAGAGTATGTTTCAAGCATGGCTTATATGAATATATCCTGTGAGTTTTATGGCTATAGGACAAACAATTGCTGATTTATAGTCTGATTTGTGTTATACCACACTGCTTTGTTTTGCATTTATAGCGACCCCCTATCAGTCAATTTGAATAAAATTTTCAAAGTATGTTTCAAGTACTTATATGAATATATCCTGTGAGTTTTATGGCTATAGGACAAACAATTGCTGATTTATAGTCTGATTTGTGTTATACCACACTGCTTTGTTTTGCATTTATAGCGCCCCCTATCAGTCAATTTGAATAAAATTTTTAGAGTATGTTTCAAGTACTCATATGAATATATCCTGTGAGTTTTATGGCTATAGGACAAACAATTGCTGATTTATAGTCTGATTTGTGTTATACCACGCTGCTTTGTTTTGCATTTATAGCGCCCCCTATCAATCAATTTGAATGAAATTTTCAGAGTATGTTTCAAGTACTTATATGAATATATCCTGTGAGTTTTATGGCTATAGGACAAACAATTGCTGATTTATAGTCGGATTTGTGTTATACCATGCTGCTTTGTTTTGCAGTTATAGCGCCCCCTATCAGTCAATTTTAATGAAATTTGCTGGGTATGTTTCAGGTACTTATATGAATATATCCTGTGAGTTTTTCTGGCTATAAAACAAACAATTGCTGATTTATAGTCTGATTTGTGTTATAGCGCCCCCTATGAGCCGATTTGCATGAAACTGTCAAGGTATGTTCCTGGTACTTAAATGGACATATTCTGCAAGTTCTGTGATGATTGGCCCAATGGTTGTTGAATTTTGTCCATTTTTGTGCTAAGCCACGCCCCTGCTGAAGTTCATTGGTCAATATCTTGGAAACTAAATGAGATTTCAACAAGCTTTATGCAATCTTTGATAAGCTTGGTCCACTGATGATCCACAGCAAATTTCGAAGGAATCGGACCTACGACCTAGGAGGAGATGTCAAAAATGTGTTTTTCAAAGAATTCAAAATTTCGGAAAATCAAATATGGCGGATCTTAGAGGTCCTTATAAGAAAGTTGTAGAAAATGGACCAAAGAATGTCTGTACCAAGTTTCGTGTGAATTGGACTTACAGCCTAGGAGTTATGACCTTTAAAGTGAAAACCTGTTTTTCTTGAATTATAGCGCCACCATCAGGCCTACTGAGTTAAAAATGCCTTGGTCAGCATTTAAACACAACTTCCAACCAATGTGCAAAATTTCAGGTCTCTACCATTTACCATCTCACGGGAATTTGGGAAAACATTTCTGAAGAAGAAGAAAAAAATAATAATAATAATAATAATAAAAATAAACCAGCACAAAAACAATAGGGTTTCAGCCCTACGGGCTTGAACCCCTAACTAATAATAATAATAATAATAATAAAAATAAACCAGCACAAAAACAATAGGGTTTCAGCCCTACGGGCTTGAACCCCTAATAATAATAATAATAATAATAAAAATAAACCAGCCCAAAAACAATAGGGTTTCAGCCCTACGGGCTTGAACCCCTAATAATATTAAAAATATAGGCACAGAATAATATAAGTGCCCTGGGCTTTGCCCAGGCCCACTTCACTCCCTACTGGGGAGAGTAGTGGACCTGCACTCGGCTCAGGCCCACTAACTAGAGAATGTAATTCCAGGGAATTACGAGTGCATGAAAATGCAAACTGTAGTTACTTAAGTTGGAATGTGGGCAGAGGAAACAAGTTGGCGGGAGTCATAGTTGATGAGAGTTGGAATGGCTGTCCAATTAAATAGTTGAGTAGTTTAAAAGGTTATTTTATTTAACAGTGAATTATTTCAATAAGGACTTTTATTTTGAAACAGTTTTGGACCGAGGAAACAGTTGACGGGAGTCATAGCTGATGGCAACGGGCAGTTGGAATGGCTGAACGGTTGAAAAGTTGAGTAGATTAAATAGTTAAATTATATAACAGTGATTTATTGTAGTGAGGAATTTTATTTTAGAACAGTTTTGGACAGAGGAAACAGTTGGCGGGAGTCATAGTTGATGACAACTGACAGTTGGAATGGTTGAACAGTTAAATAGTTGAGTTGTTTAAATAGTTAAATTATTTAACAGTGAATTATTTCAGTGAGGACTTTCATTTTGAAACAGTTTTGGACTGAGGAAACAGTTGGCGTGAGTCATAGTTGATGACAACGGGCAGCTGGAATGGCTGAACGGTTGAAAAGTTGAGTAGTTTAAATAGAAAAATCTTTAATTGTGATTTATTGTAGTGAGGACTTTTATTTTGAAACAGTTGTGGACAGAGGAAACTGTTGGCAGGAGTCATAGTTGATGACAACTGACAGTTGGAATGGATGAACAATTAAATAGTTGAGTTGTTTAAATAATTAAATTATTTAACAGTGAATTATTTCAGTGAGAACTTTTATTGTGAAACAGTTGTGGACAGAGGAAACAGTTGGCGGGAGTCATAGTTGATGACAACTGACAGTTGGAATGGCTGAAAAGTTAAATAGTTGAGTTGTTTAAATAGTAAAAATCTTTAATTGTGATTTATTGTAGTGAGGACTTTTATTTTGAAACAGTTGTGGACAGAGGAAACTGTTGGCAGGAGTCATAGTTGATGACAACTGACAGTTGGAATGGCTGAACAGTTAAATAGTTGAGTTGTTTAAATAATTAAATTATTTAACAGTGAATTATTTCAGTGAGACCTTTTATTTTGAAACAGTTTTGGACAGAGGAAACTGTCGACGGGAGTCATAGTCGATGACAACTGGCAGTTGGAATGGCTGAACGGTTGAGAAGTTGAGTAGTTCAAATAGTTAAATTATTTACTTGTTATTTATTGTAGTAAGGACTTTTATTTTGAAACAGTTTTTGGCAGGAGTCAAAGTTGATGACAACGGGCAGTTGGAATGGTTGAACGGTTGAAAAGTTGGGTAGTTTAAATAGTTATATTATTTAATTATGATTTATTGTAGTGAGGACTTTTATTTTGAAACAGTTTAGGATGGAGGAAACAGTTGGCGGGAGTCAAAGTTGATGACAACGGGCAGTTGGAATGGCTGATCGGTTGAGAAGTTGAGTCGTTTAAATAGTTATATTATTTAATTATAATTATTGTAGTGAGGACTTTTATCTTGAAACAGTTGTGGACAGTGCAAACAGTTGGCAGGAGTCATAGTTGATGACAACTGACAGTTGGATTGGCTGAACAGTTAAATAGTTGAGTTGTTTAAATAGTTAAATTATTTAACATTGAATTATTTCAGGGAGGACTTTTATTTTGAAACAGTTTTGGACAGAGGAAACAGTTGGCGGGAGTCATAGTTGATGACAATGGGCAGTTGGAATGGCTGAACGGTTGAAAAGTTGAGTAGTTTAAATAGTTAAATTATTTAACAGTGAATGATTTCAGTGAGTACTTTTATTTTGAAACAGTTTTGGACAGGTCAAACAGTTGGCAGGAGTCATAGTTGATGACAACTGATAGTTGGAATGGCTGAACTGTTAAATATTTCAGTAGTTTAAATAGTTAAATTATTTAAGAGTGATGTCTTGTTGTGAGGAGTTTTATTTTGAAACAGTTGTAGGCAGAGGAAACAGTTGAACAGGATCTGTAGTCTTAAGAGAGCCAGATTGTAGTCTTAAAGCCTGAGAAACTGACAGTTGCTGCAGGTGGTCAGAACATCTGGCACAAGATTCCATTTGCTTAATGGCCCTACTGTGATGTCATCAGCCTAATGTTAAGTCTATGGGGAAAAAAATTAATAGTTTTTTATTCATAGTTTAAAAAGTTTAAAAGTTACAAAGATGAAAAATACATTGCACAGGTGTCCAAAGTAAGACCTACGCAACGCAGTTTGAATGAAGTTTCTACGTAAAACGGTTGAGGCCACATTAAGTGTGTTAGAATAATAATAATAATAATAAGAAGACCACAATAACAATAGGCACAGAATAATATAAGTGGCCTGGGCGAAGCCCAGGCCCACTACACTCCCTACTGGGGAGAGTAGTGGGCCTGCACTCAGCTCAGGCCCACTAATAAAACACATGCAACGTATTTCACAATCCAGTACAAGATCATAGCGATCAAATATATTCCTTTTCCCTTTAAAAACGATTAAACATCGATGGCAATAACAGTATCACTGAACATATAAACACAAGCATTATTTCAGTTTGAAAGTTTAATTCGTAATTTCTCGCAGTCCATACTGTATTTTTGTATTGCCAGATGTTAAGTAACCGCTGCTGAGAGAGACAAAGGTCTCGAACAAAGTTCATTTCCTCCTGATTTGTTGGTCTTTAAAATGCCATTGCAGCACCAGAATGTTTGGAAGATATATGGCCTGTGAAAAATTAGTCCAGTCTTTAATTCTGTGACAATGGGGCAAAATAATCAGTGATAATCTGTGCTCACGTTCACTTCTCCCAATATGAATCAATTCATTCAGGACCCGCCGCAAGTCTATCTAAAGGGGCGGGGCACCCTTGCGACTGTGAGCCAATCACAGATCTCGCATGGATTTTGTGCAAATATTTGAAAGGCAAACGCCAGCCTACCGACTGAGGCCAGACATATCGGCAAGTGACTGTTGGGAGCGACCAAAGCTGGATATGGATGGATACCAGGCTATGCTTAATGAGCCTCGCAAACCAATTTACGCAAATCTGTGCAGTTTCACGAGTGCAGAAATTACAAAGATATATTGATATTTTACTTCTTCATTTATCTGCAAAAGAAAACGCCTCTTTTAGGAGGTGAAACTTTCCTTCTCTATCCCTACTTTGTAACAGAGGATGAACCCAAAACCTCTTTTTTTCTTAGAAAGAGCACTGAGGAAAAGATCTTCATCACTGGAGGATGAGTCAATTTTTTCCTCTTCTTCCTCTACCCTCTTTTTCTACTTCAAAGTGAGTTGTCAAAACTTTGTAAATTCATTTTCCCGAGTTTCTGTCGCAAATTCGTGTTGGAGCCGGTGTGAAGAGTTTTGATCCGAACATTTCGTATTTTCGTGTCTTTTATTTGTTATGCATCCAGTGTGTCAAGGCCTTAAAACTATCATGCAAAAAGGAAGCCATTGTTGAGCATGATCCAGAGGCGCCGCCGGGTTCTGTGGGCCAAGGCTCATTTAAAATAGACTGTAGCGAAGTGGAAAAGTGTCATGTGGTCAGACGAGTCCAAATTTGACATTCTTGTTGGAAATCATGGGCGTCGTGTCCTCTGGGCTAAGAGGAGAAAGACCACCCCTCCTATTATTAGCATTCAGTTCAAAAGCCAGCATCTCTGATGGTATGGGGATGCATTAGTGCACATGGCGTGGGACACTTGCATGTTTTAAAAAGCACCATGAATGCTGAAAGATATATAAAGGTTTTAGAGCAACATATGCTCCCATCCAGACAATATCTATTCCAGGGAAGGCCTTGTGTATTTCAGCAGGACAATGCAAAACCACATACTGCAGCTATTATAACAGCATGGCTTTGTAGTAGAAGAGTCCGAGTGCTGAACTGGCCTGCCTGCAGTCCTGATCTTTCACCGATTGAGAGCATTTGGTGCAGACAGGGTTCCTACGCAAGTATGGACAGGGTTCCTACGCAAGTATGGAAAAGTATGGAAATAAATTTGATTAATTTCCAGGTATTAAAAAGTATGGAAAATGAAAAATAAAGTATGGAAAAATATTTATGTTTCCAGAATATTACGACTGTTCTAAAATACTGTTTTCTAAATTAGAAAATTAGGTATTTCCAAAAATTTTATCAATCCGGATCGTGTTTTATGCCGGGCCGCGAATTTTTTTTTTACAGGTCGGTTGATACCATTACGTACATCAGCCAATCACAGCTCGGCTGTGATACCATTCTACGTACCATCAGCCAATCGCAGCTCGGCTGTAGCTACTCATGCATCGATGAAAACGCAAAGCATTCGAGCAAGTCACAGTCAGCACAGTTGTGCACGCGGCAAATTTGTAAATGCTCATCTGACAATAACGATGTAAGTGCTCCACAATACGCGAAATTACAAGTACATTAGCTGGTCTGCTGCGGAAGTCCAATAGTCTATTGAATAGGCCTTGGCTTCGGTGACTAATACTGCAGATCGGAGAGCAAATTTCATGATATCAGACAGTGTTTTCATTACCGGTTTTTTATTTCGCGATTTAGATTTTGGGCATTTCTAAGGGTAATGAAAACGCACCTAGAGAGTGAGAACGATGTCCGACGTTATTAGCCCAAAAACAGTCTGCTTCGTGACCGTAGACTGTTCGTGACACAGACTCCTGTTTGAGTCTTGTTGATTCCAGCTATGAATGCATGCGTCCAGTGGCAAATGGTTTTATTTGGCGTTTCAACATCAATCGCTAACCTTCTATCCTGATAGATTAGATTGGATACGCTCTTCCACTCTGATCTGAAGTTCCGCATGTACATGATTATTCACACAATATGTATGAAATCGGTGACTGATTGGCCCGAGTGCAAGTTTATTTATTTTCATTGGAGTACGATAAAGATGGGAAAAGCTGCGATTCTTATAGATTTATGGTCCGTTTTCTTCGGGGTTCCGATAATTGGCCAGCTGTCAGTAGAAAGATATTTTGTCGATTACAGCAAATGTTCAAAACTAACTGGTAACGCCTCCCCAATGTACTCCTGCGACTAGAAGGCTTATCAGCGCAATGCCTCAAATGGGAGTCTGTGTCACGAACAGTCTACGGTCACGAAGCAGACTGTGATTCTTGGGGCTAATAACGTCGGATATCGTCCTCACTCAATGTGCGCGTTTCCAATACCCTTGGAAATTCGCAAAATCTAAATAGAGCAATAAAAAAAAAAAAAACCTGGTAAATAATAATAACTGGTTAACAAAAAAAAAAAAACGGCTAGTCTGTTATCACGAAATTTACATTCAGATTTTCAGTGTTAGTCACCGAAGCCAAGGCCTATTAAATAGGCTGTTAGACTTCTGCAGCAGACCAGCAAGTGTACTTGTAATTTCGCGTATTGTGGAGCATTTCCAAATTTGCGGTGAGTACAACTCAGCTGACAGTGACAAGGTCATGATTGATTTTTATGGTACAACTTTAAGTGGAACAACCAGAATTGCCTCCATGTAACCAAGGTATAGCTATGTAGTTTTTTTTTTTTTTTTTTTACAATTAATTGCACATAATTCAGTGTGTGTGTGTGTGTGTGTGTGTGTGTGTGTGTGTGTGTGTGTTTGTGGGTGTGTGTGTGGTTAGTTACAGTTTTACGTTCAGACACTTGAGGGACACAAAAAAATTGTAAGCATTGAACTGTTAAAATGTGTTAAAATAAAGATATTAATAATACTTAAAGTAGATGTTTTATTTATGATACACTGATATATTTACTCAGATGTAGCATATTTCTCTGGAAAAAAAAACAATGAGAAGTCTGGAAATTAGGGTATGGAAAGTATGGAATTTTGACATTCCAAATGTGTAGGAACCTTGTGCATAATTAAACAAAAAGTCTGTCAAAGGAGACCCAAAACTCTCCAGCAGCTGGAAGCCTGTATTAAACAAGAGTGGGATCAAATTCCAATGGCTAAACTCAAGAAACTTGTCTCCTCAATGCCCAGACGCCTCCACTCTGTATTAAAAAGAAGATGCTACACCATGGTTTATTATTATTATTAAACAGGCCCCTCTCCCAACTTTTTTGAGACCTGTAGCAGTCATCAAATTTGAAATGAGCTCATTTTCTGGATAAAATTGTAATATTTCTCAGTTTCAACATTTGCTTTGTTATCTCTGTTCTATTGTGAATAAAATACTGGCTGGTGTGATTTGAAAGTCATTGTGTTTTGATTTTATTCACAATTTACACTTTGTCCCAACTATTTTGGAATTGGGGTTGTACAACTGTTTCCATAATAGGAAGACAGAGCATTTTTGAAGAGATGGAAAGATGAAATGGCTCAAATATTTGGAGGTAGATTGTTCCAATCAGAGGGAGCTTTGAACATAAAGGCCTTCTTAGCTACTGATTTACAAATTGTAGGAACAGATAAAAATTTGTGAAGCATGTCTCAACTGATAATTGGATGAGATTGGTCCAAATTTCTGCTTTAAATAGTGGGGGTAATGGAAAGGAATACATTTAAAAATAAAATTAAGCCAATGCTGCTGTCTTCTTACATTAGGAGAGGGAAAAGTAAGCGTTTCATACATGGTACAATCGCGGGTTGTAAAAGGACAGAATGAATCTACACAATTTATTATAAACTATATTGAGAGGAAGTAGATTAGATTTGGAGGCCACCACATAAACAACATCAGCATAGTCAAGGATTGGTAGAATGAGTTATAAAGCAAGCCTTTTCCTAACAGTGAATGAAAAACAATTTCTAGATCTGTAAAGAACACCAATACTTTAGTTCAGTTTCTTTACAATATGATCGATGTGATATTTGAATGAAAGTTCACAGTACAACCAGAGCCCTAGATATTTGGTGTGTTCAACTCTATGCAGGGGTGTACCATCAAGAGAGGTAATAACATAGGACTAGGATTTGCATTTGGGTTTAATATTTTTGAGGGCCAAAAATGATGGTGTGAGTTTTAGTTTTATTGAGGAGCAATTTATTAGCTACAAGCCAGTGTTGTAGGAAGTTGAAGTGAGATTGCAAAGCAGATTCAATTTGTAATAGATTTGTTTAGGATGTATATATCACTGTGTCATCTGCATAAAGCTGAACACAACAACTGGAGCAGATTGAAGGGAGGTCATTGATAAATTTGGAAAACAGGAGTGGACCAAGAGTTGAGTCTTGTGGCACACCATATTGTTGTACAACTGTATCAGATTTGTGACCTTGTATCTCAACACATTGTTTTCTACTGTGGAGATAAGAATTAAACCAAAGCAAGGCATTGTGAGACAAACCTATAAAGTTTGTCCAAAAGAAGGCTGTGGTCAACCAGATCAAAGGCTGTTGTCAAATCAATGAAAATGGCACCTGTTAATTTGGAATCATTTGAGGCAGAGATGATGTCATTAGTTAGTTTTAGCAAAGCGGTAGTAGTAAAGTGGCTTGATTGAAAGCCTGATTGGAAAGGAGATAAGATGTTGTTCCTGTTGAGATAATTTGACAACTGATTATAAATTAATTTTTCAAATGCTTTTGCAGTTGAGCATATAATTGAAATTGGTCTATAATTATTTAGTTCAAGTGCATCACCCCCTTTGTGTAAGGGAGTGATAAGTGAGCAATACTGTTGTATAATTTATCTCTTTTTTTATTGTATTATATCTTTGTAATTTATGGATGGGTTGGCTGTAGAAATGAATTGCCCTTTTGGGACTAATAAAGTATTCTGAATCTGAATTTCCAAATAGCAGGTATTTTACAGGTGGCTTAGAGACAAGTTAAAAAGATCAAAAAGAGCATACATAAGGATATGAGACGATAACTTAAGAAATTTGGATTCGATGCCATCCAGTCCGGGACCACTACTGACTTTTAGCTCATTAATAGCATTCTGGACCTAAACTGGTGGTATTCTTCTGAAGGAGAAGGAACATCTAATAGATGAAGGGTCTGCATTGTTAACAGCACTGCTAGCCAAAGATTTAGATATATGAGCAGAACAGACAGATGAAAAATGGTTATTAAATGTTTCAACAACCATTCAACATTTTATATAACATTCTTGCTCCTTGTCTGACTAAGTAAAGGTCTATCTGAAGCATTAGTTATAGTTTTTATTGTTTTCCGAGACTGTTTGGGGTTTTTGAAGTCACGATCAAGAGATTCTTTAAAATAGTTTGATTTGGGTTTTCGGTTCTGCTTTTGAGAGGATGACTGCTTAATTTGCGAGCTCCCTGATGGTTTTGCGAAATAACCCCAAGAAAGTTTCAACTTTGTCGATCCTAGGGTATATTTTCTTCAATAATGGAAAAAGGGGTTACTACTATATGTAGGACAACTGTGAATATGTTTGAAAACGACTCTGAATTGGGACAAGGCAGCTCTCCTGATCAAAACCCATGTATACATACATGTATACAGAATACAACTTCCAGACATTAAACGCAAACTAAAGAGAGCAAACGATAGACTAGACAAGGCAGAAACAAGAATTGACGAAACAGAGTCCGTTCTCCAGACAGCATCAACGCTAATCAAGCAGCTAATGCAGTGTCAAGCTAATCTGGAGGCCAGGTTGGTGGATCAGGAGGGTTGAACACGGAGAGATAATTGAAGGATTTATTAATACCCGAAAACAAAGAGGGCTCCGATATGGTTGGTTTTCTTGATAAGTTGTTGAAAAGCACACTCGACTTCCCGTGGGATAAGGAGCTCGGACTTGAATGGGCACACCGGGCACTGGCACCGAGGCCCAATGATCCACAGGCAAAGCCCCGGTCTATAGTGGTTAAGTTCGGGAGTTACCGGATGAAGGAAGAGGTTCTCCGGAGAGCATGGTGGATAAAAGAGGTGTTCTCTGACAACCTTCGCTTCTATGTTGACCATGATTTCTCCCCCGAAGTGGTCAAGAAACTCAGCGAATATGCCGAAGCCAAGAAAGTGTTGAAAGAAAAACGTATCAAATTTCAGACGCCGTATCCTGAAAGGATGCGGATCTTTTCATTTAATTATGCGCCAAATGTTCTCAATTGGTGAAAGATCAGGACTGCAGGCAGGCCAGTTCAGCACACGGACTCTTCTACTATGAAGCCATGCTGTTGTAATAGCTGCAGTATGTGGTTTTGCATTGTCCTGCTGAAATACGCAAGGCCTTCCCTGGAATAGATGTCGTCTGGAGGGGAGCATATGTTGCTCTAAAACCTTTATATACCTTTCAGCATTCATGCTGCTTTGTAAAAACATGCAAGTGTTCCCCCCCATATGCACTAATGCATCCCCAAACCATCAGAGGTGCTGGCTTTTGAACTGAACGTTGATAACAGGAGGGGTGGTCTTTCTTCTCTTTAGCCTGGAGGACACGACGCCCATGATTTCCAACAAGAATGCCAAATTTGGACTCGTCTGACCACAGGACACTTTGCCACTTTGCTAAGGTCCATTTTAAATGAGCCTTGGCCCACAGAACACGGCGGCGCTTCTGGATCATGCTCAACAATGGCTTACTTTTTGCATGATAGAGTTTTAGGTGGCATCTGTGGATGGCACGGCGGACTGTGTTTACAGACAGTGGTTTCTTGAAGTATTCCTGAGCCCATTTAGTAATTTCAATGACAGAATCATGCCTGCATCCAGTAAAGGTCTTCGGCCTTGTCCCTTACATTCAGAGATTTTTCCAGTTTCTCTGAATATTTTGATGATGTTATGCACTGTCGATAATGAGACCTTCAAAGCCTTTGCAATTTGACGTTGAGGAACATTGTTTTTAAAGTATTCCACAATTTTTTTATGCAAGCCTTCACAGGTTGGAGAGACTCTGGCCATCTTTACTTCTGAGAGACTCAGCCTCTCTAAGACATCCCTTTTATAGCCAATCATGTTACACACCAGATGGCAGTTAACTTACTTGCTAAATGTTCTTTCAGCTGATTCTCTTATATATGAATTGCTTTTTCAGCCCTTTTTTGCCTGTGTAAAAATGTAAAATGTCCCAGTTTCAACATTTGAAATGTTCTATTGTAAATAACATATTGGCTCATGTGATCTGAAAGTCGTTGCATTTTGATTTTATTCACAATTTACACTTCGTCCCAACTATTTCGGAATTGGGGTTGTACATTCAAACAAGATCGCCATAGAATGCAAAGCTGTGATATTGGATGTATTGATTTATCTGATCATGCACAATTTTTTGCACTGTCGTTGTAAGTGACAATCCTAGAAAACATTGTGGAGACTAAATACAGGTACTAAACAGTCTAAAATTTAAGACACAGATGAGGAAGGAAATAAAGCTGTTTCTGGATGAAAATGATAGCGGGGAAGTTGATCCAGCCATAATATGGGATGCTCTATAAGCAGTTATCCAGGGGAAAATTATATCTTATTGCACCCATAAAAAAAAGAAAAACAATTGAGACTGATGGACCTTAACAAAGAATTAAAGGATCTTGAGGCACAGCATAAAAGAGAACAAAACTAGGGATGCACCAAAATAAAATTTTCGGCCAAAACCGAAAATGAGAAACGCTTGGCCGAAAACCGAAACACTGAAAGAAATTATTACGCCAATGTTTTAGTACCTTTACATTTATGGCTATGACTGTGTACTTAACTAACTAAAGTCAAGGCATTGCAATTGCATAAATGAATATTCATGCTTCAAAGAATATATCAATTACAAAATTATGAAAATATTTATTTAGCACTGACATTCCAAGAAAGCATAATTTAAAATAAAATTATAAATAAAATGATTTACTTGGCCCCCCTCATGAATAACCTACAGACCTATAACTGACTGGCCTATTACTGGCTGCTGAAAAATTGTAAAATTAAATATGTTGCGTGACAACACAGCAGCCCACTGATTGGTCTGAGAGAATCGTCTCTGCGAAAGACAAAATCGCTTTCGCGTTATCGCTAGGAAACTGGCCTCACTTGCCATCATTGAAACAGGTCTTCAAATTGTGTTTTTGAAATGTGTCATGTTTTAGGCAGCTTGATAAATATACTGTGCATTGCCTTACCTTTCAAACAAGGTTGCGTTTGTTCACCGAAGCTGCTGCATTTATGAAATGCGTTTCTTTGCCTGTGACCCTGTTCGTAGCGAAATTGGAAGCAATGGTGTTCCCCTAATTCCCCTTGAGAAAGTTACTATGCTGCCCCTATTTTACGAAAATTGCGCAGAAAATAACTTTACGGGTGCTGATGAAGCGTTTTGTTCTTAGGAAAGGTATCACAGATGAGATGACGCATCGTAAAGCGATAAATTCTAATACTCTGCCATCTCCTGCGATTTGCGCATTGGCTACGTGTTTTGCCTTCAATTTCAAAGCGAAATGTTTATAAAGCCTGAATGTTAAGCTAATGAACAATAATTGTTTTGTCATGTGTTATTTGCTTCTTTATCATGAAAGAAAAAAGGTAAATTAACATCCTCGGTGTGTGGTGATTCCATATTTTTTGCCAGGAGTTGTTGTTACACTATGGAATACTGATGGTACACAAATGCCTTGAGAATATATTGCCTTTTTTTATGAATATGCCTTTTACGGATATCATTGCTTTGCGTTTTTAGGTGGTATGTTATTTAATGTGCAACCGAATCGAACACAACTCCAGCTGCTATCCTACGCATCAGGACAATGTCAAACAGAAATTACAATTAAGCATTCGCGGACTTAAGTGCCATAACGTGGTGACGGTAGTGCGCGTCCCGATTTAAACACATAAATATTCAACAAAATCGACGGAATAAAAGTCCGGACAGGCGCTTGCTGGCCGCGGTTTTTGCTTGCATCATCACAACATCCTGTTTCGGCCGTATTGTTTTAGAGTCAAAAGTCTTTCGGCCGAACACCGAAAATGCATTTTTCTTCCATTTTCGGCCGAAAATTTTCGTTGGCTGAAAATCCGGTGCATCTCTAAACGAAATCCAACCCTGATGATAAAAATGAAGAAAATTAGGAATGAAATTAATATTTTATACACTCAGGAAATTGAAAAAAAAGATTGGTGTTTACAAAACAGAAATATTATGAATCAGGTTCTAAATTAACAAAACTTTTGGCGAGAAGGCTACAAAAACAAAGGGTGGATAGTACAATATACAAAAGAAGAGATCCAGATTCTAA
This sequence comes from Gymnothorax javanicus, assembly GCA_029692085.1. Taxonomy (NCBI): domain Eukaryota; kingdom Metazoa; phylum Chordata; class Actinopteri; order Anguilliformes; family Muraenidae; genus Gymnothorax; species Gymnothorax javanicus. The sequence continues at coordinate 12,506,451 of CM056197.1, forward strand.
AACTATTCAATATAAGCAGGATGAAATTCAAAAAGCATTCAAGAAGTACTATAAATCCCTATATACACAGACACACCAAGAGGGAGAGCAACAAATTGGTGAATTTCTTAATTCTATAAATTTACCCGTCACCTCAGAGGAACTAAACCAAATGTTAACAGCAGCTATAACCGAAAAAGAGTTAAACAATGCTATCTCCAGGCTTAAAGCGAACGAGTCACCTGGCCCGGATGGGTTTCCTTCAGAATGGTATAAGGTTTCCGACTGGACTTAATGCCTAGCCTTCTCAGGGCCTGCAATACAACCTTTACGGATTCTAAGATGCCTCTGTCTGTCATGGAGCAAAGCAGTGATTTTGGTTACACCCAAAGAGGGAAAAGACAAATTAGAATGTGGATCATATAGGCCAATTTCGGTGTTAAATGTGGACTACAAACTGTATGCAGCCATCTTCGCCAAAAGACTGGAAAAGAAACTCCCTCAACTAATTGAAGACCTGGGTGCAAGAAGTACTTAAGTCACATTTTCCAAAAAATGAGCTGACACTACTACCATAAAGTAGCGTGTCATGTGCATCATTTAAAGCCAAAAAATTCCAAATATAAGTACTCAAGTCCTCAATACTGATGTACGGCCTTCCTCGAATCTTCTGAATTTTTGTGCAAGAAATACTCAAGTCTTTGCAGAAGTACTCAAGTCCTTGACGTCATCAGGAACAAGTGCCTAAGTCCATGACTGTCCAATCAGCTGCTAGTATGTGTCATGTGACAAGCGTAGCAAAAATGACTGTTTGGCAATCAGAAAATGATTGAAACAGCATTTGTGTGGTAAAAGTACTGAAGTCCATGCATTTTATGGCAATAAGTACCGAAGTCCAGGCATTTTATGGTAAGAAGTACCAAAGTCCGAAACTGATTTTCTTGTTTTTTTCGTAATAAAGCATTATTTTTCCTCAAAAACGTGTCTGTCTACTTTGTATAACCCCTGGGACTAGCAGCAGGCGCCACTGAATGTTATCTTTTAAAAAAAGTATCTGCAGCATGTTTTCAAAACTTTGACCCTTAAAATCTCAAAAGTGTTATTTTGTGACTAAAGTACTTCTTGCACCCAGGTCTTGAGTTCATAATGACCAGACTGGATTTATCTCACAAAGACAAACTCAGGATAACATTAGACGATTGTTGCATATATTAAACCAATATACAGCAGAACAATCTTGAAGCCTTTCTAATTAGTGTAGATGCTGAGAAGGCTTTTGATTCAGTGAGCTGGGTTTTCTTGTATTAAGTTCTTGGAAAATTCGGCATACATAAAAACTTAGTTAAAGGTGTTCGCACATTATATAGTAAACCATCAGCCTGGATAAAAATAAATGGATACTTCTCAGATACTATTATATTGGAACGAAGAACGAGACAGGGGTGTCCAATTTCGCCACTACGTTTTGCTCTTTATATAGAGCCTCTCGCACAGTGGATTAGACAGACAGAAAACATCAAAGGAATCTGTATAAATGGAGATGACCACAAGGTAGCGCTGTACGCCAATGATATCTTGATATATTTATATCTTATGAAAAAAGAAAATAATTTTTCTTATGATATTTATTATATGTAGCACAGCGGCTAACGTAGCCAAGTTACTGTTGCTAATGTTTGTGTCCTAAATATGCAAGAGTGATATCAGGGGAAATTCTACAGAAGGTGTGTGAACATAAACCTCATTTGAAGCTAACTTTTAATACTTGTTTGTAATTTGGATGCTTGGTACAACTGTTCACAGTAACAGAACTTGCTGTCTGTAAAACCTGTATTGCATGGGTTTGTCTCTGTGGTTATGACTGCTCGGTTACCAGCTACTGCATGTTAGTTTGCGTGCTGTGCTCATTAAAAATGCTCCTGGTTAACTTATATGCAGTAATTCTGATCGGTATGCTTGTGTTACTTCTGTAAGCATCAATGTGGCAGTTTCATCATAACGTTGCCCGATTGTAGCCACTACAGTTAGTGATCGCTTCAGTTATCCATGACCAGGATAGGCCGGATACTTCACAAATGTCTGAGCAAGCTCTCTGGTGCTACCGTGAAAGCAATGCGAAACGCAGAAGCTGTACAGGTTTACAAATGATTTCTCTGCACTACCTTGACATAATTTCATCCCCCTTTAGAAATTGTTGTGGCTAATAAAAAGCTGAAAAAGGCGGAGATTAAATAGGTAATTCTTTCCTGTAGAAGTGATCAATTCGCTAGCTCCACTTAAGCAACTTGTCCGCGCTAACGGACCTTACAGTCTGCAAAACCTGTATTATGTTCATAACATAACCGAGCTCGACTGTATTATGTTCATCACATAACCGAGCTCTCTCTAGCTGTCGCGTACTATCCATAAAGCTGCTTTCACATCGGACACGAAACAAATTTTTCGCGCGACAGATTAGCTACATTCAAAGTCAATGCAAAGACGCGAATACAGGCATTATGGGCACGTTAAGCAGCTTTCACACCGGACGCGAAACGAATTTTTCGCGCGACAGATTACATTCAAAGTCATGACCGCTTATCAGCTACTGCATGTTAGTTCGCATGCTCTGCTAATTAAAAATGCTCCTGGTTAACTTATATGCAGTAATTCTGATCGGTATGCTTGTGTTACTCCGGTAAGCATCAATGTGGCAGTTTCATCATAACGTTGCCTGATTGTAGCCACTACAGTTGAAGCTAACTGGAGAGGTGCTGTATGTGTCTGCCGAGTTGGGCTGCAGTTAGACCAGACGTAGGTTTTGCAGAGCTCGGGGTGCGTTTTTGGGTGCTTATGAAACGATCGCTTTACTTATCCATGACCGGGGTCAGCCTGATACATCTCCAGTGTCTGGGCAAGCTCTCTGTTGCTACCGGTGAAAGCAATAGGGAAGCACACAGGCTATAACGTGTCCGGTATAACAAACGATTTCTCTGCATTGCCATCGATTGAATAGTAATTCTTTCCTGTAAAAGTGATCGATTCGCTAGCTCCACATGAGCAACGGTTCACGCAGACGGAACTTATGGTCTGTAAAACCTGTATTATGTTCATGACATAACCAGAGCTCTATCTAGCTCTCGAACACTATCCATAATGCGCCCATTTTCCGCGAGGAAAAGCTGGTCATTCCGAAGCAATAAGTAAACCATTACCACGGGCAATTTCCGAAAAGGCTGTTTAGCCTGGAGCTTTCGCCCCTCCGTCATATACCAACGCAGAAGCTGTTCGTTTCTCCAAGCTAACAACACACCACAGCTATGCACACGAACCAGCAGGTCCTAATACACACCGAAGCAGTCCATAAGCTGTTGGTCCACTTTTAGCTGCTTGTCACTGTCCATGTTTCCCTCTAAACTCAGACCCACCGGATTTCTACTGTCTCCGGTCTACACTTGGGCACGTCGACCCTTTCTACAAATATGTCTATATGGGGTGGATTCTAGCTTTCCCGGCATCCTAGCCACAGAGTAGAAAAACCGCTATACTCACCACTGTTGCCGATAGCAAATTTTTGCTTGAGCTGCCAGACTTTCGCACTGCGTCCTCCACTTTCGCTGTTGCGTTTATTAGAACAAGTTAATTTCATTAGATCTATACACATGTACTGCGTTAGATTGCAGAATATTCCCGTCAATTCCTTCGGGAGACGCGTCAGTTTCACTCTGGAGCCGGACCAGGAAAACTGCGTTCTGCTGCCTCGTCCTGCCTAGATCCGCCCTCCACAGAGCTGGCCAGTCAGAAGAAAGTGGGCACACGGGGAGTGGGGGCCATAGTGGAAGAGCCACCCCAATGAGGCGTTTCAGGCAGAGACTACTATGGACTACAAATGGGGTTTTTTGAGGATGGCAGTATGAGCGAAATAAGTCCCCTTTTTTTACTTTGCGCGATCAGGAGTACTCTAGGGGAGTGAAAAACCAAAATATAAACTTGGAAAAATAGCATAATAGGTCCCCTTTAAATTTTTCTTGGTCTTCCAGATCTTGCCTTGACTTCAACTGTTCCATTTATTTTCCATTTTCTTACGATGTTTCTGACAGTAGAATTGGGTAGTTTGAAACGTTGCGAGAGTTTTCTGTAGCCCTCTCCTTGTTGGTGGAAGTGAATTACATTGATTTTGACATCATTGGACAACTGTTGAGAGGAACACATGGTTTTTAACACCAGACACAACAGCCGCCACAGTCGGATACTTTAGAAGGCATGGAGTTACTTCAGAATATATAGTTCAACCCTGGAATTATATTCATCTGACTCATTGAAGCCCTAACGAGTAAATCACCTGGGTCTGGGCCTTAGTAATCATCTTCTTAAAAGGTAACAATGAATAATCCAAAAGGGTTCCCAAACTTTTGCACAGGGCCTTTTTTCTTTTCTTATCATTTAAACCAGAGGTGCCAAAATTTTTGCACCCCACTGCACCATACAACGTGAGAGGTCAATGAATTTCGTAACTTTGGCTTATGCTCCAGTGGTTGCTTTGAGCATACAAAAGGGACATCACTTTTTTTTTTATTTTATCATTTTTTTTAAACCCATACATCTAACTCCTGAGAGGAAACATTTTGCTGGTTAATAATGGTTTATATTTAATACATGTATTGCACCTATTGTAGTCTCACATTTTTACAAGGAAAACAGTGTATAGATTGTAGTATTGGATAAAACTTTTCCCTCCCCAAATCTGATTGCCCACCAATCAGAGCAGTCTAGAACTGGTAACAATCTTTAGGAGAGGCTTTTTGATCTTGCTTGCAAAAAAAAAAAAAAGATACTGTTCAATCTGCTTCAGTAGCATATTTAATGCCGCTTTACTGATCCCATCTTTATGTGCTTACTTTCTGTGCTTTTAATATGTTTAAAATCAGTAAACAAAATATTGATTTTACAATTGTAGTAGACTATAAAATACAAAGGTGGGATAGGCATTCGATAGTTGTAAGGCTGTTTTGTTCTTCCCAATTATTTATACTTAAGACAATCGTTTGAGCATGGAGCATATCAACCTTCTGGTTTAACATTGTTTAATCCAAATCCTGTTGTGATGAGTGGCAAGGCTATTTAACTTGTATAAATGCTTTGTCCTTGATGGGCCTTGAAGATGGTCTAGTAAACTGCAACCTACCATTTTAGACAGCATAACGTTTTTATAAATAGTTGAAATAAATGAAATGAAATAACCACACTTAATTTCCTCCCCTGATACACCCAGGCTGATTCTGTTCCTGACACATTCTTGGTTTCCATAAAATTATATAGGTTTTTTTTTTTTTTTTTTTTTGTTGAGACAGTCATTGGAAAATTGGACAGAAAATACTAGCATGGCTCCCAACTTCTGATTGGTGGGTAGCCTACAGTCTTTCATGATCTATCTTAATGCACTAAAGAGATGAGTGTAGGCCATTTTTAAAGTTGCAAGGCTGTCACCAGTCTCTCTCTTTTACGTTGTGATTACTGATGCCTTAATTGGCTGAAGTAATCATTCACGGGAACTCAGACAAAATATTAAAAGTCCAGGTCCATGGAACAAAATTTGCCAGTTGGGTTGTTGGCCGATAAGAAGAGTTAGTTTCTGAAAATAAACCAGTTTAACACAGGTAACCCTTTTTACTGAATTTTTCATGATTCAATTGTGTGCAATAGTTATTTTGGGTTTAAGCCATTTGTAAGCTGTGTTAAAGTTCCATTTACCATGCTTTATGCATGTGACTTTTTTTGCCAGTCATCACCATTCAGATCTATACGTTAGGTTTATTAAAAAATGGTTTACTATGACACACAATTATTTACAAGAGTACACAGTTCTTCATTGATCAGGACCATGTATTTTCCTCTCAAAATGCTCCAAATTGATGCATTTAACAGTAATATTTATGAAATCTTCCTCTGGGGGGTGACGCCAGACCGCCCCAGGTGATTTATTGCCCACCTATGTGGATGCATTTTGTTCTTGCAGTCTCACTCCAAGGTATTCTGAAAAGTTGGCAGCCCTGCTACGTTGGCAAAAAGGCTTTCTAGCTAGCTAGCTAGCTAACGTTAGTTCGCCTGCTTAGCTAGCTAGTTCGCGAGCCTAGCTAGCTAACAGTTATATCTGGTGCATAATAGAAATAGAATAGAAAATAAGAGAATAGCCATTATTTCACTAACTAGCTTAGCTATAGTTGAACTGCGAGCTTTTAGCTTGCTAGCTGGCGTTAATATGCTCCAAATATACAGTTTGCTAACATGCAGAATGAAAACAGATTAACATCATGCAAGGCACTTGTACGGTGACTGGATGCAAAGGAAATATTCCATGTGAGCGTGTCAGTTCCCCTGAACTGAGAGAAATTGCACGTTAGGGAAAACTGGGTGTGCAGCACAAACCCCCTCCCCCAAGAAAAAAAAAAAGCATGCCAGTGGAGCCCAAAAACCTGAGGCTAACAATTGTGGGCGACTTGGAGACAGAGGCGACATGCTCAAGTATTTACGGCAGTAGCTCAATCAAGGCGATTGACATTACTGCCAGAGGGTTTAAGATATGTCAATGCAGGCAGCGGTGAGCGAGCCCAAATAAAGCTCATGGATGCTGGTGCAGATGATCGTATAGGCACTGAAAAATGATATTTGAAATGGAAATGCAAGTTAAAATCAAAAGAAAACATGGATTAATTTAAGCAAGCAAAATGAGCCATGGCTTGGGAGTGTGAAGCAGATACTGGCAGGGTATCAGGAAGATTTGCATGCTGACCCGCACGTTCTGATAATGATGGCACAAGCTTCAAGCGTAAGGGATGAGCCACGAGGTGAGGGAGTGAGGCTGATACTAGGAAAGTATTAGCAATGCTTGTCTGCTAGGCAACATACTTCCATAGCCACACATGAGATAAGCCATGACTTGTGGATACGAGCAAGATACAAGCAAATTACCTGAAATGGTTTGCATGCTAGGCAATATGCTTGGTGCCTATTCAGTATGGGTGACATTTCCGTAGTCTGAGGACATGAGCTTGATGGTGGCAAAGAATTTATGATCTTGCATGCCAGGCGAAGTAAAGCAATCGCAGCACTACTCTGGGTGGGATGCTGGAATGCATATAATCATGCAAAAACTTCGGCCAAAATTGCAAGGATGTGGCTGATCAATTAGTGTTGAACATTCCCCATAGTCTCAGGTGGTGAACACTCCACCTTACCAGATTTAAGGCCACCGAACCTCACACACCAAACATTTTCAGCCGTGGCTGCATGCACAGTATGTGGAATGGAATATTTTCTTCCATTACCTTAATTTACCGGGACATTAAGGTTAAACTGACACCTGGTCAGTTTGCTAGAGATGAAACATAATATTTTAAACAAAAATTAGTGAGGAGTACCACACTGTTATAAATTGACTGAATCTTACAGTTAAATTAACGCAGTGTTTCCTTGTTATTTTAACAGTAAATCCAGTTCTACGCACATTTAACTGTGGGTTACAGTTAACTTACACGGAACAGCGGCATTCGCACGCGTCACTGCTGTGGTCCAAGCCACAAGTGTAATAACATTTTTTCTCTGGTTAGTGCTCAGAGTTGCAATTCGTTGATGAATGTATAACCGCGTGATAAGTTTAGCTAAAAGTGGTGATCTATGTGACGTTGTTAATACTCATTTTGTAATGCCGAGGTAAGATACTTGTCAGATACCTTGTTGTAGCTAGCACTAATGGTGTAAATTTATCGTCTGGCAATGGTGGTCACTGTTGCTACCGGGCGCTTATCACAACGAGCTGTACATGGCCATTTACCCAGCTGAGTGAGCCATTCTTAAGCTGCTTTCACACTGGACGCGAAACGAATTTTTCGTGCGACAGATTACTTTCAAAGTCAATGCAAAGACGAATACTCAGAAGTTTCACTTTAAGAAAAAAGCGTTCATGTTCCAAGCTTCTGAGGGGGAGGGCAAGCGGCTCTGTTGTGTTTTTTGAGAACGTTTCAACTGTCAACAATAGTGACGTCATATCGCTGATACAGCCTTTAACATTAAAGTATCTATAAAAGCTCCATCCAGTAGGTTTCTATAGGCAGAGGTAAGCACTGTGGCAATAATAATACTATATTTAGAAAATTTACTTTTACTTTTGATACTTAAGTATTTTTAAAAACAAGTACTCCAGTACTTTTACTTAAGTAAAAATCTGACTGTAGAACTTTTACTTGTACTTGAGTAAAGTTTAACCAGTGGTATCTGTACTTTTACTTCAGTAATGAAGCTGTGTACTCTGTCCGCCTCTGAACATTATAGAACAACCGCTGTATAGTTTATTCAGTTTCTCAGTTTTCTGCACAAAAAGCGTGGGGAACAATTCGGCTGTTGGTGAAATGGGTAGCTATCGCTATTGAGTTCATAGTGACCGTAACAGCATGACGGCCTCCAGTCCATGTGCCACACTGCGATTTAGTGCGTGAATCGCAGCATAGTAGGGAGCTGGCAGAAGACTAGACAGACACATCCTACTATTAGCATCGCGCTGCTACAATTGCAAGACCTGCGAAATCCATTGCTCTGTTTTGGTAGTTATCGAACTGAAGTTTCGAGCATCCAGTTTGCCCTTACCGACTTGATTGCGATAGCTACCCGCCTCTTGAACAGCCGAATTGTTCGTTGCACTTTTTGTGCAGAAAACTGAAAAACGGTCTGTTATTACGATCGATTCCGATATGACACAAAGTCACTAAAACCGTTACGAACCATGTAAAAATACTTGACTGGTAGCTTCTGGTTACCGATGGCAATCTAGTCAAGTTAAATAAACTGGAAGCAAGTTTTATACAGCTGTTGTTCGTAATGTTCGCCAGCGCGCAGGAGAGTAGCTACCTAGCTAACCAGCTAAAAATTAAAGTAACGTGAGTCAAACAATGGACCCGTGTTCGTCAGAAGCACACACATCCACTGCCATATCACTATTTAGACATCTGGCCATTGCTGGCGAGAACATATGATTACAAGTGACGATACCGCACAATAAAAACGGACATCAGCGAGCTACGGATTTCTACATCATTTTATGTAGCAGCAAGATGCTAGCTAGCAACATAATGCTTGTTGACATCAACGCTGCTTCCACGTGCGCTTGTTTATATTGACGTCACTACTCTCTGATTGCTCAATAGTGATTCCTCCATTACTAGCAGACTGGGGAAAAAATTTCGCTTCCCGCTCAGGTCAGAGCAAGCTCTATTAAAAGATATTGGCTGTATTTCGTTTCCCGACTTTTGTTTAGTAATCATTTAATGGAAAATCAGATAACGACTCGTTTTCCGTTTTTCGATTTCCAATTTCCAAACGAAAATCGTGAGACGGGTCGTTTTTCGTTTTTTGTTTGCCCACATCAAAACAAAAACAGAAATCAGTTCGTTCTCCGTTTTTTCATTACCTTAATCAAAACGAAAAACGAATGGCCGAAAGGTACACGGACCCAAAACGTTCACCTGAAGACGAGCAGGATCCAAAATTACTTCTCAAGAAACAATGGTCGTTGGCGAAGAAGTTGTCGGATAAAGAAAGGGATAGAACCCGGATTAATATTGGCCTTGCATTTCCAAGGTGGAGAGCACTGCGAGAGTTAAAGGGGCTACAATTTGACTCGGAGCTAGCTCTTCTTCTCCTGGACAGGTAAGTAACAACATAAAGTCAAATGTCTGCTTTAATTAGTGTTACAGTAACTTTAGGCACATGTCGCTATGTCGATTCAATTAAATTTAATGTTAGAATCGTAGCATGGGTCAGTCTCCGGAGCTCGAGTCCCAGCAATGGGTCAGGCGTTACGTGGAGTGTGGGTACTGAGTAATAACGCCGCGGAAACTTAAACTGGCCCGTCATTCTGCCAAATAGTCTTACTGAACTAGTTAATCGTCTGATTGCTAATCAAGCAAAGGGGAGGATTCTGCCTCACCAAACTAACCTCCGATCGCACGTCACCATTCAGCGAACAGACACGTTTGATGCCAATGGTGACACACTAAATTATTGGCATAATGATTAATTTGCGGACAAAACAGCATACAAAACTTGAAAAATTAAGTTCTCTTCCTTGCGGCATTGTAACGTTATGAGTTACTTACTTCGTTACTTGACATGTTCCAGAAAATGGTGATGTTGTTTTGCTCGGTGTGTTTGCACTTTGCGGATTGTCGTTCGCAGACGAGGTGTGGGGGGTAGCAGAGGTAGAGGGAGGTGTGGCTCATGACACACTTTGTTTTGGTCTACAGGCAGAGCACAACAGCAAACCTAGCAGTGAAACGTTTTCACTTTTTGCCCCTTTAAACATTGTGATCGCATGATTCTGATACTGCTGCAGATACATGCCGTTGACTAGCACTGGTCTTACGCATATTAGCCTCCCAGCTCAAATATAACCTGACAAAATATGCATAAATCTTGTCCTGCTCGCAAACAGAAAAATTAAGGGGGACAAAGATGCACTTTCTTGCCCGATTACACAGAAGCATTTTAGCGTGCGTATAACTAACGTGCATTTAAATTTTAAATGCTGTTGTACGCAGACAGCTAAACGAAGTTTAAACACCATTTCACGAGATGATATCATTGTACGTTTAGCTGCACGCGGATCACCTTGCGTTTAGCCCTCAGACTGAACAGGTGCCGTCATTTTATGACAACCTGCCATTGCATAATGGGCACTTCCAATTGTCCTTACCGGTTAATAACCCTGTATGTCGGGGTAGTTGCAGACTTCACTCATGGTAGCCTTTTGAGAAAATGTAAACATAGATGTAAACGAAAAACGTGGCCTTGCAAATCCCCTCTAAGTAAATAAGAAACGAAAGAAAGCAACTAATTTATGCATTCATTTTATTTATTTTATTTTTGCATTTCTTTTCCAGAAAAGGCAAGTCTTGCTCAAAATCTACAGGCAACAAGATGAAGGCAGGTCGGCGTCACTCATTTAAGTGCAAATCAATCTGTGGTTTTAGTTTTCGCGAGTTAAACATACCCTGACGAGCGTTTAAGTGTTCCTGTGTTATTTGACCGCAGGCGTTTAAAATATTTAGACGTATGTGGACAGTTGCTCCTCCTGAAACGGTGACTAAAATTAAACGCATGCTAAACGCGCGATTAAGAAAGTTATCCGTGCGTAAACCTTCAAACACTTTTGTGAAATCAGCCCTCTTAGAATTATAGGCCTTGATCGATCCCAAAATTATTCCTCTGTCGCTCCATTCGCGAAGTTCTCATCCTCCAATTAGCTGATAATTAACTGGGTATTAGTTACGACTGCCAGCTGTGTTTACGAATGCTTACAGACTAAGTAATGAAGCAACAAGTTTCATTTTACTGGTCTCGTCAGCAAACTTGATACTAAACATGATATTCTCAATTAAGGGTTCCAAAACTATTACCTAACTGGTAGTATATAGCCAGCTATCACGGTGATCTTCACAATAAATTGTGCGTACTACGTCCATTTATTTTAATTGGAAGGTTAATAATAAGCAGAAGGCCACCGCCATGTTGACAAAATAAATCTGCAATGATATCAATCTGCGATAACAGCGTTTGAAAACATTTTGCTCATTCTTCAACAGCACCACCACAGAGAAATTCGGTGCAAGTGATGTCAATTTGACGAAGATGTGTCGAAATGCTGCGCACGTGTTGTCAAACTGATGAGGATGTTTGATTTGCATATGTTTTGTCTATTTGCAAGTGTTCTGTTTATCTGCATGTGTTTTTCTTTAATTACAATACGTTGAGCTCTTCGGTCCTCCGTAGCAAGGAGCACAGGAAGCGCAATCATCATTGTTGTCGATATTACCAGGTAAATTTTAACTTCTCTTCAGCAGTTTTGTTTTGGCGTGTTGGTTAAATGCTTTTCTAGAAATTGTATGCTTCCTTAATGAATCAGAAGGCGTAAGTGACGTCGCTCAACACAGCCTGTATAGTCAGGGCAGCCCCGTACAAGTGTCAGAATGGTCAGAGCAATGGAATTATATTTGTGCCACGATTCTGAGCGAGCAATTGGAAATTTTGAGCGCAGAAAAATATATTTCGCAAGCACACAAATCTTGTTTTGAGGAAAAATTATTAGTGAGTAAACAAAACCTTCCGATTGAGCGAACAAAACTATTCTGCGCTCAACAAATGTCTTTGCATGTTTGCTATGATCAATATGAATGTGCAATATTAACCCCTCTCACTCAGTTTCACTGTATGCCCTCTCGTAAACTCATGTTCTGCATGCTGGCAGACCGAAGCATGTTCGCTCAAATCATGTCTCTCCCTCTCTCTCAGTCTGCCCTCTCTGTGCACGCTCAACTTCACCTGCGCGCGCGCTCGCTCGAGCTGTGCAGAATGTTACAAATGTGCCACGATTCTGATTGGCTGCTTCGGTCTCCAATTAGATGCATTATGCCCAACCACCAAAGAAAAGGGGGAAAGGTCATGACGAAATTCGTCTGTGACTGGGTAATAGTGCTGCCCTTGTTTGGGACGGGTTAAGGTTAACGTTAAATCTCGATGTATCTTGAGACATCGACTGTTGTGTGACTCTTGACTCATATCCCTCTTTAGCAACACTGGCTGCTGCTAACTATAGCATTGGGCAATGTCTTCTGAACATCAAAACCAAAATGTCACACGGCAGCCATGAGCACCATGTTTTATGGACCTTTATGAAATATTGTTTGTCAGTCTGTACACCTTCGGCTTGCGAACCAAGTTAGCTATCTAGTTAGGTTGCTAACGAACAACTTTGTTGTTAATTGCATGTAAATTTGCGATAAATAAAAGGTCTCAGCCGGGCACAATTTCTCAGTGAAATGCACATAAAATTACGGTAAATGCAAGTCACGGACAGAATTAAATTTGCTGTTACTTGCTCGAAAAATTTCTGTAAATGCAAATCACGGACAGGCGTAATTTCACAGTGAAATGCACATAAAATCATCGTAAATGGCAGTCACAGACAGCTGTATTTTTGCTGTGAATTACACGTAACAGTGCGGCAAATGCAAGTCACGCACAGGCATAATTTCACAGTGAAATGCGCATTAAATTATGGTAAATGCAAGTCACGGACAGCCGTATTTTGCTGTGAATTGAACGGAAAATTGCGGTAAATGCAATTGACGGCCTAGCGTTATTTCACGGTGAAATGCACATAAAATCACAGTAAATGCAAGTCATGAACAGAAGTACATTTGCTGTTATTTGCACGTAAAATTTCTGTAAATGCAAATCGCGCACAGGCATAATTTCACAGTTAAATGCATGTAAAAACAGGGCACTTGCTATTCAAGGCCTGGCGTAACTTTACTGTTGAATTCAAGTACAGTCACAGCAGATGCACATCACAGCCATGTGAAATTGCTGTTAATTGCTTGTAAATTCACGGTAAATGTAAATCACAGTCCGATTTGATTTTACAGTTAAATTCACTGGCACCTTTTTTTGCCAGTTATTTTAACTGTAATTTTACGTTTATAACAGTGCAGCTCCTTCAGCCAGTCGAACATCTGTGTTTAACAACCTGAAAAGAGTACGCCAGCACAAAATCAGTCTAAATCGTCATCATCCAAATCAGCCTCCACCAAATTGTGGTATGTTGAGGAAGGACGACCCTTGATATTTTCTTTGTGAATTTTATTATACATTGCCCCAACGGAGTGGGAAAAAAAAAAAAAAAAAAAACACACCACAATCTCAGCAGCAGGTGGGCCAGATTAGCTCCAAATAGGAGGGAAAGTGGGAAAAGCCACTCTCTGCCTCATAATAGTGGCAAAGGTTTACCTTGGGAGCAACTGTTCTTGCAAAAACAGAAGAAATTGTCCCACTGCGAATACATGAGAAGCAGATTTTAGTGGACCAGAGTAGGAACAGTGTAGATGGTATGGAGCCAGAGAGATGAATGAACGCTGCCTTGGTTATAAAAGCTCGCCAGCAGGGCGGGAAATGCTGAAGTCAAGAATAATTGGACCGATACAGGCTTCTGACCAGCGTGACTCTCGTGCCTGAATGAACTAATGCTAGAGGTTCATTTATATGACCTAATATGTCAGTCTTTTTTTGGAGTCGAGCTCACTCACCTCTGCTGCTTCATCTGCTACCACCTCATGCACAAGGAGAGAATTTGTTTTTTAGTTGCCACCTCCACGTTAGCTTCATTCTGCTTTGTCTGACATTGGGATTCATTTCAGAAGTTCTGCTGCTTAGCTTATTTTTGCAGTTGTTGAGAATGCTACCTCCAGAACAGAAAGTATGCGATGACATCTTTATAACAGTAAATACGCTTGATATTCAGATTTACTTTATTGAACCTGGTGGGGGAATTATCCTCTGCGTTTGGCCGATCCTGGTAACTTGGGAGCAATGGGCAACCAGCTCCAGTTATGAAGCCAGAGCCTTGGTCTGGGGCACAGGTTGGAGGATTCCAATAAAGCATTTCTTTCAGGATGGGGAGACCAGAGTGCCTTGAAAAATGTATGCTTATACAGAGAGAACAAGCACACGCCATGCAGAGGTCTTGGCCAGCTGGGACTCAAACCAGGAACCTGGAGAGTGCTAACCACTGTTCCACCGTGCTCAGAGTTGAAACCAAATATGTGAGTTTCAGACTGAAAAGCTGCTTTGGAAAACCTTCATCAGCAGGGCTTTAAAATGAGTTTTCCCAGCAAATACAGTAGTGTACCAATAATGTAGCTGTTATACAGGGGTAATGTTATACCACTGAGTAAAAAAACAATTTCTCGCGACCCTTCAAGAGGATTTTGAACATTTACAGGCTGGCACGCAGCAATAGACTCAGATCCAGTTTGAAAAGTGATCCAGGAAATTAGTCACAGTTAAAGTAAAAGGTGAGTTGAACCTGGGAGATATAAGGGCACATACCTTGATTGTGGATCACCTTCACTGGACCAAAGCTGTTTGTTATTGGTACTCCAGTGCTTTTCCTTCAAAACAAAAATGTAAGTCAAAAATTTAGGTTGAAGATAAAGTCAAAATTTGTATACCACATTTATAACCACAGCTGACCAAAGACCAGGCTTACATACCAAAATAAACAAGTATAAATTTAAGCTATATATATATATATATATATATATATATATATATATATATATATATATATATATAAAAAACTTCAAATAGATCCAGCAAAATAGATAAGTAGCCAAAGTGCCAACCTTCAATTAAAAAGCCAAAAAGGGAATATTTAGCAACAACCTAAGATTCTAGAGTTGGCGCAGATCTAATATGAATTGAAAGATGTTCCAGAGATCAGGAGCTGTGTGAGGGTGCGTTCAGGAACCAGAAGCGAGAACCAAAAGATCCAGCAAACTTGCTCTTTATTTTATCTGGGGTGGAAACCCCAGCAGGGCAGTAGGCAATGGTACAGAGTCCACAATCCAAAATCAGAATCCAGTAGTTGTAATCCAACACGTAAACAGGGCAGCAAACACAAAACTCAGAGTCAGGCAAAGCAGGTTCATTACACGGGCACAGGTATATCAAAGGCGAAGACAAAATCAAGATCCAGGACATTCCAGTCAGAAGTATAACACGAAGAGTACAAGGCATAAACAACACCGCACAAGGAAAACGTTCTGACAAGGGCTGGCTGTGAACTGACTGCTTAAATACACGTACGGGAAGGCACATGCTATAATAGGGAACAGGTAAGCTGGATCAGACTAATTAACAAGGGAATGAACAAGAGGATGTTCCTAACCACATGAAACTGGCGAAAGCCAAAACGCGGACAGGGATTACACAGACAGCTTATGACAAACAAACCGCTCCGGTTAGGGAGTTCTAAAGTGCACAGAGAGAGAGAGGCAGAACAGTGATTAACAAGGTGCGGAGAATCCGCTGAAGCGCAGCAAAGTAAATTGAGTGAAGGCAAGGGGCAGAGACTAGAGCAGAGCGAGTGCTGAGAGCTTGTTGGTCAATTAGTAATGTGCAGCTATACAATCCCTAAGTGCTCGTTAGTAAGTTAGTATAATGTACAAGGTTAGTTGCTGTTAGTAGATTAATAATAATTAACTGTTAGTATTTGTTAGCAATGATAGAACAGTAAGGCGAAGGAAGTAAACGAGATTGGAAGGAATGTTTGGAAACCCAGAAACCATTGAAATCACCTGCAGCAGTTAAGCACACAGACTGGGGAGACGGACTGAACCAACTAGATCACAAGACAGGGGAGACAAAGGTGCAATGCGTGGCAATGGCATGAACATGAACCGGAATGATAATATAAACAGAGACTATGAAATATGGCAAGGAATGCAGGACAAAGCAAGACAGGCAGAATACAAAGCATGGTACAGATAAGGGCAAAACAATGGCATGGTCAGGACAAGGCAAGCGTGGTCAAAAAAGCAGAATCCTAACAAGCTGTGACTCGGGTTTTACCCTGGATAAAAGCCTTCACTAAAAAGACTAGTTTTGACATTTGACATAATCTGTCATTCATAATTGAAGGAGCTATCAAAAATCACAAAAAGATTCTAGCAAAAGATTGACTGTAAGAAGCCACACTGCCCAGAGCATGATCAACTCACAGGTTAGACTGCACAAATATAATGCTCTCAGTCTGATTTTAATTAAGATTTGGAAACTTCAAAGCTATCTGGGTTTAGATATCTGTTAACCGATTCAGCAAAGGCGGCGCAGAATCCAGTGACGGCGCCAGAACTGGAAACCTTGTGGGGGGGGCACAGAACATCCCTTTGAAACAATATATTAGTCCTGACTTGTTCTCAATCATTATCTATATAAAAGCAATTCTTACCTTTCTGGGATGCCGCACAGCTATGAAGGTACATTTGTGTCTTTATTATTCAATCAAAAAAAAAAGTTGCTTCAACCAAAAAACATATTTTCAATCAAAAAAAAAAACTTCACGCCAATCCAAAAAAAAAAAAAATTCAATCAAAGAAAAAAAGTGTTTGAATGCAAAAATACAATTGAGACCCCAAAAATTGCATTTGAACATTGTTTTTCTTTGATTGAAAAGGTTTTATTTTGATTGAAGTGAGCTATTATTTGATTGAAAATATTTTTTTTGGTTGAAGCAACTTTTTTTTTTGGTTCCATATTATGGGTAGGACATTTGTGTCTTTATTATTCAATCCCAAAAAATATCACTTCAATCAAAAAATATGTGATGAAGGCCTATATGGCCGTAACGTGTAGGTGCGCTTTTTAATCTTGTCGATGCATTAGCCATTCAATAAAGGCTTTTTACTTTTTTCCACTACCAGAGTGCCTTAGACTCTTTTTTCGTATTTTTGTTACATTCTTTGCCCCTTGCCTAAGAGCACCTGGTACTGTGATTTTGATTTTCTACCCAAGACGCGCTCCTTTTCCCGATTTATTCATAACATAGAAAATGTTGAAACTGAGAAATTTTACAATTTTATCCACAAAATGAGCTCATTCAAAATTTGATGGCTGCTACAGTTCTCAAAAAAGTTGGGACAGGGGCCTGTTTACCATGGTGTAGCATCCCCTCTACTTTTTAACACAGAGTGGAGGCGTCTGGCATTGAGGGGACAAGTTTCTTGAGTTTAGCCATTGGAATTTGATCCCACTCGGATGTCCAGTATGGCTGCCACAGCTGCCATCTTGAATTTTGTATAATGCAGGAATACGCCTTTGTCAATTTATTTTCATTCCAAACAATCCAGGGGCAGAGGTCAACACCTACTTTGCCAAGAATCAAATACAGAGAGCCTCACTGCAGGTGGGAATTCCAGGTTAATGCATATGGGTGATAACGTGGATTTTATACCTCTTCTATCCATAAAATCAGAAATCTCATGCCAAACTCGAATAGAGTTTATTATCAGTGGGTTATTTTTAATGTTCGCTTTAATTTTTTCTGGTTTACATGTCACTAGGCTCCAGAGAGATTCCGGAGAACATGGCCAGGAGTCCACACAAGCTTCATGCCTGAGATACGAATGTGGCCAGGTCCAAAGAGTACAAATGTGGCAGGATCAGCTGTAAAAATGCATGTTGGGTACTGCTAGGCCGCCTTTATCTTTAGGGAATTGTAAAGAACTGAACTTACCATGCCAGATAAATTTTGAGAGGGCTCTCTCGAAGTCTTTGTTAGTTTTCCTAGAGATACGCAGGGGTAGCATTGTAGGGGGTAAAGAGGTCTGGGAGAACATTCATTATGATTCATTATTTATGAGGCTGATGCGACCAATAAGTGTGAGCGGGAGATCATACCATCGGATGAGATCTTGTTTCACAGCGGAAAGTATAGGGGCAAAGTTGAGTTTCCATAAATCCTGAGTATTTGGCAAAATATTTATACCCAAATATGTAAAACCTGCAGTGACCCACTTAAAGGGAAAGTTCACTAATATGCTGGCATCATTGAAGCCGCCTAGAGGCATAGCTTCTGACTTACTGAAATTGATTTTGTAACCCGAGATGGAGCAAAATTCATGTATTATCGTTAGAATTGTTGGAACAGAGGTTTCAGGCGAGGTGAGAAATAAGAGAATATCATCAGCATATAAGGCTATTTTGTGACTGCAGTTCCCGACAGTTATACCTCTCACATCTGCATGACATCTAATTGCCTCTGCCAGCAGCGCAAGAGCTACTGCAAAAAGCAATGGGCTCAAGGGGGAGCCCTGGCGTGTAGACCTTTCCGGAAGAAAAGAAGCAGAGCGCGTACCATTTGTTATAGCGCTGGCTGTAGGGTAGTGGTAGATTGTTTGGATCCACTTTAGAAAATCACCTCCTAAGCCAAACCTCTCAAGGACATCTTATAGATTAGGGGTTCCCAAACTCGGTCCTGGGGCCTCCCTGTGTATGCTGGTCTTTGCTCCACCCTGGTTTGCAATCATAGGATTTTAACAAGCTGTTAATTTGTCTTAATTAGGTGCATTTTTGTTCAGAGCAGCAATCCTCTCTTGACAAACAGTATTTTGACAGATATGCATACAAAGTGAGGAATAAATTCCACATCCACATTGCAATATATGACTAACAACTGCATAAAAAGAGGGAAAAAATGTACCCAATCAAAGGAAAAAAAAATCAATGGGTTTCTAATTGGTGAAACTGTGGGCACATGGTTGCAAAAACTAACAATTTACTAAACAAGCAAATGACAGTCAAACCTGTTTTATGTTATGTTTTTGTGATTGAGTGCAAGCAAATTATTTTGAAAGAACTCTAATCACCTGTCTTCAGCAACCTAATTTGGAGGTTACTGATTTTCTCAGTACCTGATTTGATTTGTTTAAAAATGTTATTACCTGAAATTGCTTGCCACACAGAAAAAAAAAACTTGATATGCAAGGGTCTTTAATTCGGTCTTTTATAATAACATATATAAACACAAAATGCACCCAATTTGGACAAATTAACAGCTTGTTAAATTCCTATGATGGCAATTATGGTTGGGACAAAAACCAGCACACACAGGGAGGCCCCAGGACTGAGTTTGGGAACGCCTGTTGTAGATAGTGCCACTCAACTCTATCAAATGCCTTTTCAGCATCTAAAGAAATGGCACGGGCTTTATGCGTGTATTGGTTTGCATACTGTATGATATTCAGCAGACGTCTAACATTTGTGAGTGAGTAGCATCCTTGAATGAAACCAGCTTGGTCAGCATTAACAATGCATGGTGAAAGAGATTCTAACCCTCTGGCAAGTAATTTAGAGAGCAACTTACTTTCCACTGAAATTAGGCTAATAGGCCGATAAGAGCCACATAAATGTGGGGGTTTGCCCTTTTTTAAAATAAGCGAGATGTTAGCTTGATCAAGGAATGCAGGGAGGCATCCCTTTACAAAGCAATCTTTATACATGTCTGTAAGAGGGCCAACTATAATGTTACCTAACTTTTTATAAAATTCAGGGCAGTACCCATCAGGTCCTGCTGCTTTACCCCCTTTCAGCACCTGAATGGTTTCCAAGACCTCCTTCTCTGTAATTGGCTGCATAAGTCCTGTTTTTGTTCCTCTGAGAAAGTTGGTAATTTTATCCTGTTAAGAAAACTATTCCCAGTCTCCTTTGAATAGAGACCATCTGAAGAGTATAGTTTCTGGTAAAAGGTCTTCATAATGTTATTTATTTCTGCGGACTTGTGATATTTAACTCCATTGGAATCTTGGAGCGCAGATGTTGTCCCTAGGCTCTTCCTTCCTTTGACTAGACGGGCCAGTAGCCGACCAGCCTATTGCACAAAAGTCGGATCCTGAGATCCTGGATCAACGCCAAAGCGAGGATTGCCATATCCCAAACAGCGCGTCGCTGGCTTAATTGATTGCACAAAGCCAACAGCGTGTGGAGGAGAATGGGCTAAGTGAAGCCCGTTGCCGCTGATCCTGCTGAGTGCGCGCACTCGGCTACCTCAAATAGACCCCGAGATCGATCACAGAATCGCTGATCATCACCATGGACACTAAGTAGCTGCAGCAGACGCATGCGCCAGAAACACTCAAAGACCACGTTCAAACAGAGGGACGATGGGATCGCTGAAATGCTTCTGCTTGCTATTCCTTTAGTTTCTGTCTGATTGGTGCGAGACGTTTGAGAGGAGCATTAAAGTTAGCTAAACTCAAGTGAGAGTAAACTCGGGAGGTGTTTCAGCGCCCTCAAAAAGGATTTGCTGATGCGTTACCGTAAACGAGATAAGCCGTCGCTGTCAGACAGACTTAAAATCTCGCGAAGAAGGAGAGGGTTGAGTGTGAGTGACACATGCAGGATAATTTCACTGGTAGACTTATATTACACAGATCTATGAAAGCATATTTTTGATATAGGGTGTCGTAAATGCTTTATAGGCCGTTTTTTTGTCCTGTACAAACTGAACAAATGTCCGATCTAGAAGACGTTGTCAGTTTAGTTGAGTTTACTTGCTGCTATTAATCACCTCTGATGAAGACATACTCAAATTTAAAAGTAGAATGTTTGCGTCAGAAAATTACGTTAAGAAGCCTCCTGAAAATGTTTGATTCCAGTATCGCGAAGCGAGCGACATTGCACTCGTGTCCAGCATTAAGGCAACGACTCTACCTTACCCGTCGCAATCTGAATAAAGACGGAAAAAAGTAGCAGCAGTGCTGTAGGTAGAGGGTTACTGCAGCGATTTAAGACCGCGCTGAAACACGGTAGCCTACCTAATTCAGCACTGCTCATTTTCTATTCTGATGGAAGTCTCAACTTGGGGAATAAGGACAAATCTGATAATGACGGATTCTAAATATGGTTAAAATGTGACATGGAAGGGGGACTGATTGAACTGTGATGGTCACTGTCACATGGATAGGCCTACTTGAATATAATGATCGAATATTGGCTATTTTACTGATATCAATGGTCACAAGTTTCTAAAACAATTAGTCTGGGCCTATTATAATTGAGATAGCAACGTGTAGTGGACAATTCAGAATGACTGTTAAGGACGTTGATTTTCAATTTGGGCGACTGCTGAATGAGGTGAGGTGAAATTGGCTGTAGACAGGAGCTTAGCTAGTTCGTAAGCTTGCTCCGGTGCTGGCTAGCTCCACAGACTTTGTTTCCATAGTAACTAGTGCCATGGCTTAGCTCACACGCTCTGTGCAACCGAAATGGGGCTTGAGATCAGGCTAATCCCGTGCCGATCCTGGGCTAATCCCTTATCCTGCCTTTGTGCAATAGGCCCCTGGTTTATTACCAAATTCAAAAAGTCTATGTTTTGCAAAAAATATCGCAGATTCTGCCCGTCTCGTTAACAATTGGTTTAAAGCTGAGCAGGATGCATCGAGCTGTTTACTAATGTAACCGGAGGGACAGCCTTTCAATTCTCCCCCCCAACTCCTTAATTTTTTCCTCCAGCTCTAATTGGGTTTTGAGGGCCTTCTTCTTTTGTGCTGAAGTGTATGAAATGATAACACCTCAAAGTAAGCCTTTGCTGCTTCCCATAATGTTGTGGGGCTAATTTCAGGTGATTTATTCTCAGAGATGAATTGTTTCAATTCGTTACTAATGTAATCAACAAATATGGGGCTGCTTAACAATGAGGGGTTCAAATGCCAGTATCCACGTGATTGGGGTCATATTTGAACATGGCGTCTTAATGTCCTTTCAGCAGCTCCAAGGCAGATTTAATCTCTCTAAAGATCACTTTTTTGGCTATCTACAAGTAAAACATTTAATTGACTCGCTTGTGAAACCTGCAGCGGGTACTTCCATTTATACTGAATAGAAAAGTTTATTCTGGAGCAAGAGGATCTGAATCATGTAATATCCCTTTTTTACTCTGAACTTTACTCATTCAACAAACATGACACAACCAAATTTATAAGAAAATGGGAGGATGTCCTCAGTAGTCAAGAGAAGAGAAAAGACTCGCGACACTATTATAGCTCCCAAAATAAAAATATGTACTTTAATGTAACATACTAGAAAGACGTTAAAAAGACAACGTTTCGAGCCGACAGGCTCTTCGTCAGGTCACTCATGTTAAAGCATCACGGCTGGTCACACTTATGAAATTAGCGCCGGGAGCACCCATGGGTGTAGTCAGCACATCAATCAATCAATTAATCCATCTAACAATATATGTTTCACAGGCATTTCTCAACATAAGGGAAAAAACCCACATAGAAGTAATTTAAAGCAGCCTAAGAAGTCCTGAAAACAGCAAATAATAACTGAAATAATTCCTAGAGAAGAAACCACAAGAAAACACAAAAAAGGCGGATAATTGATTTCAAAGCCTCACGTCGCATGTGTGCAGAGTGTTAAGAAAAAAGCTAAAAACTGCATTTATTAACAAAACTTAAATTAATCTCTAGTGAGGACAAAAATAATATCAATATAAAGAAGTAAAGAGGGAACATCACATATTGTATTAATAAAAATTTAGAAACATAGAAAGATAATCATTAAGGAGAAATATACAGATGAATAAAAAGACCCGTGAAAGTTATCTAATTAATACTTTACGAAAGGAAAGGTTTGATGGAAAAATCCTCATTTAGACCACGGGGAGCTCTGGTATTAAGGTGATATATCCAGTAAAGTTCTCGTTGGAGAAGAAGTTTCTCAATATCTCCTTTCCTTCTTCTTGGAAGAACCTGTTCGACACCCACATAGCGGAGAGAGGCAACAGGATGATTACAATTATTGAAATGTCTGGCGACTGAACTCTTTTCATCTCCAGTACGTATGGCACTACGGTGTTCTGCGATATGAGTTCTTAAGGCTCTATTGGTCTTCCCTACATAAGCTAGTCCACAGGGCACCTTAACAAATAGATAACATTAGTTGTGGAACATGTTATTTTTTTCCTTTTATTTTAATGGGTTTTCCACTGGTAGGGTGGTGAAAGTGAGTCATTTTCGTAGTGAAATTGCATTGTGTGCAAGAATTGCATCTAAAGTTACCCTGAAACTGTCCAGAAATGTAACTGATTTTTTAGGTTTATGATCTGAGTTAATCACCCTATCACCTATGTTCGGTGCTCGCCTGTATATCATCTGTGGTGGAGATGTAAATACTTTAGCTAGAGATGGATCGCTTAGGACATGCCAGTGTTTTTTAATGATATTTTCAAATTCTTTTACTTGTGTCGAATAGCGTAAAAATACAATGTATACGATTCTTATTAGTTTTTTTTTTGGCAGATGGTTCCAGACAAGTTTCCTGTGTTTTTTTTGGAATATATGTCCTCTGCCTTTTTA
Source organism: Gymnothorax javanicus (assembly GCA_029692085.1). Lineage (NCBI taxonomy): Eukaryota > Metazoa > Chordata > Actinopteri > Anguilliformes > Muraenidae > Gymnothorax > Gymnothorax javanicus. Next base: position 12,530,156 of record CM056197.1, read on the forward strand.
ATGACAGTGTCTTTATAGCCCCGATTCTTCAGTTTTTGTTTTAAGTATGTACTCTGTTTCTCATAAGCCTCATCTGAACTACAAATGCGTCTTATCCTGTAGAACTGGCTTATGGGGAGACTATTTTTGAGTGAAGATGGGTGACAACTATCTGCTCTCAATAAGGAGTTTTTAGCAGTGGGTTTTTTAAAGATGTCTGTGTGTATGCCTCTGTCATCCTTTGAAATATTTATATCAAGAAAATTGATACTGTTTTTGTCATAATCCAAAGTAAACTTTAGATGTTGATTTCGTGTGTTCAAAAGTTGATAGAAATCAAGGAGGGACTGTTCATCTCCTGACCAGAGGCATATCACATCATCAATATATCTCCGCCATAATTTGATACATGAGAAGAAAGGGTTTTCGTCTGAATTTAGGACAAAATCATGTTCAAATAGCCCCACATAAAGGTTGGCAATAGATGGTGAGGCCTTGGAGCCCATACTGCAACCTTTCACTTGAGGAAAAAATCTGTCTTAAACATCATATAGTTGTTTTTCAAGACTAGTTCCGCTAAACCTGTAATACAAGCAGTAGAAGGTGTAGCATTGGGCTCTCTCTTGTCCAGATACCATTTAATGGCTTCCAAAGCACCTTCATAGGGGACATTGCTGTATAAGCTTTCAATGTCCAAAGTAGCCATAAAGTCAAAACTAACTTCTCTCTCACTATATTTGAGCGTTTTAATCATATCTGTTGTGTCAAGAATAAAGGAGGGTAAGCCCTGGACGTGGGGCTGCAAAGATGAGTCTATGTATCTCTAAATATTTTCTGTGCCTGAACCTATAGCTGACACAATAGGTCTGCCTTTTGGATTAATAGGGTCTTTATGAATTTTTGGAAGAGTATAACTAAAAAAAACTAATAAGAATCGTATACATTGTATTTTACGCTATTCGACACAAGTAAAAGAATTTGAAAATATCATTAAAAAACACTGGCATGTCCTAAGCGCCGATCCATCTCTGGCTAAAGTATTTACATCTCCACCACAGATGATATACAGGCGAGCACCGAATATAGGTGATAGGGTGATTAACTCAGATCATAAACCTAAAAAATCAGTTACATTTCTGGACAGTTTCCAGGGTAACTTTAGATGCAATTCTTGCACACAATGCAATTTCACTACGAAAATGACTCACTTTCACCACCCTACCAGTGGAAAACCCATTAAAATAAAAGGAAAAATAACATGTTCCACAACTAATGTTATCTATTTGTTAAGGTGCCCCTGTGGACTAGCTTATGTAGGGAAGACCAATAGAGCCTTAAGAACTCATATCGCAGAACACCGTAGTGCCATACGTACTGGAGATGAAAAGAGTTCAGTCGCCAGACATTTCAATAATTGTAATCATCCTGTTGCCTCTCTCCGCTATGTGGGTGTCGAACAGGTTCTTTCAAGAAGAAGGAAAGGAGATATTGAGAAACTTCTTCTCTAACGAGAACTTTACTGGATATATCACCTTAATACCAGAGCTCCCCGTGGTCTAAATGAGGATTTTTCCATCAAACCTTTCCTTTCGTAAAGTATTAATTAGATAACTTTCACGGGTCTTTTTATTCATCTGTATATTTCTCCTTAATGATTATCTTTCTATGTTTCTAAATTTTTATTAATACATCATGTGATGTTCCCTCTTTACTTCTTTATATTGATATTATTTTTGTCCTCACTAGAGATTAATTTAAGTTTTGTTAATAAATGCAGTTTTTAGCTTTTTTTCTTAACACTCTGCACACATGTGACGTGAGGCTTTGAAATCAATTATCCGCCTTTTTTGTGTTTTCTTGTGGTTTCTTCTCTAGGAATTATTTCAGTTATTATTTGCTGTTTTCAGGACTTCTTAGGCTGCTTTAAATTACTTCTATGTGTGACAGTTGAAGGGTCCTGTCACGAGAATGCCTCCTAATAAGTGCGCGCCCTGGCTATCTTGCCAACGAGCCTGGCTCTTTGGCGATGTGGTCAGCGCGTTTGACTATTACCCGGGAGTCTGGAGGTTCAAGTCCCCGCCCAGGCCCTCCTTCGGCCTGCCACATTCTGGCGTAATCGGCAGGATCTGGGGGATCCGAATGGATGGCAGCATGCGTAAGGCATGGAGTGTGAGGACACGCTCCCGAAAGAGGGGGAGAGATGTGACAGTTGAAGGGTCCTGTCACGAGAATATCTCCTAATAAGTGCGCGCCCTGGCTACCTTGCCAACGAGCCTGGCTCTTTGGCGACGTTGTCAGCGCGTTAGACTATTACCTGGGAGTCTGGAGGTTCAAGTCCCCGCCCGGGCCCTCCTTCGGCCTGCTACATATGTGGGTTTTTTCCCTTATTTTGAGAAATGCCTGTGAAACATATATTGTTAGATGGATTAATTGATTGATTGATGTGCTGACTACACCCATGGGTGCTCCCAGCGCTAATTTCATAAGTGTGACCAGCCGTGATGCTTTAACATGAGTGACCTGACGAAGAGCCTGTCGGTTCGAAACGTTGTCTTTTTAAAGTCTTTCTAGTATGTTACATTAAAGTACATATTTTTATTTTGGGAGCTATAATAGTGTCGCGAGTCTTTTCTCTTCTCTTGACAATATGTTTTCGGACTCAGCACCTGAAAACTAGGATGTGCGTGTGTTTACCTCTCCTAGGATGTCCTCAGTAACCAATACAATGAAGAAGATTGGCAGGAGGCGGTACATTTGGTGCATAAAACTTTTACTTGTAACAGACTAGTGGAAATTCAATACAAAATACTGCACAGATTACATATAGCCCCGACCACCCTCCACAAAATATCTCAGACTATTTCTCCCATTTGCTGTAAATGTAAAACAGACCTTGGGTCTCATTCCCATTATTTTTGGGGGTGCAATCAGATTGCTAGATACTGGAGTCACATAGCCAAAGAACTGAGTAGAATTTTTAAGACCACTATACGGAGAATCAAGGGCTTATCTTATTGGGTTTACCTTCTAAAGAATTAGCTCTCTCTCATAATCATTACAAACTACTGGATAAACTCTTGCTCCTTGCTCGCAAATGTATCCTGTTGAAATGGGTGAAAGACACCCCTCCCACAGTAACATTGTGGTACAGAGAAATTTTTAATGTAACGCCTCATGAAAGGATAAGTGCAGTCCTTAAGACCAATGAAGACTCATTTTTTAAAATTTGGAATCCTTTCCTGGACTTTTTACCTTCGGATCTGAGACACACGCTGCTGAAGGACTATCGAATTCTTTACCCAGCTGGTTTTGTATGACTTTCTATCTTCTAATTATTGGAGTTTCTTCTCCCTTTTTCTATCTCGCTTTGCTTCCGTGGTTCGGACTATTATATGTCCTTTGGAAGCGCGAGTACTTTCGTTTGGTCTGTATTATTCTGTGTTTGTACTGTGTCCGTGCTACTCTGTTTCTCACTGGTCGTTGCACTTGGCCTCAGAATTCTACCAGCCATTACAGCTTGTTAGTTTCTCTCTTCATATACTCTGTTTTTCCCCTTTGTATCTGCAAGTCTGTTGCCTTCACCAGTCACTTATGAGCCTTGTTTAGCTCTTTGGTTCTGATTTGCTTTTGTCGAATGTTTTTTGAATTTGCTGTCCCCTTGTGCATTGTGATCTACTGTTTTTGACTTTTGCTGGCTATTTCAACTTTTGACTCTGTCTCCTCCTTGCTTTGGCATTCTCACCGTGTGGCATTTGACCTCAGGACTGTTAATTGACTACGATTTGATTTACTCTTCCAGTGCTGCAAGTTGCCAGATTTGTTTTAAGCTGGATTGACACTGAGCTTCTCATTAGTAAAATCTGTGGAACACTCTTTCTGTCTGCGCCTGTAACTCTGCAAAGCCTGTAACTGTAAACATTCACCTACCATGTTTTCATTTGCAATAAGCACAATGTGAAAATGGGAAAATAGGACTGTTGTTCTGTATAGCATGGATCTCCATTTCTGAAACAATGTATCTTAAGGAGGTTTAAGAAGGTAAATAATCTCTTTATAAGTGTCTTCATAACTCTCACTTTAAAGTGCACCAATTTCATTTGTCATTCTTGCATTCTTGAAGTCTACTTTAAAAGGTTTAAATGCATCATTGTTAAAAAAAAAAAAACACTTGAGTTTTCTCATGCTGGCCATTTTTGCAGTACCTGTCTGTGAAACGCTGTGTTAAGATCCCGCCCCCACCCTCCTGAAAACCCCAGTGTGCTGTGATTGGTCAACTTGATCACTCAGTTGTGAATGGTCCACTATTCGCATGTGTCGGAAATGTCACGCCCCTGAACATAAATGGATTTCTGCTCCAGAGTGTAACTGAGCTTTAGAAACAAATACCAGTGAAGCCTTGTGGGCATAACCGACTTGATTCAAGTGCAAACTATCTGCTTGACGCGAAAATTCAATTGGTGACATCATCAATTGTTGAAAAAAATGGCTAGAAGCTATTGGGGCATTTCAGTCAGCTCTTCAGCAGTGTGTTTTGTGGCAGAGAGCGCTTTTTCTGGAAGTGACTTCGAATTTTTTTCCAACACATACATTTTAAATGCGCATAAAAACAATAAGATTCACTCTACAACATTAAAATTATGAACAACCATAATAGGTGCACTTTAAAGAGCAATGTGCCCACAAATTAAAATTCAGTCATTATCTACTCACCTTTATGCCAGTTGAAACGTGTGAAGTTAGTGCAACACATGCAACACATATTTCTCAGACACTGTTCAAGCTAGAGCTCTCATTTTTCACATGAACAATCTCTCAATATTTTTCAATATTGCTTGTCTCGATTTGTGATTTGTCCTGTGCATCCTTCACCATATAGGATTATGTTCAAAACCCTTGACAATCATCTTCTCCATAAACACTGCACCGATTGAGCTCACACTTGACACAGGTCTACTGGAACCTGAGTTCAATCAAGTTTGAGAAAACCATCAACTTTCAGTCAAATTGTGCAAGCTCGTTATTGGTTTATTTGGTCACGTGACAAAAGATTTTCTTTAACCCTTTAAGGCCTAATGCAAAAATCCCAGCAGATAGTAACCTGTATTTGGGCTGAAGCACAGCTTCTCAGCTTTCAGGAACAGTTGGAATTTTTTTCTATTGCGCAAAACTTACAGTAATTACGGTACTTTCAAAATTACGCGCATATCTGTGTCGGCAACGACACGTTCTTGAAATGCGCACGTTGTCCAGGTTTAAATGGGTTAAATGCAAACATGAAAATGGTCAGAGGGAATCTCATGAAATTTGACATGTACTATGTCCTTGTGATTTGCAACAAGCAAACAGAGTGAGCGTTTCCTGCATGAAGTCTTGGGACCAGGTGGCCATATTGAATTTTTTTATTTTTTTGTCAAGTCATATCTTAGTCCGTATCGAAGATAGAAAGATTCCCATTCCACCATTGGATAGCTGAGGTCATGGTGCTTCTTAAGTATGCAAAAGTTTTTTGATTGGACCGACAGTTTGGCTGACATATTGGATTTTGTTCTGGGTGTTTTGTAATCTTCCTCTCAAGAACCTCACCTCTGGTTGGTGACAATCCCTTTGACACTCAGATGAGCTCTGCCGTCTGATATTGCCTTGCAACCATTTTTGCTCACTCATAGTACAAATATGGCAAAGCCGCAATCAAAGCATGGCAAGTGTGGTGTTGTTGGGTGCAATAAAGAGCACAGAAGTCTATTTTTACTCCCTTCATCTGAGCCTATAAAGACTCAGTGGATTGATTTTATTTTGATGGAAGTGTACCCACAAATATTCCTAAAGTGTTGTATGTGTGCCCTCATCATTTCGTTGACGACTGCTTTCTTAACCTGGATGAGTACAAAGCAGGCTTTGCAAAATATCAGAAGATTAAGCCTGGATCGGTACTAACTGTGACGCAACGACAGATTTGGAAGCTGTAAGTTTAACCATTTTATGTTGCTTTGCTGCATAAATCTACCTAACGTAATAGCCTGTTGAATGTGGCTGTAGCACTGTGGCTAATGTAGCTAAGTTACTGTTGCTAATGTTTGTGTCTTAAATATGCCATACGGTAGTAAATAATACCAGGAGACATTCAACAGGTGTGTGAACATAAACCTCATTTGAAGCTAACTCTTTATACTTGTTTGTAATTTGGATGCTTGGTACAACAGTTCACGGTAACCGAACTTACGGTCTGTTAAACCTGTATTGCAGGGTAACGTTCGTCTCTGTCATTGTTATGAACGCTCGGTAACTACCGCATGTTAGTTCGCGTGCCGTGCTACGTAAAAAATGCACCTGGATAACTTATATGCAGTAATTCTGATTGGTATGCTTGTGTTACTTTGGATAGCGTCAAGGTGTTAGTTTCATCTTAACGTTACCTGATCATAACGGCTACAGCTGAAGCTAACCGGAGTAAGGTGTTGTACTGTGTCTGCAAAGCTGGGCAATAAGGCTGCAATTAGACCAGACGTAGGCTTTGCAGAGCTTGGGGTACGCGTTTGGGTTTGTTAATTGCTGCTGTGCAACAATCGTTTTACTTATCCATGACAGAGGTCAGCCGGGTACTTTGACGTTGTGTGGGCTAGCTCTCTGATGTTATCGCCATGAATAAATAACCATCAGGTTTTTGCTCAAACATTCGCTTTATTTAAGCAATGTTGACAATCAAACCTGGAACACAGAAAGAGACATCTGTCATGAGAAACATAACTAAACATTTGCAATAATCTATTGCAACTATAATATTAGTCTCTGTGGTTTGAAGTTTACTGGTCTAGCTTATCCCACTATCCTCTTGTGAAAGCAACTGCAAAATGCACTACAACGTGTCTGGCATAACAAATGATTTCTCTGCATTGCCGTGGCTGAATTAAATCAAACTCCTGATATGATATTTGAAAATTGAGGTGCTGCAATATACCAAAGCCTCGTTGAGAAATTCCGATCATAGATGAGTGAATGTTTACCCTCATGTACATGTGTCAGAGCGGATTTCTGGGTTGTTTTCACCGCGCTTCAAAATATTAAATTCTAAATCCCCTTATTACTAATAAAACCCCCCAAAATATTGTGACGCCCCCTTTTAAAAATTGTTCCGGAACATTAAAAACCAAAAAAAGTGGAGGTTGGGTCAGAATTTTTTTTCTGGTAGAATTTATCGATTTGCTAGCTCCACATAAGCAACGCTTTACACCCTTTGTGTGTTTTTGCTACGAGCACATTTAGTAGCTTGGTGTCAGAATTGTTTCCTTTAGGTAGAAATGGTGAGCTTTTAGTGAAGTTTCTTCCAGTGAGTATATAACCTGACCATAAAACAATACAGCCACAACCACACACATGCAAGGTGAGACAGTGCGAGCAAAACACTAAAACTTACAACTCCTTGACTTCCTGCTGTAAACATTGCTGCAACACTTCAATAGCTTCCTCCTCCCGTTCGGGGTCGGATTCGGGATCAAACTTGTACGGTCTTAAGCTGGATTTATGGTTCTGCGTCGACTCCATGCAAAGGACACGCCGTCGCCTCGACGCTGTCGTGGACCTTTCGAAGTTCTGCGTTGAGGTCGTTTGCATCGTGCTGTGCCGCGAAGCAATTCACCGACAAACCGCTAGGTGGCGTAGTGAAATCACGTGAGACTCAAGTAGAGTGGACCAATCAGTGACCTTGCGGTCTGCGTCGCTTTGCCGTGCAGTTAGAAAATTTTTGAGGTGCACGGCAGGCGACGCAGAGGCTCTGCGATGGGGGTTCACGTCGCCGCAGAGGCTCTGCGTAGCGATGGCGTCAGTTCGACGCGAACCATAAATCCAGCTTTACAGTACTTGATGCCGCAGAGAGCTGTCCTGAAATACCTGCTATCTTGGTTTCTTAGTTTTTCGAGTCTGCACCCTCCTCCGGAATCGAAGCAGCCAGGCAGCCAATCAGAGCAGTACCTCATTAACATAGCATCCCCGCCCACTCAAAACAGCTCATAGTTCATGCCGGCACAGACGGGGTGAGAGAAGAGGTCTCTCAAGGCCTGGATGTGTGTGTGTTTTTTTTTTTTTTAACTGAATTCATAACATTATTTTAAAGACCAACTGGACATGTTTTAAACAACTAAATCAAGCATAATATGGGACCTTTAAATAAAACATTTATTAGAATGTTTTATGGTTGGGTCAAATAAAAGCATCAGCCTATTATGTGGTCTTTCTGCAACTCCACAAGTGCAACGGCAAAATCTACAAGGACAGCATGAAAAGGAGGCTTGGATTTGGATTTTGACTAATTGAATAATCAGAAAAAAACAGCCGACAGTTGGTCAACCAATATTTGTTTTAGTTGGAAACTGTCCGAATTACACCATCATTTTGCATAATTTTTACCGCAGACTTTATACTAAAAAAAAGTTCACAATTGCGCACACCCACCTGCCTTCACTAATTTGCTCCCTACCTGATGAGAACTCCTAGACTCTTCCATATTTATTGAGTTATGCATTGGTGTACATCACAGAAATGGCAATGAGACTGGGCAAATAACTGTTGTTCCTCAGATATATCAAAATCATCACACATTGTCTTCTTTGTTTGAGAGTCTGTTAAGTCGGCTCAGCAGTTAGCATTTCAGTTGACTTGAGGAGAGCTGTTTCTGCGTCTGTGATCTACACCTATGAATGAGTGAATGAATGAGGGCAGGGAGGGTGCAAGCATTTGTAAACTTTTTTTAAACACAATGGCTAGTACATAATTTATGCTAAATAATGGTGTTGTTCAGGGATTTTCCAGTCACACTGCAATCGTTTGACTTCAGGAGACTTGAATTATGCAGCAGGAGCTGTATTGAGTAATTTCATGGCCTTTTTTGATGTTTTTGGGCCTCTAAAGAACACTAATGACAGAATCTTCTTTAACTTTAGTTGTTCCCAAGAAGGCTGCCGGGGATTTTTTCTTTGGTATATTCCAATTTTTACTTCGCCCCACCCGAGGGGTGAGGGCAAGGGGTATTGTTTTTGGTTCGGTTCTGTGTTTTTGTTTCTGTGTTTGTGCGTTTGTTTCTGTGTTCGTTTGTTTGATTGTTAACACTCTAGCGGCAAAACCAATGGGCACATTCACCCCAAATTCGGTTTAGGGATTGCCACTGACCCAGAATAGATCCCTATTGAATTTCGTACAAGTAGGTGAAAGTATGTGCGAGGGCCGGGGTTTGTTGTGCCTGGCACCACTTGTTTTTTATGTATCAACAAACTTCGCCCATTTTTCAACAAGTATGGAGCTGAGTAGATGATAGAATTTTCATTTTTGGGTGAACAGTTTCTTCAAAGAAAAGGGAGCCATTTGTTAAAATCCTGGGATTGCATTTTTGGTTGACTTGAAAACCAGTATTCACAGAGGACCCTCAAGACACCAAGATTTCAAAAGCCCCCATGCCTTACCTGCTCAGAAGTGAATTTTCATCCTTGTTCAAGTTAGGAATTGGGCCATTTCTTGAGCGTATGGTCTTCAGAGCACTGCAGGGAAGAGTTTTGGGGCGGACACAGGCATAATATTCAGCATCTTCCTCCTCCATGTACTCACAGAGAGCCTGGTCCCTTTTCATCCGGATGCCACACTGAGATTCCTCCTTTTTGCTTCCATTGTAGAAGGTTCCTGTGAATATGATCTTATCATAGTTGTTCTCACTGATTCTGTTGAGGATCCCAACAGCCTCAGAGGAGTGCATGAGAACTACAGACACCTGTACAACTCCAGGCCAGGACAGAAGGAAACGCACGTGATAAGAGCCATTGCGCAGGTCAGTGACTTCTCCTGATGCAGAGGCCTGGAGTTCAGGAGAGTGGATACGAGCAAGGATGAAGTCGCCTCCATACGCTTTTGGGATCCCCCTATAGTCCTTCATATTCACCAGCACAGTCAAGGTGTCCCCCACATAGTACTGGGCTCTGGGCTGCTCTAGGCTGACCGCACTGTGCTGGCCACTCGATGAGCTTTCAATAGAGCTGAAGTTTTCAGTTTCTGGGAGTTCATTCCATATGGAATGCTTTATGTCATCCGCAGACATCTCGCTGAATGGAATTTCTGTTGGCTTCTGAAGAAGGGAATTATAATAAATAGTGTATAACTCAAAGGTTGCTGTAATTGACATACATCAAGTATTGTAGCCAGCCAACATCTACTTCATGATATTTTGGGAAACAGTGTTAGAGATGTCATTGGCTGTCTCCACAGCGGTCTGAATATAGTGCAGTGATGACAGACAGATTTGAGTTCTGAACTGATAAGTCTGAAAAAATGCACAACTCACATTGTTTAGCTTCATGTTGGCAGGATATAGAGGTTCCAGCAGTACCTATGGGATCAGAGAGCATCCAGTTTAGCTTGTTGTCACAAACTGCACCCTCATTTATAGCTGAGCTGAAAATTAGAAAATTAGATTTAGGCTATAGAGTGCAATATTGTTAGCGACCAAATATAAGCAAATGACGGTGAAGTAATCTATTTTTCAAGAGTGGTTACCATGGCATGATGCATTGACTGAATTTAAACAATTGCTTAGCATTAATTACAGCAAGCTTCAGTTGTCGCTATTAATCAGACAATAGCGTTCGCTTTCACTGAGAGGCTCTGCGATGTCAGAGCTATATTTTCTGGATGATAACCTCAGCGGTGCGTGCCTTAGTCAGAATATTATAAATAAGATGTGTTGCCGCGCTACATTATTGACGTGATACCTTCAAATATGATTCTCAGTTCGCTGAATTCATTCGCTAATTTCTGATCATAATCAAATTGACCTTTATATTGTCCGCTAACGTTAATGTACAGAATGGTTATGGCAGTCAGTTGAGAACAATAACTCAATCCAAAACTCGTTGGTTATGAACTTATGATCGGAATAAGATGAGCAAAGCTTGACTTGAGATAAAGCACACAAAATTTTCAGAGTGATGTAACGGTTTCTTTGGAATAGGTGTTTGTGGCACTATCCTGTGACCCTGAGCTGTGCCATCACACGCTTTCAGAGTACGAGATTACGGACACATCTCTGTCATTAATTATTGACTACTGCACATTCAAATTGCTCTTGATAGCCAGTCTTTTTTTACATGACGGGGATTAATTACTGTTTTTTTGCTTCATCCTTATTCCTCTTGAATTGATTTAGGCCTAATTAAATATTGTACAATATGGTATGCTTCAAAGTACCAGTTTACGGACGTGTCACTTTTATACATATATTTCCGACAATTTGTTCATATTTGCTTTGTCCTGTAAAAAGCCATAAGGTTTAAAGACAGCCGAAAAAGAAAAGGCAATATTGCAGGTGGTTGCGACTTTCATAACACGCTCCCCCACTTCTAAAAATAGCACTACAACCCTGGCAGTAGCGGATAGGGAGCTAATGTAGATGTTGTAGAACAGGGGTGATGTGATGAGTGGATGGGATTCTGGAAATTATGCAGGCAGCAGCATTCTGGAATCATTGAAGTTTAAGGAAAGATTTATGTGGAAGACCAAAGAGAAGTGAGTTGCAATAATCGAGACAGGAAGTATCAAGAGAATGGATAAGAATAGTGGTGGTGTTAGGTGTGAGGGATGGGCGGAGGCAATTACTGTTTCGTAGGTGGAAGTACGCAGTCCGGGTAACATTATAGATGTGAGCATGAAGAGATAAAGTTGAATCGAGGATGACACCCAGACTCTTAACCTGTGAAGGGGATATTGAATACTGATCAACAGTGAGGGAAAAGTATCAGGTCTCGATAGGGTGGATTTAGTGCCAATAAGTAAAATTTTTATCACTGTTTTACCACTGTTAAATTTGAGAAAGTTGACCGAGAACCAGAATTTGATTTCATGAAGACAGACACAGAGGGTGGTGGGTGGGAGGGTGGTGTTTGGTTTGGTTTAGTGGTAGAGCTGGGTGTCATCCGCATAGCAATTAAAGTTAATGTTGAATTTGCGGAAAATATGGCCAAGAGGACGTAAGTAGATGAGGAAAAGAAGGGGGCCCAGGACAGAACCCTGAGGAATGCCGGAGGTAACTGGAAAAGGTTGAGATTTGAAAGAATGGAGTTGAATGAACTGAGTACGGCCAGAAAGATATGATTTAAACCACTGAAGGGGTGTATCTGAAATACCAATAGACAGTCGGTCAGTGAGAATATTGAGGGAAATGGTATCAAAGGCTGCACTCAGATCAAGAAGGATGAGAATAGATAATGGTCCAGAATCTTCTGCCATGAGGAGATCGTTAGTGATTTTGACAAGAGCAGTTTCTGTGCTATGGAGGGAATGGAAACCAGACTGGAATTTTTTGTATCGATTATTGTCGGATAGGTGAAAATGGAGCTGAGAGGCAACTATTTTTTGAGAATTTTGGACAGAAAAGATGAGAAAATAGGGCAGAGGTTATTGAAATTGTTAGGGTCAGTGCCAGGTTTTTTGAGAACAGAAGTAATAGAAGCTACTTTGAAAGAAGAGGGAACAATGTCAGGGGAAAGAGAGGAGTGAAAGATGGTGGTTATCAAAGAAGCAAGGAAGTGGGTCAAGATGACAGGTAGCAGGCTTGGATTTTCTAATGAGGGCTGAGATTTCTGTTTCAGAGGAAAGGTAGAAACATGAAAAATGGCGAGAAAGTGGAGGAGAGAGCCAGGGGTTGAGCGCTATTAGAAGTGGCCGAGGGCAATCGTTAGTGGATCTTATCCACCATGGCAATAAAGAAGGACATTAAAGAATTACAGAATGCAGTAGAGGAAAACTGAGAGGCCAGAGGGTGAGGGGGGTGAAGAATCTTGTTGAACAGTGAGAAAAGTGTCCACGTGTTGCCTTCACCTGATGTTATTAAACCAGAGTAATAAGAGGATTTAGCACATTCTTGTACATAAGAATGTGATTACTATACATTTCTTTATGCACCGTTAGTCCAGTTTTCTTATGAAGATGTCCCAGGTGGCGACCTTTAGCCTTTAGTTAGCGTAAAGCAGGAGTGAACCAGGGAGCAGAACGGGAAAAGGAGACGCTACGTGTTGCGGTGTGTAGGCTTCCTGATGTCTAACTAGTCCATAGACTTCACGTCAGTTGTGAGTTGAGTGGCCCGCTGCACTGAAGCATATATGATTCTCTAGATTGCCTGGGCTGCTTTGTGCTGTCCAGCAACGCGGCTTCACTGGTTGCTTAAGGTTGTGTGTGTGTGCTCGCCTCAGCTGCGACCATGTAGCTGATTACTGTACTCTGAACACGAACACTATGATTGCTCTCCAGAAGGCCAATTCACAGGAGGCAGGACTACAGGTATTGCGGATTGCATACCTGACGTCTGTCAGCTGTGTGCTGAGTATCCCGCTGTACTGAAGCAATCCATTGTGACTCGCTTTCCTAAGGCAGAGCTTTATGTTGATCAGCTTAAAGGGATAATGTCATATATTTCAAGTTGTTAATTATTAGCACATTTGAACAGGTAAGTATTGTTTGTGCGAGTATGCCTTACTTTTGTGACCAATGCTCAGCTGGATTGGCCTCAGCTGATGCCCACTCCACTTGCATGTAGTACCTTGGGTTGGAGCATGCAACTCAGGCTACTGAGTCGCTGTCTGACTGTATTGTGCCACTCTGGGGCCTCGACTGTGTGAGGCTCGCCTGGCCATGATGCGTGAGCCAACCAGCAAAGGACGGGGTGCCCCCAAGCACTCTCTGCCTACTTAGTCAGTGGCAGGCGCTCCGGCTAAAAAGCCGAAAGGGGACGTGGACCCAACCCTGGATCAGTTGGAAGTCCAGGTGGCGTCATTGACCCAACAGGTGCAATCACTTCCAGCTGATGATGATGCCATTTCTCTTTTTGCTGACTACGACCTTGAGATGAGCTCAGTGTCTGGGTCAGCCAATTGTGGTTCACATTCTGCATCGGAGTGAGGGAGTGAAGCCTCTGTACCACCTGATATTCGTGAGCTCTTCTCTAGAGTAATTAAGGCCCTGGATATACCCGTAGAGGAGGCGGATGTACCAGGTAGGATTGATGTGCCTCAGTGCCCCCAGTTTTGTGCCGCACTGAGTCAAATTTGGGCTAAAGTCAATGAGTGGCTTCGCATCTCTAGCTGCTGTAGGCCTTGGACTTACATGGCATCCCCAAAATCACTTGGGCTTGACCAGTACCCAAATAAAATACCAAGAGATTACGCGCACATCCAAGTATTACAACAGGTGCAGGACAAACAATAACGTCAAAAACTGGAAAAGAGATGTCCGCACACTGTTAAATGAGCTCCCAAAAAAACTTTTTAATGTACAACAGTTTCGGCCGATATGGCCTTCGTCAGGTACAAACAAGGGCAAGTGAATACGTGGAGGTATACCAGAATGAATAGAGGCAGCAGCCAATCATTTTGATACAGTTACGCAAAACGAGTGCCTGATCCCCAAAACTAAGAGACAGGAAACTAATTCCTCCCATTGCATCATTAAATATTCCCCTATGGGCTCTGAATTCAGAAATATCATTCTCAAACATTGGCATATAATTGAATCAGACCCGAGACTTAAAACTGTATTTAAAGAGCCACCATCTCTAGCCTTTAGACGTGCCTCTAACTTAAAGGGGACCTATTATGCTGATCCTTCTTTTAATACATATTAGTAATGTTATAATGTTGGTTGTCCATGCTCAACCTCTGAAAAGTTTCTAAACATAAGATACAGGGGTTTTGCCATAATCCAAGAACATGATTTCGTGAGCATGATTTCCTCTCTGAACAGCTCCTCACGAGATCTTCACGAGATCTGGGTAAAACCTGACGTCAGGTTGTGCCATCCAATTAGTACAGACCTAGCCAGAGCCAATCATGGTGCTGGACCTGCCCACACCGGAAACTATTCTAGCAGGCACTAACAACGGCAGATCATACTATGCCTTAGTAGCATCTTCACTTTTGGAAATACGAAAGAAGAACCGCAAATCATTTGAGGTGCAATTTTGTCAGTATCTCTCCCAAAGCTGCTTGTCCGTTTACTTTTGGACGCAAAGAAAAACAATGATTTTTCTTCCAAAAGACGATGCCACCAGAAATCAGTGGGTAGCTTTTTTTTTGTTTGCTGGTAGCAAAAAGCCACGGCCAAAGGGAACGTTAGCTGATTGTGCTCAGCATTTCACCAAAGACAGCTTTGTCAATAAAGGATAATTCGGCACAGGATAAGCGTTTCAGCTGCTTCTCAAACCTGAAGCAGCTGCATCGATCAAGCTCTCGGAGCCACAAGCTGTAAGTAACGATATAACAGCAAATAATGTAAGTGAAGCTAACGTGTTACGGGTGGCTAGCAGGGCCGCTAGCGATAGTTAGCACTAACAACTGGCCTCAAACGCAGGCTTGGTAAAATATCTGAAGATAAAGCCTGTATCGGTCGCGACTGTCCATGACTCACAGACTAAGAAGCTGTAAGTTGCTTTTACTGCATAAGCCAACCTGACGTGATAGCCAGTTGATTGTGGCTGTAGCACAGCGGCTAACGTAGCCAAGTTACTGTTGTTAACGTTTGTGTCCTAAATATGCAAGAGTGATATCAGGGGAAATTCTACAGAAGGTGTGTGAACATAAACCTCATTTGAAGCTAACTTTTAATACTTGTTTGTAATTTGGATGCTTGGTACAACTGTTCACAGTAACAGAACTTGCTGTCTGTAAAACCTGTATTGCAAGGGTTTGTCTCTGTGGTTGTTATGACCGCTCGGTTACCAGCTACTGCATGTTAGTTTGCGTGTCCTGCTAATTAAAAATGCTCCTGGTTAACTTATATGCAGTAATTCTGATCGGTATGCTTGTGTTACTTCGGTAAGCATCAATGTGGCAGTTTCATCATAACGTTGCCCGATTGTAGCCTCTACAGTTAGTGATCGCTTCACTTATCCACGACCGGGATCAGCCGGATACTTCACAAATGTCTGAGCAAGCTCTCTGGTGCTACCGAGAAAGCAATGCGAAACGCAGAAGCTCTACCGGTTTACAAATGATTTCTCTGCACTACCTTTACATAATTTCATCCCCCTTTAGAAATTGTTGTGGCTAATAAAAAGCCGAAAAAGGCGGATATTAAATAGGTAATTCTTTCCTGTAGAAGTGATCGATTCGCTAGCTCCACATAAGCAACTTGTCCGCGCTAACGGAACGTACGGTTTGCAAAACCCGGATCATGTTCATAACATAACCGAGCTCGACTGTATTATGTTCATAACATAACCGAGCTCTCTCTAGCTGTCGCATACTATCCATAAAGCTGCTTTCACATCAGACACCAAACGAATTTTTCGCGCGACAGATTACATTCAAAGTCAATGCAAAGACGCGAATACGGGCATGTCAAGCCGCTTTCACACCGGACGCGCGACAGATTACATTCAAAGTCATGACCACTTATCAGCTACTGCATGTTAGTTCCCCTGCTCTGCTAATTAAAAACGCTCCTGTTTAACTTATATGCAGCGATTCTGATCGATTTGCTTGTGTTACTTCGGTAAGCATCAATGTGAGAGTTTCATCATAACGTTGCCTGATTGTAGCCACTACAGATGAAGCTAACCGGAGAGGTGCTGTATGTGTCTGCCGAGTTGGGCTGCAGTTAGACCAGACGTAGGTTTTGCAAAGCTTGGGGTGAGTTTTTGGGTGCTTGTGAACGATCGCTTTACTTATCCATGACGGGGTCAGCCTGATACATCCTCAATGTCTGAGCAAGCTCTCTGATGCTACCGGTGAAAGCAATAGGGAAAAGCACAGGCTATAACGTGTATGGTATCACAAACGATTTCTCTGCATTGCTGTCGATTAAATATTAAATCGGCGACTGAATATTAAATTATTTCCTGTAAAAGTGATCGATTCGCTAGCTCCACATTAGCAACGGTTCACGCAGACGGAACTTACGGTCTGTAAAACCTGTATTATGCTCATAACATAACCGGAGCTCTAGCTTGCTCTCGCGCACAATCCATAATGCGCCCGTTCTCCGCGAGGAAACGCTTGTCATTCTGATGCAGTAAGTAAACCATTACCACGGGCAATTTCCGAAAAGGCCGTTTAGCTTGGAGCTTTCGCCCCTCCGTCATATACCAGCGCAGAAGCTGTTCGTTGCTCCACGCTAACAACACACCACAGCTGTGCACACGACCCAGCAGGTCCTAATACACACCGAAGCAGTCCATAAGCTGTTGGTCCACTTTTAGCTGCTCCTCACTGTCCATGTTTCCCTCTAAACTCAGACCCACCGGATTCCTACGGTCTCCGGTCTACACTTGGGCATGTCGACCCGTTCTACAAATGTGTCTATATGGGGTGGATTCTAGCTTCCCCTGCATCCTAGCTAGGAGTAGAAAAACTGCGGTACTCACCAACTGTTGCCGTAGCAAACTGTGGCCGATAGCAAATTTGAGCTTGCGCTGACAGATATCTTTTCGTCCTCCACTTTCGCCGCTGCGTTTGTTTGAACAAGATCATGTCATTAGATCTATATTCAAGTATAACGTTAGATTGCAGAATTTGCCCG
Source organism: Gymnothorax javanicus (assembly GCA_029692085.1). NCBI lineage: Eukaryota > Metazoa > Chordata > Actinopteri > Anguilliformes > Muraenidae > Gymnothorax > Gymnothorax javanicus. Next base: position 12,547,676 of record CM056197.1, read on the forward strand.
CCGCTTCCTTATCAGATTGCAGACGTGTCTCAGGTTTCACTCTGGGGAGCCGGACATTGAAAACTGCGTTCTGCAGCCTCGTCCCGCCCAACTCCGCCCTCCACAGAGCTGGCCAGTCAGAAGAAAGTGGGTGCACGGGGAGTGGGGGCCATAGCGGAAGAGCCACCCCAGTGAGGCGTTTCAGGCAGAGACTACAATGTACTACAAATGCAGTTTTTTGAGGATGGCAGTATGAGCGAAATAAATACCCTTTTTTTACTTTGCGCGATCAGGAGTACTCTAGGGGAGTCAAACACCAAAATATAAACTTGGAAAAATAGCAAAATAGGTCCCCTTTAAGGGATCAACTGGTCAGGTCTTACATTCCTGCTAATAAGCAACACTCCTTTCTCGATAATATTTCTGACGGTAATTACAAATGTGGTAATTGTGCACAATGCGGTTACACTCGAAAATGCAATACCTACACACATCCACACAGTGGTAAACCTCTTAGAGTACGTGGTATTATCACTTGTAGCACATCATTTGTTATACATTTACTTAAATGTCTGTTTGGTCTTGGTTATGTAGGCAAGACTACGAGACCCCAACGTATCCGTATCAGCGAGCACCGCAGTAATATTAGATGTGGCGACGTGCACAACCATGTTGCAGCACACTTTTTGTCTGCTGGCCACAACATCAGTTCCCTTAAATATGTTGGTATTGAGAAAGTAGAAAAACCCCCCCAGGGATGGTAACCATGAACGCTTACTTTTACAGCGTGAAACCCACTATATTTATGCTCTCAATACTGTCTCCGATTGGGTTAAGTGAAGAATTTGATATTAAACCCTTTTTAAAGGTTTTAGAGATCCTAGTATTCTTACCTTACATTTGCCTGCGCTCAAAAAAAAAGAAACCCCATGAAATGTTAGATTTACTTAAAAATGTGATGTCAACTGGTTCCACAAAACTGAATTAAGTACATTCCACTCAATGCAATTAATTAAACTGGCCAAAAATGTTAGAAGTCAAATACAGGTTACGCAAAGCTATTGCTTGGAACCAACTGACATAACATTAAGTAAATCTAACATTTCATAGGGTTTCATTTTTTTGAGTGTGTACAGTGCAGAGTATTTTCAATATATTTTTATTTATTTTTTGTCTTTTATTTATCCACCAGTTTTTGGGGCATATTGATTTACTTTTGGAATGTAAACATGATTAATGGTCTTATATCTGCTCATACATTGTGTGTGTTTTGAAATTGTATTTATCCAGGTTGAGATTTCCTACATAGGAGGTGAATAGCTCCGTATTCTTTAATGCATGCGTTTTCTCTGTTCCTGCCATCCGTCTTTACTTGTCGTAGGCTGGCTGACGCACACACCTCAATGTAATGGCATTATTTTTATATTATAGTCCAGACCACAGTGTATTATACTTTTCATGTATGAACAATGCAGATATAATTCTTCAGATATTTTTTATATTATTTTGTGTAATTCACAGGTCCTTATATGTGTCTGTTGGACAGGTTGCCCTTTAATAGGTTGATTGATGTACCTGCCCACTTCCACATCACGAGTTTTTATATCTACCGCCACGTATTCACTTGCCCTTGTTTGTACCTGATTAAGGCCACATCGGCCGATACTGTTGTACATTAAAAAGTTTTTTTGGGAGCTCATTTAACAGTGTGCGGACATCTCTTTTCCAGTTCTTGACCAGTATCCACCCATGGACTCTGTAATTGCTGCTATGGTCCTCACTGACAAGGAAATAATTGGGAGAGTACCCCGATGTCCCTGCGGCCCTTACCGTGCAAGAAATGAGCGGTTGAAGGGCACTTATACTTCTTTGGCTTTGCTAGCTCTACTGTTGAATGCAGCTACTCTGCTTCAGTCTTGTCAGGACCTCTTGATGTCTCGTGTGTCGTCTGACTATGGCCAGTCTTTAGTCGACGAGATGAGCAGGTGTCCATGTTCCTCACTCATCTTCACACTGAGATGGCTCACGGTAATGGTAAGAGCTTAGCAGGGGTAATTCTATCACGCAGGCAGCTCTGGCTTTCTCAAACAAAGATGCCATAGTCGGCTCAGAAACCGTTCCTGGACCTCCCAGTTACTGCCAGCCACGTTTTTGGCCCTGGTCCAGATGCTATTCTAGAACAGATAGCGAAACTGCCGAAGGACAGGGAGGCCCTGCAGTCTTTCATGGGCTACCCTGCACCTCGGGGTCCGACCCAAGGTCATTGGCAGCTAAGACCACAGTTTTCTCCTGCTGTCAAAGGGTGCATGAGTTCGACCCTGAAACAACCTCACCCCTTTCTGCCATGCCAGCAGGCTCAGCGGTTACCTGCTCCGCAGTGGCGCCAGCAAGGGAAAACTGCACAGCAGAAACAAAATGGCTGGCACAAAGATTTCAAGAAGCCAAGGACTCCGGCGGCCACTTTTGGCTAATTCTCTTATATATTAATTGCTTTTTCAGCCCTTTTTTGCCTGTGTCCCAACTTTCTTGAGACCTGTTGCAGCCAGAAAATTTGAAATAAGCTCATTTTGTGGATAAAAATGTAAAATGTCTCAGTTTCAACATTTGAAATGTTATCTATGTTCTATTGTAAATAACATATTGGCTCATTTGATCTGAAAGTCAATGCATTTTGATTTTATTCACAATTTACTCTTTGTCCCAACTATTTCGGAATTGGGGTTGTAAAATGTCTCAGTTTCAACATTTGAAATGTTATCTATGTTCTATTGAAAATAACATATTGGCTCATGTGATCTGAAAGACATTGAATTTTGATTTTATTCACAATTTACACTTCGTCCCAACTATTTCGGAATTGGGGTTGTAGATCCTAAGCTGATGTCTTCACGGGAAAGCAAAAGAAGCAATCGTTCCCTAAGGAAACCACATGCAAACTTTGCAGTGTTTAATGACTGCTTACACTGAGTTCTGATTTGAATGCATAAACTGAAATCTGGAATAGTTAATGGGCTTGGAAGCCGAGTAACCACTTGTGGTTTCTAGTTATTAATTATTATTAGTAGTTTTTTTTTCACATTATTGCTCGACTGGGTGGAACACGAGATCACTTTACAGAAATTTCCATTGATAATTAATGACACCCCAGTATACAACGCTGCTCGTAGTTCTGGTCATCTTGCCTACACTTAAGCTAACGTTACCTAAAATAAATTGATTTAATTGTGTGCTTGCTTCAGCAAGGCAGCACACTCTGTTCTCTTACTACTTCTTCTTCTTATTATTCTTCTTCTTCCATCTACATTTGGCCCACTAACTCTTCCTAACTAAGGGAGCATGTCAATATTCTGAACAGTGAAAGCATTCATTTTTGAACGGACGCCTGTTCATTTTTGGAGGCATTCCAGGCTGCAAACCTGGTCACTGGGTTCGATGATGAACACACTTCTGTTCATTTTCTGATGAGTTCATTTCCCGATGTGTTCATTCTCCGATGCCTGCCCAGGGCCTGATGCGTTCATCTATGTGTGAAGTGAGCTTTTAGATTATGGGCGTGGATATTCTTTTGTGAACGACGACTGAATATGGATGACGGATTATATAAACGCTTGTACAGGCCTGTTTTAAATTCTCAGTTCCTTAAAGTGAAATAGTTCTCATTGTAATTGTTAGTTTTTTTTTCACATAAAGATCAAATTGTTCTCATTGTCATTGTTAGAATTTTTTCAAATACTGGGTATAATCTGCCTGCTAAAGATCATTTGCCAATTTAGGTGACGCTTCAGGAATGGGACTATACGCGACCTACTCCTGTTCTCTGAACAAAAACATAGTCCGGTTATCTAAACAAAAACATATTAAACTTAGTCGACTGCACAAATTAAGTATTAATCGTGCACATCATCCAAAAGTCTTGTCACCGGTATTCCAGCGTGTCGCATTAATTCAGGTCTCACTCAGTGATCTCGTATCCCTGAACCAGCTAATCCCCATGGCATCACAAGACTACTTAGTCGTTTATCTTGCAATCAAGCTTATTCATTAATTAAACTGATAACACCCTTATAATAAGGATTATATTCATAAAGGGGGAAGGTGGGGGGAGAAATATTTATTAACATTCAGACATACTGATATTAAATAGCCTACTGTGCACATGCAGAGGTTTTACTTTGCTCATCTGATTATCTAGATCTGGACTTGTCGTCGGCAGCTCCCACAGAGCGGCGGTTTCATATGTTGTGATTTCAATCTGAAAAAAATACTGTGCAATAAATGAGAAACGCAGTGTCTACGTGTCCGAAAGTCGGACAGGGTTTTAATATATCTCCGTGTCCGACAGTCGGATGGTTTTAATACAACTCCGTGTCCGAGAGTCGATTATTGTTTTTAATTTCTTCTAATCTACTGTATCTTTTAGATATTAAACGTGAATATTTTGATAAGAGGGCTCAGTTCAAGATGAGTACCGAGAATTTCAATCAATGTTTCTGTTTAAGCTCTGCTCAATAAAGTGAGTCGACATTGGCGCGGGACTTTGTGCATTTATGACGAATTTAGCGACCGTCGTACAGAGATCCTAAAATACTCCGTGTCCGAAAGTCATAAAAGTTCTAATTTTTCGAGTATTCAAGCAATTATTACACACTTAAAAATGTTGGGTTTAAAACAACCCAAGTTGGGTAGTTTCCCAACCCAGCGCTGGTTAAATATTGGACAGAACACACGCTGGGTTAATTTAACCCAACAAATTGGGTTGGTTCCCTTAATACAACAATTAGATTGTTTATACAACCCAATTGGGTTGTTCATATAACCCAATTAAGGGTTCACATTGACTACACTGCTGGGTTCTTTAAACCCAGCAAGTTGGGTTGGTTCCCTTAATACAACAATTGGGTTGTGAACCCAATTGGGTTGTTCATATAACCCAATTAAGGGTTCACATTGACTACACTGCTGGGTTCTTTAAACCCAGCAAGTTGGGTTAGTTCCCTTAATACAACAATTGGGTTGTTCATATAACCCAATTAAGGGTTCACATTGACTACACTGCTGGGTTCTTTAAACCCAGCAAGTTGGGTTGCCAATATATAATTATTATTTATTAATATAATAATAATAATATAATAATAATAATTATTATTATTATATTATTATTATTATTATTATAATATAAGAATAAAAATAAATAAAACAAGATACAGTTTAAGGAAGAGTATGTGTGAAATAACATGATATAATAATATTAATAATAATAATAATAATAATAGAATTTATGTATAACGCACTTTGCATTTGAACGACAAATCTTTAAGTGCTAAATATAATAATAATATAATATAGACTAGTATTTGACACGTCTCAGCAAGTATTACTTTGTACCTAAAATATAAAAAATAATAAGAATAATAAAAAAAATACTGATAATAGAATATAAGCCTATATGTTAGTGCCATGAAACTGATTTAATAATTTAAGAATAATCTTCTTAGCACGATAACATACAGTGGCTGATTGCCAAATGTCACTTTCATCATCTTACTGATGTCTTACTAACAAAAACATCTTTAGTTTTCTTGTCCTGACATAACTTCGTAATAAGCTAGTTTCATTTATGTTAGCTAAAGAGATACATCAAATTCAACATGTTCATTACAGTTAAAAAAATATAAAACAACTCCTCGCTTGTGAAATGTTATTCCTTGTTTCTTGGTTTCGGCGTTTCTTTCACGGGAATATCCATAAGCGGCACAAAAGTCTGGCATTTTGGTGCCAGTCAGATGCACAGCGGTCTGACCGGGTCTGACTGCTTGTCAGAAACCCCGGCCCAAGATGGCGGCCGTGTTGACGCGTCTGACAAGCCTGTATGTGGCATCTACGTGCATACATCGATGCAGTGGACTAACGTTGGCTAGCTAGCTGAAGCCTGCTAGCATGCAGCGGGCTAGCTAAAAAAACACCGATTCACCACCGCGCTCAGATTAATTCATAAGATTTTTTATTTTTATAACACTCTCCCACATAAGTGATAACTAACGTTGTCCTCCTAGCTATAATACATAATGCATTTCTCTTGTCATTTCGAGTAATAACAACATAGTTTGGTTGCTACATAGCTAGCCAGCTAACGTGTTAGCTTGCAACGTTTGAGGAAATTAAGTTTATGCTACTAACGTTAGCTAACAGTTAGCTTGCTAACGTACCAACCGATTCCTGAAGCTAGTACTCAACAATGCTTCACGAACTTACATCTTAACAACTATATGAAGCTTTATAAAATAATATAAAGTCAACTATATGGTAAAACAATAGTGGGCATGTAACAAACCTTGCTTTGTACTGAATTGATCCAGAGACGCCAAGTCTCAACGTCTTAGGCGTGAGTAGTGGCATTAACAACTTTTTCCGTAGTCAGCAATTATTCAATCAACGCGCACTGAAGAAATTCACTCGCGGAATTTAAGTCATTGTGCATCAAGTTAATCAGTTTCACATGCATCCTCACGGAGGATTTCCCCACTAATGACACGAAAATCGATTACGACTCGGGAATTCTCAGGCTTGTCTTTACTGAGGGATTGACAGCAATGGAATTGCATAAAAACGTTTCAAACGGTCTTATTTCATTAAAACAATTTAAACGATCACGAAACACATGCATTTTCCATTGTTTCCTGAGTAAAGGGAAGCACAGGAAGTCCGGAGTCATAATCGCTTTCCATGTTACTTGTGATGAGGTGCACCTGTATGCAAGTGAAACGGAAACTTAAGTGCACAAGGAGTTTAACTCCGCGTGAGAATATCATTAAGCGTTCAATGACTAATTGCGGACTACGGTGAATAAGCCTAAAAAATGCGTGGGACCTACGTCGAATGCGTGAGACTTGGCATCTCTGTTGCTCATCAGATGAGATGAGGGGTCCGAACATAACCAACTGTCGGGGTCGAGTTTGTGGGTGGTGCTTAGTTGCGCATGCCCGAACGTCAACCCAAGGTGTTTGGTAGTCCAAAATAAACCAACACAACATTTTAGAAATTACAACCCAACAGCTAATAACTCCATCCCCAACAGAAATAACCTAGAGAATTGGGTTGTCAGAATACCCAATTCAATGAAAATAACCCAATTAAATTAACCAACAGGCTCAACCTAGCAGTTGGGTTGAAAAAACAACCCAGCATTTCTTTGAGTGCGGACGTACAAACTTGGCCATGTTTGTGTTCGACCTTCACAAAATGCAAATTGATAGTTATCGACTTTTCTTGGTCTTTTTATTCGTCTGTTTTCTTCCGTTGAAGATAGACAGCAGTCTTTATTCGGTATCTCTTTTGAAAATTAGTCAGATGGATTGAACAGATTCACGCTTTATTTCCACACCAGAGATAAAATAGTGCTTGAAGTCAGTGAGCAAATCAATTCCATGACCATTGACATTGTGAATTAAATATTGCATGAACGATCAAGCCTGTCCGACGCAAAATGCAAAATAGGGGAGACCGGGGTTACCTTGTCATGATTTTGTATTAGGCTCCATAACTCTTTGTTGTTTAAACTTAGAGAAATACCTTTATGGTATATGTGTAGTGCAGAATGTCGCCTACAAAACTTGTATTGATACAGTCTCCGTATAACATATATTTATGTCACAATATTCAATTTTCGATGCATCACAAACATGCCGAAGTAACTCCACACCCGGGGTTACTTCGTCACATGGGTGGGGTAAAATCGTCATAGTAGGCAATCAGCTGAAGCTGAAAAAGACGGTCCGATATTCTCATAACAGAAATGGTGAGAACTGTTTTATTTTTACAACGAACCAACACAAGCTATGATTTATGCATAATCACCATCAGAGTTGCAGTTATGACATATGTAGGCGAGCGCACTGACATTTGCACAGTCCTCATGTGCCCACTCTTTGCATGAGAAGCATTGGACCCACTCCTCTCCACCTTTGGATGATGAGTAAGGACCAAGGCACCAAAGAGGAGCAGCAAACATTCCCACTGACAAAGGAATGGAATGAAATGCAGAGGCCCCAGGGCTGGCACCTGCCAACCCTAAATACTCTGCCAACACCTCAACTTTAATGGGCCCCACCTCTGGCCCATTAAAGTGGAGGTGAAAGAATGAGAAAGGGGAGGGGCTGCAAGGAGCAAACCCTTACACATTCATACTTGTGTCCTCCAAACAAAGGCCCTAATAGGTCCTCAATCATTAACATAAAATAAATGCAAATATTAGAATTATTAAGACACTATAGGTGTCTGAAAAACAATAAATCGGCTCCTATATTTGACTTTGGAATATTTTAATATAGGCCTAACACAGGACCTACAAGCGGGGCAACCTCAGCACCCTGACAAACTAACCCCATGCTGCTCGGCCAGTGTAGCCCCGTGCTCCCATTTTGGAAATCAGGCCGGATCTCTCATCTCATGATGCAGCAGGCCTTTATCTTATGTGTTGTTAATAACTCTAGTTACATACTTTATGAAACAGTAAAAACCGTGAAAATCTTTGTCTTCAAAGAAGCTAGACGCATTTCTTTCAGAAACTTAAAGTTTACAGTTTGGGTCAAAATTCAGTTATTTAGGCAGAAAACACTTACATGACTCTACAAGTCCTTCTTCTTTCCAAGAGATGACGTGGCTGGGATGTCACATAATTTGTAATTTTTCGTTTTCCTGTCAGTACGTTTGCAATGAAAAAAACTGGGGTGACAAACTTAACTCCGTGGCCGAAGTAACCCTGGTCTCCCCTACTCCATGTCCGGCAGCCAGCAAAAAGTAAAAGTATTGATATGAGAACAGATTTATAACGAAATAAAGAATAAAAATATATCACCAACAAACAGAACATCCAAAAAAGATGGCCCGCAAATAAATAAATCGCAGTGTTCATTGGATGTTGTGTTTGTTGTTAAAATGCTTCTTTTTATTCTTTATTTCGTTGTCAATCTGTTCTAATTGTCCTTTTTTTTTTTTTGGCTGTCAGACACAGAGTATTTTGCATTTTATGCCCGACAGGCATTGTAGGGGAGACCGGGTCTAGTTGTTACACGTCCATGTTGTTACATTCTAAATAGTTCCGATAATAAAACACAGACGGCTCTCTAATTTTTCCTGCTGCTCCGCGAAGGTGACCCGCGTCTTTACGTGACAGAAGGACGCACGTCAAAAGTCGCAGGTTAGTGTTTCAGAAAAATGCTTGAAAAAGTAACTTTCTTGGTGTTTGGGAGATTTTGATTCACATCAAGCGAAGCTGATACATACCCGAGATTTTCTGGATTATTAGAGAGGAAGACATTAGCCACTGTGTCATGACACACCCATGTAAAGATTGCACTGGAACATTTCAAAATGTTGGGACAATGGCGAAGGGTTGCTGATGGACTAGTTGATATACCCAAGTTGTTACAGTAAGAACTTGCCCCAAAACCTGTAACAACTTGGGCAAGATCAAATTACCTCACTGAATGACTTTCTACCTTTTTGAATTTCAGAAAGATGCCTTGAAATTACAAACGAATAACGAAACGTGGCAATGACATTAGAGAATGACTCAAGAGGTTCCTTGCTGTGGCTTCGTGCGATAATAGTAGTAAGGCATCCCCCTTGCCTACTTAAGTGGGAAACACGTCTCACTTAAGCAAATTCTTAGTGTAACAAAATGCCGCACAACCTGCAACAAACTGCCTCTCCTGTAACAAACAACCCCATATATGGGGTAGTTTGTTACAGGTGACAGGAGTCTATTTTTTCCTCACCAGCATTTCGCATGCGCAGAATATAGGGGTTGCTGCAGATCAGTCATGTAGTCTAATAAACTTTCTATCTTTACAGTGCATATTGATAACAAAAACCTGATAATGTCAATTCTACAGCTGTTAAAAGAAAAAGTGTAACAACTAGACCCGGTCTCCCCTACGGACTTTGTTGTATTTATAAAAATGGCCCAAATAAATTGATTGCAGTGCCCATTGGATGTTCTGATTGTTGGTGATATATTTTTATTCTTTATGTCATTATAAATCTGCTCTCATATCAATAGCCTACTTCTACTTTCTGCTGGCTGCCGGACATGGAGTATTTTGCATTTCGCGTCCGACAGTCTTGATCGTGCATGCGATATTTAATTCACAATGTCAATGGTCATGGAATAGATTTGCTCACTGACTGCAAGCACTATTTTATCTCTGGTGTGGAAATAAAGCGTTAATCTGTTTGATCCATTTGACTAATTTTCAAAAGAGAGACCGAATAAAGACTTCAACGGAAGAAAACAGACGAATAAAAAGACCAAGAAAAGTTGATAGCTATCAATTTGCATTTTGTGAAGGTCGTACACAAACATGGCCAAGTTTGTACGTCTAATAATTGCTTGAATACTAGAAAAATTAGAACTTTTATGACTTTCGGACACGGAGTATTTTAGGATCTCAGTCCAACAGTCGCTAAGTTCTTCATAAATGCACCCAGTCCCGCGCCAATGTCGACTCACTTTATTGAGCTGAGCTTAAACAGAAACATTGATTGAAATTCTCGGTACTCATCTTGAAGAACTGAGCCCTCTTATCAAAACTTTCACATTTAATATCTAAAAGATTCAGTGGATTTGAAGAAATTAAAAACAATAATCGACTGTCGGACACGGAGTTATATTGAAACCATCCGACTGTCGGACACGGAGATATATTAAAACCCTGTCCGACTCTCAGACACGTAGACACTGCCTATATCGCATGACAAATGGTACAAAATCTGCGACAATCAATGGAACAAAATCTGAATATCAATGCAGAATTTATCGTGTACGTAGTGGGCTGTAAAGTGTGGCATTTTTTTTTTTTTTTTTGCTTGCGCGTTCACAGGTTTAAAAAGAAAGGATTAATCTCGCGGATAATTTTGCAATTTGATATGAGCAAGACTAAGTTATCCTAGTTCTTATACTCACAGAATAGTAGAATTAAACGTGGGCTGTCGCGCAGATGATGTGATACAATGTGTAAACTATAATTTTAATGTATTTAATTTATTTACAATCTTTTGCATACAAATTGCCTAGCGGTCACATCAGGATTTGGAATTATAAAATGCTTTTTTATATAAGAAGGAAAAAGTGGCATGCTGACACCACACGGGAGCGATGTTCATTCCAGTGAAGTATTCACACAGCAAAATTTGAATGTTTTGGCTGACTGAACGTACCCCGGTACCACTGAATCACAATTTATCTCCGGTCTTGAGTGTGGAATGTGTTAAAGCATCTTATCGAACTCGATGAAAAGCGTAGCCGTATAGCGGAAGATTGACGATCGGTAAAGATATAATCTCGAAACTGGAGATTTGGTAGGATTTTTTAGTCGACGTGAAAACTGTCGTTTAATAGGCATGTACCTTACAATATACTTCTAAATTCTGCAGGATGGGGAGCGGGAATTTTTTTTTCGTAAGAAGGAAATATTTACGCATGTTGGTGTAAATTTTGCGAAGTGGAGAGCAGATTCATTTTGTAACGCGAGAGAGGGTAGCTGCGTTAATTTTTGGATGCCGTCTGGTCAGAAATGAACGCATGCTTGTTCATTTTTGAAAGCAAAAGCCTGATAGTTGCGCTAATATTAGTTCTCTTTCGGTTTCCCACTCCATGCCTGCTGTGGTAGCGTCTCCGCAGCAGGACACATTCATAACAGTTAGAGGTAAACGGACGGGAAAGAAACGCGTACAGCCATCTGCTCTCTCTCCTGTCGAACAATTTAATTCATTCGCTCTCCTCGAAGATCCACAGTTGTACGAACGAGTGCCAGAAAACTCACTAATTATCGGTGATTCCATAGTGAGAAACGTTAGGGTGTTTAAACCAGCTACTGCAGTAAACTGTATTCCTGGCACTCGTGTCACGGATATCGAAGCAAATTTGAAATTACTTGATAAGGGTAAACACAAGTATTTCAAAATTATTATCCACGCCGGCTCAAATGACGTATGTTTAAGACAATCGGAGATTACAAAGAGTGGTTTTAAGTCTGTCTGCGCCCAAGCTAAGAAACTGTCGCGTTCGGTAACTGTCTCTGGTCCATACCCGATCCGATGTAGTGACGAAATGTACAGCAGATTAGATTCACTCAATCGCTGGTTGTCCGTGTGGTGTGCAGAAAATAACGTTGGCTTCATAGATAACTGGCGAACTTTCTGGCGCAATCCTGGCCTTTTGAGGAGGGACGGTGTTCATCCTTCTCGAGAGGGCACCGTCCTTATGTCAAAAAATTTGGCCTACAATTTAAACTAGTGCAATTGACTGCCAAGTATCAAATCTAGATCGCAGGCATTTAATACAGTTAGTCTCGATAAACCATTGTTTAGGTCAAATTTAATGGAGACTGTGTCTGTTCCCCGAATCCCAATAAAATCAAAAAGGAAGAATAGTGGTGTCGTCCACAATAACTTGACCTTCATTGAAACGAACTATATCAACACCTGTATGAATACAAAAACGCTTTCTCAAATTTGGACTACTTAATATAAGATCACGTAACTCGAAAGCAGCTCTTGTGAACGAATTAATCTCTGATTATAGTCTCGATGTACTATGTCTCACAGAAACTTGGCTGAAATCAGATGAAAACTCCTCTCTGAATGAAGCTACTCCACCTGGTTTTATATACTCTCATAACCTCCGTCTTGACCGGAAAGGAGGGGGCGTTGCTGTTATTTATAATGGCTCCTTTCACTCAGTGCCCAAACTGCAACATAAATTTGATTCATTTGAGTTACTATTAATGAATTTTTCATTGCTTCATTCAAGCATGAACTCCATCCCTGCTCAGCCTATTGCTCTGGTGATAGTCTATAGGCCACCCGGTCAATATTCTGGTTTCATGCATGATTTCTCGGAATTCCTTTCTGAATTAGTTTTAAGCTATGATGGAATTGCTATTTTGGGTGACTTTAACCTGTATTTTGAGAGGGTAGATGATTCTTCAACATCCATCTTCACTAATCTTGTGGAGTCAGTTGGCTTCACTCAGTGTCATCGTCCCAACACATATTCATGGTCATACTTTAGACCTGATTTTAAGCTTTGGTGTTGAGATTGCCAATGTTGACATCCATTCACACAATCCCAGCTTATCAGACCATTTTCTTATAACATCCTGTCTACAAGTGGCCCTCCCTGTATTATCAGAAACTAGGATGTACACTAGTCGTACTTTTACTGCCACAATGTCTTCACAATTCATTGAAGCACTACCAACTTATCTTGATTATCCAGTCAGCCCCCTCTGTATTGACAAAATAGCAGATAAGTTTGCTAATGCTCTCCGTAGGACCCTCGATGTAGTTGCTCCATTGAAATTTAAAAAGGCTACTCAGAAGAAGAGACCAGCCCTATGGTACACTGACCAGACGCGGATTCTATAGCAAAAATCCCGTCTACTAGAACGCAAATGGCGCTCCACTAAACTCCAGATATTCCATTGTGCTTGGAAAGAGAGCCTTGTTGCGGAGAAGCACACTCTGTCTGGTGCTAGGTCTTCTTATTTTGCAAATCTTATACAGGAAAATAAAAATAACCCACGATTCTTGTTCAAAACAGTGGCCAAATTAACGAACAACCATGCTGCAAGTACCCCTCAAATTCCAGCCTCCTGCAGCAGTGATGATTTTTTAAAATTCTTTAGTGGCGAAATAATTGGAATTAGAGAAAATATCATTGCTTCCCTAGCAGTTGGTGAAGGCCTTTACATAAAACCTCATGCTATGCATATAAACCAATTTGATTCATTCTCTCCCACATCCCTGAGAGAACTTGCCAAATTAGTCACTACTTCCAAATCAACAACTTGTCTCTTAGATCCCATCCCAAGTAAGTTATTGAAGGAACTCCTGCCCATTCTTGGCAGTCCAATTCTGCACATAATCAATTCTTCCCTGATTTCAGGTTCGGTTCCAGCTTCATTTAAGATGGCTGAAATTAAGCCTCTACTCAAAAAACCAAATTTAGATCCAACAGTTTTGGCTAATTATAGGCCAATCTCAAACCTTCCATTTTTATCCAAGATCCTTGAGAAATGTGTTGCTCAACAGCTTACTTTCTTCCTGCAAATGAATAAGGTACATGAGAGGTTTCAGTCTGGCTTTAGAAAACATCATAGCACTGAAACAGCCCTCACTGTAGTAATGAATGATCTACTTCTCTCCATGGATTGTGGCCGCATCTCTGTCCTTGTCCTACTTGATCTAAGTGCTGCCTTCGACACGATAGACCACCATATTCTTCTTCACAGGCTAGAAAATCTGGTTGGTATTTCTGGACTCGCCCTTTCATGGTTTAAGTCTTATCTTTCTGACATATGTCAGTTTGTTAGAGTAAATGGTAATTCCTCCGAGTATTCCAAGGTAAATTTTGGAATACCTCAAGGATCTGTTCTGGGCCCTCTGCTGTTTTCCTTATACATGCTTCCCCTTGGAAACATCATAAGTAGATATGATGTGAAGTACCACTGTTATGCAGATGACTCACAACTTTATATATCCTTTAAGCCAGGTGAAATTGATCCACTAACTAGATTAGAGATGTGTCTTAAAGCTGTTAAAGCATGGATGACACAGAATTTAATCTTTTTAAATCCAGATAAGACTGAAATATTGGTAATTGGTCCCAAATCGCTCAGAGACACATTCCTCAAGTTTTCACTCAACGTTGATGAACTCCCAGTTTCTGCCAAAGCAGTTGTCAAAAATCTTGGTGTCACCCTCGATTCAGAACTCTCTCTGCACTGTCATATTAATAACATTATAAAAGTGGCTTTCTTCCATCTTAGAAACATATCTAAACTGAGAAAAATGGTGTCTCTTCAGGACGCCGAAAAAATGGTTCATGCATTTGTGTCCTCTCGGCTGGATTACTGTAACGTTTTACTGTCAGGCTGCACCAGTTCTACCCTGAATCGCCTTCAAATAGTGCAGAATGCTGCTGCTAGGGTTCTGACCAGGACGAAGAAATATGACCACATTAGCCCAGTACTCAAAAATCTTCACTGGCTGCCTGTCAAATTTAGAATTGAATATAAAATTCTACTGCTTACCTACAAAGCCTTAAATGATTTAGCCCCAGAATATCTTAG
This sequence comes from Gymnothorax javanicus, assembly GCA_029692085.1. Classification (NCBI taxonomy): domain Eukaryota; kingdom Metazoa; phylum Chordata; class Actinopteri; order Anguilliformes; family Muraenidae; genus Gymnothorax; species Gymnothorax javanicus. The sequence continues at coordinate 12,562,789 of CM056197.1, forward strand.
TGCACTTCTCATTCCTTACTCCCCTCCAAGATTACTTCGTTCACAAGGTGCTGGATATTTGAAAATTCCAAATATATCCAGAGTTACATTTGGAGGCAGAGCATTCTCTTACAAAGCCCCAATCTTGTGGAACGATCTCCCAACAAACATTCGGGCCTCAGACACACTCTCTGTCTTCAAGAGTAGGCTAAAAACTTACCTTTTTAGTCAAGCCTATGATTAGTTCATGATTAGTTATGTATAAACATTTATTTGGCTCTGTTGGGACTGATTACAACCTAGTTTTATGATGGGTTCACAAGATATTAGAAGCCAGAGTTAAGTAAATCCATGTAGAACCGGTGGCACTGAGGATGCATTAACGGTGCCAGTGGGGCTTGCTACAGCCTTAGTCACCAGGGAGGTCCATATGGTACTGGTGGTAGTGTTAAGCAAATCCATGTGGAACCGGTGGCACTGAGCATGCATTAACGGTGCCAGTGGGGCTTGCTACAGCCTTAGTCACTGGGGAGGTCCACATATTACTCGTAGTAGTGTTTAGCAAATCCATGTGGAACCGGTGGCACTGAGCATGCATTAACGGTGCCAGTGGGGCTATCTACAGCCTTAGTCACCGGGCAGGTCCATATGGTACTGGTGGTAGTGTTAAGCAAATCCATGTGGAACCGGTGGCACTGTGCATGCATCAACGGTGCCAGTGGGGCTTGCTTCAGCCTTACTCACCGGGAGGTCCATATGGTACTGGTGGTAGTGTTAAGCAAATCCATGTGGAACCGGTGGTACTGAGCGTGCATTAACGGTGCCAGTGGAGCTTGCTACAGCCTTAGTCACCGGGGAGGTCCATATGGTACTCGTGTTTAGAAAATCAAAAGTGATCTTACAGCCTGGTGTTAGTGTAGGGCCTCTGTGCTGCAGGAAATGGATGGAGGGGAGTTGACTGTTTCCTTACCAGTCTGATAATAATTTCTCACTTGGCACATGACACAGGACGGTTTTTTTTTTTTTTTTTTTTTTAATTAACATGCAGTAGTTTTATCCAGTGCCTCACCCCCCTTTTTTTCTGTGTCTCTTTCCGAGGATCTTTCCCTCCACTACCCTGAGTCCTGGACCGTCCAAGCCCTGTCCCTCACCATGAGCGCTGGCTGCTGCTGTCCTGCTGTACTGATCCGGTCCTGATCCAGTTCTGCACCATCCTCAACATGCCACTTCCTGGTGCTGCAGACGCCACTGTTCAGATGAACTTAAATGGAACTCTTTTGCCATTTTACTCTATTTGACTTTATTTTGTTATTATTTAGCTAGCCCGCAGAGGATGGGCTTCCCCACTATAGTCGGGTTCCTCCTGAGATTTCTTCCCACTGGGGAGTTTTTTCTTGCCACTGTTTGAGGATTTTTCTCCCTACTGGGAGTTTTTTGCCTCATTTGCTGTAGTGGGGAATAGGCTGGGCACTGCCCTTTCTTTTATACTAATCTCTCACTGTAAAGCATCTTTGTGACAGTCTCTGTGAAAAGCGCTATACAAATAAATTGAATTGAATTAAAACTTTTGGCAGTTCACCGCTTACCTTTGAACCATTTCAAGCTATTCATTGGACTGGAAATGCATAATTTTCAATAAAAAACTGAAAAAGTTGGGGTGTTCTAAAAATTTGACCAGTAGTGGAGTTACAATGTTATCAATGTCTTCAGTCCACTTAAGTCTAGCATCCAGCACAACACCAAGAAGCTTAGTGCTTTTAACTTGTTCAACTGGTTCACCATGAAGTGATAAGCCTAGTTGATGATTGCCAACCAGCATATGCTTGGGTCCCAATATCATAGATTTTGTTTTGACGATATTCAACACTAGTTTGGTCTTGTTTACCTTGTCATTACTAATCCTTCTCAACCTCAGGGCAGCATTTGATACCATCTCTCATCACATTCTCCTTGACGGATTATCTTCTATTGGTTTCACTGGCACGTCACTCACCTGGTTCAGATCTTATCTCTCCGACAGACACCAGTTTGTTCAACTCAAAAAATTCAAATCACAGCTCTCCCCTGTCACCACCGGTGTACCTCAGGGTTCTGTTCTTGGTCCCCTCCTCTTCATCATGTATCTCCTCCCACTTGGTCACATTTTTAGGAAATTTGGTATACATTTTCATTGCTACGCGGATGACACCCAGCTCTACCTCTCCACCAAGCCCAACACCACCCTTCTACCATCTTCCCTTTCTGACTGTCTTTTTGAAATGAAATCCTGGTTTAGTCAAAACTTCCTCAAATTAAACTCCGCTAAAACAGAATTTCTCCTTGTTGGCACCAAGTCCACCCGAAATAAATCTGACAGCTTTACACTTACAATTGACAACTCCGCAGTTTCTCCTTCTTCCCAAGTCAAGAGTCTGGGTGTCATCCTCGAAAGCACTCTATCTTTTGAATCACATGTCAATAACAGTACTAGGTCTGCATACTTTCATCTGCGTAACATTAATCATCTCCGTCCGTCGCTCACTCCCACCAGCACTGCCATCCTTGTCAATGCACTTGTCACCTCCCGTTTAGATTATTGTAACTCCCTCCTCTCTGGTCTCCCTCAAAGGGTCACTCAAAAACTTCAACTTGTCCAGAATGCAGCTGCCCGGACAATCACTAGAATCGCCGCTACTGACCATATCACACCCGTTCTGCAACAACTTCACTGGCTCCCCATCAAATTCCGTATTGATTTCAAGATTCTTCTCCTCACCTTCAAAGCTCTGCACAACTTGGCACCTCCTTACATCTCTGATCTCCTTTGCATCTACACACCCTCCCGTACTCTTCGCTCCTCCTCGTCCATGCTTCTCATCACACCTCCCGCCCGTTTAGTTTCCATGGGGTCCAGAGCCTTCTCCCGTACAGCTCCTCGTCTTTGGAACTCTCTCCCACAATTAATCCGTGATTCCGATTCTCTGTCCTTATTCAAATCTCGGCACAAAACCCACCTTTTTAGACTTGCCTACTCTGTTTAATTGGTAGTATATTATGGATCATTGTTTTCTTTATTTATCATTTTGGTTGTTATTTCTATTGCTGTTATTGTAATTTATCATTGTTTTTATTTTCTTTCGTGTTTTCCTTTTAATTTCTGTTTGTTCTTAATATTGTGTCATGTTCGGTGTCCTTGAGTGTTTTGAAAGGCGCCTTTTAAATAAAATGTATTATTATTATTACCTAATCAGCCACTGTCTTAAGCGTCATGTTTAGTCCATCAGATAGCTCCTGGTATCACAATGCCGCACTGTACATAGTTGAATATTCCGCATACATAATCATTTCGGCTCTTTCTATGACTGATGGAAGATCATTTGTGAAAATAGAATATAACAAAGGTCCTAAACTACTCCCCTGTGGAACCCCATATAGTAATTCTATAAAGTCAAAATAACTGCCATTAAAGAAAACCCACTGCCCTCTCTTGGACTGATAGCTCTCCATTCAGGACAGAGCAGTGGAGTTGAAACCATAACAATCAAGTTTTTTAAGTAGCAGGCAATGATTAATCACATCAATGGCAGCAATAAAGTCTAACATCACCGCCCCCATCAGCCTCCTGTCGTTCATGCTCTTCAGGCAGTCATCAGTCATTTGCGCTAATGCTGTACTTGTGAAATGCCCTTCTCTGTATGCATACTGATAGCTTGTTATCAAGCCGGTTTTTGAGAAATAATCTTGAATTTGACCATACCTAATTTTCTCCAGCCTGATGGTGCTTTGTGAAACCTGGTGATTCCTAGATGCCAACAAGGCCTGCAGTTCCTTCACAGTGATTCTTGGGGATTTTGTTGCTTCTCTCACCATCCTCCTCAGTATCCTTAGGGCAAAAGGCCATTGCATCCTCTACCCTTGAAGTTTTCAACTGTTTCATATCTTTGGAATTATTTAATAATTGCCCTGACAGTGCTCAATGGCATGCTCAATCATTTGTGAATCTTCTTGTAAACATGACCAGATTTATCAAAGTCTATGATAATCTGCCTCTTTTGAACTGACAGTTGTTTTGTTTTCTTTATGGTATTGGATGACAAAGGGATATTGCATGTGTGTTACCTCATTTTTCTACCCTAGTGAAATAAGAAGTGATGTAATGGCTCAACAGAGTTCCTTAGCTTACCCCTGGTTCATCGGCCTATTAAACATAACACCAGTATTATCATCTTCTGCTGCCAGGCTCCTTCTCCTCCCAACCCCCTATGCAGAATTCACAAAGTGTCTCATGTATCTAGATTCAACCTGTGTCTCTTTCTCATTCCAGTCTCTTTCTTATTCCAGTTGGCCTCCCCTCCGGCTCATCAGTGCCTATTCTGTGCATGGTATTCTGGATGTTCAGCGTTGGGGGCGTGTCCACTAGTTCTTGGTGAACTTGGAAGGGTATGAGACTAAGGAGCATTTCTGGGTACCTGAGTGCATTCTCGACCCCTCCCTGGTCCATGACTTCTTGTGTCAATGTCTGAATCATGAGGTTCCAACCGAAATTTTGGTCAAAACTGAGTAAACGTTCTATATGCTTTGTATTATGAAATTCTATCAAATTAACTAGATGGAACATAACAATCTGGAATGAATCTAACTTGATATCAGAATTACAAGGTTCCAGCTCCCCTGCCACGGTCAGTCGGCACCGAGAATCGATTCCAAAATTACCGAGGCCCTCATAATTCCATGACAAATTCGGAAATAAAGGATTTTGTTGACCCAAACTTTGTGTTTCACTCGCGTTTTGAAGTGACAGAGTTAACAAGTAGATGTCACCTCACTCATCCAAAGCCATGTCAAATTCGTTAGCTATGTCACCAGCCATGTATCTAGTTAATGCGATGTCCAACAGTAAAGAGAAATACAAAGTCATCTTAAGGAAAGGCCCGACTTTCTCTAAAATTCTGATGAACAAGCAGGCTCGTAAATAATGAAAAATGCAAATGAACCAAACTATTGCTGAGTCACAGGAGAGTGGCGTTGGTTAGCAGTTGATACAAAAATTTATCGCTTTACCTCAGATGGTTTTGTCGTATTATCCCAGAGCTATAAATTCATGCATTATTTAGCGTTACTCAACTTCACGTTATTGTGAGTTAGCGTAATGGATAAGACAGCATGCTGTCATGCAAGAATACAGGGTTTGATCTTTAACATAGCGCGTTGTTTTTTTGAGCAGAGGGAGCATAGTTCTTGAATAAATAATTGCTGGGGTGTTCTTTCTTTTATCATTTTTACCTTCTCTTTGTATTAATAATTTTGTTTATTTGCTTGTTTTATTGAAAATAAATCTGCTCCAGTGAAGTCAAACTTATTTTCCTTTGTTTTGAGAAAAAGCTATATAAAACTTTGAAACAATGTGAAAAATATGATTTGCATCCAACTTACTATTTGCTTGCAAAAAATGCTCGTAACCCTCTTGTGCTCCATGCAGTCACTATGTTTAATTTTGTAACAAATAAAATATCAGTGGATTGACATCTTTGCTCACTTAAAGCTGTTGTATACGATCTGAGAATCAGTTGAGAAAGATTGAGATGTTGAGAAAAATTTGAAAGAAGCATCCTGCCCACACACACACACCCCTCCCCTCTGTGCTCCCTGATCCTTCCCACCGAGCACGTGTGGCCATCCGCGTGGAGACTCCCAGACACACCCCCTCTACCAGAGCAACAAGCCGGCCGGCAGTTTATAACGCGGAAGGGGGCAGGGACGAGGCAGAATGCGGAGCACGGGGAGTCAGAGCAAGCTCTCGGGGGAGTGTCAACTAGAGCGAGGGGATTGGATGAGAGTAGGAGTGAGACGTTGACCAATGTAAGCCATCCGGCCGGATGGCTTACATTGGTCAACGTCTCTGCAGCCCTGCAGCCACTAGAGTGAATGGATTTTTTTCGTTTTTTTTTGCTCTTCACATTGTGTAGATTGTACTGTAGGACCATAACCACCATCTAAATGAGGTTATTAATAATGATCAAACTTTCAAATCGTATACTACAGCTTTAAATGTTGTTCTAATCTCTGTAAAGGGGCTGTGACACTGCCAAGCTTTTCCCGTATTTTGCATTAAAGTGACCGCCCAGTCATCAAGCAATTACTGAAGTATATTAGCCTGTTATATTGGCAGAAATTTTCATTGCCTATTTTAACGCCTAATTTTAAATCCTATGTCGGCCAACACCAATAAAGAGACAATACTATTGTGTAGCCATATTATTAGCCTTAAAAAATGAAAGTCTGTCTTTGGAGTATAGCAGGTATATTGCTTGCATTTCAAATTGTGCGCTAACCAATCAGAGACACCCTTACCATGGTTACAAAGTGCTCAATTCTGAATGAATGAGAGAGGACTGCTACTTGTAAAGCACAATGAATAAGGTATAGATTGTAGCTACATCAACATCTGGGCACTATATCCTGGGGTCAATTTAATTTTACCTCCAGAACCCATTCATTTTTTTAACTTCAGTGTGTAACAATAGTTTCCCATCATCCACATTTTGTCTGAGATCTACCATTCAGTAATATTTTTGAGAGCAAATGAAGAGTTCAGATGCAAAACCCAGTAAGTCCACCTGACCTCTTTTGTTGTAAAATGAAGATTTTTACCTGGTGTTAAATGTGGTGTCAGGTGTCAGCTGAAGTTGCTGAAGGATTTTACTATGGAATTTACGGGGTTTCGTCAAAACTTGATTTTATTATTGGCATACACACACTGAAAGCTTGTCAAAATCACATTTAACTCAATTTTCATATAAATGGCGTTTACAGGGTTTTGCGCCTGATGTCTTCAAATGTATTCTTAAGTTTCCTATCCCTATGTGGGGTTCCCTGAATCTTCTTTGGAGGAATCCTGCCCATCAACCCTTATCCCAATTGACCCTCCTGACTCCAGTCAAATTTACATGATACTCATGAATGTTTAGCTGGGAAAAATGCAGTGGACTGAATTACTCTAATTAATAAGTGGAGGCTACATCATGTCTACGAAGTCACCAATATCTACACATTCCATAGTCATTAGTTTCAGATGGAATGTTCACTACCACTCAAAAGTTTTTTGCACACCCTAAGATCTTGTCAAGTCTTTATCTTACATGTACAACGTATATTTACAACAAAGAAATCACTGGAACCCAATACTTGTTTATTACAAATAATAAATTTATAAGAAAAACCAACAAGGAATCCAGCACAGGTGATTGAAATGATCAGCTCGCTATCAACCCCCTGAAGCTGCTAGATAATGAGTAGATAATTTGAATCACCTGTGCTGGAGCAGGGAGAGATCTAACACATGCAGGACAGGTAGGCATCCAGGAGAGGTTTGAGGAGCACTGGGTTAGACCATCGTTACTGATCTGCTTGAATATTGAGAAAATGACTAATCCTGGTTTTTCTAATTTTGTTTTTGTTATAGACATGGTTTATACATTGGGCTTCAGTTTTCCTACCTTTCTGTTATACAACCAATATGAGGCTATTACCCAAGAACAAAATGTAAAAAATTATAACTATTACAGAAAGTACTGGGGTGTGCAAAAACTTTTGACCGGTAGTGTATACTGTGGAAATGTAACACATGAAATAAGTGTTTTCTGAGTAAAAAAAAAAAAACATCTGGTTTCATCCCAGGTTGACATGTCCCAGTTAGATGAGTGGGTTTGTTAGGCCAAGTTTTTTTTTTTTGATGCGTCCCAGATAGACACGTCCTAGTGAGATGCATCCTGATTAAAAGTGCCTGTTTAAATGCGTGTCAAGGGTGATGAACCCTGTGAAAGGTTCAGCTAATTTGTTTTCTTAACACACATGTATAGTTGATGAACCCTCATACAACATTGAATTAGGCCTAGGGAAGGGTTTATAATCGAGGCCAAGGCTCTACAAATCTGGCCCTCGAATCCAAATACAGTCCTGGTTTTCCTTCCTTCCAGGCAATTAAGTGAACACTGAATGCTGCTGATTGGCTAGATTGTCATCTCACCTGACTCCCAGGTAAAGGGAGGGTGGAAAACCAGCAGTTCTCGGCCCTCGAGGACCGTGATTTTAGGAGTCCTGATCTAGGCTATGGGACCTATTGGTTGCGTCTAACTGTGATGAGTCTATCCGGGCGTGTCTAACTGGGACGATTTTTTCACAGTTGCTGTCGCTGACCTCTTGGCTGTGCTGTAGCGCTGTTCATTGGTGATCATTCTGCTTGAGTTGAGACAGAGGAAGACGTGTGGGATTGAAGCTGAAGATTTACTCTTGTTTAAACTGGGTTTTCTGAAAATAATTCGTGTGTTAAGGCTCAAACAGTAATAGAGATTAGACGATTTGCTCCCGAGGTATAACCTTTGTCGCATTAGGGGCAGGGAGAATCTTCCTCCTTCTTTTTCCCCTTTTCCCCCTGTAACAACTCGGTGAGCAAACAGCCAAATTAAGTCGCTAATCTGGTCAAACAAAGGCGACTGGGGTTTTTTGGGGGGGTTTCAGTCTCCCAGGAGCAAAGTAAGGTAAAATAAAATAAATTTAAACGCTAAATTTAGAGAATAAATTAAACGCTAAATAATTGTCGAACTAAGCGAATTGTGCGATATACAAAGTAAAACAGTTGTTTTCAAGGACTGAGGTACTGTCGCCTGGTTTTTCTGTAGCTGATTAAGCTAACGAACCCCAGCAAGCTCTCAACAACAAGAATATTATCGAATTACCTGGATATCTAACTATAACCCGGCTTGGTTTCATACTTGGGCGCTTGCCTTTCATACAGTCTTCTAGCCAGTAAATATTGACGTTCACCGGGGTTTTTTCGTCCCCTTCGTTCTCTGTCCTGACCGCATTACCGCATAAACGCATTGCCAAGCTTGAATATAAACGCGAACCGGGGTTTTTGTCTTTTTCGCATTTTATTATTACCGAAGGGCTCTTCTGATTAAACACATTGTAAATTACCCTATCTTTGTATTTTCCTCCGGTTGCTGTGCCTTGATCAGCTGATTAAAGTTTAACTGCTTGTTTGAGTGCTTAGGACAGCTTGTTGGGGGAGGAACCGTGTTTAGTTCGCTCACATAGTAAACGACTTGTTTATTCGGTCCGTTTTTATTAAAGGGAACCGGGGCTTTACTCTTTTCTCGGTTACCTTTGGTTGTATTTGTGGCTAGCTAGTTAAATAAGTACTGTTTGCATTTTTGGCTGGGGGTCTGAGATTTAGTATTAAGTTAGAAGGGCAGCAGTCACTTGAGTCGTCCATTCGGTTAGGTTGGAATTTAAACGGTAAGTTTTACCGGAGTGCTCCGCCTCCTCCCTCCTCCAGTTTTTCTCCTGGGCATTGTAGCCAGTCTGTTTTATCTGGGTTCTCAGCTAAGCCCTGTGATATTTTTAGGTTAGTATATTAATAGTACTGGGACTAGATAAACTCAAGTCGGCTTATTAGGAGTGCTTATTACATATAGAGTTTGGCTCAATTTGGTATTTCATTTCTGTTAACTGAAGCAAAGCCCCTGTTAAAAGAGGCTTATAATCCATTTACATAGTTTCCCCACGGTTTCTATTGTGACTGCTGCTTAGGGCTTCTTAGGTTAATAAATTAATAAATTGTGGTTCCTCAGCTTCTGTCTCGGCATTCGTAATTTTCTTTTATCTAGGGTGAGCGAGGTCATTAGGTAGGGGGTTCAAAATGTGGCCAAAACTATGTGACGGTTGCAGGATGATCGCACTTTTGGAAAGAGATTTCCAGGGTGGGTTTGTCTGCCACCGGTGCCAGCTAATTGAGCATCTGGAGAGCAAGATCCTTGATCTTCAGGGCCAGTTGGCGGCATGACATAGTTCACAATCAGTAGAGTTCCTAGAGGAACTAAGTAGTATGTCGTTTAGAGAAGTGGTGTGTATGCCAAAGCAGGGTGGTACAGGGATCCCAGAGCAGGCAGGGAGAGAAAGTTGGGTGACTGTAGGTCAACAGCGCAGGAAAGGGCGTGCACGCCGTACAGCGACAGCTCCTCCAGTGGTTGAGGTGTCCAACCAATTCTGGCCCTTGCAGGAACTCGAATTGGCCCCTGACCCTGAGAGTGAGGGGACTGATGAGCAGCAGGGCACCCTGTTGGCCTCTACCCCTCAGAAAAGAGAGTTAGTGATAGTGGGGGACTCAATACTTAGAGGAATAGATAGCTTAGTCTGTTTGCGCGACAAGGAGTCTCATACGGTGTGTTGCCTGCCTGGTGCCCAGGTAGGAGACCTCCTGGAGCGTGCAGACAAGCTCCTGGCCAGAGCGGGGAGAGATCCAATTGTCATGGTCCATGTTGGGACAAATGACATAGATAAGGGTAGGTTTGAGGTTCTGCAAGGCAAATTTGTGGAATTAGCTGAGAAGCTTAGGAGCAGATCCTCAACGGTAGTGTTCTCTGGGATTCTACCGGTACCACGTGCAAGCAGAGGAAAGCAGAATTTAATCTGGAGGTTTAACACGTGGCTACGAACCTGGTGTAGGAAAGAGGGGTAAGGTTTATGGGGCACTGGAACTTTTTCTGGGACAGGGGTGACCTGTTCACCTGAACCGGAGGGGTACCTTTGCACTGGGTCAGCGTATGTTGAGGGTAGCACAGGATTATTTAAACTAGGGACTTGGGGGGCAGGGGGGTTTGTGAGTGTTACACATAGGGAAATGCAGACTGCCCTGATGGAAACTGACGGTGTTACATGCACTATTGATGATATACTTTGAAAGCAACAAAGCGTAGTGGGGGGCTTGAAGCAGCGGCCGCATGGGAAATCAAGGGGGAAGAGCATTAGTAATAACCTGAAATGTTTTTTATTTAAATGCAAGAAGCATAAAAAATAAATTTCCAGAGCTTGAGGCCATTATGATTAGTGAGGGCTATGACATAGTTGGGATTACAGAGACATGGCTTAGTGAAGAGGATGGAGATGAATATAATATAGAAGGTTATAAGCTCTTTAGGAAGGATAGATGTAATAGGCGAGGAGGGGGCGTAGCAATCTATGTGAACGAAAACATAAATGTACAGGAAATTCCCGAAATTGAACATTCCTTGCCCTGTGAAGATATCTGGGTCAGGCTCATTGGCAAACACGAGACAGGTTTAAACACAGGAGTATGCTATCGACCACCAGCTTTGGACAGTACAGTCAATGAAATGCTTTTTAAGAGGATTACGCAAGCTTGTAGATGTGGAGGGACTATTATTATGGGAGACTTAAATTATCTAGGTATCGATTGGGAAATGGTGAAAGGACGGGGTAGGGGGGAGGAAGAATTTCTAGATGTTATAAATGATAATTTTTTGGTGCAGTATGTTAATAAACCTGCAAGAGAGAAGGCAATTTTAGACTTAGTGCTCTGTAATGACCCAGATAGAATTAGCAATGTTGAGGTACTGGAGCCACTTGGGACAAGTGATCACTCTGCTGTTAATTTTGATGTTCCATGGGAAGTTAAAAAGGTGTATTCAAAAACAAAAATTTTCAATTTTAGGCGAGCAAACTTTGACAGGATGCGCTCATATCTAAGTGAAATAAAATGGGAGACACTCCTGGACTTTGAGTCTGTAAATGAGATGTGGGAAAGATTTAAGGGGGTTTTACTTGATTTACATGCAAATTCAATCCAAAGGTGTCCAAAAGTAAGCTGAAAAAGCAGAATCCTCAGTGGATGACCAAAAGTATTCGTAGGATTTTGAGGGAAAAGAAGAATCTTTATAAGATGTACATAAAGGATAACAATGAGAACACTAAGGCTGAATACTGTAAAATGCGGGCTGTGGTCAAAAAAGAGCTGAGGAATGCTAGAAGACTGTATGAAAGAAAAATAAAAAAAAAAAATTGCAGAGGGGGCAAAAACTAACCCTAAGTGCTTCTTTCAGTACTGTAGCAGAAAAAGGAAAGTCAAAGAGCAGGTTAAGTGCATAAAGAATAAAACTGGATTGCTGCTATATGATAACAAGGATATTGCAGATGCCTTAAACAGTTACTTTGTTGAGAATTTTACCTCAGAGTGGGTCTTTATTCGGCCAAAGGGCATGTTAAATGCTCAAGATTATTTAGCGGAAATTGAGGTTAGGGATAATGAAGTATTAGACAAGTTGCATAAACTAAAGGCAGATAAGGCGGTGGGTCCTGATGGCTTATATCCTAGAGTGCTCAGGGAAGTTGGTGAGATCATCTTTAAGCCACTATCCGCCATCTTCAGACGGTCTTTAGAAACTGGAGAAATACCAAATGATTGGAAACAGGGCAATATAATACCAATATATAAGAAAGGGGACCGTACTGAGCCAGGAAATTACAGGCCAGTCAGTTTAACTTGCATTGCGTGCAAAATATTGGAATCTATCATAAAAGATGAGTTGGACTTATTTCTTGAACATAACAGTATCTTGAGGGATAGCCAACATGGTTTCCGGAAGGGAAGGTCATGCCTGACAAACCTCCTGGAATTTTTTGAAGAGGCCACCAAGACTTATGACCAGAGCAGGGCTCATGACATCATATACTTGGATTTTCAGAAAGCATTTGATACAGTACCGCATAAGAGACTAGTTTTTAAAATGAGCTCCATTGGAGTTACAGGAGGTATTCTGGAGTGGATTCAAAACTGGTTACAGGACAGAACACAAAGAGTGGTGGTCAATTGTATCTCATCTGAGCTAGGTATGGTGGGGAGTGGCGTCCCCCAGGGATCGTTGTTGAGACCCCTGCTGTTCCTCATCTACATTAATGACCTTGATAGGAATATTGAGGGCAGATTAGTTAAATTTGCAGATGATACTAAATTGGGAGGTTTGGCAAATAGTTTAGAGTCCACTAAAGTGATTCAGGATGATTTGGATAGGATCCAGAATTGGGCAGAAATGTGGCAAATGAAATTTAATGTAGCGAAATGTAAAGTTGTACATGTAGGTGATAAAAACATTAGACAGGATTACTTCATGGGAGGTTTAAAACTGGAATCTGCTCCACACAATAAAGATCTGGGAGTGATTGTTGACCAAACCCTCACAGGCTCTAGCCATTGTGCCGTAGCAGTTAAAAAAGCCAATCGAATGCTGGGATACATTGCCAAAAGTATTGAGTACAAATCTAAGGAGGTGATGCTTCTTTTGTACAACACATTCGTCAGACCACATCTGGAGTATTGTGTACAGTTCTGGGGACCATACTTTAAGAAAGTTATAGAGGCTCTAGAGAAAGTTCAGAGAAGAGCCACTAAGCTAATTCCAGGTATAAAAGATGAAAGCTATGAGAAGAGGCTGAAGATCCTTAATCTCTTTAGTCTTAGGAAAAGGAGACTAAGGGGTGATTTGTTTTAGGTCTTTAAATATGTTAAAGGGATTAACAAAGTGAATTATGTAGGATTCCTTCGACCAAGTGTTGTTAGTAGAACTCGGGGTCACAAATGGAAGTTGACCAAAGGTAAATTTAGCACTGATATTCAAAAATATTTCTTCACCCAAAGAGTAATTTCGATGTGGAATAGCTTGCCTGACCATATTGTTGAGGCAGAAACCTTGGGGGTTTTCAAGAGCAGGCTTGACTTAAAGCTAGATACCATTGAGTCATTGAGTATCTGAAGTGATATATTCACAATAGTATAAAGACACTGGCGAGCGTAGTTGGGCTGAACGGCCTGTTCTCGCCATTCATGTTATGTTATGTTATGCTTCTATCTGGAATGAAACCCTTTGATAAAGACATACTCTTCATAAGCTCAGTTGCGTAACCCAAGGAAGTATTTCCAAACTAAACATAGAATAAGAAATTAAAAGGTTATTACCGTTATTGTTGCCCGGTGGTGATGTTCAAAAAAATAAATATAAGAAGTCAAAAACAAAATTAGAACTGGAAACATCAGCTTTATCATAAATTTGATTGTGCATGTCGCAGGTGCTGGAGCAAGATGTTGAGTACCCTGTGGGGAAAACAAAAATAAAGTTTTCTGAGTTAATAAAAAGCTTTTCTTGTAGTGTAGGACTTATTTACTATTAAAATGGGAATGATGACTGAATGGTTCATAAACCCAAAAATTCAAACTCAAATCATAGCTTTCTAACCCCACTGTGTATCTTATGAATGATCATGTTCCAACTGGCAGTGGTCGGCAGCTTTTTCAGAGTAGCGCACAATTGGACATCGCGCTACAGGGTTTCAAATTGGGAAGGGATGCCGGGAAAAGGGAAATAAATAAATAGCTTTGTTCGTTGCTCAAGCGCCTCCTATTGGCCAGACGGGCGCTCATCAGGAAGATTCTAAGTCTGTTCATGTCCGGGTATCCTCCGCCCTCGTTCTGAACTCGCGAAGATTCAACCAATGAGTGTATAAGAAGCAGTGGCTGACAGGCACGTGCTTTGGAGGAGAGCCGTGAACTGTCTTCGCTCTCCTGAGTTGGCAGCAAGGGGTCGCAAATGAGCAAGCTTTGTACATAGTTCACCAATTGGGCATTCCAGATTCGGGTGGGATTGGAGATGCCAAATTTAAAAAAAAAAATCATTAATTTAAAAAAAAAAAGAATGATCATGTAATTTCTGGTAAAAGGCACCAACTGCAAGTAGTTCAAAAGTGCAAAAATCGTGGTCTTTATTCAGTGGAAGTTCAAAGCCAGGTAAACACAGGGACTGAACAGAAGGGCAATCCAAAAAAACAGAGTCCAAAGACAGACAGGGTTCAAAAACCAGAAAGCACAGGCAACAGTACCAAATTGTGAGGCAGTGGGAGAGTTGAGTGTCCGTAGTCTGAATTCCAAAAGCCAGGACAGCAATTTATTTGTTTTTATTTCGGCATGATTATATAGTCGTTTCATGACAATTTCAATACAACATGTATCATGACCGAAAGGGTCGCGGGAGAAGCGAGATCGCTTGTCAAAGTCCCGCCCCCAACTTCCAGAAAAACAGTTTGATTATGGTTAAGATATCATAAAGATTCATAAATCACAACAGAGCTGAGTGTCCATTTACACTTCGATTTAAGCGTCACAACATAAGATCATAAAGATTTATGAACATCATGAAGAATTTTAATCACAATATAGCTGAGTGTCTATGTAAGTTTAGATTTGAGTGTCACTCTTGATTTAATCCATTAGACTTGGTCCAGAAAAACCTGGACTCCTTTCTTCATCATTTGGTTTGTTCCTAGTGATTTGGAGTAGTTGGAAGGTGCAATAATACCAGATCTTTGCATGGATCTCTTAGTTAGTCATCATCTCCGTCGACTTGGTGCACCCTTGCCTTATCGGATTTCATAACTTCTCGCAGTATGTTTAGTCCGTCCTTGCCTTCCTTGACGTCGAATCCAATTTTATTGAGTTTTCTGTCGAGGATAACCATGCTTTTCAAAATTTTCTTTATCCTATGGTCGATCAAAAACAGACCAAGCCCCAATGATAGCAGGCCCGCTATCATAAATCCAATTAGATAGACGTCCTCTACATCCTCGATGTCCAGGACTGCCAAACACAGCGAACGCCACTTTCCCCATGCATCCATGGTGTAACCAGCCGGGAATGTCCCATCCGGGCATGTCGGTTCTCCAGAACCTCTCCGCCTCGTGGAAATAATTTTGTCAATTGCATTTAACGACCAGTTTATAAGGTCCATGTTGGTTACAGCTGTCTGGAGCAATGTGCTGCGACGGTTTTCTTTCAGACAGGTGGCCTGGTGTGTTCAGTAGATGCAATGGTACAGATTTAACAATAGCAGTCCACATATTTAGTCTAAACAACCCCTATTGTTTATGCCCATTATGGTTCCGTTCAATTTATCCAATGTCATTTTGTTGGATAAGTTTATAGTTATTCAAACATGCACATTTCAAAAGATACTTAAAGACCTTCAGATTGTCTGCCATTCTAATATTGTCTTCAAGTATGTTCCATGCACTGACTCCAGCCACAGATAAGGAGTGCTCACTCCGAGTCGATTTGACCCTTCTCGTTTGCAACAACATTCTGCCTCTTAGATCATGGGTACATTCACGTTCAAAAAATAGGCATTGTATATTTCTAGGCAATTCTTTGTGGTATCCTAAATATACAATTTGCAAGGAGTTGAATTTTATTATATCCTGTAATTTAAGAAACTTTGCCTTAATAAACAAATTGTTTGTATGAGTTCCATAAGGAACGTAATGAATAATTCTAAGGGCCTTTTTTTGGAGTTTAAACAATGATTCTATTGTATTATTATAAGTGTGTCCCCATACTTCAGCGCAGTAATGTAAGTGGGGTGCTATGAGTGCTGAATAGATTATTTTAAGAGACTTATGTTTTAATAATTTCTGCATTTTCCAAAGAATAGACACGCTTTTAGCTAACTTTCTTTGAACCAAGTTTACATGTGGTTTCCAGCTTAAGAGATTATCTAACATAACTCCCATGACTTTATATTCGTTTACCCTTTCAATGCTGGTACCATTTACCTTTAAGTCTATGTCATCCTTTAGGCCTTTTTTTTTCCCAAATATCATAAATTTGGTCTTTGTAAGATTTAGTGATAATTTGTTTACATTAAACCCACGATGAAGTTTAGACATTTCAGTATTAGCCAATTTTACCAATTGTTTGAGATCGACACCTGAGCAAAAAAAATAGTTGTGTCGTCTGTAATAAAATTAGTTTTAGGATATCGGACACCTTAACAATGTCATTTATGTAAATTATGAACAACTTGGGACCTATGACCGAGCCCTGAGGAATTCCACAGGTAATGTCCAAGCAATTTGATTTGCTATTGCCCATCTGCACAAATTGCGTCCTACTTGTTAAGTAATTTTTGATCCATTTTAATGCGGTCCCTCTTATTCCATATTTGTAAAGTTTTTCAATCAATATATTGTGATTTATAGTGTCGAATGCTTTCTTCAGATCAATAAATATGCCTATAGAATATAAGTTTGAATCTAGTGAATCTTTAATCATTTCAATAAATTCCGTTAGGGCTAGTGCTGTCGAATGCTTTTTCCTGAACCCATACTGACTGTCACACAGTAGTTTGTGTTTATCAATGTACTTGTCCAATCTGTCATTGAAGAGCTTTTCAAGGACCTTTGAGCATTGAGGTAAAATCGAGACAGGACGATAGTTTGAGAAATCATATTTATCCCCACTTTTGTAGAGAGGGATAACTTTCGCTATCTTCATTTTATCTGGAAACACTCCGTGGGAGGAGAAGGATAGATTGCATATATGCGTAAGTGGAGTTACAATTGCGTTAGTTAGTGTTTTCAGTAATTTCATATCTAATTGGTTTACATCAACAGATGTCTTAGCTGTACAATTTTTCAGAATTGATCTGATTTCAGATACGGTAACAGGAGTTAATGTCATTGTGTCTTGGATTTCCTCATCCTTATCAAGGTAGTCCCATCTTAGGTGTGAGGTTTTAATACCCTTTGCTAGTTCTGGCCCAACATTCACAAAATAACTGTTAAAATTCTCCACGATCAAGTCCATGTTCTCTACCTTTTTGCCATTTATGTTAAAGAAGGCAGGGTACTCCCTCTTCGTAGTCCTCCCAGAGACGTTCTTGATTATATTCCAGAGATTTCTGGTATAATGTTTATTTTCTAATAAAAGCTTTTCATAATACTCTTTTTTATGTTTTCTTAGTAAATGTGTCATTTTGTTTCTGTAATTTTTGTACCTAATTTTTGCTTTCTCAGTTCTTTCTCTCAGAAACTGCTTGTACAGTGTATTTTTTTTCTTACAAGCATTTGCCAGTGCTTTTGAAACCCAAGGTCTTCTCTCTTTGTTTTGCTTCAGTTTGTTCGTTGTTTTGGCTAGACAGTGTTTATCATACAGGGAGTTTACTGTCCATAGAAAAGCCTCATAGGCTCTATTTGGATCTTGTTCTGCTAATACATTATCCCATTTTTGGTTCAACTTATCTAATTCTAGTTTCTTTAGCCTTTTTTCGCTTTTAATTCTGATTTCTGTGTGTTCCAGGGTTTTCGATCTAGCCTGGTCCCTTATATCTAATTTGCAGTTACAAATAGCAAAAACTGGTAGATGATCAGTAATGTCGTTTATCATGATGCCACTTAATATTTCAGAATCTAATACATTAGTATACACATTATCTATCAAGGTGGCACTGTGTCTAGTAATCCTGCTTGGTTTTGTGATTAATGGTTGCATGCCCATGGCATACATGGTGTTAATATAATCCTCTATTATAGAGCTATTATTTGGATTTATCAAGTCAATATTAAAGTCCCCACATATAAAAACATTTTTCTGGTTCATATTGGCGAGTAATTCACCCATACATTTGCTAAAAACATCAATTTGCGAATCCGGTGCTCTGTACACACAACAAATAACCGTATTTTTACCTTTCAACCTAGGAATCTCAATTGTAAGGCATTCCATTACATTTTCCACAACATTTGATTTGCATTCTAGTACCTGAAAGTTTATGGCCTCATCAATAAATAGTCCAACACCCCCACCAGTTTTATTCAGTCTGCTCTTACACACGAAGTTGTAACCCTCCATGTAGAAGTCCTTGTCCTTTTCTTCTTTAATCCAAGTTTCCGATAATGCGATGATGTTGAACGGATTAGCAAATGACAGAAGGTATTCCTTTATTTGGTCAAAGTTGGCATATAGACTCCTACTATTAAAGTGAATAATGGACAAACTCCCTTCCATTTTAATGCTCTTGTTAAATTTGTCTACAGTAAAGTATCCGCATGCGTTTGTTTCGTTGTAGAAAAAATGGTTATCCGGATCAATTTCTTCATTAGGGTCTATTCCTGAATGATGGTGACTTGTTGTTAAAAAGCCAGTTTCCTGATCTACAGTTTGGTTCATCAGATAACTGCTCATAGAGATTTGTCAAGGATTTTAACCTGCCTCAGTGGTCAAAATTCTCCACATCCCGCATCATCTTGATCAGCACCGGTCTGGTAGTTTCTGGTGAAGACCCATTTGGTTTGATGAAAATTCTGCAGTTAGCCGACCAAGTGCTGTGTATCTTACCCGCTTTCTTTAGTTGACGAGCTTTCCATGCGATGGTTGCATTGTCCTTGGTGAGGTTTTCATTTATGAAAACATTGGATCCTTTGAGATTTTTCCCTTGCTTCAACAGAGAGATTTTGTGCTTGTTGCTTGTAAGTCGTAACAGCACGGCCCGTGCTGCACTCCGGTCTCTGCTTACACTCCTTTTCGGTAGCAGATAACATGAATCCACATTGCTGGGGTCCAGAGAAATACTTTTGGACCGAAGGAATTCCATCACCTGCATTTCCACAGATTTATTGTCCTCCTCGTCTCGATCGTCGTCATTCGCTGTTGCCCTGGCATAACTCCTGGGTTTGATTTTGAGCCCTGTCAGGATTACATCATTACGTTTCTCTTGTTGCTCCAGCTCCTCCAGTTTGTTTGATAAAGATTTAATCTGTGTGTCTTTCTTGGCAATCTCTTTTCTGAGATCACAGTTTTCCTTCAAAAGCTGGTCCAGCTGCTCCTTCATACCATCCCTCCACTCCCTCATTTCATTTCTCATTTCTTCGAGGGTCTCCATAATTGATGCAAGATCCGGCGGGCTTGGTTTGTCGCTTCTTCCCGATTTACCCATTTTCTTAGTTCAGAAAAAAGGTCTCTATTACAGAGTTTGTGAGAAAGTTTACTCAACTTTTCTCCTGACTCTGTTGTTTTCCTGTATTGCCTGTATTGCGTGCAGTCGCTGTTCGGAGTTGTTGCTCCTTCAGTACACAGCAATTGTGGTCAGGCAGAAAACGGGTCATAATGGGAGCAAACAAATCCAGGCAGCGGAGGCGGATTTAGCAATTTAGGGGCCCTAGGGCAAACAGAAGCATGGGGCTCTCCACCTTTTTCAAATCTCATTTAACTAACAAACTAAAAACAAATATCTCGCACCTAGTTTTTAAATTCTTTTTTTTTTTAATACAGACAGCACTAAAACGCAGTAAAGTAACTACAGTAAGTCTTATTTACCTTTTCATCAAAGTAATACAAAAAGATGGATAGCAACAAAACACATTTTAATTTCTGAACCATTATGACTTGATAGAGCCACCTTTCCCCCTCCCCCACCACCCATCATTAACCCCATTTACCAGATATCGCCCCACAAGAAATGGGTTGTTACAGCGGTGTAACTGGCATTTGTAACGAGAGATCACACAAACATTCTGAAGGAGTTTTACCGCAAGAAACATGTACCAGAGCCGCTGAAAACAGCCTAGAAAAAGAAGACAGTCAGTATCGATATGTTCCCAGGGTTCTAACGTTAGCCTCGAACGGCTACGGCAGCCAAGTGAAATCAGAGAAAAGAAGAAGCTCTTTTGTTAACATTACTCTTAAGTAAATAACTGCAGTCAGGCCAGCCTCCATGCCGAAAACACAGTCAAACTAGCCCCCACAACCTGCCTGAAGTAGCTCACTTAAATGTTACCCTACTAACTCAACACAAGATCCCATATCTCTATTCAAAAATGGTAGCGGTAGTTACCTAGGTTACCAGGGCCGTCGCTGTGGGGGGTTATCCGGGTGAGCTGTTCTGAGGCCCCAAGCACGGGGGGCCCTTGGCATTTGTTAAACTTTGAATATTTTTTTCTTTTAATTAAATATCTTGATTATATATATATATATAAAAAAAAAAAAAACGGCGAGAATATTAAAGTAAAATCAAATTTGTTTTATAAGTTTAACGATAAGGTTGCTTTGATCAAAGTAAGACAGTCTGAGACTACCTGCACCCTCCTTGCAAAAATGCAAAATGGTTCATTCTGCCTAGGACTCCCTGCTCGTGAATGGTTGCTAGGCAACTCACTCTCTCTCTCTCTCTCTCTCTCTCACACACACACACAGCGCTCTGGGAGGATCTGAGAGAGCAGACAGCAAGATGTCTCTTTTAAAGATTAGGCAGAAGTCAGGTTACCAGAAGAGAAAGGAGAGGGAGGAGAAAGAAGACAGAAAGTAGGCAAGCAGGAGCTTACAAAGTTTTTTTCAAGAAAAGGTTAGTTCAGCCCTTAATGTTTAAAGCACACGGTGAGAAAGTTTTACACGGTAAACAGGTGCTTTGTGTGTACTGCACGCAGGGATTCTCCCATCTCCAAATGCGAGTGCCGAATGTTCGGGTTCTACTGCGTGAAGTAAAACTGGGAAACGAGTTCAATACTTTCACAGAAAGATGGTCTTATACATAAATAATATACTGTTGCTTATCTAGACTACAACTCAGGAAAGGTCCAGAAAATAACCGGGCTGTAGGTGAACTTTTGAATAGCCTATTCGTGAAGGGAAAGGTAACGAGAGAATGGAATACGCAGCCCGCGACACCAATGATGCACAGAGCGCACAAATAGTTTCTCAACATTGCCTTTTAATTTATGTCATGGTTTGGTCCTGCCGGATGCAACCTGCAATCCGGCGGGCACTGGGACCATGTACCCAAAAGCAGAAAAAGGGACCCACTCGCACAGGCTGAAACTAAATAAAAAGAATTTAATAAATAACAACAATTACAACAACAGGGGAACAGCAGCACCACACGGCTGGGATAAAACCAGAATGCAGCTGCAATGCCAATTGGCAATGCAGCTTCTTAAATACTTTAACTTCACCTCCAGTAAGTGGAGGCGAAGACAGCCGAAGGGAGAGGGACTGCAATGAAACCATTACAATTTAGTGTAGTGAATCACAGAACTACCAGCATGTAACATAAAAAAATTAGGCCCATGGAAATTGAAGGCCTATCATATTTATCATATTGTAGACCTATCATATTTAGAGGGTTGATTCAAACCATGAATTAATTAAGTGAGCCTCCCCAGACTGTGATTTCGAGAGGAACTAGGAGTGCCCTGCCCAGAACTAAGGGGGCCGGGCTCTACCAGGCCTTGTGGTAATTTGAACCATGCAATAGGTCAATTTGAGAAAGGTAAGGTACATAATTTGGCCTAAATCAAAAAGAATATTCATGTTAGCCTAGGCCTACAAAATATACTGAGAGGCATTAAAAACGCATAATAAAATATACTGTTTTAAGTAATGGTAAATGGTTTCTTTCATAGTTGCAAAACACGGTCTCGGGAAACTGTGCTTTTGATTGTGAGACTTGCCCTTACTGTTATTGCTACATTGGCAGTCAATTCAGCAGTTCTTATGAATTATCTGACATGGCAGAAGACGTTTTATGGAATGTGTTTTTGTGGCATCACAGATGACGCACTTTGTCGGGGACGACAGCTGACACATCTGGTCATTCTGTGTCATCCCTGTAGTCTGGATACAGTCATTTAATGGACATTAATGCGTCCAGAATCATTTCTTTGAGACTGGCCATCATTCAACATTCAAAATGTTTGATTCTTCCGAGATTCATTTGTTTGTGGCATTTGAAGTAGGAATGATGTGACTTTGTTTATGTGTGTTTATTGGCCCTGATCTTCAACTTTTCATGTGCAAAATGATTTCTCCCAATGTGATTCACGACCATGATCCAGGGAACTGTGCTGCATTTAGATAATCATAATGAGGTGTTAAACCAAGAAAGGATTCGAACCCAGACACTTGACATTTTGCAATGCTTACCATACCTGATGGTCATCATGTCAATCAGCAAAAGGAAAAACTATCAGTTTTCAAATTAGACGATAAAAACCACTTTGCGTTTTTAATGCCTCTCAGTATACTACTATATAAAATTGACCAGGCACCAGCTTTCATAGACCACAGAAATTTTGCACAAAACTTTTTATCACATAATTTCAGTTTATCATTTTGGTGACTAAATTCATTACATTACATTCACTATAACAACCTCCTGCTGCATAGAGAGCCTATTCCACACCACACCTCATCATGTGTAGGGCTACACACACACACACACAAACACACACACGCACACACAGCAGTTATTATTGATTATATGAATGCTGATAAAAAAATCTATTTGGCATAAGTAACCTACAGGCTGATAATACACATAGGCCTTAACAGGCACATAATACACCCTTCCAGTAAGTGTTGCTGGGGGTGAACGGGCATTAAGTACGATGAAATTAGTGAAAAATTATTTAAGATCAACAATGAGCCAGGAGAGACTTAGCAGTCTAGCTCTCCTGTCTATTGAAAGCCAACTGGCCAGGAAGTTGAACTTTGCAGACCTCATTGATGATTTCGCCAACATAAAGACCCGCCAATGGGCATTTGAATAACTCATGGATATAGACTAGTCACATTATCACATTATAGCAGTGTTAAGCCATGTGTGGCAGGAAGGAAACCTGTTTACATTCCTTTTGAAAGTAAAATCTAAACAGAAAAGAAAGTTTCATTTCTGATGAATTAGGTGTTGTACAGCAGCCTAAGCTTTTGTTTTTTTTTTTTGTTATTTAACGTATTAAGCGAACCATAAGAGTTGGCTTTTTTTGCATTTCAAACTGACTGAGTCATGTTTTGGTTTTGGGTGTGGAGATGTGCTCCTCCTGACTACTTTTTTTTTTTTTCTATGGATCATCACAGCAACATTATGCCAAGGATGTTTGAAGTTTCTAAGATTTAAAAAAACCTGACTGATGAGTAAAGTCCTGTATGGTTTCATAATTTTGTAGTAGTAGCTAAAGCAAATCTGAGGTAAAAGTGTGTGTGTGTTTTTTTTTTTTTTTTTGGGGGGGGTTGGTTTGCTAATTGGGGGGCCCTTCAGGAGGCTTATTCCTGGGGCCCAGAATTTGGTGCTACGCCCCCGTAGGTTACTAACAACGAACAGCTACGACAACCAAGAGAAACCGAAGAAAGATAAAAGCCTCTTGGTTATTAACATTAGTCTTTCATGAATGACTCACTTCCCCTGATTTATAATCACGTTATCCCAGAACTCTGGTGGAAGCTAGCTAGGTACCCAGCCAAGGCAGCCATTACAGCCAAGAGAAACCGGTAAAACGTAAAAGCTTTCTAATACGGGATTGTTAAGTTGGGGAAGTGAGTCGTTCACTCGGTTTAGATGTAATAATTAAAGACCAATGTTCACCAGGGTGCTCTTACTCTTCTCTGGTTTCTCTAGATGATCATCGCAGCTGTTCGTTGTTCGCTAGCTGACGTAAGATAGCTACCGCTACCGTTTTTGAGTAGGGATATGGGATCTCATGTTTAGTTATTGGGGAAACATTTGAGTGGCGAAATTGGGCAGGTAACTGGAGAGCTTCTTCGCTCCACTTATTTCTCTTGGCTGCCGTAGCTGTTCGAGGCTAACGTTAGAACCCTGGTTACATATCGATGCTGGCTGGGTCTTTTTCCAGGCTGTTTTCAGCGGCTCTAGTGCATGTTTCATGAGGTAAAACTTCACTCCCTCAGAATGTTTGTATGATCTCTCGTTACAAATGCCAATTTCACACGTCACAACCCATCTCTTCGTAAATAACATCGCTTTTGATCAGCGTCAGATTTGCTGCTGAATGTGAACAAACTCGGTCGGTCGTTATACAGCCCATGGTTTTCACCAGTGTAATTCCTTAGACGCGGTCTTGGAATATTCCATTGTAATAAGACGGGGGGAGCTTAGCCCAGCAATTCGTGACTAATTGAAATTCTAAAGCAATTTTAGCAAATAGATTTTAGAATGATGTGATTAATAAAGAGAGTCAAAAATAAGCAAAACTATATATATTTATTTTAATTTTTCTTTTAGGTCTACAGGGGGCCCCTTGGATGTTGGGGGCCCCAGGTAATTGCCTACCTTGCCTAATGGCAAAGTCCGCCTCTGCCTGGCAGGCACAAACAGAACTTGGTATTAGACAGAAGAGCGTCACAGAATCACAAACAGATCAGTGGCGTACAAGGAGCTCGGTACAGAGAAAAGTTGATCAACATTCTGACAGGGCTGAGCAGAAGTGAGGGACTATATATACACACAAGGGAGGTAAGAAGCTAGGCGGGGAAACAGGTGTGAGGAATTATCTGAACATTAAATGAGAGGGGGAAACACAAGAGGTAATTAAACAATACACAATGGGAAACAGTGACCAAGACTAGTTTTCACAGGACATCCTTAAACAACAACGGCTCCATTCAAGGAGTGCTTTAGTGGGGAGAGATGGAAGAAACAGATTAGTAGAAGAGATGGTTTCAAGTTTTCTGCAGAAACAAAGGCAAAGCACTGGGAGAGCAAAGAGGGTGGAGTTAGAGATTAGTGTGGAAAGTGGAGAGAATCAATTAGTAAGGTTAGTAGTCTGTGCAGAATTAAAATTACCCAAATGTGCAAGTTAGTATGTTGGTTATTTACAGGATTAGTATATTAGTAAGGGTTAGTAGATAAACTAGACAAAACATACGGTGTTAGTGTGATTAGTACTTAATTAGCAATTCGTGTTGAAGGAAGTAAACGAGGCATGAAGGAACTTGTGAAACACCGCAAACTTCCGAAATCACCCAAAATGTGACAGCTCGCAGACAGGGGGCGTGCACTGGCAAAGAACATAGATACACAAGACATCACAAGGGAAAACAATGTGTATGAACTGGCAGATAATACTGAATGCATAAACTAAACAAATCAAGTGGAAATAAATATAAAACCAGAACAGGCAGAACACAGATCATTACATTTCAACTCTAGTCCTCAAAATAGTTACAAAACCTATTATAGCCTCATTTCCATGGAGCAGTTTGGTTCAGCTCAGTTTGTTTCACATTTGAACAGTTATTTTTCTGTTTCCATTGTCAGTAGTTGTGGATGGTACCAAAAAAACCAAAAGTGTTAGGTCAAAACGTGGCTTAAGTTAATGCTTTCTTCCCCCCTATTTTCCCACTCTGAACACAGGAGTGACTGGCCGTCGCTTCTTTTACACGATGCAGTTGGACCTCCAATCACACGCTGCTTTTGCTGTTGGAGGACAAGGGCAGTCAGCATATAATTTGCTCATACAGCTGGCTACATGCACCTGGCCAAGCAGGAGTGGCCGTTGGAGAGTGATGAGACTCACTTATTTTCACCAGCTTTATCTCCATTATCTCCAGTTAGGGTGAGAAATGTTGCTTCGCCCAAGCCAACCACTGGCAAATGCAAGTCATAATGTGGCTGGGATTCTCACACCTGACCACGGACTCCAAACAAACATCTTAGCTGTGAGCCTCCCCCAGGTCAGTGTTTTTAAATTGAATGTTGCACATTTATTTGAAGGACTGGGGTTGATGCTAATTACAGTCTAATACTTTTCCTTGACTACACTTGCAATATTGTGTGGCACTCTTGAGGTGTAGCTTGTGGAGTGCGTTCAGGGAGACAACTTGAGACATGCCCTCACTCATAAACGGTCCTCATATCTGTGTCCACTCCATCCCTCCTTAAGGCAAGTTATTGCTCTCCCGCTCCAGTTTTGCCAAAAACTACCATTGCCTGCTGCAGGGTGGCATCACTCTCTATTGTTACAAGATAACATTGCCTACTTCTGCTGCCTTGCTTTTATGCCTGCTGCTAGGTAACATCCCTTCTGCACTTCAGCATCCAGGTGTGGGTTCTGAATATTACTCAGGAAAGCAGAGGAGATATACCGCTCCTCACTCTCATAAACATTTCCCATATCTGTGTCCACTCCATCCCTCCATAAGGCAAGCTATTGTTCTCCTCCATCCATCCATCCATCCATCCACATTCTTCCACTTATCCAAAGCCATGTGGCGGGGTAGCAGACAAACCCCTAGATTCCACTGGGAGCGCCGTGGCTGCATTATTAGTGCGACACAGTTCCTGGAGCCAGTTGGCCACAGGGTGTGCTCTTGATCATTATAAGCATTTATTTTTCCAACTGTCACTAAAATCATTATTTTAGATGCATCGCATGTTTAAGTTATGCCAATAAGATTAAATGAATTAAACTGTGTTATATTTTCTTCAAAATAAAATGTGAGCAAAAAATTATCATCTCTGCACCCTTGAAAATGGACACAGTAACCATACGTTAAAGGATCCATCACCGGAAAATCCATTTTTTTCAGGTTATTGCATGTATACCTCAATCTTCTCTGTCACTGACAATAGCTGACATGTTTTCCGGGCAAAGAACTTCACTCTCGCCTCCTCCCCCATGAATTCAGTAGGAGGGGGAAAGAACGCAATTTCAGATTGGGCTTCTTGTTGATGTCAGGAAGAAGCCGAGGAGGGGCTGGGGGGAAAACCACTCCCACTGTTTTCTGGAGAGAAGGAAGTGAATCCGCCATTTGTATTTCTATCCGGCGTAACCCAAACAGAGGCAAGCATGTCGAAGAAAACGAGAGCTATGGGCAGCGGAGGACATAACTGTTCCGTTGTTGACTGTCAAAACCCAGATAAAAATATTTTTATCATTCCATCTGGTGATGTTGCTTTGAGGAACAGTTGGATTACATTTATTTTCAATGGCAATGTTCCTGTTGCTCTACCGAGCCACCTGTTTGTCTGCGCCAAACACTTCTCCCCAGACTGTTTTGCAAACTTGGGACAGTATAATGTTAGATTAGCAAAGAACCTTCGGCTAGAAAAAGGAGTTGTTCCAACACTACGGAACCCGCCACTTTAATAATGTCTGTAAATGTCAACTTTCGCATTAGCTGACGACTTTATTCCCCCAATTTCAATCTTATCAGTACATTACTGTAAGCTATTGGATGGAGTGTGGTGCAGTTCAAAAGAAACTTGGCAGTATACCCAATACCCTCACAACCGAGGGTTCTCCCGACATGCCGTATTTCCGTTGCTGTAGTGAGCTCAATTTCAGCTACAGTGAAGATGCACACATCATATGAAACTAGACAACCTAAGGAATCTATAGATGGCAAAAACGCTATGCTATGATGTCGATAAGCTGGCGAAATAACGCTCCGAACATACGCTAAATTCCGCTAGCAAAAAGCTAACGTTGGCTAGCTAAGTTAATTTAGGCCAGCAATAACCATGCACATTGCTAATTTGTTGATGGGTTGCTGTAGCTATATTGTTGTCTTTTCATGCTGTCCAAATGCAGTTTGTTACTCTTGATTGTATGATCATGGAGCTTAGATGTACTAACATTAGGTTGTACCCAATACGTAAACGTTACCCTCACAGCCCACAGGCTTGCCTGACATGCCATTTTTCCATAGCTGTAGCAGGCTCACTTTCAGCGACTGGGAAGAGACACATATCACATGAAACTAGACAACCTAAGGAATCTATAGATATCAGAAACGCTATGCTATGATGTCATGATGCAGGCAAAATAACGCTTGAAACATACGCTAAACTTCCGCTAGCAAAAAGCTAACGTTAGCTAGCCAAGTTAATTTATGCCAGCAATAACCTTGCACATTCTGTTAATTGTTGATGGGTTGCTGTAGCTATATTGTTGTCTTTTCATGCTGGTCAAACGCAGTGCATTACTCTTGATTATATGATCATGGAACTTAGATGTAAAAACATTAGGTTGTACCCAATACGTAAACGTTTCCCTCACAGCCCACAGGCTCGCCTGAAATGCCGTATTTCCATAGCTGTAGCGGGCTCACTTTCAGCTACAGTGAAGAGACACATATCACATGAAGCTAGACAACCTAAGGAATCTATAGATGTCAAAAACGCTATGCTATGATGTCAGTAAGCAGGCGAAATAACACTCCAAACATACACTAAATTTCCGCAAGCGAAAAGCTAACGTTAGCTAGCTCAGTTGGGATGGCTGTATATTATTGTCTTTTTAAACTGTCCAAACGCAGCGTGTTACTCTAGAGTATATGATCATGGAACTTAGATGTACTACTGTTAGCTTTATTATGGCCCCAATTTGTTATGGCGTCACGGACAGCAAGGGATGACAGACAAAATTCTTAAACTTCAACAGATTTAATTAAACAAACACTTAGAACTAAACTACACTCTACCCTACTGACCAAGATTGAAATAAAAAAAAGAAATATTTACAGTCCCTTGGTAATTGAGATGGGCTGCTATGTTGCGATGTCCTGGGACAGGAAAATGCTCCAACACAGGCAAAAATCCACAAAAAGCTTCACAGGTCTTGAAAAGAGTGAAAGGTCTGGTCAAATGTATCCTTCCACAATTTCTCCTTGCAATTTCTCCAACTACTCTTCCACTCTCTCAATTTTTCTCCTTATATACTCTTGTCCAGCCCCCTCTGAGGCATGCCCAGGACATGCCCAACCTAGCTCCAGACTGGGCTTAACAAAAAAATTGTCAATACTGCCATCTAGTGGCTTTTTTTTTTTTCCCCATTACATCTCCATTCCAAAAGGGAAAAATTTTGACTCATTAAGGCAAAATTTTTCTTTTCAATACAAAAATGGTTAGGTAGACACTTGTGTATATATACATATAATACAAAATGCTAATAAACACGTGATATATATACACATACTCAAACACGGGATAAGCAATCAGCAATTAAATTGTCAGTACCCTTTACATGCTTAATTTCCAAGTCAAACTCCTGTAAAATCAAACTCCAATTCAACAATCTCCGATTCTTGTTTTTCATCTTACTCAAAAACATTAACGGATTGTGGTCAGTATATACAATCATTGGCTTTTGCCCTGTACAAACATAAACCTCAAAGTGTTGTAAGGATAGAACCAGAGCCAACAGCTCCTTCTCAATTGTGGAATAGTTCTTTTGGTGGCGATTGAACTTCCTGGAGAAGTATGCCACGGGATGCTCAATGTCATCAGAGTCACTTCTCTGTAGGAGCACAGATCCACAAGCTTTGTCGCTAGCATCGACCGCCATGGAGAACGGTTTGTTGAAGTCAGGAGATTTGAGCACGGGGAAGTGACACAGCAGAGACTTCAGGCGATCGAAGGCTCTTTGGCATGCTTCATCCCAAGTGAACTTTACGCCTTTCTTCAGTTGGTTGGTGAGACTGAGAGCAATCTCAGCAAAGTTCTTGCAGAACTTGCGGTAGTACCCGATCATTCCAAGGAAGCGGCACAAAGCTTTTTTGTTGTCAGGAACTGGAAAGTCCATGATGGCTTGGACTTTAGGATTTATGGGTGCCACCTTACCCTGGCCTATGACGTAGCAAAGATTCGTGATAGTAGCACAACCAAAGTCACTCTTGTTCAGGTTAACAGTCAGGTTAGCCTGGGTCAAGCGCTGAAACAACGTCTCTACATCTTTCAGATGTTCTTCCCAGGAGTCACTCCATGTGATCAGGTCGTCGATGTATGCACCCGTATGTGGCAATCCGGCGATTGTAGACTGTATCATCCTTTGGAACGTGGCTGGGGCATTTTTCATGCCAAAGGGTAGGACTTCATTCTGGTATAACCCAGATGGTGTGGCAAAAGCAGAGATGCTATTGGCCCTGTCCGTTAAAGGCACACACCAATAAATAAATAAATCAATAAATTTATCAATAAATCAATCTTGGTCAGAAACTTTGCTTGCCCTACTCTATCGATACAATCATCAATCGTAGGTATTGGAAACACATCAGTTCTAGTTACAGCATTGACTTTGCAATAATCTGAACAGAATCTAGTACTTCCATCAGGTTTTGGAACTAGAACACACGGTGAACTCCGATTGGAGTTAGAGGGTCTGATAATATCATGTTCTAACATGTACTCAACCTCTTTCCCAGCAATCTTTCTCTTTTCAGGATTCATCCGGTATGGATGCTGTTTTATTAGTTTGGCATCACCGACATCTACATCATGAGAGGCTATAGAAACTCTCTTTGGAACATCAGGAAATAGATCTTTATATTTCTTGATCAACCTCTCAAACTGATCTTTCTGGGAGGGTTCTAAGTGCTGGAGTTTTACATCAAGATTTTACAACACTTCAGAATTTGACAATTTCCATGAAAGAACTTCAGCTTTAATTCTAGGTTCATCATCTTGAAACTCCCCCTCATCTTCACAAGTCTCGGCCATAGGAGGATCTGAAGTGACAGCTGCAACCCTAGCATTCCTATCATGATAAGGCTTCAGCATGTTAATGTGACACAACTGTTTTGGCTTTCTCCTATCTGGAGTCTTCACAATGTAATTGAGATCATTGAGTTTTGTCAGAATTTCATAAGGACCATGAAATCTAGCCTGCAATGGATTGGACTGCAAGGGAAACAACACAAGGACCTTGTCTCCTGGTTTAAACTCACGGCTTCTAGCCTTATGATCTTACCAAGTTTTCATTTTTCCCTGACTTGATTTCAAGTTCTCTTTGGCTAGGTCATAAGCTGCACGCAGTCTTTCTTTGAACTTGCTAACATAGTCTAACAGACTGATATGCGGCTCTTTCTCTTGCCATTTTTCACTCAACAATAGCAAAGGTCCTCTCACTTCATGGCCTAGCTCAAACGGACTGAATCCAGTAGACTCCTGCACTGCTTCTCTAGCTGCAAACAACAGCAAATGAACACCTTTATCCCAGTCTTTCTCATGGTCATCACAATAAGTCCGAACCATTGTCTTGAGAGTGGAATGAAACCGCTCTAAGGCACCCTGACTCTCTGGATGATAGGCACTGTAAAGAATCTGCTTCGCACCTAGTTCATACACAACCTGCTGAAACAATCCGGAAGTGAAATTGCTACCTTGATCTGACTGAATTTCCCTGGGAAGGCCAAACAACGTGAAGAACTTTATCAAAGCCTTCGAAATTGCAGTTGCCTTGATGTTGCGTAGAGGGATGGCTTCAGGGAATCTGGTAGATGCACACATGATTGTCAACAAGTACTGATTTCCAGATCTAGTCTTGGGTAATGGACCAACACAATCAACAATGACCTTGGAGAAGGGCTCCCCAAATGCTGGGATAGGCTGCAATGGAGCTACAGGTGGGTCTAACTGGTGTTTTCCAACTACCTGACAAGTGTGACAGGTTTTGCAAAAGTTGGAAACATCTTTCCGAAGTCCAGGCCAGAAGAAGTGTTTCAGGATCTTGTCAACAGTCTTTTTAGCACCAAGATGACCTCCTAAAGGCAAACTATGAGCCATTGTTAAGATCTCATTCCTGTAGACCTTCGGAACAACAATTTGCTTGACCACTGCCCAATCTTCATTGGCAGGGATATTAGGAGGACGCCACTTCCGCATCAACACTCCATCCTTGAGATAATATGCAACTGGAACTGCTTCTATTTCTTCATTAGGAAGGGCTCTGTTCTTTAGTACACAAATTTCAGGATCATTGGTTTGCTCCTGAATCAACCGCTTTCTGGACAGAGACAAGTCTCCAGACACATCAGAATCACCAGACCCATCTGGCTGGCTGAATAGAGAACTGATAAAAGTGTCTGATAAGTCCTCAAACAGGGAAACCATAGTAGGCTGAACAGAGTCATGAGGTGAACCACCTGAGTCATGACTATTCAAGGTGCTGGACGGCACCACATTATCTTCTTCTTGAGCCTTCTTGGCCATAGCACAAGTCACTGCACAGGAAGGATACAGAGATGGGTCTTCATCGCCATCTTCAGTGCTCGGCTGTGAAGTAAGATGAACAGGGGGAACTACATTGCCCCCAGCCCGGTCATTGCCTAGCAACAGAGAAACACCCTTGATAGGTAGACTTGACATAAGTCCCACCTTCACCTGTCCAGTAACTAAATCTGACTTCAAGAATACAGAGCGCAGGGGTACAGATACAGTCCTCCCTTCAATACCTTGTACAAGTATGAAATCCCCAGAAGCGGTCTCATCACGTAACTCCAAGGAGTCCATCAACAAAAGTGACTGAGAAGCTCCGGTATCCCTTAGGATATATATGAGGACAGGAGGAGAATGCTCATTCAGAGCCACAAATCCCTCTGACACATATGGAAGGAATTCCTCCCTCACAAAGTCAGCAGTCTCAGGCTTCTTAGCCTCACAAGGAGCAGGCAATTTAGCAGATCGGTCATCTACTCCAGGGATTTCTAACCTTGTCTTCACAAAGGCATTGGGTTTGGTATCCTTTTCTTTTTCTTTCTTAGCTTTAAGGAACCAACAGTTAGTTGTAACATGACCAGATTTCTTGCAATAATTGCAAACTAGACCACTTTTGTCACTGTCAGCTTTCACACTTTGATCAGACCTTTGACTGGATTTCTGAGCACCATCACCAGATTTTTCTTTGTCTTTGGGTGAGGAATCTTGGGTATCACCGTTACCTTTCCTCTGAAATCGGGACCATCTATTGTTACTGCTAGACTGAAATTTGGACTTATGTGTGAGAACATATTCGTCTGCAAACTTGCAGCTGATTGCAAATTCAGTGCTTGCTTCTCATTAAGGTAGGTCTTAATATCATCCTTGACACAGTTCTTGAATTCTTCAACTAACACCATCTTTTTTCGTGAGTTGAAATCATCCTTGACCTCCATAGAAGTACACCAGCGCTCAAAGCAAACCTTCTTCTCGTTAGCAAATTCCACATAAGTCTGATTGTCAGATTTCTTCAGACCTCTGAATTTCTGTCAGTAAGCCTCTGGAACCAACTCATAAGCTGTCAAAATAACCTTTCTGACAACCTCATAATCAGAGGAATCATCTGCAGACAAAGCCGAATAGGCTTGTTGAGCTTTACCCATGAGGACAGTTTGCAACATCAGAGGCCAGTGTTCCTTTAGCCACTGACAACTCTTAGCTACCTTCTCGAAGCACTGGAAATACTTATCAATCTCCTTCTCTGAGAATGGAGGCACCAGCTTTACCTCCTGGCTAGCCCGAAATTTGTTTTCAGCTTGGATTTTGATTTTTATTAGCTCCATTTGGAGCCTTTCTTCTCTATCTAACTTCTGTAACTCGAAATCTCTGTCTCTGTCTCTCTCTTTCTGCTCTTTCCTCTTTCTCTCTCTTTTTTCTCTTCTCTTGCTAATTTTTCTAACTCAAACTGCCTTTGTTCTTCTTTTTCCTCCCTTTCTATCTCTAGCATTTTTAATTTAAGTTCCATTTCTACATTTGGATTTTCCACTGGAAACTGTTCCAGATCTCCTGGTGCAAACACATTTTCATCAATGTTATATTCAACAATCTCTCTAGCCAGTCTTGCTTTTTGCATGGCTGGTTTTACATCTGTCAGCTCTCTCTGCATATTTCTAGCAGTTCTGTCTTTTTAAAAGACTTCAAAACCTCTACGGTTGGTGATGCCAAGAAATCATCCATTGCTGTTGATCTGCCAATATATATCTAGGAAAATTCAAAAAACAATTTCACAATTTGAAATTTTAGATTTTCAATAAATGAATCGCACAATGGTCTATCCCGGACCCGAGCCCACAATTTGTTATGGCCCCAATTTGTTATGGCGTCACGGACAGCAATGGATGACAGACAAAATTCTTAAACTTCAACAGATTTAATTAAACAAACACTTAGAACTAAACTACACTCTACCCTACTGACCAAGATTGAAATAAAAACTAAGAAATATTTACAGTCCCTTGGTAATTGAGATGGGCTGCTATGTTGCAATGTCCTGGGACAGGAAAATGCTCCAACACAGGCAAAAATCCACAAAAAGCTTCACAGGTCTTGAAAAGAGTGAAAGGTCTGGTCAAATGTATCCTTCCACAATTTCTCCTTGCAATTTCTCCAACTACTCTTCCACTCTCTCAATTTTTCTCCTTGTATACTCTTGTCCAGCCCCCTCTGAGGCATGCCCAGGACATGCCCAACCTAGCTCCAGACTGGGCTTAACAAAAAAAATCGTCAATACTGCCATCTAGTGGCTTTTTTTTTTTTTTTTTTTTCCCATTACAGCTTGCATGTGGCATTTATACCCCCCCCTTTTTAGGCTATTTTGCTAGTACATCTCACGCAGGGGTCAGTGCATCACACTCAGACGGCAGAAGCACATCAAAGCCACCCAGAATGGTCGATAGATTCAGCCATGATAAGGTCACATGTTGTGTTGCTATGCACGCGTTGCTATGGCTGCGCTTTCAAGCCACTCCTCCCTCCTCCCACCCTCTTCCCTCGCACGACCCCCTCCGCCCAGCCATGCCTCTATCTTCCGGCCAAGTCAAAATCTCGAAATTTTCTTGCGAGACCAATATTGGCTTGATAAAAAGGGCAAAATAAATATAAATGTTGAGTCATCTTTGCAAATTACCGCAAAACATTATGTTTTAGACCCAAGTCACTTATTTCTAACGGGTGTAAATACCAGGTAATGGATCCTTTAATACTGTATGCATTGTTATATTTGACTTACTATTCTGTTTATCATTCAAACTATCACACGAACACAGACACTAACAAGGAAATTTTGCTTTAAAGTCATTCCAAGTTTGTACTTATTTTGAATTTTCAAATATTGATGGCTCTTTCTGCAAGAAATTTCACCTTACCTTGGAGATTTTTGTCATTCTGCAAAAATCACTAGATAGGTCACTGAGTCAGAGTAAATGAAGATGGAACACAGCATAAATGAAAGATCTCATTTCCGCATAACAAAATTTTACTTTTATCCCTTTTGAAATTATTTAGTTGCTGTCTGAAACCTCTAAAAAGTTACATCACGGAATCTTACCATTATCTGACCCGAAGTTTATTAGTCGAGCCCCTGGAGGAGTTTGCGAGACAATTGTAATCACCTTGTGAGTCTGTCTGTCTGTGTGTGTGTGTATGTGTGTTTCCGGGCAGATATCTCCAGAACCACTTCACCGATTTCAGTCATCTTTCACATGAAAACACCTTGGGCTGACCTCACGGCATGACATAAATTTTGGGCTGCTGGGCGAGACTATGAATTCTCTGAATGCTTGTTCTAATTGTCGCGGTCACGTTTGTCTAGGGATATAATTTCACTTATAAAAGAAGGCAGGCTGGCCTGGACTGGTGAATCTGGAAGGAAAGCCAGGACTTACCTCGCCTTAGGATGGCTCCGTAACGTTCCAAGGCCCGCTCAAGCTGCCGCTCCACCGGCGAATAGCTCCCCATCGTTCGGTTCTTTGGTTCAGTGTAATGAGTTATTTACTAAAAGCATGGCAGTATTATGGGTGATGATTTAAAATAAAGCAAACCCGCATGGTCGGAAAACGAGAGATTGGGGAAGGTCTCCTGTACTTCAGGGCTCCGGCATGTAGCTCCATCCACCTTTGATTTTTGGCCAATTTAGAAGGGACGCCTCTCCCATGACCAACCGCCGCCCAATCAGGACACAAGGCATCGTCCCGACTTCCCCAACCAGTCATCAATCACAGTGCACAGCCGCCTTGCCACTAAATGTGCCTTACCTATATCTACATTTTACTACAAAACGGAGGAGCTATTAGTGTTTGTTATTATGCCTCATTCCCGGATCCGAGGGCATAACAGTCCCCCCCCCAAGGAAGAAAAAAAAACAAAAAAATAATATAACCCACATTTTCTTCTTTTCTAATCCTTATAAACATATGTAAGGATTTTACCAAATACATTCCCCTTTTTTTTTTTTTTTTTTTTATATTATATTTCACAATCAGATCTAAAACCTAGAAACATGCACCCAAACAAAGCACTATATGTTTAAGCCTAGCCAAAATCACGGCAAGGCAATTGTCACCATCCTAGGGAGTCTACATAGGCTGTAACCCCCAAGTTCCACTCTGCAACTGTGGCCTAGAGAGTCTGCACCCAACCCAGACCACACAGAGGAAAGACTAGAAAACATTACCCCAAGAAGAGGAGCTCAGCACCACACCCTTCAAAGAGGTCTCAAAACAGTCAGAGGCGGGATAATGCATCCGCTACCACATTCTCTTTTCCACCCACATGCCTAGCCACCACGCTATATGGCTGCAAGACTAAACTCCATTGGAACACTCTGGAGCTTGTTACCCGAAACTTTACCAAAAATGCTAAGGGATTGTGGTCAGAATAGACAATGACCGGACCACCCACACTGGAAACATGCACTTCAAAATGTTGGACTGCTAAGACTAAGGCTAAAGCCTCCTTCTCCACAGTAGAATAGGCTTTCTGATGGCAATTCAAATTCGTAGAGAAGTATGCCACAGGTTTTTCTACTCCAGCCTCATCTGCCTGCAGAAGAACTGCCCCAACACCAACATCACTAGCGTCCACTGCCAAAGCAAATGGCTGGCAAAAATCAGGAGCTTTCCACACCGGGTCACAGGATAAGATAGCCTTAACCTGATCCAATGCTTCCTGACATTCCTGGGTCCAATTCCACTTGACATCCTTGCCCAACAGGTTAGTCAACGGAGCAGTAACGGCTGCAAAATTTGACACGAATCGAAGATAAAATCCACACATCCCTCGTACACGCATCAGCTGACGTCGAGTGGTAGGTGTGGGGAGGTCCATAATCGCCTGCACCTTCGCCAGCCGCGGCAGCACTGCCCCACACCCTACCAGGTGTCCGAGGTATGTGACCTGCCTTCTCCCAAACTCACACTTTGGGAGATTGACAACAAGCTGAGCGGACTCTAATCGGCCAAAGAGAGCCCCAAGATGGCCCAGATGACTCTGCAAGCTCTCACTATATATGACCATATCATCAATATAAGTTAACGCATTATCTAAACCCGACGTGACCTGGTTCATAAGCCGCTGAAAAGTCGCGGGGGCGTTTT
Organism: Gymnothorax javanicus; assembly: GCA_029692085.1. NCBI lineage: Eukaryota > Metazoa > Chordata > Actinopteri > Anguilliformes > Muraenidae > Gymnothorax > Gymnothorax javanicus. The sequence continues at coordinate 12,600,281 of CM056197.1, forward strand.
TCATACCGAAAGGAAGAACCCGGCCCGAATAAGGCATTATGTGCAACAAACGCAGAGACATCCCTGGCCCTTTCTGTTAATGGCACTTGCCAATACCCTTTGAGCAGATCCAGTCTGGACACAAACTTAGCCTGCCCAATACGATCAATACAATCCTCAATTCGAGGAATAGGGTATGCGTCAGTCCTTGTCACGGCATTTACCTGGCGGTAATCAATGCACAAATGCGAAGTACCATCATTCTTAGGAATTGAGACAACCGGGGAACTCCATTCACCGACCCCTGGCTCTATGGCCCCAATCTCCAGCATGTAGTCAATCTCCTCATGAACCTTCTCCTTCTTAAAAGGGGGCAAACGGTAAGGAGGTTGCTTTATAGGGGTTGCCCCACTGACATCAACATCATGCTCAACTAGAGAGGTTAGCCCCAGCCTATCACGAAACAAGGAAGGATGAGCAGCCACCAGGGCGATCAAATCCTGGGCCTGAGCCTCTGACAAATGAGTCAGCTGATCTGGCAGCTGCTCACATGCTCAAGAGTTGTCCAACCTAGCACACACTGGTTCTGGTGCTGAACACCCCCATTCGCTCTCACTGGGTGAAGGAGCCACTGCAATACATGCAACGGTATTGGCCGGATCACGCTCCACATACAACTTCAATAAGTTGATGTGACAAAGTCGCGTCTTCTACCGCCGTTCTGGTGTGCTAATGACGTAAATGCAGGTTCAAACCTTCCGAACCACAGTATAGGGCCCACTAAAACGTGTCCCAAGCCTTTCCTTACCAACTGGGGTAAAGACAAGGACCTTGTCCCCAGGAGCAAAAGAGCGTTGCACTGCCTTACGGTCATAACGACTTTTTATCCATTCCTTAGCCCCCCCTCCAAATTCTGGGCAGCCACCTTCCAGGCTGCACTCAACTGATCGTGAAAGGTAGAGACATACTGCAAAATATCACCAGGGGCATGTGGCTCCAGGAGTCGCTCCTGCATAAGGCTTAGCGGACTCCAAACTTCATGCCCATAAACCAATTCAAAGGGACTAAACCCAGTGGATTCATTCACAGCATCACGGATGGCAAATAAAAGAAAAGGCATCGCTACATCCCAGTCCTTAGGGCAGTCCACACAAAAAGTGCGCACCATTGACTTTAATGTCTGATGACACCTCTCAAGGGCCCCCTGGGATTCAGGGTGGTAAGCAGAGGACAATACCTGAGTGATGCCCAGCTGACACATAATACTCTGCAATATTCCAGAGGTAAAATTAGTTCCACGATTGCATTTAACCTGCTTAGGGAGCCCAAACCTTGAAAAAAATTGCAGTAACGCCTCAATAACCACAGGGGCACGAATACTACGCACTGGCACTACCTCGGGGAAACGTGTGGCAACGTCCATAATGGTCAATAAATACTCATTACCCTTCTTGGTTTTGGGAAGAGGACCAACACAGTCAATGATTACACGTGAAAATGGGGCCTCCACCACTGGTGTAGGCTGCAATGGAGCAACCGGGAGAGAGTGACCAGCCTTACCCGCTATCTGGCAGGCATGGCAGGAACGACAAAAATTAACGACATCACGGCGAACTGTGGGCCAATAAAAATGTTTTAGGAGGCGGGCCAGGGTCCTCTTCACCCCCAAATGGCCAGCAAAAGGGGTCTCGTACGCCAACCGCAACACCTCACCACGAAAGCTGGAAGGAACTACAATTTGCCCATGGACCTAGAAACGAGGGCCATAGCATCGGCACCCGAAAGTAATCGTCCCACGCTCTGGAAAAGATACGTGGACGACATCTTAGAAAAAATAAAATCAGGACATACGCAACAACTTACAGATCATTTAAACAGTATGGACCGCACTGGGAAAATACAATTCACGCATGAAGAAGAGACAGATAAAACCATAGCGTTTCTGGACATAAATATACATCACACTAATGAAGGAGACATTAAAATTAAAATATACAGAAAGCCCACTCACACTGATCAATACCTGCTTTGGTCATCTGAACACCCCATAAATCACAAACTTTCCGTGGTAAGAACCCTGTTTGATCGTGCATCCATCATCACAGAAGACACAGACAAGAAAAAGGAAGAAGAACATATAACTAACGCACTAAAGAAATGCCAGTACCCACTATGGGCCATAAACACAGGAAAACTACAGGTACAGCAGAAGCAAAATACCGCACATTCAGAAAGAAACGAAAAAAATGAAACCGAAACCAAAGGAGTCGTCACATTACCATACATAAGAGGTGTCACAGAGCGGATTCAACGGGCCATGAGAAAATTCCACATCAACACCCCGGTAAAACCATACATAAAATTACGACAACTACTGGTACACCCGAAAAGACCAAATTGACAACTGTAACAAATGTGACGTCATATATGAAATCCCTTGCCGGTCTTGCCATAAAACATACATTGGGGAAACAGGTAGACCTTTTCACACACGTAAAAAGAACACCAAAAAGAATGCGAGAAAGAGACAACAGTAAGACAGACACGCTCAGTTAAAGAACAAGCACTACAGGTAAACCTTAAATCAGCAATCACAGACCACTGCAAGAGGGAAAATCATATTATGGACTGGGACAAGGCCAAAATTATCCAGACTCAGAACAACCGACATGAACGCTGGATCATGGAGGCAATTGAAATCAGGAAGCGCGCCCACAGGACTATGAACCGGGACAAGGGGGGCATACATGCTTTCCCACACCTGGAGTGCCATCTTGGAGGAGCGGATAGCAGGAGGCGTGGCCGCCCTGTCAAATCTGACAGGGCGGCCACGCCTCGCTAACATCAGCTGATAAGACACGTCACTCGTAACATCAGTGACTCTTCTGAAGAAGACAGGAGTATTCCGTCGAAACATGTCAAGGTAGGATAAAAACCTTTTCTGTCAGAAAATAAGAACGTCAAGGCTAAAGTGAATATATTTATTTAATATTAAAGTTATTCATCTAAAGCCGTGTTCTAGACTCGCATCTTTCCCACATTGCATTTTGTTTCAATCGCCCCAGAACCGAAACGACAGGCTTGTGGTTACACGTGAGGGGAAGAGAGGGATAATTAACACAACTTTCCACAATTTTTTTTTTTTCAGTTTTGTAGTGGCGGCCACATGGACAGAGGGGGTGACCGGGCAGTGTCTGTGGACTTCGAGTAAGTGTGGGACTATGAATGCGAGTACTTAAACTCTCTACCCAGCAATCTTACGGCTATACGAGGGCGCAATTTTCCATTAAAACCAGCAACACCATATCACAAGCAAGAATATGTTGTGATGTTGCACTTGAGGAAGCTAATCAGCCACTGTCAGAGCAACATACAATTTTCAAAATGAGAAATTGGAGCCAGGGACCGAATTAATGTAGAATTGTAAAACACTTCGATAAACACTTCGATGACTGATTACTTAATAAATATGGTACGGAACTTGTGCATATTCATTAGAGAATGCACACCATGTCAAAATATCTAGCAAAACAAGACAACCATAAGATAAACTGCTTCGTTGTCATTTCACTTCACGACAAGAGTCAGAGGATTTATGGCTGCTGGTTTAAACCACTCACTGCGCACCCCCGATTGCGCGCCTGGTGCTCATTCATTCATTCATTCATTAAGAGTTAAATGTAGCTTTCATAAATATATCACCTAAATCGCTACAATCCGGGCGCTAAAATATATCTGATTTTGTTTTTAGAGCTGTATACGTGCCACTTATTGTCGATCAAAAGGGATTATGAAGCATCCATAATTGTTTTTTTTTCTTCCTTCATCTAGAGTCAAAAGACCATAACATATGTCAGTGTCTCCAATGACCAAATTAAAAATTTACTTTAAACACCATTCCAAAACAGAAACAAAATGGAAAGCCATAAGGTTGTAAATGATTTTTCAAGAACACGACCACTTTCAACCACTTACAAGATTTTATTATACAACCCTTCAACAATTGTTGAATATTTCGATCGTGTGCCGTTGTAAAATGTCAACAGTTGATTTGGCCATCAGACATTTGCAACAGGACATCAGTACATAGTCTATAGGCCTATGTTTTACCGATATTCTGATGAGTGTGCTCGCATATCAATGATTAGAATATCATGTAGAACATAGCCTACTGACATCCATTAATGCTGCCGTTGGTAAGTCTTATAAAAGTAACTTTTTGTCATATTTGCTAAAACTGTCACTGTGTACAGACAGTATTACATAAAACTAGTACTCTGTAATTAAAAAAAAAGGCTCCTTTAAACCCACCTACAGCTCCTACTGCAATTTAGCAGAATCGTTCGGACCGACCAAAAAGAACCAATCAGAGCCAGGATGGTGTCTGAGGGAGTGTCTGACAGCCGTCAAACACTGCACATGCACGCGCTGTGGACAGCCTCCTCCCCCTTCCTCCTCAGTTCACGCCAGTGCTCAGTCAAGCTCAAATCGTCCCATGAATAAAAAAAGGTCGCCAGTGACATTCCACTTGCGACCTTCTGTTATTCATGGGACAAAATCTCCGAGAGAGGCTTCAGGAGCTTAGAGAAACTAATGGCGCAACAATAACCATCAACGAGGAAAAAAAATACCGATACCTCCGTTACCGACAACAGCATACACGGCTAAGACAAGTAAGAAGAGGATGATTACGAACAAGTCAGGACTAATAGAAGTTGTAAAGGGATATTCCTGGCCCACGTTCTGGCTACGCCACTGTAGCTGCTCATTGTATCAGTACTGTTCAATGACATTTTCCAGATGTAGATACTGATCTGTTATCAGTGCAATGTGTGTAAAATAGTCCAAAATGAATAATACTTACAGTGGATCCTGCTTGATCTCTGGCTGCTTCATCCATGTTCAGAGACATGAGACTGACGTTTACCCAGCTGTGGCTGCACCACACTGCCCTCTGCTGGTTGTTTAGGGGAGGGTGTATTCATTTATTTGTGGATCGTGGTGTGTGGCAGGAATGTCTCAAAATTACGTCATCGAGAGAAAAACCAAAAAGCGATCCACAAATGCAGAATCCACACACAAAGTCAAGCACATTTATTTTCAAATCTCAAAAATATATTTACAAATATATGTTTATTTATACAAATAAGTTTATTTATTTGTATGCCACGTTTTTATATTTGCATATTTGTATTTGTATATTTATAAATGTATTAATATTTGTACATTTCATTTTGATATATATAAATCTTTTTGAGACAATTCTACCCCCATAAACTTATGCCCCATTTCTACTACGTACCGGCTCTAGCCGCTTTTTTTTCCATTGTTTAAGTTGCATAAAAGGGAGTAGGGAGAAGTCATTAAATGCTACGTTTTATTTCGCGCATTACATGTAGGCCTATTATTATTGAAATTCTATTGAAATAAACGAATGTTCCGTGGTGTGAAAGAATGCATGGTAATAATGAACGTTTGTTGGTGTTGAATATACATCGTAATACAAACTTCCTTTATGAAAATGCCGCGTACATAAATGATTTTCTCCTTGCTAATTATACACTTTTCGGTACTGATGATTTTTTTCTCTGTTAATAATGAACAGCAAAAGTTGTAAAACCTTTTCAAACGGTAACTGATATTTTGGTTACGTGGTTGGTGAAGCTCATAGCGCACAAATGCATGATGATTACCATTAACGTAATGTGTGAAAACACCACTTCAAAAAATGACTGTGATGGCATGGCACGTTTGTATGAGTGGTAAAGAATCAACCGCATCCAAAAAGGGGCATACAGATATTTTAAATAGTTTTGTGCTGCGCCGCTATGATGACCAGCTACACTGAGGCAGTACTATCTTCTAATGGAAAACAATCCCCCAGAGAAGTACCCGGCACCAAGGCGGGTGGAGTAGAGTAGAGTAGAGTCGGTACCACGCAGTGGAAATGAAGCATTAAGGCCGAATTCGGCAAGGTCCCAGGCAAGGAGAAAACTTTTCGGGCAACCAGGAATTCACTTACGCTTGCCCGACAAGCTACCGTTCATTTTAGAATTTTGCAAGCCCTGCAGGCCCTTACCAGAGCTCTGTCTACCCTGGCCATGGTCAGTGCGCCCACTACCTTGTCAGGCTAAACCCACTGACCCACCATGGATGACCTCATAAGCATCTGCCGCTTGAGCTGCCTCCAAAAGAGTAGTGACCTTCTGCTCACTAAGATAGATTTCAACCGCTCGAGGCACACTGTTCTTAAATTGCTCCAACAGCATGAGCTCTTTTAATTGTATGAAATTGTAAGTCTCGGTGGACTTAAGCCAGCGCTCACATGCCACCCCTAATTTTATAGACAAATCCAAATAAGACTCCCCGTCCCGCCGTTTCACAGTACGGAACCGCTGCTGGTAGACCTCAGGGACACCGCCATATGCAGTCAGACTGCTGTTTTTAAGGAATCATACTCCAAGCCCATGCACGGATCCAGAGCAGAAAAAGCAACCTTAGCCTTGCCCTTTAAAACACTCTGCACCAATAATGGCCACTTGGCTTCGGGCCAGTCACATTCACGAGCGACCACCTCAAAAACGTCAAAAAAGGTATCAACATCTTCCTCAGATAACTTAGGCATGAGAGATATAGCAGACCGTATGTCAAAATGAGGCTCCAAGAAAGGAACCCCCTTGGTGGCCCTAGTTCGCTCCACCTCAAACTGAGCCAGCCGCTCCCGGGATTCACGCTCGTCTCTCTCTGCCCGAAGTACATTTTCCCTCTCCTCATCTGCCCACAACTCTTTCATCTCCAGTGTGGCAACAATAAGTTTTGCCAGAGCAGGTTTCAGTATACCCTCCGGTACCTCCACCTCATTACTAATTTGCGGCCGGAGGGGAATGCCATCTCTACAACAGACTGTTCTATACCGTCCAGTCTATCACAGGACATTTTAAGATAAGTACACACAGAGAGGAATCCAAAGCCCAATAATATACAAAAATACATAATGGTATTGTATAAATACGCCGAATCTCAGAGACTACAAAAAACCTAATGCTGTGGCAAAACTGTACTGCCTCCAATAGGCTACCACAAGTCTTATATTGCCAACCAACAAAATAATCAAAAGGGTGCATATACGGAAACACTCCAAAATATGGGCATGCTGCACAAAGAAAATGCCCAAAGTATTATGTGAGGGGGCCAATAACGCGTCGATTAGAGCGTTAACAACAATCGAAGAGGAGACGCATCTCAACTCTTACATGCGTTTTAAAACACGGTTGCTATATGACAAACAGCAGCCCAAACGAGAAATATACAAACCTATGCCTAGTCTGCCCAATCCTTCCAAACCAATCATTAAATTTCAGGGATGGCCAAATAGCAAACACTCCCAAACACTAACAAAACTGGCAACACGCTGACGGAACACAACGCTAATTTACCCCATAGAAAAATACATTCCCTCACATGCATTAGCCTGAGGGCTCAACTACCTCCCCAAAGCAGGCAAACTACTGCGACTCTGTCCACTTGCAGCCAACTTCACGCGTTAATTAACCCAAGCTATCGACCACCCATTTACTCATCAACCCTGCATTACTAATTATCAACACAATTATGGTTAAATCTAACTACCACGTTAACTAAACAGCGCAACACGGAAAACTTGCGGAAATATACTCCTAACCAAACCTAACTCTTAAAGTTGTTAAGTACCCGAAATCGCAAACCCACTACACAGTGACCAGTTAAATCAATATCCTAATTAGTTCGCCACTCATGTCGCTACTTGACAATGAGCACTAAATTAGCTTTATACACAAAAGGACCCTAACTGTTTGGCTAACAACTTAACCCAAAAGTTTGATATTCAGCTCCCGGACAAAGCTCCCAATTGTCGCGGTCACGTTTGTCTAGGGAAATGATTTCACTTATGAGCCATTCCAGCTCAAATGGACCAGGGGGTGACACCATCCCTTCACAGATTTACTTGATTTTTGCTCCAATAGTTGCTATATGTACATGGACAAAAATCCCAAAATTTTGGCTGCTAGCTCCAACTGGTTACAAACTGGCACCCATTTTAAAAATCGCCTTTTACCCGCGTCGCAACGTGCCCTCCCACTTTTTTTAAACCCTTTTTTCGCAATAAATCAAAAACTATGGCACCTATTGGCACCAGAATTGGCACTCCTATGTAATTTTTCATGCTGATTCTGAATATGCAGTCAAATAAGTGATAGCTCCTATGGTTTGGAAAGTATTGGATGAAAACTCTTTTTGGGGGTACCAAATTTTGGCCCCCCTTATCTCAATGCTGCCACCTGATATCAAAATGGAACTTGTTTTATGCTCATCACCATCACTTCAACTCTATAATATCAAAAAATTAGAGAGGTGTTCTGCTTTGTTTTGATGTAATCCTCCAAAACGTAAAATAGATATTTTGTGAAAAGAATATTGCCAGGTATACATACATGTACAGAGTATATCGTAGTATCTATAGGGATATAGCAAAACTATGGCAAAAGGTCAGCAGTTTGTAGCCTAGTCATCTAGCATGGATTTGATCGGCACAATCTGTACCCTGGTACTATGCTGGCTCTGTAATAGGTCACATAAATAGCACTTGTTTACTCCTTGAAACAAAAACATAGCATCAGTTGAAGCATCAGTTAAGCCAGTGGTCTTCAACGTCATTCCTGGGGACCCACTGTGTATGCTGGTTTTTGTTCCAACTGCAATTGTAATTGTATATTTTTAACAAGCTGTTAATTTGTCTTTAAGTGCATTTAATGTTTAGAGCAGTTATGTGCCCTCTTAACTCACAAGTTAACAGAAATATCTATGTTTGCCATCAAGAATAAAAAAATAACATATCCACAAAGCAATGTATTGGAAATAACAGCATAAAACGAGAGAAAACAATGTAACTAATGTTATGACTTGAAAATCACAACAAAGAAAACCAGAAATGACAACTTAAACAAATTTATTCTTCACTGATTAGGTCCGAAAATTTCTACAAAAAATCCACTGTACAATCTTATAATAACACTCTAATGCCACTATGTAACTCTGATGTCAAAACAAAAACCCCTGCAACTGAGCAAAATCACAGCATTTATATTGACCAGGAATATTCTGGAAAGATCTACAGGAGTCCTGAGTGATCCGGCCCCGTCCAGCCAAGAAGATGCCAAAAACCTCTAGAAAGCACTAGTCTATTTCATCACAAACAAGTGGTATTGCATCAGATCATGTTTTGCTCCAGACATACCACCAGAGGGTGTTAAATGATGAACAAAATAAACAAATAGCTGACCAGCAAGGCAGCAAAAACAGTATGTAACAAATCTCCTTTTACAAATGATATACAGTGCTTTACATAAATAAAACACTCATACATAACACCTCCCCTCTTTAAGAAAAGAAAGGTTTGCTAAAAGCATTCTTTTGTTAGAATTAACACAGTTTTATAATCAGTATAATCTTGAAACTTTACACATAAAGTATCATTGATCATTATAACAATCATATACCTAACAACCAGTGCAATTTTCGCAATAAAATAGAGAAGTAAAATTTGCATGCGTGAAAGTGCATCTGGAATAATATTATCTTTTTCCCTGATGTGAGAAATATCTAAATCATACTCTTGCAAAAGTAAACTCCATCTCAGTAATCTTTGATTCTTGTTTTTGATCTTATGCAAGAATATGAGGGGATTGTGATCACTGAAGACCTTGATGGAAGTAGCTGAACAAGTCAAATAGACTTCAAAATGTTGTAAAGCCAAAACAAGTGCCAAACATTCTTTTTCAATTGTTGAATAGTTTTTCTGATGTTTATCAAACTTTTTAGAAAAGTAACAAACAGGATGATCTACTCCAACAGTGTCTTCTTGCAGTAAAACTGCGTCTGCACCAATATCACTGGCATCAACAGCCAACTTGAACTCCTTTTTGAAATTAGGAGATAAGAGAACTGGTGCGTTTTTGAGGATAGCTTTCAGCTTTCAAAATTTTCATGAATTTTGACATTTTTCATCCCAAACAAATTTTACATTTTTCTTCAGTAAATTTGTCAAAGGTTCAGTCTTCCCCTTTATATTAGATCGTCCCAGACCCTAGAGACTTTTAAATCTTTTTTAAAAACCCACTTCTTCTCCCTGGCATTTCATAAATGAGCAAATGCAAACTCCATGTTTCATTGTATTTACTGATTGCTGTAATTTTTATTATTTTTAATCTATTAATTTATTTACTTATTGTTGGGCGTAACCTGGTGCCCACTTCTGTACAGCACTTTGGTCGACTGCTGTCGTTTTAAATGTGCTCTATAAATAAAGTTTGAGTTGAGTTGAGTTCAGAAATGATGGAGAATTTTTTACAGAATTTTCTGTAGTAGCCAGCCATCCCTAGAAATAGCATTAGTTGTCTTTTAGTTGTAGGTTCAGGAAATTCAGTGAGAACTTTCAATTTTGCATCAATTGGTTTGACTTGACCCTGTCCTACAATATGACCTAATTAAACAACTGTAGCTTTACAAAAGTCACTTTTAACAAGGTTGATAACAGGCTTGGCATTATCCTGTAGGATGACATCATGGTAAACCATATCAGTCCCTGAGGGAATGTCAGGAAATATGTGACTATATTCAAATATGAGCTGCTTTAGCTGTTGTTGTTGAAAAAGGTCCAGGTGGGACAACTTGTTGTCAATATTTTGAAGAATGTCTGAATTTTCAAGTTTGGCTGGACCAGGTTCATTTTCCAAGAGGCAGTCACAATCTTCTTCAGAATTTTCCAGTTCAATTGTATTTACCACATTGACTGGCTTTTGCTGAGTGTCTCTGTCAATGTATTCTTTCAGCATGTTGATACGACACATTTGTTTTTGCTTCCTCCTTCCAGGGGTTAAAATGACGTAATTTAGATCACTGACCTTTTTGAGGACAGTGTAAGGGCCGAAATATCGGGCTCTTACAGGGTTTCCAGGAACTGGCAAAAGTGCAAGGACTTTGTCACCAGCTTTAAAACTTCTATCTTGGGAATGAAGGTCATATCTGGCTTTCATTTTGCCTTGAGCCTCTTAGAGATTAGACTTAGCAAAGTCACAAGCCTTAGAGAGACAATTACAGAAGTCAGAGATATACTGAAGCAAGTTCATTGGGACATCATCTTCCGCCAGCAACTTTTCCCTCAGAAGCTTCAGAGGTCCACGGACTGTATGCCCAAAAACAAGCTCAAAAGGACTGAACCCAAGAGACTCCTGAACAGCTTCATGGGCAGCAAACAGAAGAAGATGGACACCTTCATCCCAGTCTTTCTCTGTGTCAAGGCAATAGGTCCTTATCATGTTCTTCAGGGTTTGATGGAACCTCTCCAAAGCACCTTGACTCTCAGGATGGTAAGCTGATGACCTGTATTGTTTAATACCACGCTCATGCATAACTTGTTGAAATATGCCAGACATGAAATTTGACGCTTGATCAGACTGAATAGACTTAGGAAGACCAACAAAGCAGAAAAACTTGGTAAGAGCCTTGATGATAGTCTTCGCCTTGATATTACGAAGTGGAATTGCCTCAGGAAATTGGGTGGAAGCACACATGATAGTCAGTAGGTACTCACAACCAGATCTAGTCTTCAGCAATGGTCCAACACAGTCAATGATGATCCGACTGAAAGGTTCTTCAAAAGCGGGAATGGGCTTAAGTCGAGCCTTTGGAATATTCTGGTTCGGCTTCCCAACCATTTGACAAGTATGACAAAATTTGCAGTACACCTGAAGTTTTTTTTGAAATAACTTAAAACAGTTGTGTCCAGCAACCTAATTTGGGCTTTATCGATTTCCTCACTGTCTAATTTGATCTGTTTGAAATGTTACATTACTTGAAATTTCTTGCAGTATAGATATAATCACACCATCTACTAGGGGATTTTATTCTTCATGGCATGTATAGATGTTTCTATGTAACCTTTGGCTTAAGAGAGTAATTAACAACTAAACATGAAAAACACCTAATTAAGCCATTAACAGCTTGTTAAAATCCTGCGATTACAATTGCGGTTGGAACAAAAACCAGCATACACAGTGGGTCCCCAGGAACGATGTTGAAGACCACTGGCTTAATGAATGAGAGAGCCCACTTCAACTGATGCTTTGTTTTTGTTTCAAGGCAGTAAACAAGTGCTATTTATGTGACCTCTTACAGAGTCAGCAAGGTACCAGGGTACAGATTGTGCAGATCAAATCCATGCTAGATTACTAGGCTACAAACTGCTGACCTTTTGCCATAGTTTTGCAATATTCCTATAGATACTACTATATACTCTGTACATGTGTGTATACATGGCGATATTGTTTTCACAAAATATCTATTTTACGCTTTGGAGGATTACATCAAAACAAAGCAAAACACCACTCTTATTTTTTGATATTACAGAGTTGAAGTGATGGTGATGAGCATAAAACAAGTTCCATTTTGATATCAGGTGGCAGCATTGAGATAAGGGGGGCCAAAGTTTGGTAACCCCAAAAAGGGTTTTCATCCAATAGTTTCCGAAACATGGGAGCTAACACTTATTTGACTGCATATTCAGAATCAGCAGGAAAAACTACATAAGAGTGCCAACTTTGGTGCCAAAAGGTGGTATAGTGTTTGATTTATTGCGTAAAAGGGGTTTGAAAAACGTGGGAGGGCACGTCGCGATGCGCGTAAAAGGCGATTTTTAAAATGGCTGCCATTTTGTAATCAGTTGGAGTTGGCAGCCAAAATTTTGGGATTTTTGTCCATGTACATACAGCAACTGCTGGTGGAAAAATCAGGACAATCTGAGAGATGATGGTTACAAATGCCCAGGCTACTGGTCCATTTGAGATGGAATGGCCCTTATAAAAGAAGGCAGGCTGGCCTGGACTGGTGAATCTGGAAGGAAAGCCGGGACTTACCTCCCCTCAGGATGGCTCTGGAACATTCCAAGGCCTGCTCAAGCTGCCACTCCACTGGCGAATAGCTCTGCGTCGTTCGGTTCTTTGGTTCCGTGTAGTGAGTTATTTACTAAAAGCATGGCAGTATTATGGGTGATGATTGAAAATAAAGCAAACCCGAATGGTCGGAAAATGAGAGATTGGGGAAGGTCTCCTGTACTTCAGGGTTCCGGCATGTAGCTCCATCCACCTTCGATTTTTGGCCAATTTAAAAGGGACCCCCCCATTACCAACCGCCACCCAATCAGGACACAAGGCATCGTCCCAACTTCCCCAACCAGTCATCAATCACAGTGCACAGCTGCCATGCCACTAAATGTAATTCCCTGAATGTTCGATCACCCATGATTCATAGTGGTTTAACAGACTCGCCAGTCTCCTACTTCCTGTCGAGCTGTTGCTTGCGTCCGTTTTCATTGAACCGAGTAGTAGCTTGCAGCTACTCTGCAAAGAAGAGTGGGCTAAAATTCTTCCACAGCGATGTGAAAGACTCATTGCTTGTTACCGCAAATGTTTGATTGCAGTTGTTGTCGCCGTGGGTAGCACAACCAGTTATTAAGATTTAGGGGGCAATTTCTTTTTCACATAGGGCCAGGTAGGTTTGGATAGCTTTTTCCCCTTAATAAATAAAATCATCATTTAAAAACTGCATTTAGTATTTACTCGGGTTGTCTGTGTCTAATATTAAAATTTGTTTGATGATCTGAAACATTTAAGTGTGACAAATATGCAAAAAAATCAGAAATCAGGAAGGGGGCAAACACTTTTTCACGGCACTGTATCTACATTTTACTACAAAACAGAGGAGCTATTAGTGTTTCTGTTATTATGCCTCACTCCCGGATCCAAGGGCATAACACTAATCATGTAAATCACAGCAGAATTAGAGAGGTTTTAATTCAGAAATGTCTAGGTGGCGTCTCCAAATTGGCAATTTTGGCATGTTTTTGGGCACTGCGTGCCATTTGAGATTTCTCAGGCATCAAACTGTAAAACTCATTTAATTTCACTTATATGCTACTACAGGCATACATTCCATCTAAAAAGAACCATTTTTTTACTTTCTAATTTAAAAAGTTTATTATTATTATTATTATTATTTTTATTTCAGCCAGTCCTGAATACATTTTCCCATTCAAAATAAAATACATACAAAGGACATGAAGTTTGACTCCACTTGAGCAGATTTATTTTCAATTATACAACATATAGATCCGACCGAGCAATCTGATTGGTCAATTAGACGTTTAGAATGTTCTCAAATGAGCAAGACAGTATGGGAAGCCTGTGCTCAAATGAAAAATACCTCATCACTGAAAATATTACTCCGCCTATCTTAGTTGCCTAGGCCATTGATTTAATTAATTTTTCAATTTGTTTGCATTTGTACATTGAAATGAACATTTAATAAATCAACACATCTGCGAAAACTGTCGTCTTTATTTCAGAGGTAAATTGATAATGGCCTGAAAAGATTATTAGCGAAAGCCCCCGAAAGGTGGGGTTGAAATCTCTATTCAGCCTTCATGTTACAGGTTACTTTTGCTGCTTGGCCACATTAATCGGAGCTAACGTGAATTGGAGCGACACTCCCCCATAGACTGTATAAAAAGATGGACGCAGCACCCTGGTCTGAAAAATGAAGTCCATGCGGAAGTACCGTAAAATGACATTCTATTTTATGGCCAGCAGATGGCGATGTCGGTGGTTGCAGAAAGAAGTTTAACGCTATAGAAGTCTATGAGAAAATGACCCTACTTTCCCACCTGATTTTTCATTTAAATAATAATTTTTCACATTATTTTATGGTAGCTATAGCAAGTTTCAAGTCTCCTTCGATATATCAAGATGATTAATTTTTGTAAATTATGGTCCCATATAGACTAGAATATTGATTGCCCCCGCTTCCGGGGGTGTTCGGGTGTAAGAGGATAAAAAGATGTTTGATGCTACATGGTAATGGAATTTCAAATATTTATCTGAGTTTATATCCATAGATGGTAAGTTTCTGGCCTGAATACTTACTCTCTCACACTTTATTACAATCATATTGATTCCATTTATCTTTTAGGGGTAAACAGACCAGGCATCTGTTTCTCAGTGGGAACATTTTTAATTATTCTGTGAAAATAAAGTGGTCATAAAAAAGTGGCATGAAAATGACTGTATTTTGACTGCCAGGTGGCATCATGCAAGATAATACTAATCAAATTAATTGTTGTTCACTTGTAGAGTTTAGTTACATCTTTATTTGTTGAAATAACAAAACACAATTTATATGCACATAATATGCACAATTTATCTAGATACACTTGCCTGTCAGCTCCTGTTAGGGGCGGCTTGAAAGGATCTGCTGAGGGGAATGGTCCAAAAACCCTCCAAATGTGTGTCTTAACCTTGTCAAAAATTACAGAAAAAGACTCCATGCTGTTATCCAGAGGTGGTTGCACTAAGTACTAAAGGAAGGGTGCCAATTATTATGGAACCTTGATTCTGTTAAAATTTATTTTGTATTAAATGATTATCAGGATTTTGGTTGTTAGCATCGAAACATTAATAAAGTATGTCACACATTTTGGTATATTCTGTTTCTCTATCATGATATTGTTAATATATTTTTTGTATCGTATGTGCACTGCCAGTCAGGGGTGCCAGCAATTTATGAGCCCACTGTATTCAATTGAATCTGATTCCATTGCATCAAAAATCACGATCCATTACAAGAATCCCATCCAGAGATCTGACGAATTTTCACAAAATAGAAAAAAAATCCATACTGTTGATATATGTGATAGCCCCTTACTAGTTCATTCTGTGTTTCGTATCTTTAATTCAATAGGTGCATTGTCTGAGGCGGCTGGAATGCAGATCACCCAAGCTGAAGCATGAGGGCCTGGTGCTCTCACACTAAAAACACCCTGCCTTTCTGGCCAAGTGTTTCTCCAAGCAGCTGCAAATTTCTGTTTTGGTTTCCATCCATCCAAAATCTTTTCTTGCACTCCATACTAAACTCAGGCAGACACCCATCCTCACCACTGGCCCAACTGATAACCCACCTCATTGTATTTTCAGTTCATTCTTTCATTATGCTCTTTGCTTAAATGAAGTACTGATTCAGCCTGCATCTTCAGTTCTTTTGCCATGACCCTGAGAGCCAGGTCCTGACAGTGTGATATGAAATACTACCCCAACTCCAAAAATGTAGGGACATTCCGTAAAATGAAAAGGAACCACAGAACTAAATGATTTGCAAATCTGTTTGACCTGTTTTCAATTAAAAACAGAGCACAGACACAATCATTCATGTTTTAACATATCTACTTGAATGGTTTTTTCTGCAACATACCCGTATTCTACACGAGAGGCCAGCAGCGTGTAAAAAGCATGTGAAAGAGGCAATTATACCACTGTGTGACATTACCTTTCCTTGAAACAACACTCGTAGGTCATTTGAGAACTGAGGGTGCGAATTGTAGTAGTTTTGATGGTGGCTTTTTTTCCCATTCTTGCTTGATTTAATGCGGAAGCCACACGAAAGACCAGCGTCTCCGTTTTCATATATTGTGCTGCATAACGGACCACTTGCCTTCAGTGAGAGACAGTATGGCAGGCCAGTCAAGCATCTGCACTCGTCCCCTCTAAAGCCATGCTAATGTTAAATGCACATACTTCGCCTTGTTTTTGTCCTCCTAAAATAAACAGGGATGTCCCGGAAAAAGGTGTTGTCTAAGTGGCAACAAATGTTGCACTTAACTGCATGCTTTGGCATTAAAGTTGCCTTCACAGATGAGCAAGTTACCCATGTTATGGGCACTAACACGCCCCCATACCATAACAAATGCTGGTTTTTTTTACCGTGCATTAATGACAATCTGGATGATCCTTTTCCTCTTTGGCCATGAAAACATATTATCCATTATTTGCAGTCTGAGGGCTCGTAAATGACAATCATTTAGTATTGTTTTTCAGCCTCTGTAAGGGTTTTCACCCTGCAGTCCCTCCCCTGCGGCTTGTTCTCACCTCCACCTTGACGAACTGCATTTGTTGCTCGTTAAGGTGGAGGTGATTACCTAGGTATATAGGGCTGGCAGTTGCCAGTCCTCCTTTGTCTCTGCATTCTCTTGTTTTTTACCCTGTGTTACTGCTCCCCAGTTTTTTAACTTTGTATGTTGGGTTTTCTTTTATTAAAAGTCTCCTATTTTTTTCTCAGCCTGGCGTTTGGGTCCTATTTTTACCTTTAGGCCCATGGTCCTAGCTCCCGCCGGATTGACATTTGTATCCGGCGGGAGCGAAACCATGACAGCTTCGCCCTTTTGGGGCATAGATTTGCTGATAAGGTCACTCTCGACCAGGGCGCAATCAAAATATACCCACATTTCTTTAACGATATTGTTTTGTACCCAGCCAGTATCGATATGTACCCAGGCTTCTGAAGTCTCACGTTAGCAGTGTCTTAAATAAACTGGATAGGTACTTAAAGTTGGATGTTAAAATAAACACAACCTTACCCTCTGCACAATTTCCATATCCACCACATTTTCACTTGCAGCCTCTTTTTTCCAGGGCAATGGAATATCCAGTGTATGATGTATGTGCCCCTCGACAACCACCCTTTAATTTCAGCCTTCATGTCCTCATCAGCTGATGCCAATAAAAATGTGTCCGATAAATGGTTTCAGTAGGCTGAAACAGTTTTCCCATCACTTTCCATTTTATGAGTGAACTTTTCTTTCGAGCTGTCGTTAACCACAGCACTTGCAAACTTTGTTTTCACACAAGGCCGTGTTTTGTGACCGGGTTTCATGCAACAAAGATGTCTTCAAGTTCTCGTGGCACAAAGCGAGAATATATTCTGGGTACATATCGATACAGGCTGGGTACAAACAATATTGTTCCAGAAATGTGGGTAAATTTCAACATATCTAACTGTACCTTGGGTAAATTTCGATGTCACCTGGGTCAAGAGCGACCCTATCAGCCATAGATTTTTCAGGATTTGTTGAATCTTTTAAGAATATTATGCATTGTGAATTGTGAAATCCCTGAAATCCTCGTAGTTGTGCATTTAAAATGTTCAAAAACTATTGTCTCATACAAACCGGTGAACTTCAAACTGTTTTCATAAATAACCAAGCCTTTTGTGGATGTTTATTTTATCTGGTTTCCTGTGATTTGCTCCATAAAGAGGATTTTTTTTCACATTCCTCAACCGTTGCAGTGCTACATTTCCCCGTCCCAACTTCGTAGGAGTGTTCCTCAGGCATCAAAATGGGAATGAGCTTGTATTTACAAAAATGAATAAAGTTGATGTTAAACCTTCACTGTGGTTTATTCTCACCGTCTTCAATTAGATGTTGGTGAAAGAATTTTCGAATGATCGACTTCTGTTTTTCTTCAAAAACGTATTACTCCAAAGCTACCAACTCTCACCCTTTGAGTGTGAGACGCACACAATTGGCCCTCTTCACACGCTCACACACCACATCTTCGATTTCTCACACACACACACACACACACACACACACACACACACACACACACACACACACAAAAAAAAAAAAAAAACTTGGGCTACTGTTAGGGGTTTGTGGACAAAAGAGAACTATGGCACAGTATGAATAAATAAAATGTTTTAATTTGATTAATTTTTGAGACAATATACCGTGTATTTTAACTTGCATGACAGGAGTGCACGGGTGCTTTACGCTTGTTAACCGGTCACGCTCAATGAGTATTATAGGAGGATTAATCTGTTCGGCTTTGAATCAGTTTGTCTTTCACCCTCACAGAAGACTGTTTTCAAAGTTCAGAAACTGTAGCCTATTTAACATTAGCTTAACTGTGATTGAGAACTGAACATGTAACATAAAATTTACAGGAAGGCTAGAAGTGTCGATTGAATGAACCTGCACATATTGGTATGGTGACTCTAGCCAAACGTTGCGAGTGACAGTTGGCTATAATATCCCTACAGGGCATTAATTTTTTTTTAGGTATATGACTGAAACATAATGTTGGTTTATGTGTAACGTTAATAACTTGTTGAGAGTGACAACTGGCAACAGTTTGGTATCAGTTTAGGTAACTTAAAGTATTTTTTTTTGTGCAGTCACTCTAGGTTACATAGAAACTGCATGCAGCTTG
Source organism: Gymnothorax javanicus (assembly GCA_029692085.1). NCBI lineage: Eukaryota > Metazoa > Chordata > Actinopteri > Anguilliformes > Muraenidae > Gymnothorax > Gymnothorax javanicus. The sequence continues at coordinate 12,619,393 of CM056197.1, forward strand.
AAAAGTGTTACAATAGATCTCTGAACTCCAGGGTTATCTCGACAGTACAGGGCACCAATTCGTCGGACATGACTAAACAAGACGTTAATTTATGAGTAAGCTCTATAATGTAATCTATAATGTAACTTTTGCAGGGGCCATAGGTTTATCTTGCGCCCACACATTGCCGCAAAATTATATAGTGCACAAGCAACAAATTTTCTGAGGCATTTGTGCTCCATGTGCAGTTCATTGCTGTATTTTCCAAAAGGCAAGGGTTTTGTGCCCTTGCAGGGCAGTCCTCAGGGGAGAGACTATTTGAACTTGTTCATGAAAAGTGATGTTGTTTAAGAAATCAGCTAAAGTAGCATATTGAATGCTGTTTTACTGATCCTATATATCAATGTACTTTATTTTTGTATTTTTAGCATGTAACAAGTCAGTCAAAAAAACTTTCATTTTGCGATTGTAATAAAATGTCAAGTACAAAAGAGGGATTGGAATTAGATAGCTGTAAGGCCACTTCATTCACCTAAATTATTTATTCTTTATTACACCTGCTAACAATTTGAAGATGATCTTGTGAGCATTGAGAGTATACCAACCTTCAGGTATAACATTGTTAAATCTAAATGCTATGGTGACGGGTTGTAAGACTATTTAACTTATATAAACTGTCCTCGTTTGACCTTGAAGATGGCCAAGAAACCTGAAACCTACCATTTTCGGCTATGTGATGTTTTTGTGCATGCCATTTGAAATAGTAAAGGAAATAACCATGCTTAATAATGTCCTGCTCTCATTCACCTTACCATATACTGTTCCTGATGCATTCTTGGTTTTCATTGCGCCATCACGAGATAGAAAACAAGACGAACATGATGTCTCAGGATAAGGCAGGAGCAGGAAAGAGGAGGGGCCTTGTGTCTAGTTTTCAAGATCAACTACCTATTTAGAACAAGTGCAAAGTCACTGAACCTGCGTCGCTGCACGGGTGTTATGTAGAAGTATGCTTTGGTGAATAAAATTTGCATTGATTGAGTGATGGTGAATTGTTATGATGATGATGACGACGATGATGATGATAGATAGATGCAGCCATATGGAAAAGATAAACTGGAAAGGATTTTGGCATAGCACACTCATCTTCAATAATGACCTGCCTTGGGTCAGCCACTTATTTTGCGAGTTATCTCGATAACGTTGTTTGGTGGCCATCTTGGATTTTGATGTTGTGATATCATTTTCAATAAGACCATGCAAAAGGTCAAGATGCACCATTTTGATGTTGTGATATCATTTTCAATAAGAACATGCAATAGGTCAAGATGCACCACCATACCAAATGAAAAGTTCCTAGGCCACTTATTTATGGAGTTATTGCGATGACGCTGTTCCGGCAGATCCATGGCGGTGGCCGTCTGGGATTTTGATGCAGCACACCCATTTTCATTAGCGACCTGCCTTAGGTCAAGACACATCAGCATACCAATTTATAACGTCCTACAACACTTATTTTTTGCGTTACCTCAATAATGTCATTTTTACAAAAACGGCGGCGGCCATCTTGGATTTTGACGCAGCATGCCCATTTTCAATAGCGACCTGCCTTAGGTCAAGACACATCAGCATACCAATTTATAACGTCCTACAACACTTATTTTTTGCGTTACCTCAATAATGTCATTTTTACAAAAACGGCGGCGGCCATCTTGGATTTTGACGCAGCATGCCCATTTTCAATAGCGACCTGCCTTAGGTCAAGATACATCAGCAAACCAAAATAGAACTTCCTACGACACTTTTTTTTGCGTTATCCTGATAATGTAATTTTTACAAAAATAGCAGCGGCCATCTTGGATTTTGACGAAGCGCGCCCATTTTCAATAGCAACCTGCCTAAGGTCAAGATACATCAGCATACCAAATCTGAACTTCCTACGACACTTATTTTTCGCGTTATCTCGACAACGTCGTTTTTACAAAAACAATGGAGGCCATCTTGGATTTTGACGCAGCGCGGCCACTTTCAATAGCAACCTGCCTTATGTCAAGATACATCAGCATACCACATCAGAACTACCTATGACACATGTTTTTCACGTTATCTCGATAACGTCGTTTTTAGAAAAACAATGGCGGCCATCTTGGATTTTGACGCAGCGCGGCCATTTTCGATAGCGACCTGCCTTAGGTGAAGATACATCAGCAGACCAAATCAGAACTTCCTACGACGCATATTTTTCGCGTTATCTCGATAACGTCGTTTTTACAAAAATGGCGGTGGCCATCTTGGATTTTGACGCAGCGTGCCCATTTTCAATAGCGAACTGCCTTAGGTGAAGATACATCAGCATTTTATTGAAGAATAAAGAACTTAGTCGCTGTACCATACAGGATTCTAGACAGTTGGGAAAATATGTTAGATACACCAGTCCCATGGAACCAAGTTTTCAAAACCCTTTACAGTACATCACTTGATCCAAAGATTAGATATTTTCAATATAAGCAAATATATAAGTTTTTAGCAACTAAAAAGATGCTAAATATATGGGAAATAGAGTCATCATCCCTTTGTCGATTCTGTCAGGAAGAAGTGGGGTCAGTAGACCATTTATTTTGGTACTGTCCTATAATAGCCATATTTTGGATAAAAGTACAAGGCTGGATATCTCAGTACAATAGTATACAATTAGATTTATTTAAAGTGTTACTTGGTGATGTAACAAAAGGAACACACCTAATCAATAATATATTATATATTTCGCAAAAATATTTATTTTCGGGTTGACATCTGTGGAGGCATTAAGAATTGAGAAATTCAAAAATTTTGTCAAGTATTACAGTAGAGTGTGTGATGGCCCATGAGACAGGACTTGTAATTTATGCCAAAAGATGGGATAAAGTAAGGGAGGCTGAAGGTTGGGAAAAATGAGGGATGGAATAGGTGAGCTAATAACGACTAATGCAAAAGGTAGTAAAGCATTGTGAATGTAATTGTTATTGCATTGTATTTCTATTTTCATTCATTTATTTTTTTGTGTGTTTTGTTTTTTCGGGTGATGGTAGGAGGACTCGTACACAATTATGTAATTGACTAAATTAATAAAGTTGTCCTCCAAAGTGGCGGGGGGGGGCGGTGGCGGGATATATAAAAAAAAAAGGATACATCAGCATACCAAATTAGAACTTCCTTCGACACTTATTTTTTGCGTCATCTCGATAATGTCGTTTTTACAAAAGCGGCGGTGGCCATCTTGGATTTTGACAAAACATGCCCGTTTTCAATAGCGAGCTGCCTTGGATCAAGATACATCATCATACCAAATTACAACTTCCTGGGCCAAGTATTTTTTGAGTTTTCTCGATAACGTCATTACTTTGGACGGACGGATGACGGACAGAATGACGGACGGACAATGGACGACAAAATTTCACCCGCTCAATTTGATGAGTTTGTCGCTCTCCCAAGAGATTTTTGTCCTCCGAGCATTTTCCTAGACCTGCTGCCTTCAGCGACGCAGGTAAAAAAGTCCATCAGCCAGAACAACCACAGCTAGAAAAACAACCAGAGGAACAGCCAGAATGATGCTGATGATCGTTCTTTCAGTGATTGGAAACATAGTGTAGGAAATACTACAAACCCAATTCCGAAATAGTTGGGACAAAGAGTAAATTGTGAGTAAAATCAAAATGCAATGACTTTCAAATCACACCAGCCAGTATTTTATTCACAATAGAACAGAGATAACAAACAAATGTTGAAACTGAGAAATTTTACAATTTTATCCACAAAATGAGCTCATTTCAACTTTGATGGCCGCTATAGGTCTCAAAAAAGTTGGGACAGGGGCCTGCTTACCATGGTGTAGCATCCCTTATCATTTTTAACACAGAGCAGAGGCGTCTGGGAATTGAGGAGACAAGTTTCTTGAGTTTAGCCATTGGAATTTGATCCCACTCTTGTGTAATACTGGCTTCCAGCTGCTGGAGAGTTTTGGGTCTCCTTTGACGGACTTTTCGTTTAATCATGCACCAAATGTTCTCAATCGGTGAAAGATCAGGACTGCAGGCAGGCCAGTTCAGCACGTGGACTCTTGTACAACGAAGCAATGCTGTTGTAATAGCTGCAGTATGTGATTTTGCATTGTCCTGCTGAAATACACAAGGCCTTCCCTGGAATGGATATCGTCTGGAGGGGAGCATATGTTGCTCTAAAACCTTTATATACCTTTCAGCATTCATGCTGCTTTTTAAAACATGCAAGTGTCCCACACCATACGCACTAATGCATCCCCGTACCATCAGAGATGCTGGCTTTTGAACTGAATGCTGAAAACAGGAGGGGTGGTCTTTCTCCTCTTTAGCCCGGAGGACACAACGCCCATGATTTCCAACAAGAATGTCAAATTTGGACTCTTCTGACCACAGGACACTTTGCCACTTTGCTACAGTCCATTTTACATGAGCCTTGGCCCACAGAGCACGGCGGCGCTTCTGGATCATGCTCAACAATGGCTTCCTTTTTGCATGATAGACTTTTAGGTGGAATCTGTGGATGGCACGGCGGACTGTGTTTACAGACAGTGGTTTCTTGAAGTATTCCTGGGCCCATTTAGTAATGTCAATGACAGAATCATGCCGGTGAGTGATGCAGTGGCGTCTGAGGGCCCGAAGATCACGGGCATCAGTAAAGGTCTTCGGCCTTGTCCCTTACGCAGAGAGATTTTTCCAGTTTCTCTGAGTTTTTTGATGATGTTATGCACTGTCGATGATGAGACCTTCAAAGCCTTTGTAATTTGACGTTGAGGAACATTGTTTTTAAAGTATTCCGCAATTTTTTTACGCAAGCCTTCACAGGTTGGAGAGCCTCTGGCCATCTTTACTTCTGAGAGACTCAGCGTCTCTAAGACATCCCTTTTATAGCCAATCATGTTACACATCTGACGCCAGTTAACTTAATTACTTGCTAAATGTTCTTTCAGCTGGTTCTCTTATACATGAATTGCTTTTTCAGCCCTTTTTTGCCTGTGTCCAACAACAAAAATCATTGACTCACTCCGAGGTATTCTGAAAAGTTGGCAGCGCTGGTTACTCATTACCCCAAATTTTTGGCATTGGGGGTTGTACAATACATATAGGATATGACATTGAAGCAATGGTTAATATTACTTATGGAAATAAATCTGTTACCATCATGGCTGCTTCGAGGAAATGACTGAGAAAGTAATGTTGAATGTCTTCTTTCGATAATTGTATGTCCAGCTCATAAAACAGGGCTCCTCTTGTGCATTCGTGCTCATGGGGTTTTCTGTAAAAGAAGAGAATTCGCATGTGAGGACTGTGGGCAAGTACTCAGCACAAATGAAATCAAAGTAATGATTTATGGGAAAATTATTGCAGAAAGTATCAAGAGTCTGGCAGAGTCACTCAGCAGGAACACAGGCAGGAGTTTTCAAAAGCAGTAGGCAAAAATCAAGGTCCGAAAAACAAGCTGTGTTCATGACTAGAACAAGAACAGGCACATAAGTCAAAATTAGTGGGAAAAATCAGTTTCAAGGACAGGAAAAGTTTTTAAACAAAATAGGCAGACAATGTCTCAAAATACTGGCTAGGAGGACAAAGGTTGAACACTGAGACAAAGTGAGGACAGACAGAGTATTTCATGGTAGCGGTTATGAGACACAGGTGAGTGGAGCAGCTGAAGCTGGTTTGTGGGTGCAGTGCGGTTGCTGAGTGGTAGATCAGTTAGATTGGAGGTGGGCAGAGATAATGACAGGACTGACTTTAGAGGACCTAAAACAAAAGCTCATGTTCTCACTGACAGGCAAAAAACAGTCACTGAGTGAATCTGGTGGCTGTCCTTACGCCACAGAAAAATCTTTATGACTTACATGCTTTTTTTTCTCTTCAGAACTGCAAGGAGAGAAAGGTACCCAGCCTCCTTCATTACAGAGAGAAATCCTGATTTGCAGTCTTGCTCCCTCGACAAATTAGAGGTTGACCTCAAGACTGCCATTTACCAAACCTTGCTACCATCCAGATGGTAAGATGTCAGTCCTCAGACTACAGCTCTCCTAATTCCCTTACCTCTCCCCAGCAGAAACGCAGATGAATAAACTATAGTTCTTCATTAGGTTCGACAAGAAACACTAGACCACAGTAATAGGGCTAATAATAAATAAAACAGTGTAACTCCAACACCATCACCACCTAAGACTCTAAAAAACAAAATGAGATAACTGCAAACAAAGACCATATGTGACTTCTGTTTAACATAAAATATCACCCAAGGCTTGCACAACAAACTGCCGTCATTATAAGTAATAAGTGTGTCTCTTCCAGAAGTCGATTTTAATTTAAAAAATGTTTACATTTCATCCTTCTCTTGTTAAGTTTCAAACGGAGCAAGCTAGTATGTTTGAATTATAAGTGTTTCAGTCAAAGCCTTAAAACACCACGGTTTTGAAAGCGACATCGACAGGCCGGATTCCTCTGTTAAAACCTGGAAAATACGGCTCTATTATGCATTATTATGGATCCCTCCTACATTTCGCAAAGACATGCCCCTCCAGAGCATTCAAGCGCTAGGACTGGCCAGCTGTTCATGCGCTAGGATTCCAATCCTGGAGCTGAATGGCTAATTCTGGCGGTTGGATGACTGGCCAATCCTTGTGCTTGAATGCTCCGATGGGGTGTCTTTGCGAGAACATAATATAACGCCTCTGTCATTACAGACTTGCAATATTTGCGCGAAAAGATTGCAATTTTATTTTATGATACAATACAATATACTTTATTACTTGGGGAAATTTGTCTCGGACTCAAGTGCTACAAACTGCCGTCAGAGTTACAGTAACAGCCACAGCAACAGAGCTAGATCCACACATACTTGTGCAAACACAGCAACAAATTACACAATTATCCACAGTTCATAAGCACACAAAAATCAAATAAATAAATAAATAATAAATAAATGGAACAGAAGAGAGCACCATGGCACAGTTGCACAGCAAGACCAATTTAAAATATTATATCATTCAAAAGTTAAATGAGCCCCTAAGAACCATACTGGGCCAACCCATGTTGGGGTACTTTTGAGAAAATGGGACTCAAAGTTGCCAGAGTAAACACTGCACCTAGAGTCATCTAGTTTAAACACTGCATTTGGTACAAACTCAAGATATGTAAAATCATGCACATGCACTTCTTGTGCAGGTTTTGGATGCCCTTCTGCTGCATTAAATTGAAACCAACCTCCTTCTGAGGAGGAAGCATAATCTTCTGATTCATTTGGGACAAACTTTGGGTCTCTGTCATCTTTCACTTCACCATCATCATCAATCACAATAAGCAACTCCTCATCAGTGAGATACCGAGCTGCCATGTTTACAATGAATTATGGGAAGGTTGTGGGATGGCGTATTATGGCTAAGGCAGTGCAGTGCATATATACAGGGGCAGAGAAGACATTTGCTTGTATTAACAATCCATGTGGGCAGATTGGGTTGGGCTGTTAGGAAATGTAGATCTCAGTTTTCTGCACATGCTGACTACCACAACTCAATTTCGGCAAAAGTGCGGGATGGCCCGGTATGGTTCTTAGGGGCTCAAATGGAAGTAGGAACAAACGAGTTTTTGAAACAGTTCAGTTTGCATTTAGGCATTCTGTATCGTCTACCAGATGGTAAGAGATCATACTCATAACGAAGAATGTGAGCTGGGTCAGACAGTATATTCCGAGCTTGCCTAAGAACAGACTGCTCACATACTGACTGCAGAGAGGGGTTTTCCAGTCTTCCCCATGACCTTCATGGCAGCGTGCACCACACAAGCAAGCTTGGATTTAGACCGAACCGAGAGATTGCCATACCACGCTGATATTCCATACCTTATAGTACTCTCTGAAACAGCCTGATAAAACAAAAACATAATCGTTTGGTCCACGCCAAACACCCTGAGACGTCGTAAAAATTTGCTGTAAACGAGAACACAGGTAGTCTACATGGGTTTCCCAGCTAAACAGATTATCTAAGTGAATGCCAATATATTTGTCAGAGCTATCTTGACTAATTACCTTTTCATGAATGACAACTGGAGTGTGGTCCCCCTCAGACCGGGGTCTAACACCATCTCCTCCGTTTTGTTTGCATTTATGATGAAGTAGTTGGCTGTAATGGCCGGTAGTATACGGAGGCCAAGCGCAATGACAGAAACTGGAGAAATACCAAATGATTGGAAACAGGGCAATATAATACCGATATATAAGAAAGGGGACCGTACTGAGCCAGGTAATTACAGGCTAGTCAGTTTAACTTGCATTGCGTGCAAAATATTGGAATCTATCATAAATGATGAGCTGGACTTATTTCTTGAATGTAACAATTTCTTGAGGGATAGCCAACATGGTTTCCGTAAAGGAAGGTCATGCCTGACAAACCTTCTGGAATTTTTTGAAGAGGCCACCAAGACTTATGACCATAGCAGGGCTTATGGGAGGGGCAGTTAAAAAAGCCAATCGGATGCTGGGATACATTGCCAAAAGTATTGAGTTCAAATCCAAGGAGGTGATGCTTCTTTTGTACAACACATTTGTCAGACCACATCTAGAGTATTGGTGTATAGTTCTGGGGACCATACTTTAAGAAAGACATAGAGGCTTGAGAGAAAGTTCAGAGAAGAGCCACGAAGCTAATTCCGGGTATAAAAGATGAAAGCTATGAGAAAAGGCTGAAGATCCTTAATCTCTTTAGTCTTAGGAAAAGGAGACTAAGGGGTGATCTGATTGAGGTCTTTAAATATGTTAAAGGGATTAACAAAGTGAATTATGTAGGATTCCTTCAACCAAGTGTTGTTAGTAGAACTTGGGGTCACAAATGGAAGCTGACCAAGGGTAAATTTAGCACTGATATTCGGAAATATTTCTTCACCCAAAGAGTAATTTCGGTGTGGAACAGCTTGCCTGACCATATTGTTGAGGCAGAGACCTTGGGAGTTTTCAAGAGCAGGCTTGACTTAAAGCTAGATACCATTGAGTCATTGAGTATCTGAAGTGATATATTCACGATAGTATAAAGAAACTGGCGAGCCTAGTTGGGCTGAACGGCCTGTTCTCGCCATTCATGTTATGTTATGTTATGTTATGACAGAGAGAAAGACAGTAGCACGAACACAGTACGAACACAGAGAATAATATAGACTAAACGCAAGTACTCGCGCTTCCAAAGGACGTATAATAGTCGGAACCACGGAAGCAAAGCAAGATAGAAAAAGAGAGAAGAAACTCCAACAATTAGAAGATAGAAAGTCATACAAAACCTGACTACAGATATCTTCGGCTGTAGTGCAAAGCTAAACACAGACACTCTAGCAAAGGAGGCGTGCCGGACTTTCAACCAGCTGGATAAAGAATTCGATGGCCCAGGAATTCGATATCGTCCCGGGATGAGAGCCGCAAAGAAAAGTCCAAACAACATGCACACCTCACAAACCATGACATTGGCATCACACCACTGATTAAAAGTCTTTAGTTTTGCCGTAACATATTAAAAGCAAAGCTAAAATCAATAAATAAAAGACGTGCATAGGCCTCGGGGTCCAAGAGGTGCTTTAGGGTCAGATGGTTTATGCTATTAATTGCATCCTCTGTACCTCAGCCCTGCCTGTAAGCAAACTGGAGTGGATCAAACTCTGAGTTAACCTCTGCTTTCAGTCGAGAAAGCATAAATTTTTCAAAACATTTCATTACTACAGAGGTTAGGGCCATTGGTCATTATTCAGTGTTGGACAGGGCTTTTTCGGAACAGGAATAATAGTGGACTTTTTCCAGAGAGCAGGAACCGTGTGTGTATCTACAGACCGCTGGGAAACAGGACACCAAGCTGGAGTGAGCTCTTCATCACAGGTCTTTAAAAGAAAAGCCAGGATACCATCTGGGCCTGCAGATTTGTTCTTACATACATTTCTAAAAATTTTATTAATTCTGTGGGGGTCAACTACCAACTTGGAGTCAGTCACAAAAATGGACATTGAAACATTATTACATTCCTCAGAGAAGTCCTGTGATTCAAATCTGCAAAAGAAATCATTTCGTTCATTTGCTTTCCTCAGTTCATCATTTGCTGCAAAACATTTCCTGCCAGAGTTGCAGCGTTCATTGAGTCCCATAGCTTTTTAGAGTCAGCTGAAACAAACATTTGCTCTATTACGTCCTTATGCCTCCTCCTCGCCTCCCGCAACATATGGTTGAGTTCTTTCTGCACTGTTTTTAAACCAGCTCTGTCATGATTTTTAAAAGCGATTTTTTTCCAGTTTATACAGTCCTTGATGTAAAGTTTATTCTTGGGATAAATAGTAACAACCCTTTTTTAAATATTTTTTGGGATTTTCTCCTTTATTAGATAGTTATAGTGTAGAGAGTGACAGGAAAGTAGGGGAAAAGAATGGGGAAGACGCGCGGCAAATGACCCGAGCCGGAATTGAACCCAGGTCGCTGTGGGAAGGACACAGCCTTTATGGAGTGTGCGCTTAGACCCATGTGCCACAGGGGCGCCCCACAACATTTTTATTTTATTTTAATTCTTGCTTCAGAAATCGCAGGAAAGAAAATTTTACGCAGAATACCTGTATTACAAATGCGAATTTCCACGAAAACGCGGAAGTTTCACATCCCTGACCCGAGTAAGCACCCAGAAACACCCTAGCAACCACTGATGGATACCTTAGTAACCACCCAGAAACACATCAGCAACCATACTGCTCACCCTGGTGACCAACAATAAAAACCCTGTTAACCATGCAAAAGCACCTTAGCAAAACACCCTGTCCACCTTTTCACTCACTCTGTACACTCTAAAAACCATCGAGAAACATCATTGAGACCCCCCAGAGACACTGTACAAACAACATAATAACACCTGGGCAACCACCCTGTACATCCTAGCAAATACTAAGAAACACCCTAGAAACCACCGTGAAGCAACTCAGCAACCACATTGTTCACCTAAGTGGCCGCCAAGAAAAAACCTTGGCAATTATGCCAAAACAGTATTGCAACCACCGTTCGCACCTGAGCATCCCCCTTGTATACCCTAGCAACCATCTAGAAACACCCGAGAACCATCCAGAAACATTCTTAAAACTACCTAAGAACACCCTTGTAAGCACCCTGAACACCCTTGCAGCTACCTAAAAACACCCAAGTGATGACACAGATAAGCTCAGAATTCATCCATGGCATCCAGATTTTAGGTTATAGGCCTGCTATAATTTCACAGTAGTTTGGTACTTAGTAGGGCTGCACGATTCTGGAAAAAATGTGAATCACGATTTTTTTGTCTAGAATTGAGGTCACGATTCTTTGGCACAATTTTTTCCCAGAAACTGAAATGTTTATTGTAGTAAAAAAAAAAAAAAAACAACAACAACAACAACAACTGGCCATTAAGGTGCAGTTTATTAAAAAAAGGTAAAAAGACAAAATAAGCAAAATAAGTGCACCTTAAGTGCTCTTTGACTCCACATGGCCCTGAACTAGGGATGCAACAATGTCAAACCGCAACCCAGAAGATGATATTGCTCAATTATAATGTCATATCAAACAGGCAGGCACCGATGCAAGCCCATCCGAGGCACATTTGCACACGAACAAAAGCCTGCACGGAGAGAAAGCAGCACGACTGCATTCCAGCTTAAACCAAGATTAGTTTTGGGACAACCCTTTAAAGCCAAACCACGTATCATCCACGTATCATCCAACTGCAGTCTTGAAAAAATGGCTGTCAAACTTCTGTGGCCGTTTAAAATGCTCTTGGCGCTTCGAAGTCAGCTCCGTCACCTTGACATAATTAGCATACCCTAAGTCTATTCCTGAGTAGCTACTTTGCCGAACTAAAGCTGCTTTTCCACCGAACGTGAAACGATTTTTTCGCACGACAGATAACATTCAAAGTCAATGCAAAGACGCGGATACATCTCGTGCATTCGCGTCTTCGTATTGATTTTGCATGCACTAATCTGTCGTGCGAATAATTCGTTTCGCGTTCGGTGGAAAAGCAGCTTAAAAATCAAGCAATTTATTTAGCCAACAAGTGCAACCGGCATGTAGCCCATAATAATTAAAAAGCGATAGTAAAAAGCGGACACACCAAACAAGGCTTCCGTGTAAGAGTGCCAATAACCAATAACAATAAAACCATTTTAATATGGTCCTGGTTTTCAAAAATATAACAATATAGGCCGACGCAATATGGAAAACATTTCATTAAGCCTATCCACCGTGAGGTGTGACTTATTTTCGTATTCACATCAAATCGTCAAATGTAAGCCTATAAAAATAATCTGGCAAACGCACGCAGGTGAATCTGTGCTGTTTCCTGGTCATTTTAATCACAAAATGCGACTGCCGAAAGAACAGTATACAAATAAATTGGACCGTCTTCCGATTCAAATTTGTAATTGTGCGAATCAAGTGCTTGATTGTCAAATGAGCATGGGACCAAGGTGAGAACTATTGCTGTTCAGGCGATGATAATTCTGCAAATCTTGACGTTGCTTTGTTCATGGCTTTGAATTTAGGCAACTATAAGGTCATGGCCGCATCAGGTCTGATTCGTAAAGCAAAAATAGCGAGTTCGTCCGCTCGCCCCTTTGCGGGAGTTATTATTAATGCCCCGGGTGGATTTTCATCAGTGTTCATTCTGCATTTATTTTTCCTCACAACAAACTTTCCTGCACTCTGCACTTCAACATTTCTCCGTGTCTCCCTCGCTGCTTCTGAATCTGCACTGCTAGCCAACTCCGTTCGAATCGAAAGACCACCCCCATTTACTGTTTACCTTCTCTGGCTTCTACATGAACTCAAGTGAAATAGAGCTGCTTTGCCATAGGATGAGCGCGAATGTAACGTCAATGCTGAGGCCGCTCCCAAGAGACCGCCTACTACTCTCTTTCTTTGAAAACTACGAGTTAGTTTGCTCTGCGGCTCCTGAAATAATGCTGGAAAATCGTTGACATTTAGAAATAAGATCGCGCATAGGGGTGAATCGAGATCGCGATCTTCTGGCGTTTAATCGTGCAGGCCTAGTACTTAGCATCTGTAGCCTCTGGGCAACTTTTTGCAAGTCGGGGAGCTGATGTCAGCAGTAGGTATACAAGGTGAGATGGACCAAGGGCATACCTTTGGAGTGATATGGTTTTCTTGGATAGCCACAGTTTATTTGTTTTAAGCTAAGGATGAATAGGCTGGAGCTGTGTCATTGGTTCTGACTATTTTTGCTACATTTGTGAAAAATGACTGCTTATTAAGAATTATTTAATATTATTACTATTATTATTGCGGATCTTAAATAGGAGATCATGATAAAAGCTGGGCACCTCATATCTGATGTGCTGCATGTTGGTCTCACACAGTGGCCTAACGCAATGGTTGAATAGCAATAGACGTGTCTTTTCACAATACTGGAGAGATTTCAGGGATGGTTGTTGTTCATTGTTTTATAATTAGCAGATAGTGATTCATGCTTTTAATTCATGTTCATTTTGTTTAGCACACATAAGAGATATAATGAGGATAAAATTTCCACTTATTTGGCTCAAATAAGGACACTAAAAGTGACATCAAATATAAGATTTTATCAAAAAGGATGTGGGAAATTAAAATTAGTAAGTATCATGTGCATTTGCTCACAAGTTATTTATACACTGTCTAATGAATAAATTCCACTTTGTTACAAAACTTTTCAGGTCAGAACATAGGACGATATCAGACTAAAATTACTGGGTTATGGTCGTTGTCCAACGTGTCCGCTGTGCTAGCGACTGTTACTGTCACGCAGTGAGCGATGACGTAGTCGGTGCACAGTTAGTGCGAAGACGGCTTTGCCGGCATTTGTATATGAGAGCTGACCGGGCGCTACTGACGCAGGCATTTTTATAAAACATTGTCACCGTTTCCTACATTTTATATTTCGGGTTTATTGGTCATTGTTTCCACGATTCACCTTTTGCAATAAATCTATCAGCAAATTACGTTGTTGAATGTGCAGGGAAAGGCCTACCTGCATTCTCACAATGTGTATTTGTTATTCCTTAAACAGAAATGTTCCGAATCCATTGTCACGTTCCCCATCATCTGTATCATTTTCGTATCCGTAAATGCAATTGTTCACACTGGCTGTTTACTTTAGATTCATTTATTGGTTAAATATTTCGTAATTACCGCACCGCAATAACTAGCCATTCACTCTTCTGTATACTTCCGGAAAAACCGAGTGGGCTGTACCACACTTTGTAAATAGGGGAATTTCGCGGGTTGCAAGGGGCACAAACCATTTTAGAAGGGGTGTTTCACGGGTTGTTATACATATGGGGATTTTATCTGCACATATGTTTTTGAGGTGTCTCAAAATTATTTTGTATGTTTGTTTATTTTGTGTTGGGTTAATTGATTCATTATTTGGTTGCAACTGTGTTGGTATAAATTAATTTGATTACTGTTAGAAATGGTGTTTGCCTGGGGGAGGGGCTACAGCTAGGATTAGGCTGTATTAGGCCCCATGGCCACAGTTTCAGGGAGGTCTGCTGAGAGTAAAGGTACTGTGGGTACTGTAAGTTAGCGCAGGGTCTTTGACATAGCCTGGCAACTTCTATGCCTGTTTTTTTTGTGTTTTGTTTAGTCTTTGTTTTGCCATTTTTCCACTTGCGCACTGTAAATATTTGCACCTTTTTAAGAAAAAAAAAAAAAAAAAAAAAAACTTTTCCTGGAGAGTTTTTATCCTGTCCGTCTGCTCCGCCGTCGGTCGTCCTGCCACATTTTGGTGTCAGAAGTGGGATGAGGAGCCTGACGGAAAGGTGGTGAACGTTGCAGAATGGACATGGCTACCAGAAGGAGGAAAGGACCAGAGGAGGAGGGGGCAGCAGGGGGAGCTGCTGAGACTTTGGACCCAGCCACCCAGACCACTCCAGGGGATGCACTCACTAATCTGGCCAAAATGTTTGAGTCCTTTATGGAGGTACAACGGGCCAGAGATGAGCGGCTGGAGAGGGAGTCTGCCAGACAAACCCACCAGTTCCAGGTCCTCACCCACCAGGTGACCCAACTTCAGTTGGATGTGGAGTCTGTGCGAGAGCGAGGGGGTGCACCACTGCCTCCAGCTTCCCAAGCAATTACACCACCGTCACCACCAGCCACAGTCACCACCAGGGGGCGGGTCTTTGAACCAAAGATGGCCAAACTGGAGGACTCCGATAATATTGAACATTACTTGACCACCTTTGAACGGCTGGCGAGGGTGTACGAGTGGCCAGAGGAGGACTGGGCCATCTATTTGATACCGCTGCTCACTGGTAAGGCCCGCAGTGCATTTGTGGCTATGGATCCTGAGAGCACGCTGAACTATGAACTTCTAAAAGAAGCGGTGCTCAAAAAGTACGAAATCAGTTCAGAGACTTACCGCCGCCAGTTCCGGGCAATGGAAACCAGCCCGGATGAGACTCCTCAGGAGCTCTATGTGTGGCTAAAGGACTTGTTCTGCAAATGGACCAAGTATGAGATGAGCACCAAGGAGAACTTCATGGAAACGATGGTCCTGGAACAGTATCTGCGTGTCCTCTATCCTGAAGTGAAGACGTGGGTCAAGGAGCATAACCCAACAACAGCAGCAGAGGCTGCGAAGTTGGTGGAGAATTTTGTGGCAGCACACAAGGGCCCGAGGAACTACCGCTATGCTGGCGTTTTGGACAAAGCCCGGGGTAAGTCTGATGGTGGTGGTAGGGGAGTTTGTTCTGATGGGAAACCTAGCCTTATTAGTAATGCCTCACCCAATCCCCCAGATAGACCCAAAGGCATAATTTGTTTTAATTGTGGCAGGGAAGGCCATAAGAGTCCAGCATGCCCCCTTAGGAAGTCCAAAGACGCCCACCTCTGTTATGTCCCTAACCCCACCCCTTCCATGGAAACCAGTCAGCCCCGAGACCCAATTTTGACGATAGAAATTAATGGTAAGCCAGCCACAGCACTAATAGATACTGGTTGTTCACAGACCCTGGTCCAGCAAGACTTGGTCCCCCTTGACTGCCGTAACATTGGTGACAAGCTGACTGTTCGTTGCGTGCATGGTGATGAGAGCGAGCATGGCACAGCAGATGTGTATGTGCGTGTGAATGACCAAACATTCCTGTTGAGAGTTGGGTTGGTGCCTAAGCTGCCATATTCTGTTTTATTGGGTCAGGACTTCCCCCTGTTACCGGAACTGGTAGGAAAGACTGCTTGGTGTGGGGTAGTCACCAGAGCTAGGGCTAGAGAGCAGCAACAACAATCAGATCTGGCAGAGCTGCCATATTATGGGGATAACATTCCAGTGGAGCCCACTCAGACTAGGGAGGAGCGTTGTGAGAGGCGTAGAAGGACTGTTGGGGAGGTTTTGGAACATTCAGCCATTCGGTCAGAGTCTGAGGTTGATTCCCCTAGCATGACTGATGTCGATTTTGTCTTGAATGGTAATCTTGCTGAGGAACAGTGCTCAGACATCACCCTAGCCCCCTGTTTTACAAAAGCTGAGGAGGGTGCAAACTTTACTCCGGTTCTTGGCAAAGAAGTGTACACATTGCAGAATAGCCTTCTCTACAGGCAAAGTGATGAGGGTTTGCAGCTTGTGGTCCCACAGAAGTATAGGCGGGAGGTATTGGAGCTGGGTCATTCCATACCGTGGGCAGGTCATTTGGCATGTATGAAAACGCTACAAAGGATCAGTAAACGTTTCTACTGGCCAGGCCTGTATGAGGATGTTAAGAATTTTTGCAAGTCTTGTCCCCAATGTCAGAAGTCAGGCGGAAAACATCTTGCTCGAGTCCCTTTGATTCCCTTACCTGTTTTGGACACCCCGTTTGAGAGGGTTGCAATGGACATAGTTGGCCCGTTGGAGAGAAGCCAGTCAGGGAATAGATATATCTTAGTCATATGTGACTATGCAACAAGATACCCTGAAGCCTTCCCTTTAAGAGACATTACAGCCAAACACATTGCCACAGTCTTGCTCCAGCTCTTTTCTAGGGTTGGTATCCCTCGTGAGGTGCTCACTGATCAAGGCCCAAATTTTATGAGTCGAACCCTGAGGCAGGTTTATGATCTGCTAGGTATAAAAAGAATCAGAACCACCCCTTACCACCCCCAGACTGACGGCCTCGTGGAAAGGTTTAACCAGACCCTTGTGAACATGTTAAAGAAATTTGTGTCTGACAATGCCAAGGACTGGGACCAGTGGTTGCCTTACCTACTGTTTGCATACAGAGAAGTTCCACAGGCCTCAACAGGCTTCTCACCTTTTGAGCTCCTGTACGCACATCCGGTTCGGGGGCCACTGGATATCCTGAAAGAGACCTGGGAGGGAGAGACCTCGGGCAGAATGAATATCGTCTCCCACGTCTTGAAGATGAGGGAGAAGCTCTGTGCTGCAGCTGAACAGGCGAAGAGAACCTTCGTGAGGCCCAGGTGAGACAAAAGACCTGGTACGATCGCTCAGCCCGCACCGAACGTTCCAGCCTGGTGATCGGGTGTTGCTGTTGTTGCCTAGCACTGAAAACAAACTCCTGGCAAGATGGCAAGGGCCCTACACCGTGGTCAGGAAGATGGGTCCAGTGACCTATGAAATCAGCATGCCTGGCCGCCGGAAGAAGAACCAAGTCTTCCATGTCAACATGCTGAAACAGTGGATCGACAGGCCTGAGCCATCTATGCCTGCATCAGCCATGTTGATCCAGGCAGTCGAGGAGGAGAAGGACTACAGTGAGCAGTACCTGCCGGGCCGTGAGAATGAGGGTAAGCTGGACCTGTCCCATCTGCCGGAGGGACAACGAGGAGAGCTCCTCAACATCCTGCCAGATGACCTCTTCACAGAGTGGCCTGGGAGGACAGCGCTGGTGGAGCATCGGGTCGTGTTGAAGGAAGGGCAACCAATACGACAGCCATGCTACAGGGTGCCAGAGCGCCTGCTGCCTGTCCTGAAAGAGGAGCTGGAGGTGATGCAGGAGATGGGGGTAATTGAGCCCTCCTACAGTGAGTGGAGTAGCCCCGTCATCCTGGTCCCGAAGAAGGACGGCAGCCTGAGGTTCTGCCTGGACTTCAGAAAAGTCAACACCCAGGCAAAGTTTGACCCCTACCCCATGCCAAGGGTCGATGACTTAGTTGAGCGCCTAGGGAAAGCTAAATTCCTAAGCACACTTGACTTGTGCAAAGGATATTGGCAGGTGCCTTTAGAACAAAGCAGTAAGGAGCTGACTGCTTTCAGGACTCCGTTTGGACATTTTCAATTTACTGTGCTACCATTTGGGTTGCACGGGGCCCCAGCAACTTTC
This sequence comes from Gymnothorax javanicus, assembly GCA_029692085.1. Taxonomy (NCBI): domain Eukaryota; kingdom Metazoa; phylum Chordata; class Actinopteri; order Anguilliformes; family Muraenidae; genus Gymnothorax; species Gymnothorax javanicus. The sequence goes on from CM056197.1 coordinate 12,637,722, forward strand.
CAGAGGCTAATGGACAGAGTTCTCAGGGGCACAGAGGGCTATGCAGCAGCCTACCTGGACGACATCATTGTATACAGTTCGAGCTGGGAGGAGCATTTGAAACACCTGCAGCAGGTCCTCTCCTTAATTAAGGAGGCCGGCCTCACCATCCATCCGAACAAGTGCACCTTAGCCAAGGAGGAGACGGTGTACCTTGGCTATGTTCTGGGCCGAGGTGTCATCCGGCCTCAAGTGGGGAAGGTGGAGGCCATTATGTCCGCCGAACGCCCCTGCACTAAAAAGCAGGTGCGCTCCTTTTTGGGTTTGGTGGGCTGGTACAGGCGGTTCATACCAAACTTTTCAGGGGTAGCCGCCCCACTGACTGAGTTAACCCGCAAGAGCCAGCCCAATAAAGTCAAGTGGACTGGGGAGGGTGAGACTGCTTTTCGAGCACTGAAGGACTCTTTGTGCAGAGAGCCAGTGCTTCTCAGCCCAGACTTCGAGAGGCCATTTACACTTCAGACGGACGCGTCGGAGAAAGGTCTTGGTGCGGTCCTCTTGCAGGAGGACAAGGGATATCTCCAACCGGTGGCCTACATTAGCCGCAAGCTGCTGCCCAGAGAATGCAGCTATTCAACGGTTGAAAAGGAGTGTTTGGCAATTAAGTGGGCTTTGGACTCCTTAAAATATTACTTGCTGGGACGGAAGTTTGTACTGGAGACAGACCACAGGGCATTGTCTTGGCTGGGGCGTATGCGAGACACTAATGCCAGAATCACACGGTGGTTCTTAGCTATCCAGCCTTTTGATTTTCATGTACTCTACCGTTCTGGGAAGTTGAACTGTGCTGCAGATTTCCTCTCTCGGATGCCACAGGGGGCATCTCCAGAAGGGGGGGGGAATGTCACGCAGTGAGCGATGACGTAGTCGGTGCACAGTTAGTGCGAAGACGGCTTTGCCGGCATTTGTATATGAGAGCTGACCGGGCGCTACTGACGCAGGCATTTTTATAAAACAATGTCACCGTTTCCTACATTTTATATTTCGGGTTTATTGGTCATTGTTTCCACGATTCACCTTTTGCAATAAATCTATCAGCAAATTACGTTGTTGAATGTGCAGGGAAAGGCCTACCTGCATTCTCACAATGTGTATTTGTTATTCCTTAAACAGAAATGTTCCGAATCCATTGTCACGTTCCCCCATCATCTGTATCATTTTCGGTATCCGTAAATGCAATTGTTCACACTGGCTGTTTACTTTAGATTCATTTATTGGTTAAATATTTCGTAATTACCGCACCGCAATAACTAGCCATTCACTCTTCTGTATACTTCCGGAAAAACCGAGTGGGCTGTACCACACTTTGTAAATAGGGGAATTTCATGGGGTTGCAAGGGGCACAAACCATTTTAGAAGGGGTGTTTCACGGGTTGTTATACATATGGGGATTTTATCTGCACATATGTTTTTGAGGTGTCTCAAAATTATTTTGTATGTTTGTTTATTTTGTGTTGGGTTAATTGATTCATTATTTGGTTGCAACTGTGTTGGTATAAATTAATTTGATTACTGTTAGAAATGGTGTTTGCCTGGGGGAGGGGCTACAGCTAGGATTAGGCTGTATTAGGCCCCATGGCCACAGTTTCAGGGAGGTCTGCTGAGAGTAAAGGTACTGTGGGTACTGTAAGTTAGCGCAGGGTCTTTGACATAGCCTGGCAACTTCTATGCCTGTTTTTTTTGTGTTTTGTTTAGTCTTTGTTTTGCCATTTTTCCACTTGCGCACTGTAAATATTTGCACCTTTTTAAGAAAAAAAAAAAAAAAAAAAAAAAACTTTTCCTGGAGAGTTTTATCCTGTCCGTCTGCTCCGCCGTCGGTCGTCCTGCCACAGTTACCATGGCAGGCAGGTCTTGTGTGAGTAGCACTGCTCGAATATACTGCTAATCCACAGAAGAACTGACTTTCCTTGCGCAGATAATACTTGTCCACTAATTTTCGTCGATTTTTAAAAATATTAACTCAAATACTAAAAATCATGTCATGTCCAGTAAATCACGATTGTTACTGAAGACAAAGTTAGATTCTTATTCTTTGATTATAAGCATCAATTTATTGATTTTTCCTGTTCTGTGGAATGACTCGCGCACATTTTATCGGCAACGGAAGTTTTCCCGTGTGCTGCTGTGAGTCGGCAGATTTCCACGCTCACATCTTTTCCTGTCCATAATTTTGTATAAAGCAATGACTGTTAAGTGAAAAGGGAATTATGATAAACATACTTTGAATCCATCCTTACTCTAGATCATCTTTCAGCAACTCGCCATCCTCCTACAAGGTAAGACATAACTGACTGCTATTTTCATAACTTTTCTGTGTAATATGTGTTATTGATTTCATATTTTAGGATAATAATGCAATCTCTTATCATGCAGTGACGGATTAATTTGTACCGATTTCTTGTCCAGAGTAATACAATGTGATGAAAGTAATGCTTCAGAATAACACTGTCCTATAAAACATCGCATGAATTAATTGGACTGGTGACGTTACCCGTAAGCAGTGATAATGAGTTTCGAAAAGCATTTTTTTGCTTGTTTCGCGGTCACGCTTTTGTTACCCAGTATTGAGACACATATAAAGAGCTTTTTGCTGTGCCCATGATTTGCCATGAACAGACAGATCATCACACAGACTGCCATTTCTGTCCGACTAAAACTGCTAGATTTTCAAAGGAGAATAAGTCAAAAAATGGTCTGTTCTGATTGTGGGTCTGCTCTAAAGCCAGTACTACATAATGCAGAGAATATAGGGCTAGTTTTCCCAGCATCTAATTCAATTGACAGTGACAATTCTGGTGAGGATAAGGGGGATGATGTCAATGTTGATAAATGTTCCCATGAATGTTATGAATCTCTACTTGAAGAGGTTAAGCTGCACTTTCAAAGCCAATAACTTCTTAAATTCTCACTGAGACTTCTTCCCCCCCAAAATTGGGTGTTGTACCACCCCAATTCCAAAAAGTTTTTGATGCTGGGTAAAATGTCAATAAAAACAGAATACAATGAGTTGCAAATCTCATAAACTGATATTTTATTCACAATAGAACATAGACAACATGTCAGATGTTGAGTGTGAGATATTTTACCATTTCATAGAAAATATTAGCTCATTTTGAATTTGATGGCAGCAACACGTCTCAAAAAAGTTGGGATAGGGCCATGTTTACCATTGTTTAGTATCCCCTCTTAACAACAGTTTGTAAACATCTCGGAAGTGAGGATACCAATTGCTGATGTTTTGGGAGAGGAATGTTGTCCCACACTTGTCAGATGTAGGATTCTAGCTGCTCAACAGTCCTGGGTCTTCTTTGCTGGATTTTTTGTTTTATGATGCGCCAAATGTTTTCTATTAGTGAAAGGTCTGGACTGCAGGCAGGTCAGTTCACCACTCAGACTCTTCTACTGCGAAGCCATGCTTTTGTGATGGAAGCAGTGTGTGGCTTGGCATTGTTTTGCTGAAATATGTAAGGTCTTCCCTGCAAAAAACATTGTCTGGATGGGAGCATATGTTGTTGTAAAACCTCCATATATTTTTCAGCATTGAAAAAAAGCAAAAAACTTTTCAGCCTTCCCAGACATGTAAGCTCCCCAAGCCATAGGCACAAATGCAACCCAATACCATAGGCTTTTGGACTGTGCACTGATAGCAAGCTGGATGGTCCCTCTCCTCTTTAGACGGCACGCCACGGGCTCTGTGGTTTCCAAAAAGAATTTCAAATTTTGATTCATCTGACCGCAGCACAGTTTTCCGTTCTACTTCAGTCCATTTTAAATTAACCTTGGCCCAGAGAAGACGGTGGCGTTCGAGGATCGTGTTCACAAATGGCTTCTTCATTACATGATACAGTTTAGCTTGCATTTGTAGATTGCACGGCAAACTGTGTTCACGGACAATGATTTCTGGAAGTCTTCCTAAGCCCATGCATTGTATTCCTGTGCAGAATCATGCCTGTTTTTAATGCAGTGCTGCCTGAGGGCCCGAAGATCACAAGCATCCATTGTTGACCTTCGGACTTGTCCCTTGCGCAGAGATTTCTCCAAATTCTCTGAATCTTTTGATGATATTATGTACTGTAGATTCAAAGTCTTCACAATTTTACATTGAGGAACATTTTTCTGAAATTTTTCCACAATTTTTAAACGCACTTTTTTGCAGATTGGTGAATCTCTATCCATCTTTACTTCTGAGAGACTCTGCCTCTCTAAAATGCCTCTCTGTTTTTATACCCAGTCATGTTACAGACCTGGTGCCGATTAACCTAATTAGTTGCACAGTGCTCCTCCAGCTGTTTTTTATTAGTACTTTTTTTTTAAAGACTTTTCCAGCCTTTTGTTGCCCCTCTCCCAACTTTTTTGAGATGTGTTGCTGCCATCAAATTCAAAATGAGCTGATACAGTAAAAAAAGAAACTTCACACTCGTTTGGAGGTCGATAAGTTGAACATACAAGAAAAGTGGTTTTAAATAATGATTTAATTCCATTCTGTACCCATCAAAGACGGTGTACCATAAAAATCATGTTCATAATGTAACCAGTTCCACCGGAAATGCTACGGAAATGTAAGAGGGTAAAAATGGTAAGTTACAACTTGATGAAAGCATGTCAATAGCGCGTATGCCCTCCATGAGCGTTCACAACTGCGACGCAACGTCTCCTCATGGATTGAATGATGCGTCTGAACACAGCTTGGGGGATGCGTCGCCATAATTGAACCAACATCGCACCAAGTTCCTGCAAATTCTGTGGAGGGTTCCTTACTTGACGGAGTCTTCTGCCCAACACATCCCATACATGTTCTATGGGATTAAGGTCGGGAGACCTTGAGGGCCACTCCATGACATTGATGCTGCGAGCATTCCTAAGAAAATTCGCGTTAAATTGGCCGTATGAGGTCTGGCATTATCGTGTTGGAATGTCAGACCTGGGCCATGAGCTGCCATGAATGGCAAAAGCTCTGTATCCTGCAGCAGTTAGGTTTCCTTGAACAACCATCAGTCGGGAACAGGCAGGACCATTAAAGGCACCCCAAACCATAACACTACCGCCCCCAAAACGGTCCACTTCCTGCACACAACACTGGGCATTGCGTTCACCGCGTCTCCTCCAAACTCTAACTCTCCCATCAGCAAAGTGCAAAGTGAATCTGGATTCGTCACTAAAAACGACCCTATTCCAATCACGCTGAGTCCATCTCAGATGTCGTTGTGCCCAGAGAAGCCGCTGACGTCGGTGTAACTGGGTTAAAATTGGTCCACGATATGGCCGACGTGCATGGAGACGAGCAGTGCGCAGGCGATTACGTATGGTTTGGGCAGTCACACGACCTCTAAACAATTCATTCTTAGTGGACATTGCAGTGAGAAATCGATTACTCAAATGACGTAAGACGATTTGTCGGTCTTCTGCTTGTGTCGTCACACGTGGTCTACCCGAACGAGGTCGGTCTGCTGTGGTGCCAGTTTGTTGGAGACGTGTCCGAAGATCATGGATAGTCTGTCGACTGCATCCCATAACCCTGGCAACGTCAGTGACCGACGTTCCCGTATTCAGCATGCCAATGGCACGTTCACGTTGAATGTTTGACAGTCGTGGCATTGCAAATCAACGGATAATTGACTGTAAGAACTTGTTTTTCCGAGATGTCATTCTACCGTGCTAACGTGGGCTCAATTGCACGTGTCTCATAAGGTCACGTGACTAGGAACACGAGGAAACATGCTTTTACCTTGATGTATGCTCGCACGTGCTGCATGCTTGTGCACGTCGGAGTTGCTGTGTGTCATGATGTCTTTGACAATGCATTTACCCCTAATAATAATAATAATATCTCTTGTATTAAGTTTCAAGAAAATATTTAGAAATTTATGAGTGTGAAGTTTCTTTTTTGACTGAGTATATTTCTCATGAAATGGTAAAATGTCTCACTTTAAACATCTGATATGTTGTCTATGTTCTACCATGCATAAAATGTGGGTTTATGAGATTTGCAAATCATTGCATTCTGTTTTTATTCACAATTTATAAAGCATCTCAACTTTTTTGGAATTGGGGTTGAAAGTGATGAACATGAGGAGAGGTTCCATCAGGATATTTCCACCATGGAGACAAGATCTCAAGGCAACTAACCCCAGCTAGTTTCTGCAACAGGCAGCAATGTTCCTTTTTCCTCGACATGTACTCGTTCGGGCGTCTCTTTTTCAGTTTAGCTTCCACCATGCTTCACTCTGCCGCATCGGTAGTGCCACTGCCAGTTCCTTTCGTTGCTCAGTCCCACCCCCTTGTCATGCATGAGCACGGAACTAGCGCAGAGGACCCACCCCTGCCCTCCGATTCGTTGGAACACTTTTGTTGATATTTGGGTACGCGAGTCGGTCCCCACGAGTTTGTGAATCTTTCTCATTATCTACTTGGCTGTAGGTGGCCTACAGAGACTGGAGCTTTTCACCGCCCACTCATGAGAGGAGCTGCTAACAGTTCGTGAGGAAAAATCTGTACATGACAAATTATGTTTTGGCGAAGAATCGCTGATACAACCTTTAATGTTTAAAGCACACGGTGAGAAAGTTTTACACGGTAAACACGTGCTTTGTGTGTACTGCGTGCAGGGATTCTCCCCTCTCCAAATGCGAGTGCCGAATGTTCGGGTTCTACTACGTGAAGTAAAACAGGGAAACGAGTTCGGATACTTTCACAGAAAGATGGTCTTCTACATAAATAGTATACTGTTGCTTATCTAGACAACAACTCAGTAAAGGTCCAGGAAAGGTCCAGAAAATAACCGGGCTGTAGGCAAACTTTTGAATAGCCTATTCGTAAAGGGAAAGGTAACGAGAGCATGGAAGACGCAGCCTGCGACACCAATGATGCACAGAGCGTGCAAATTGTTTCTCAACATTTCCTTTTAATTTAGTGTGGTGAATCACAGAACTACCAGCATGTAACATAAAAAAAATTAGGCCCATGGAAATTGAAGGCCAATGATATTTATCAAATTGTAGGCCTATCATATTTAAAGGGTTGATTCAAACCATGAATGAATTAAGTGAGCCCCCCCCAGACTGTGATTTTGAGAGTAACTAGGAGTGCCCTAGCCTGGTAAAACCAGACTCTGCTACTTCGCTTTGCTTCGTACACAGAGTCTGCGTAGTCGTCATTGACAAGTGTTTACTTCCTGGTGGGTGGGCGCTTGTCAGAAGTTTAAAATCATTGGTGTACCCGTAAACTAATCACTAACGTTTGGCGATGACGTATGTTATGCGCCAGCTCAGCCGCCTAGTACTTCCGCTGGAAACTACTGTCCTTCATACCAGGAATACAGCGAAAACAAACTGATCAGTACATTAGTTAATACTGTACCCATACATATGCCCATCTACCAAATTTTAGCCTTCACTCATTCACTTAAAAGAACCAAAGGTGCTCTTCCTGTTCTCCTTACAAGAAACAAACTGTTGAGCTATCGTTTTTCCTGCAGATACTGCTGCTGTTAAAAAATAACGTAAGAGACCCGAAATCAACGGCAGAATCGGCGAGAATAACGCATTATTTACTTCAGGACGAAATCTGCATTGACACGAAAACTGAACCGTTAACCATACTTGCGCTAACATTATACCGAGCTCGCTATCTAACTTTATAGCAACACAGTTTGGCTCTAAGCGTTTAGCTGTCTCAGACAACCATTTCATTCATGGATAATGACAACACTGAGACAGCGAATAGGTCTTGTGACATGAACAAAAACACGGCTTTTAAAAAGTTCGCTGCTAACTTAAATAGTGTGAAATTCACGGACAATGTAACACTAGAAGCTACAAGCTAGCTGAGGTGGTTCAACTGTCTCTCACAGAGATGAACAGGGTGCCTATTTCATGATGGCTATTAAGTAGATATGACAATCTGTAGGGAGTAGTGCTACAACATCATTTCCATTAAAAAAACTAACCAGACATTCATCTTGTTGTGGCTGTAAGTCGCTGATACCCAGGATTTTCTCCACGACAGAGCGAATGGCCTCCTGTGTATCTATGTCCGTGGCCATTGTTGATTTCGGAGATTACAATTTCAAATTCGGCGCAGCTGCTACATCATGGCTCTAGGCCACGTCTTTTGTTCATTGGTTGGTCCGGCGTACTTTCTGCCAAGGTAAACGAGGCAGAGCTCCGAGTGATCAGACTGAGTACTGAAGCGAAATGAAATTAAGCGGAAGGCTAGCGGAGTCAGGCTAGGAGTGCCCTGCCCAGAACTAAGGGGGCCGGGCACTACCAAGCCTTGTGGTAATTTGAACCATGCAGTAGGTCAATTTGAGAAAGGTAAGGTACAATATTTGGCCTAAATAAAAATGAATTTTCACATTAGCTTAGGCCTACAAAATACTACTATATAAAATTGACCAGTCACCAGGCACCAGCTTTCATAGACCACAGAAATTTTTTACAACCCTTTTTATCACATAATTTCAGTTTATCATTTTGGTGAGTAAATTCATTACATTACATTCACTATAACAACCTCCTGAGTCCTGGTGCATAGAAAGCTTATTCTACACCACACCTCATCATGTGTAGGCCTACACACACACACACACACACACAGAGCAGTTATTATTGATTATATGAATGCTGATTAAAAAAAATCTATTTGGCATAAGTAACCTATAGGCTAATAATACACATAGGCCTTAATAGGCACATAATACACCCTTCCAGTAAGTGTTAAGATCAACAATGAGCCAAGAGAGACTTAGCAGTCTAGCTCTGCTGTATATTGAAAGCCAACTGGCCAGGAATTTGAACTTTGCAGACCTCATTGATGATTTCGCCAACACAAAGCCACCAATGGGCATTTGAATAACTCATGGATGTAGAGTTGTCACATTATCACATTACAGCAGTGTTAAGCCATGTGTGGCAGGAAGGAAACCTGTTTACATTCCTTTTGAAAGTAAAATCTAAACGGAAAAGAAAGTTACATTTCTGATGAGTTAGGTGTTGTACAGCAGCCTAAGCTTTTTTTTTTTTTTTTTTGTTATTTAACATAATAAGCGAACCATAAGAGTTGGCTTATTTTGCATTTCAAACTGAGTCATGTTTTGGTTTTGGGTACGGAGATGTGCTCCTCCTGACAATTGTTTTTTTATGGATCATCACAGCAACATTATGCCAAGGATGTGTGAAGTTTCTCAGATTAAAAAAAAACCTGACTGATGAGTAAAGACCTGTATGGTTTCATAATTTTGCAGTAGTAGCGAAAACAAATCTGAGGTAAACGTGTGTGTGTTGTTGTTGTTGTTTTTTTTTTGGGGGTTGGTTTGCCTTGGGGGGCCCTTCAGGAGGCTTATTCCTGGGGCCCAGAATTTGGTGCTATGCCCCTGGGTTTTGTTACACCTGCTCACTTTACCGACTTGGTAATAACGTAAGCCAACAGCACAGAATCTCCTAGCCCATGATTTAATCGCAGTTAGATCGCATATGGAAAGAAACCGTGCCTTCAGTTGGCAATTACGATAATTGGAAAACGCGTCAATAAAGGAAAATGATTGAGAACTTGCCAGGACTAATTCTTGTCATAAAGGGTCGCGTCTGTGCCCCCCCATTTCCCAGGTCTAGCGATGGGCCTGGAAAAAGGCACCAATAATTTAAAAGAGAAAAATCTACAGATTATATATTGATCATTTGTGGTATTCAAAAAAAATGAACTCACGGATTTATCAGTGTCTTTTTCAATTGTTCCCCAGGGAAAAATTTTTTTTGCCCCCCATGGCATCACGTGACTTGCAATATCAGCTTGACCGCTAAGCCCTTGTCGGCGTGCGTCTCAGCGCTGGTTCAGTATCCAGTTCTTATAATACATCCATGCTCTGATCATAAAATGCACTTTTCCTGTGAAGACAAGTGGCGACTTATTGCGAATGGTTGTGCGACATAGTTGCATGGCGGCGCTTCCAACTCTGTCCCGACTGCCTGTAGCCTACTATTAGTAGAACTGCTTGAATGCTGACATCGGCGGAGTAACGCTGAATGTTCACCATTTGCGGACTGTAGCTGTAATGTTCAGGTATCACACCGCCCATATAGACCGGTCGTTCAGCAATTCTCCCAATGGCCAGTGCTAAATGTATTAAAATATGGATAGTAATATATGAATGCATAAAAAAAGAAATATATGGGATAATATATTGAAAGAATACAATTTGATATATTGAAATAATATATCATCTCATCATTTTAAGTACTATATTGGCAGTGTATACCCATTATGTATTTAAAAATGTATTACTTCAGATACATTTCTGGAAATATGAGTAGTTATATTTTAGAATGAATAATATATTTTGCAATATATTGAAAACGGCAATAATTTGTATATTAATCAATATATAGTAATATATATTATATGAAGGGGGGCTAAGCGCTGGTATAAGGTCCCAGTGGGGTTAGCGAGGGTCACCAATGCTCTCCCCGTAAATGCTGAGAAATGCCTTTCCGTCGAATATAGGCTCTACCAGCGAAGTCATATGTCGCACGTCCTCGTTACGTAGCCCCTGGTAATGCTAGCAGTAGCTAGCAGCTGAGCGACAGTGGCAAAAGGCGAGTGTTCGGCACCTTCAAATAACCGGAATCTGTGACTAAGGGAAGGAAAACCCCGACAGAAAAACCCTGGCCCTCCAGGTTGGGGGTTGGGCGTGAGGCTAATCACCTCACCCCATAAAACATTGTGATTACGGAAACTGGAATCTCGATGTCTATAGGCTATAATGGGTGTACAATGATAGTACAACGATATGCCGGACCCCAGACGATGCCTTTATTAGCTGGGTCGACGGAAGTATGACGACTATGGGAAAAAGCCGAAAGGGAGCCCATTCTCCGAACAGCTCGTTGGCAAACCCAAAAACTAAAGTAAAGGTGGGATGTTGGAATGTGAGAACTATGTTCTCGGTAGGAAAAACAGCCCGGATTACAGCTGAGATGACTCGTTATGGCATTGGTATATTAGGGATAAGTGAATGCAGGTGGTCGGGATTTGGACGTTTGAAAGCACGAACAGGCGAAACCATCATATACTCAGGCAGGGACGATGATGTTCATCAGAGTGGGGTCGCAATAATCATGTCAAAGAAGGTCGCCCAATGTTTAGACAGTTGGAGACCGATAAGTGACCGTATCATAGAAGCTCGCTTCTACTCACGCTTCATCAAGACAACAGTCATCCAGGTCTACGCCCCAACCAACAAGGCAGATGATGAGGTGAAGGACGACTTCTATGAACAGTTACAAAAGATTGTTGATGAGGTGCGGAGGCACGACATGCTCTTGGTCATAGGCGACTGGAATGCAAAAGTAGGTGAGCAACAAATTGGAGAGGAAGGCATGGTAGGAAAGTTTGGTATGACAGGGGAGAGGAGCGACTATGGGGAGCGCTTTGTGTCTTTCTGCACACTGAACAATCTTGCTATTGCATCGACTATGTTCCCACAGAAAGAAATACACAGATACACGTGGACTTCACCAAACGGCCAATACCACAACCAGATCGATCATATGGCCGTTAGATCCAATTTTAAACGATCAGTACAGGATGTTAGGGTGTATAGGGCTGCAGACTGTGCAAGTGACCACAACCTTATGATTGCTAAGACACTGCTTAAGCTAAATAGATCAGGCAGGAGAGCAGTACAAGTCAGAAGATATGAGACCGGTAAGCTAAATGTTCCTGAAATTAGGAAGCAATTTCAGTTGGTACTAAAGAACAGGTTCAGCTGTTTAATGCTAGAAGATGATTGTGACGAAAATACTGGACAGGAGGACAAGGGCGAAGTAGCACGTGAAAACGAAGTAGAGAAAAAGTGGAAAAAGATCAAAGACACTTACTGCGAGACAGCTAAGAATGTGCTAGGCCACAGAACAAGGAAAAATAAGAGCTGGATCAGCCCACAAAGCTGGAAAGGAGTTGAAGAAAGGAAACAGCTAAAGCAAAAGCTAGCTGGCACAAGGTCGGAACGATTAAGGGCAAGGCTGCAGCAGGAATACAGGAAGAAAGATCTAGAAGTGAAGAAAAGTTTGAGAAAGGAGAAGAGAGAGTGGGCTAACAATATAGCGCAAGAGGCAGAGGATGCTGCTAAGTGTGGACAGATGAAAGTTGTGTACGATGCAACAAGAAGGCTGTGCAGCGAGCCACCAAAGAAAATTGACATGGTAAGGAACAAGGAAGGCAATTTGTTGACAAAAGAAGAGGAGGTAAAACAAAGATGGAAAGAGCGCTTTGCCGAAATACTGAACAGGCCCAGCCCAGAATGTGAGGCCGAAGTGATTAGCGACATGGAAGTTATAGAAGAGATACCATCAGGCCCCATAACTAAAGCCGAGATCAGGAGCGCCATCACCAGCATGAAAGCAGGCAAAGCATCTGGCATAGACTGTATAACAGTGGAACTGCTCAAGGCTGACATTACAACGATAGTTGACATACTTCACGACCTTTTCTGTGAGATATGGGTCAGTGAGATTGTTCCTGCTGATTGGAGGAAAGGTCTCATTGTCAAGATTGCCAAAAAAGGGGATCTCACCAAGTGTGGAAACTGACGGGGGATTACTCTGATGTCTGTTGCTGCAAAAGTGATGGGCAAGGTATTGATCAGAAGAATATCAGGCGGTGTTGATGCAAAGCTACGGAAGGAGCAAGCTAGTTTCAGGAAAGGAAGGAGTATGTTAGAGCAGATATTCCTTCTCAGGAACATTGTAGAGCAAGCAGTGGAATGGAACTCCAGCTTATATATATGTTTTGTCGACTATGAAAAGGCTTTTGACAGCGTTCACAGGAAAACCTTGTTGAAGATCATGGAGAGTTATGGGATACCGTCGAAGCTTGTCAGAATGGTCACCGTAATGTATGAAGATAACCAATGTGCGGTTGTTGACAGTACAGGTCAAACTGACTGGTTCGATGTGAAGTCCGGCGGAAAGCAGGGGTGTAACATGTCAGGGTTTCTGTTCTTACTCGTGATCGACTGGATCATGAGAAGAACAGTGATGGGTGCCAACACTGGCATTAGATGGAAATTGTGGTCCAAGTTAGACGACTTAGACTTTCGAGACGACATTGCACTTACATCCAGTACGAAATGTCAAATCCAACAGAAAGTGAAAAATCTTAACATTATCAGCAAGACAACTGGCTTGAAGATCAACTCTGAAAAGACAAAACTCCTCAGACTGATGTAATGTGGAAAAAAAAAAAGCCACTAGATGGCAGTATTTACATTTTTTTTGTTCAGCCCAGTCTGGAGCTAGGTTGGGGCATGTCCTGGGCATGCCTCAGCGGGGAATGTCCCAGAGAATGGGAGGGGGCTGGAAAAGAGTATATAAGGAGAAAAATTGAGAGAGTAGGTAGTAGGAGAAATTGCAAGGAGAAATTGTGGAAGGATATATTTGACCAGACCTGTCACTCTTTTAAAGACCTGTGAAGCTTTTTGTGGATTTTTGCCTGTGTTGGAGCATTTTCCTGTCCCAGGACATCGCAACATAGCAGCCCATCTCAATTACCAAGGGACTGTAAATATCTTTTTTTTTTTTTTATTTCAATCTTGGTCAGGAGATGTAGATTGTAGATTAGTTTAAGTGTTTGTTTAATTAAATCTGTTGAAGTTTTAGAATTTTGTCTGTCATCCATTGCTGTCCGTGGGGCCATAACAAATTGACGCCATAACAAATTGGGGCCATAACAAATTGGGGGCTCGGGTCCGGGAGAGACCATTGTGTGATTCATTTATTGAAAATCTAAAATTTCAAATTGTGAAATTGTTTTTGAATTTTCCTTGATATATATTGACAGATCAACAGCAATGGATGATTTCTTGGCATCACCAACCGTAGAGGTTTTGAAGTCTTCTAAAAAGACAGAACTGCTAGAAATATGCAGACAGTTAGAGCTGACAGATGTAAAACCAGCCATGCAAAAAGCAAGACTGGCAGAGAGATTGTTGAATATTACATTGATGAAAATGTGTTTGCACCAGAAGATCTGGAGCAGTTTCCAGTGGAAAATCCAAATGTAGAAATGGAACTTAAATTAAAAATGCTAGAGATTGAAAGAGAGGAAAGAGCATTCGAGAGAGCAGAAAGAGAGAAAGAAAGGCAGTTTGAGTTAGAAAAATTAGCAAGAGAAGAGGAAAAAGAGAGAGAAAGAGAGAAAAGAAAGGGAGGATAAAGAAAAACAAAGAGAATTTGAGAGAGAGAACGAGGAAAGACCAGAAAGAGAGAGACAGAGACAGAGAGATTTCGAGTTACAGAAGTTAGACAGGGAAGAAAGGCTCCAAATGGAGCAACTAAAAATTAAAATGGAAGCTGAAAACAAATTTCATGCTAGCCAGGAGGTAAAGCTGGTGCCTCCATTCTCAGAAAAGGAGGTTGATAAGTATTTCTAGTGCTTCGAGAAGGTAGCTAAGAGTTGTGTTATGGCCCCAATTTGTTATGGCGTCACGGACAGCAAGGGATGACAGACAAAATTCTTAAACTTCAACAGATTTAATTAAACAAACAGAACCAATCTACTCCCTACCCTACTGACCAAGATTGAAATAATAATAAAAAAAAGATAGTTACAGTCCCTTGGTAATTGAGATGGGCTGCTATGTTGCAATGTCCTGGGACAGGAAAATGCTCCAACACAGGCAAAAATCCACAAAAAGCTTCACAGGTCTTGAAAAGAGTGACAGGTCTGGTCAAATGTATCCTTCCACAATTTCTCCTTGCAATTTCTCCTACTACTCTACACTCTCTCGATTTTTAATCCTTATATACTCTTTTCCAGCCCCCTCTGAGGCATGCCCGGGACATGCCCAAACCTAGTTTTAGATTGCTTAACAAAAAAAATGTCAATACTGCCATCTAGTGGCTTTTTACCACATTACAGTTGTCAGTGGCCAAAGGAACGCTGGCCTCTGATGTTGCAAACTGTCCTCAAGGGTAAAGCTCAACAAGCCTATTCGGCTTTGTCTGCAGATGATTCCTCTGATTATGAGGTTGTCAAAAAGGTTATTTTGACTGCTTATGAGTTGGTTCCAGAGGCTTACCGACAGAAATTCAGAGGTCTGAAGAAATCTGACAGTCAGACTTATGTGGAATTTGCTAACGAGAAGAAGGTTTGCTTTGAGCGCTGGTGTACTTCTATGGAGGTCAAAGATGATTTCAACTCACTAAAAGAGATGGTGTTAGTTGAAGAATTCAAGAACTGTGTCAAGGATGATATTAAGACCTACCTTAATGAGAAGCAAGCACTGATTTTGCAATAAGTTTGCAGACGAATATGTTCTCACACATAAGTCCAAATTTCAGTCTAGCAGTAGCAATAGATGGTCCCAATTTCAGAAGAAAGGTAACGGTGATACCCAAGATTCCTCATCCGAAGACAAGACAAATCTGGTGATGGTGCTCAGAAATCCAGTCAAAGGTCTGATCAAAGTGTGAAAGCTGACAGTGACAAAAGTGGTCTAGTTTGCAATTATTGCAAGAAATCTGGTCATGTTACAACTAACTGTTGGTTCCTTAAAGCTAAGAAAGAAAAAGAAAAGGATACCAAACCCAATGCCTTTGTGAAGACAAGGTTAGAAACCCCTGTAGTAGATGACCGATCTGCTAAATTGCCTGCTCCTTGTGAGGCTAAGAAGCCTGATACTGCTGACTTTGTGAGGGAGGAATTTCTTCCATTTGTGTCAGAGGGATTTGTGGCTCTGAATGAGCATTCTCCTCCTGTCCTCATATATATCCTAAGGGATACCAGAGCTTCTCAGTCACTTTTGTTGATGGACTCCTTGGAGTTACGTGATGAGACCGCTTCTGGGGATTTCATACATTTTTACAAGGTATTGAAGGGAGGACTGTATCTGTACCCCTGCGCTCTGTATTCTTGAAGTCAGATTTAGTTACAGGACAGGTAAAGGTGGGACTTATGTCAAGTCTACCTATCAAGGGTGCTTCTCTGTTGCTAGGTAATGACCTGGCTGGGGGCAATGTAGTTCCCCTTGTTCATCTTACTTCACAGCCGAGCACTGAAGATGGCGATGAAGACCCATCTCTGTATCCTTCCTGTGCAGTGACCCGTGCTATGGCCAAAAAGGCTCAAGAAGAAGATGATGTGGTGCCGTCCAGCACATTGAATAGTCATGACTCAGGTGGTCCGCCTCATGACTCTGTTCAGCCTACTATGGTTTCTCCGTTTTAGGACTTATCAGATACTTTTATCAGTTCTCTGTTCAGCCAGCCAGATGGGTCTGGTGATTCTGATGTGTCTGGAGACTTGTCTCTGTCCAGAAAGCGGTTGATTCAGGAGCAAACCAATGATCCTGAAATTTGTGTACTAAAGAAGAGAGCCCTTCCTGATGAAGAAGTAGACGCAGTTCCAGTTGGGTATTATCTCAAGAATTGGAGTTTGATTTTACAGGAGTTTGACTTGGAAATTTAGCATGTAAAGGGTACTGACAATGTAATTGCGGATTGCTTATCCCGTGTTTGAGTATGTGTATATATATCACGTGTTTATTAGCATATTGTATTATTTGTATATATACACAAGTGTCTACTTAACCATTTTTGATTTGAAAAGAAAAATTTTGCCTTTATGAGTCAAAATTTTTCCCTTTTGGAATTGAGGTGTAATGTGGAAAAAAAAAAAAGCCACTAGATGGCAGTATTGACTTTTTTTTGTTCAGCCCAGTCTGGAGCTAGGTTGGGGCACGTCCTGGGCATGCCTCAGCGGGGAATGTCCCAGAGAATGGGAGGGGGCTGAAAAAGAGTATATCAGGAGAACAATTGAGAGAGTAGGTAGTAGGAGAAATTGCAAGGAGAAATTGTGGAAGGATATATGAGCCCCTAAGAACCATACCGGGCCATCCCGCACTTTTGCCGAAATTGAGTTGTGGTAGTCAGCATGTGCAGAAAACTGAGATCTACATTTCCTAACAGCCCAACCCAATCTGCCCACATGGATTGTTAATACAAGCAAATGTCTTCTCTGCCCCTGTATATATGCACTGCACTGCCTTAGCCATAATACGCCATCCCACAAACTTCCCATAATTCATTGTAAACATGGCAGCTCGGTATCTCACTGATGAGGAGTTGCTTATTGTGATTGATGATGATGGTGAAGTGAAAGATGACAGAGACCCAAAGTTTGTCCCAAATGAATCAGAAGATTATGCTTCCTCCTCAGAAGGAGGTTGGTTTCAATTTAATGCAGCAGAAGGGCATCCAAAACCTGCACAAGAAGTGCATGTGCATGATTTTACATATCTTGAGTTTGTACCAAATGCAGTGTTTAAACTAGATGACTCTAGGTGCAGTGTTTACTCTGGCAACTTTGAGTCCCATTTTCTCAAAAGTACCCCAACATGGGTTGGCCCAGTATGGTTCTTAGGGGCTCATATTTGACCAGACCTGTCACTCTTTTAAAGACCTGTGAAGCTTTTTGTGGATTTTTGCCTGTGTTGGAGCATTTTCCTGTCCCAGGACATCACAACACAGCAGCCCATCTCAATTACCAAGGGACTGTAATTATCTCTTTTTTTTTTTTATTTCAATCTTGGTCAGTAGATGTAGATTGGAGATTAGTTTAAGTGTTTGTTTAATTAAATCTGTTGAAGTTTTAGAATTTTGTCTGTCATCCCTTGCTGTCCGTGGGGCCACAACAAATTGACGCCATCGCAAATTGGGGCCATAACACTGAACACGACCAGCAATGAGAATGTTCAGGTTGATAAATACGATATTGAAGATGTAGAGAGTTTTGTGTACTTGGGTGCATACATAAGCAAATCAGGTGGCACAGAAGAAGACATCAAAGCAAGGCTTGGGAAAGCAAGGGCTGCATATAGCAAGTTGGATAAGATCTGGAAGAACAGTCATTTTACCTACAAGGCTAAGATCAAAATCTTCAAATCAAATGTCATCTCGGTGCTCTTGTATGGTTGTGAATGCTGGCGAATGATCAAAACAGACGAGAAAAAACTGGATGTGTTCTTACACAAGAGCCTTCGTTGGATATTAAAGATCTACTAGCCAAAGCGGATAACAAACGAGGAGATTAGAGCAAGGGGACAACATAAAGGCAAATCATTCAGGAGTAAATTATAAGCTGTCAAAGCTAGGTTTTACAGGACAGTGTGGGGCACATTCAAGAACTGCCAGTGTAATCAACGTGTTCTATACATATGGTTTGGAACGCCCTTCAATTAACATATTTTACTTGTTAGTTTCACATACCTTATGATATGTAAAAACCAGTTTCTCAAGTGACTTACATGTGGAAGAAATGTGCAGGGTTTGCTGGGTAGAATTGCCACTTGTAATCAAAGTGTTTTACATGCTCACCATTTTCTGATCACTTCAGTGAACCTAACACTTTGGATAGTAGCAGGTCTAGATTGTATGAAGTACTGTATGAATCCTGTCCTAGAAAACTCGCAGAGCTTCTGCCTCTAAGATATGGCCAGGCGAGCTATTAGCCGCTGTGATTACTCTCTGCATGAAAAAACATTTCCTCTTATCAGTGCTAAATTTACCCATGGCTAACTTCCATTTGAGAACCCAAGTTCTGCAATCAGAACTTAGCCTAAATAATCCAGCAAAGTTTACTTTGTTAATCCCTTTCACACATTAAGAGACCTCAGTCATTTCACCCTAAAGTCTGATACTCCAGTCTGTCCTCATAGCTTTCATCTTTTATACCAGCATTTAACTTAGTGGCTCTTCTTCAAACCTTTTCAAAAGCCCCTGAATCTTCTGTCATCTTCCTATAATGAAATGAGACAAGACAGAAGTAATAAACAGTATATTATTGCAGCTTTGATTTCGTTGACATAGGGAGCAGTCAGCTTGAACTCAGAACTCCGGCTGCACACAAATCTCCTTTTTGCATAGGAAAGTTCCTGATTACTAGAGAATGACCTGGAAATATACACGTAGCAGCCATGATAAGTGCGTTTGAATCATGGACTGCCTTTCAATAGTTGTTCAACATGCCCTTATTCACCTCTGCTAGGCCCTTGATATTAAGTAACATCCGTCGCATGAAGGCCACTTGGGGAACAGAGGGAAAATAGGCATAGGATTGAAATGGAATGCACCTACCCATTAGGGCTGACATGAATATTCCATATTCAAATACATATCAATTTTCTTTCGATAAAGCGAACCACCCAACGTGAAAATTAATTATTGAATATTTTTTTAAAAGTCAGGGCAAGATAATTAACCCACTGTCAGTGTGTGCAGTGTATAGCGGGTGGCTATCAACGCGCCATAGCCTACTCTCGGAGTGAACCTTTTGTTAATGATGAAAATGACTGAGAACAGGTCAGGACTAATTATTGTTTTAAACGGATGTTTTGTGCACCACAATTCTCAGTTCTGGTTCCGCCACTGTACTGAATTTAGCAAATGATTTAATCGCTGTTAGATCGCATATGGAAAGAAACCGTGCCTTCAGTTGCCAATTACAATAATTGGAAAACGCGTCAAAAAAGGAAAATGATTGAGAACTTGCCAGGACTAATTCTTGTTATAAAGGGTCGCGTCTGTGCCCCCCAATTCCCAGGTCTAGCGATGGGCCTGGAAAAAGTCACCAATGATTTAAAAGTAAAAAATCAACAGATTATATATTGATCATTTGTGGTATTCAAAAAAATGTATTCACGGATTTATCAGTGTCTTTTTCAATTGTTCCCCGGGGAAAAATTTCTTTTTGCCCCCCCATGGCATCCCGTGACTTGCAATATCAGCTTGACCGCTAAGCCCTTGTCGGCGTGCGTCTCAGTGCTGGTTCTGTATCCAGTTCTTATAATACATCCATGCTCTGATCATAAAATGCACTTTTCCTGTGAAGACAAGTGGCGACTTATTGCGAATGGTTGTGCGACATAGTTGCATGGCGGCGCTTCGAACTCTGTCCCGATGGTCTGTAGCCTACTATTAGTAGAACTGTTGGAATGCTGACATCGGCGGAGTAACGCTGAATGTTCACCATTTGCGGACTGTAGCTGTAATGTTCAGGTATCACACCGCCCGTATAGACCGGTCGTTCAGCTATTCTCCCAATGGCCAGTGCTAAATGTATTAAAATATGGATAGTAATATATGCATGCATATAAAAGAAATATATGGGATAATAAAAGTATACAATTTGATATATTGAAATAATATATTATCTCATCATTTTAATTACTATATTGGCAGCGTGTACCCATTATGTATTTAAAAATTTATTACTTCAAATACATTTCTGCATATATGAGTAGTTATATTTTAGAATGAATAATACATTTTGCAATATATTGAAAACGGCAACAATTTGTATATTAATCAATATATCGTAAATATATTATATGAAGAAATATATTTAGTAATAAACTTCGATACATATGACAATAGCACTGTTCTAAATGTAAACCCTTTTTAACTTTCATATTACAGTAATATTTAATCATAAGGTAAAACATTGCAATTTTGCAGGTAAATTGAAAAAATAAAAAAAAAACTAGAATATTAATATATTGGGTCTACAAATATGAAAAATTTATTTTTGTTCTGAAAGGGATAACAAACAAATTAAGCTCTTCGTGCAATGTAAAATCCTGACATCACAGGCAATATCTGAAATTCAAAAAAATGATTGAAGTTCTTGATAAATTCACGTCAGAATCCTAAGCCCCATCAGGCATTTGAACCAACAACGATTTTATAACAAGTCAAGTAACTTACCTTTAGTCAACCCAGCCTGTACAGAATATATCTCTCAATTAATAGTTGAAACTCATGAATTCTGGTTTTTGTTCTCAAACTTTGCTTACCTCAGTCCATGTGGGGACAACATAAAGGCAAATCATTAAGGCGTAAATTATGAGCTGTCAAAGCCAGGTTTTGCTAGCCTGACTCCGCCAGCCTTCGTACTTCCACTTAATTTCATTTCGCTTCAGTACTCAGTCTGATCACTCGGAGCTCTGCCTCGTTTACCATCCGCAGAAAATACGCTGGACCAACCAACGAACAGAAGGCGTGGCGAGAGCCATGATGTAGCCGCTGCGCCGAGTTTGAAATTGTAGTCTCCGAAATCAACAATGGCTACGGACATAGATACATTGGAGGCCATTCGCTCTGTTGTGGAGAAAATCCCGGGTATCAGCGACTTATAGCCACAACAAGATGCATGTTTGGTTAGTTTTTTGAATGGAAATGATGTTGTAGCGCTACTCCCTACAGATTGTCATATCTACTTAATCGCCATCATGAAATAGGCACCCTGTTCATCTCTGTGAGAGACAGCTGAACCACCTCAGCTAGCTTGTAGCTTCTAGTGTTACATTGTCCGTGAATTTCACACTATTTAAGTTAGCAGCGAACTTTTTAAAAGCCGTGTTTTTGTTCATGTCACAAGACCTATTCGCTGTCTCAGTGTTATGTTGTCATTATCCATGAATGAAATGGCTGTCTGAGACAGCCAAACGCTCAGAGCCAAACTGTGTTGCTGTAAAGATAGATAGCGAGCTGAGTATGATGTTAGCGCAAGTATGGTTAACGGTTCAGTTTTCGTGTCAACGCAGATTTCGTTCTAATGTAAATAATGCGTTATTCTCGCTGATTCTGCCGTTGGTTTCGGGTCTCTTACGTTTTTTTTTTTTAACAGCAGCAGAATCTGCAGGAAAAACAATAGCTCAACAGTTTGTTTCTTGTAAGGAGAACAGAAAGAGCACCTTTGGTTCCTTTAAGTGAATGAGTGAAGGCTAAAATTTGGTAGATGGGCATATGTATGGGTACAGTATTAACTTTAATGTGCTGATCAGTTTGTTTTTGCTGCATTCCTGGTATGAAGGACTGTAGTTTCCAGCGGAAGTACTAGGCGGCTGAGCCGGCGCATAACATACGTCATCGCCAAACGTTAGTTATTAGTTTTCGGGGACACCGGGTACACCAATGATTTTAAACTTCTGACAAGCGCCCACCCGCCAGGTGGGCGGAACTTCACTCTTCCCAAGGAAAAAAAAACATGGGTCTGGCTAAGTGGCTATATTGGACATTTAGGTTAAAAACATAGTGAAAATGACGTCTTTTCGAGTCAAATCATAATGTCGGGGCTTGCAGACATTTCAAAAATGTCACACGAGCAGTATGGAGGCATTTCATGTTTTTTAATGTTGCTTTTTTAAGCTTGAAAAAGTGGCCACCATAGGAATCCATTTATTTGGATTTATCTTCAATGCTGTTTTTATTTAAAACTCCAAAACTATTTTGAGGGCAAAAGAAATTAACCGACCCTTCAAGTAGCCTTGGAGTGAATATACAATGAGCGAATTTTCATTTTTGGGTGAACTTTCCCTTTAAAGTATTTAGCCAATTCTGACAAGCGAAATTACTTTTAGCGTGCGCATGCTCAAAGCTCATTAAATCCATTCATTCTCTATACCTGGAACTGGAGCCCACCCCAGCTGACTCTAGACGAAAGGCAGGGACCCACTCTGGACAGCTCACCAATCCATCGCAGGGTGCACCCACCATTCATTAGAATTTCATTTTAATTTCGTGAATGCATGCCCTCGCAACCCAGTGTGTCATCAGTAACATAGCTGTTGCCGTTATATGCCATTACCACGTCTGTCAGCACTAGAAATTAAACTACATTTTCTTGACTAAATGTACGCTTGACGTTTTTACACACCCGAATGTTTCTCTGGGTACTCAAACATCAAGGAAAACTGAAAAAGAACTGATTTTATTCAATATTAGTGCAGTTTGAATACGGAATTCTTTTCCTTCCCCTTATACAGGATTAGTACATTCGTAGTCCTCACATAATAGCAGCCCAGTTATAAAATATAGATAAAGCCGATCTTCGTTTCGTTCTCATCTATTTTTTTCCTCTGGGAATCTGATGTTTTCTCTGCTCAGATGGAGTTAAGCCGCATCAGCGAATCTCTGCAGCATCACTCCTGTGCACTGGTGCTGCTCACTAACAGTGTGTCATTCACATCTCATCTTGTCCAGCGTTTCCAACCCACTCAACACTTGTAGCTAATAAAGACAGAACTAAAAATACTTTCTCTGTTTGTGCAGTGCTGTCATGCAGGTTCAGTGCATGAATAAAATAACAGATACTTCATACTTTGTATCTTATCTTAAAAAGTGGCTGAAAAGTTATGACATCAAGTATGCACATATGTTATTGTTTTAATAATTAAGAATGTGCATGCAATGGTAAATAATGATTAGCTGTGCAGTTTTCTGGGCTGAATTTATACCATATTGAAAGTGCACAGATGGACGTAGTCAATGCTACTTGCTAGCTACGTAGCCAGCATATACATGAAGCAGCAAAACACAGTACCGTGAATCGGTGTAAGATATTCAAAGTAATGGAAATATACAACTCAGTTTAGGTGCATCTTGAATATTTTAATACGAAAAAGCAAAGCAAGTGTTCGCAACATGCGCAATTATAGGATGTCACCTTCAATAGTTACCGAGTAATAATAATAATACATTTTTTTATATTGCACCTTTCAAGCAATACAGCACAAAGTGCTTCACAAGCAGGTAAAAAGACATGTACAAAAAAGCAATAAAACAAAATGGGGAAAGTAGGGAATTAAACATCAAAATAGGAAGAATTATGATAAGAAAAGGAGACATCCATGAAAACACACCCATACAATAAAAGAATTTAAACCGTAAAATCAGCAAAAGCAAGCCTAAAAAAATGAGTCCATGAAAGAGATTTAAAAGACGATAAAGACTCAGCATTTCTAATATTGTTTGGGAGGCTGTTCCAGAGTCTTGGAGCCTTAACCAAAAAGGCTCGATCACCCTTTGTTTTTAACTTGGACTCTGGAACAGCCAATAATGCTTGTTTATTTTATTTTATTTATTTATTTGAAAGGGACAATGTATATTAATGAACATAGTTACAATAACCATGTAAATATACCAGAGTTAGCATATTTCTAATTTGCATCTTCTGTCCCATGTTCTGTTTGGAAGATCTCAGCAGTCTTTTAGGTCTGTTAGACCCTCTGGGTCTTCTTAGTACAGTTACACTCACCTGGTCCTTGGCTTCCACTGACTTGATCATTCAAATGTTGACGCCCCATTATGTGCCAGTTCTAAATGACATTAGCCTCCTTCGTCTGTTGTGCCTTTCAGTTTTGGAAAATAATTTTAGACCCACAGAATCTTTAATTATGGAACTAACTAAACCAGATAATGAGGCTACTGTTAAAACATCTGTTGCTAAGAGGAAGTGTTTTATTTTACTTTTACTCTTATTGTCAGGCAACATTCAGCCGAACCCAGGCCCTCCTCTGAACAATATTGACACCCCTAACGAATTTAGGGCACGGTCTGGACTTGGGATCATTCACATAAATGACAGGAGTTTGCTCCCTAAAATAGATTTAATTAAAATCTGGATACAGTCAACTGATACAGATATACTTGTACTATCAGAAACCTGGCTGAATAAAAATGTTTCAGATAAGGACATTTCCATCAGTGATTACAATGTCTTTCGATGAGATCGGCCCAGGAAAGGAGGAGGTGTTGCCATTTACATCAAAAAGAAATTTCAGGCCACCACCATTACCTCTATATCTTTAACTAAACAATTCGAATTCCTTGCAAGGCCAGTCTCTTATAATTATAGGCTGCTATATACCCCCCTCGGCCTGCATTGAAGCTCTTTCGACCCTATCCAATCATGTGGCAGGGTTTAACTCCAGTGAAATTGTTCTTGTGGGGGAACTAAACTATTACTGGTTATCCTCAACTTCAGACAGCCTAAAATGTGTTTGTGACTCTCTTAATCTCACTCAGCTCATCAATAGCCCAACCTGGCCCAATATCAAATTTCCATCTAGATCCTCACTTCTTGATCTAGTTCTGACCAATGTACCTCATAAACACAGTAACATGGGTATCTTTGCAAGTGATCTGAGTGATCGCTCTACCATCACAGTGGTTAGAAATGCTAAACTCCCTGAGACCAAGCCACGCATTGTGCACAAGAGAGACTTTAAACACTTTCACGAACAAGCCTTTATCTGTGACCTGTATTACTGTAAATGGGACAGGATCTGCTTATTTGATGATGTGGAAATGGCCTGGAGTTATTTTCGATTCCTGAATTTAATTAATAAACATGCTCCCTATCGGAAATTCAGGGTAAAAGGGCACAACAATCCCTGGTTTCACCCAGAAATCGGAAATTTTATAAAAAACAGAGAAGCTGCCTGGGCTAGAGCTCGAAAAACAAAATCTGTAAATGATTGGCATTACTTCTGTCAGCTGCGTAATAAATGTACGTCTTTGATTAAGAAGGCAAAAGCTGAGTTCTATTTAAAACCACAAACAACCTAAATGATCGAAAGAAATTTTGGAAGGTGGTGAAGTCGACATCTGGCGCTGCTCAGCAAAATGAATTACCAAACCTCTTGGTCAAAGGCTCCATCAATTTGACTGATAATTTAGCAATGCTAGATTTCTTCAATGAGCATTTTGTCTCAGTGGATCATCTATTTGATAAGGAAAATTCCAAAAAATTAAAAACTGATGTGGCCAAGGATTCTAAGCATGAGGCTGTAAGCAGCCTCACAGGAAACTCCTTTTGCTTTAAACCTGTGTCCACATCTGAGGTATGTAGAGTCCTGACCAGTTTGGATACAAAAAAGCAGCTGGTCCTGATAAATTGGACCCTTTCTTCCTGAAGTTGGCTTCTAATCATATAGCTGGGCCTTTGACTCTCATTTTCAATCTCAGCCTCAGCACCAACAAACTCCCAAAAGATTGGAAGTCTGGTTTTGTCCTTCCCTTGTTAAAAGGGGGTGACCCATCAGATGTGAATAATTACAGGCCTATTTCCAAATTATGCATTGTCTCAAAAAATATTGGAAAAAATCATCAGAGAACAATTAAAACATTTCCTAGAATCTAATAGTATTTTAAATAAATTTCAATCTGGCTTTAGGAAGTAACATAGTACTGTTACAGCTGCCCTGAAAGTTTTAAATGATCTCATTGAAGCCCCTGATTTTAAAAAAGTATGTGTTGCCCTTTTTATTAATCTCTCTAAGGCTTTTGACAAGGTCGACCACGAGATATTGTTCAATATCGGCATTTCTAACCAGATAGCTACCTGGTTTGCTGATTACCTGTCTAAGAGGACTCAGTGTGTTCAGATGGCCAGCACCACATCATCTTCACTAGAGATCACTAAAGGTGTGCCATAGGGCTCAGTCCTTGGACCCATTTTATTCTCTGTCTATATAAATGATCTTTGTGTCAACATGTCAAATGCTGCCTATCATTTCTGTGCTAACAACACTGTTATTTATTGTTGTGGGTCCTCTGTTGTACATGCATTTGAGCTGTTACAGTTGTTGTCGGGGCCCGCCTGCGAAGTCTCAAATTGGTTTTAAATGCCAACAAATCAAAAATCATGGTTTTTTCAAAAGCTCCTTATTCAAATGAAAATACATCCTCTGTAATAACTGCTGGAGGTAATCCAATTGAGGTTGTCACCAATTACAAAAACTTGGGTTTCCTCTTAGATCGGGAGCTCTCCTTCAAATCACATATCGAAAACCTGGTTAAAAAACTCAGGCTAAAGCTTGGTTTCTATTACAGAAATCGCTTGCGTTTCTCTCTGCGAGCACATAAACTGCTTGTGTTGTCAACTTTTTTACCTTTAATTGACTATGGAGATGTGCTGTATATGTGTGCCCCGTCTAAAAGCCTATCAGCTCTGGACACTGTATACCACAGTGCTCTGAGGTTTTTCACTGGCTGTGGTCACCTCAAACATCATTGTCAACTCTATGTCCAGTCTGGCTGGCCATCTCTGAGCGCTCGGAGAGAAACACACTGGATGCTTATGATCTATAAGGCACTCCTCGGTTTGGTCCCTTCTTATTTATGTTCGCTCCTCCAAAGAGCAGAAAGCCGTTATGCCTTACGGTTCAGTGACTTTTATTATTTGAATATTCCACGAGTTCGGACTGAACTGGGGAAAAAAAGCGTTCAGTTTTGCTGCCCCGTCCTCTTGGAACAATCTTCAGGCCGACCTAAAAATGTCTGAACTTGTATCTTTTCATGACTTCCGTTGTTTCCTAAAAGATCAACAGGAAAAATCGATTGGACAGTGCCTCTGCTTTTAATTATTTCTGCCACCACGACCCCCTTGCACTTTGCTTTTACTATATTCAACTGTTGCTCTATTTATTTTAATGTATTTTTATTTTATTTTATTTTATTGTATATTATGAATGTTTCTTCACGACGTGCTGCTGCCTTTCTTGGCCAGGTCACCTTTGAAAATGAGATCATGATCCCAACGGGATTTTACCTGGTTTAATAAAGGTTAAATAAAAAAAAATTAAAAATAAATAAATAAAAGTTAGGATTTAAAAGCTCACTTATATATTCTGGTGCCATACCATGGAATGCTTTGAAGGTAATTATTAAAATTTTAAAATCAATTCGGAATTGAACTGGCAGCCAATGCAAAGATGCCAAAATTGGGGTAATGTGGGCTCTTTTATTTATTCTAGTGAGCGATCTTGCGGCCAAATTTTGAACTATTTGCAGTTTGTTCAAAGATTTCTTATTCAGACAAGTAAATAACGAGTTGCAATAGTCTAATCTTGACGAGATAAAAGCATGAATAATTTTTTTGGTATCTTCAAATGACAGAACAGACCTAATTTTAGCTATGTTACGGAGTTGCAAGTAGCATGACTGTACAAGCTTCTTAATGCAGAGCTCAAATTTGAGTTCAGTATCAAATATCACACCGAGATTTCGGGAAGAGGGCCTAATATTACAAGCAAGAGGCCCAAGAGATGATTGGATTTTATCAGATACCAACTATGGACCAAGTATAATGACTTCAGTTTTATTTGAGTTTAACTGCAAAAAATTATTAGCCAACAAATTTTGAACATCAGCTAAACAGTCATGCAACACCAACACATTGATGAAATCAGTGGATTTTACTGAAATATACAACTGTGTGTCATCAGCATAACAGTGAAAAGCTATTTTATGCTGACGAATGATAGAACCCAGAGGTAACATATACAGCGCCCTCCATAATTGTTGGCACCCCTGGTTAAGATGTGTTCTGTAGCTTCTAATAAATTCAGTTTTTTTCTAAATAATATAGGAACACAATGAAAAAAAGAGGAAAATCCAACCTTTAATTCAAGTGCATTTATTCAGTGGGAAAAAAATCCCACATTAAGAAATAATTCTTTTACATCAAATCATGTGTGCCGCAATTATTAGCACCCCTGATGTTAATACTTTGTACAACCCCCTTTTGCCAACAAAACAGCACCTAATCTTCACCTATAATGTTTCACAAGATGGGAGAATACAGAAAGAGGGATCTTCGACCATTCCTCTTTGCACAATCTCTCTAAATCATCCAGCGACCTGGGTCCTCTCCTCTGCACTCTCCTCTTCAGCTCACTCCACAGGTTTTCAATGGGGTTGAGGTCTGGGGACTGAGATGGCCATAGGAGGAGCTTGATTCTGTGTCTGGTGAACCATTTCTGTGTAGATTTGGCCACATGTTTAGTGTCATTATCTTGCTGAAAGACCCAGTGATGACCCATCTTCAGCTTTCGGGCAGAGGCCACCAGATTTTGATTTAAAATGTCCTGGTATTTCAAAGCGTTCATGATACCATGCACCCTAACAAGGTTCCCCGGGCCTCTGGAAGAGAAACAGGCCCACAGCATCACCGATCCTCCCCCATACTTCACAGTGGGCATGAGGTGCTTTTCTGCATACTCATCTTTTGTGTTCCGCCAGACCCACTTAGAGTGTTGCCAAAAAGCTCTATCTTGGTCTCATCTGACCAAAGTACACGGTCCCAGTTGAAGTCCCAGTACCGCTTAGCGAACTCCAGACGTTTGCGTTTATGATTGTGAGTGAGAAAAGGTTTTTTCCGTGCATGCCTCCCAAACAGCTTGTTGGCATGTAGATAGCGCCTGATGGTTGTTTTGGAGACTTTGTGACCCCAAGATGCTACCATTAGTTGCAATTCTTTAACAGTGAGCCTTGGAGAACTTTTTATTTCTCTTACCATCCTCCTCACTGTGCGTGGTGGCAAAATAACCTTGCGTCCTCATCCAGGCTTGTTTACCACTGTTCCAGTTGTTTTAAGCTTCTTAATGATTCCTCTGACAGTAGACATGGGCAGGTGCAGGCGAGTGGCTATTTTCTTGTAGCCATTGCCTGACTTGTGAAGGTCGACACACATCTGCCTTACTTGAATGGTGTGTTCCTTTGTCTTTCCCATGTTGAAGAGTGGATAAGAGAAATGGCCTCTGTGTCACATCATATTTATACCCCAGGGAAACAGGAAGTCATTAATTACTAATTAAATGTTCCTAGATACTCTGATCAACTTTGTAAACTACTGTAGAAATGACAGAAGTACTTCAATTACATTTATTTCCTAGGAATTGTTAGGGGTGCCAATAATTGTGGAGCAGGTGATTTTATGAAAAATAATTATTTCTTGGTCATGGATTTTTTTTCCCCCTTAAAATTCACTTGAGTTGAAGGTTACATTTTTCTACAATTTTCAGTGTAAGAGTATGCTTCTGCAATAAAAATTGA
The DNA here is from genome assembly GCA_029692085.1 of Gymnothorax javanicus. Taxonomy (NCBI): domain Eukaryota; kingdom Metazoa; phylum Chordata; class Actinopteri; order Anguilliformes; family Muraenidae; genus Gymnothorax; species Gymnothorax javanicus. The sequence continues at coordinate 12,667,430 of CM056197.1, forward strand.
ATTTATTTTAAGGCTTTTAACACATCTTAACCAGGGGTGCCAATAATTATGGAGGGCGCTGTAAATACAAAACAATATAGGCTCAAGTATGGAGCCTTGAGGTAAACCCAAAGTAAGCAGCACAGACGAGGATACATGTTCACCGAGGGAAACCAAAAATTTTCTGTTCAACAGATATGAAGAGAACCATTTCAGAACAGACCCAGAGAGACTGACCCAATTTCTGAGCCTATCAATCATGATGACATGATCAACTGTATCAAAGGCAGCACTAATATCCAAAAGCACCAGTAATGAGCAGTCACCAGATTCAGCATTCATCAAAAGATCATTAGTGACCCTGAGAAGAGCAGTTTCTGTACTATGTTGACGTCTAAAGCCTGATCGAAATTTCTCAAAAATATTGTTGGTTTCCACCGCTTCTAAAAGTTGCTTTGCGACCACTTTTTCCAAAACCTTTGAAATAAAAGGCAATTTTGATATTGGTCTAAAATTACTAAGAATGGCTGGATCAAGATTTGGTTTCTTTTAGAAGTGGTTGAATGCAGGCAATCTTAAAATAGTGTGGTACACAGCCAGTAGAGAGAGAACGGTTTACCACGGAAAGTAGGTCAGGGCCAATAACCATCATTACTTCTTTAAGGAGCCTAATGGGTATAATAGGGTAAAGCGGGGTAAGACGCCCTCCTTAAGAACAATGTCCATTTTCTCTGAAAATATAAATAATTTGAACGTCAACATAATATATACACAAGAAGTATGCCTAAGTAAACACATTTAGAGGGTAATCCAATCACACCGGACTACAACTTTGTTATTATAAAACAAAATGTAAAATCTTGAAAAGGGCATCTTACCCCAGGGCCTGGGGGAATGCCCCCCCTGGGGGAAGACGCCCCTGGGGGCATCTTACCCCACGAGTCATTTTGATTTCAAATTAATAGGCCTGTGACAAATCACAATGGCAAAGATTTGTTTAAAAAATGTGTAACTTTATCTTTGATGCTACATAAAAGACAAACGAGTGAACAATTCCTTAAAATTGTGCAACTAATTAGATTTTCAACATTTTCAAGTCAATAGCCTAAGTTAAAATTTAATTTTGATGTGAACAAACTAAAAAGTAATCATTTCAAATCAGAGAAACAATTTAACATTCAGGTCTTAAAAATGCCATTTAAATCATTAAAATTCAATGAACAATATGCTGTGAAAAATTCATTGTCATGTGAACAAGCTAAAAAAGATTTCAAATCAGATACAGTTGAATAATCAGTCCTAAAAACAATCCATTAAAATCATGTGAATAGGACTTTCAATATTTTCAAATCAATAAAACAACTATTAAATTTCATTTGATGTGAACAAGCTTAAAATCATTTCAAATGGGAAAGCAACTTAACAATTATGCCTAAAATTCCATTTAAACCAACAAAGTGCAGCCAAAGTTAAATTCTCACACAAAACTCGCACGCGCACACACACACACACACACGCACACACACGCACGCGCACACACACACACACACACATGCACACGCACACACGTACACACACACACACACACGTGGGCAGTTCACAGGCTACAGTTTGTGAAAAATCCAGCTACGAATCCAGCTAGCTAGCTACAGCAAGTTAATATAGCTTAATGCTATTATCGTGACATAAAGTCAGCTAAGTAGCTTTGTAAACTGGTAATAATACATTTCTTACTGCTGATTAGCTAATAGGTTAATTATGTTAGATGATGGTGTACATACTTTCCCCGAAATATAACATTAGCAAGGCTAGATATTCAAAATCATGGGGGGGCATCTTACCCCATATGGGTGGGGGGCGTCTTCCCCCCAAAGTCATACTTTTACACTTTCACGTATTACAAAAAAAGTATTCTGTATTTTTTGTTCAAACTAATAGATCGCCCTCCACAAGACTATCATGTTAACATTTAAAAAAAAGTTTGTGTGTATATCCTTCCAAAAAAACACAGAGGCTTATTTGGTAGCGTCAAAATATTACATCAACTTACCCCAAAATCTGTTCTCTGGATTCCCGCCGAAAAGTAAAATGATTTCAATGCTAAATAAAGATTAGCAAGGCCACTACGATCCAAGGAAAGAGCTGAGATTAAAATTGTTGCCATCTAGTGGTCAGGAAGGAAATTAAGGGGGGCGGGGCTTCTTACCCAGAGGGGCATCTTACCCCGCTGTACCCTTTCTAAGGGACTGGACGAGAGTTTCATACGTGACACAATGTCAGTCAGATCCGACAGAGAAATCGGTGCAAAACAACTCAGCAAGTTTAAGCGAGGGCACGAAACATTAACAGATGGAACATGACTGATACGAGACCGTATGACTGCTATCTTGTCAATAAAGAATTTCAAGAAAGCAAACCGGAGCTCTGCCATTTACCTGCAGCTGCGGGTAGCTTCAACTCAGCCATAATCTCGCAGATTCCATTTTACTGTAAGGCCGCCAATGCTGACAGTGCCGCAATCAGACCGACTCTGGTGAACTCGCGGTTCTACGGATTACGGCTTCATTCCATGAAAACACAGTGGGGCCGATTACGGCTACCCGGAGCTCCGCCATTCACCTGCAGCCTCGGGTAGCTTCAAGACAGCCGTGATCTTGCCTTCCGCCTGGCTGTATGCCATATGAACTACGGCACACCAGAGTCGGGCCGATTCTACCCAAAGAGGAATCGGCCCAATTCCCACTTGAGTGTCGGCACATGACTCTACGGATATATGCACAAGTCAACACCTGGAGCCGTCCAATCAGTACTGCGGTAAAGTTGGTTTTATATTCGGATATTCGGATTTCGGTGTCAATAACTCATGAATGAAATGTCAAAAAATAAAGCTAAAAACACGTTCCGAATGTGCACACAGAAGACAACAAGCTATAATGTTCGTACTGACCGAAGACGGGCAGAATTTTTTACGTTTTGACAAACTTTCAAATATCCCAGCTTCCCGAGCTTCCTTGACATAAGGGACCATTAACAAAGTTCTCCTTCAGAAATACATTTGTAAGAAAATCATTCATACCTTTATAAACATGATTTACATGGAAGTAAATCCAACGCTACAAAAAAACTAAGTATTAAGTTGTGACAGTGGAAAGCTGTTGAACATGTTTTATTTTTATTTTCTGATATTTTTGAAGTTGTAGAGTGGTTCTTCATAATGGCCGTATATATATAAATAATTCTTTGTTTCGATCAAAACAACCAAAATCATAACAATCATTTAATACAAATTAATTAAGGGCTGTCAGGTTGGCTCACTCAATTAAGGCACTGCATTGCAGAGTAATAGTGACCACCATGACGCGGGTTTGGTCCCCAGTCGTACCAACCCGCAGTGGTCAGTAGCCTTTTCAGAGTAGCGCACAATTGGCTTCGCACTGCAGGGAAATAAATTGGGAGGGACTGCTGGGTTGGGATATTAGAATAGTAGCTTTGTTCGTTGCTCAAGTGCCTCCTTGGGCTAAAATATTATGCTAAGTTGTAGAACTATATATCATTCAAAAGTTTGAGAACTGAGCATTTAAACTGCATGATCCACTTTAAGATGCAAACACGATAATGAAAACAGTATTTAAAATTGTTTCAGAAAAACCCTCAGCCTGTCTATGCAGTCCCATAGGTTCAATTGTATAGCATTGTTCCAATTTGTCAAAACATGATGTAATCAATGTTCTTACCTTGATAGCAGTCCAGATTTAAAAAAAAAAAAAAAAAAACCTGATACAGTTTTAAATCGGCAAAACAAGCAAGCTAAATTAAAATGGACATAGAGGTTGTAGCTGCTCTTTCTGAATTTCATTATAATTAACCTTTTTACTCAATGCGGAGCTGCATATTGTACAGTCACTAATTAAAAGCAAAATGAGTACACCCACTGGCTATTATGCGCTGATCTTACAGAACCGTAAGTGTTTAGCCTATCAGCCCTCACTCCAGTATAACAGGAAAATCTTTTTTTTTTTTTAGGTTGTAAAGGCAGCCAGTGGTCTGAAATTTCCAGAGGCCGGATGTGTATGGTAGCCAAGTGATTAATTTTACCTGGAGAAATTTCATCAATGGTTTCTGGTGAGGTGGACTTCATCAATGAAGCAAAGGTGGATTGGAAGCGACTTTATTTAGCAAATACTCTCACACGCCAGTGCTGGGAACTGGAAATGTATATTGGAGTGAAAATTTAGCAACAAATGGGGAGAAAGGATCTGAAATAAGGAAATTGTAAAAAGCGAACTTACTGCAAAAGCGAATGTGACCGTAGCTAGGAACACAGGGAAATTTGGACTCTTCAAAAGTGTTTGTTGAAACACGCACAAAAATAACCAAGAAAAAATCTCTGAAATATTCATTTTTGGTTAAAGAATCAAAATATTTGTACCTGCAGTTGCTTTGGCATTTGGCTGTGGCTGTATTATTTTTCTAGGTGATGAGGCTTGGTCACAGCGCTACAGGGGCAGAAGAGAGCATAAAATCCTTTTCTCCCATACAAAAATTATATTTGGGGCATTCCATGGTATTCATTTTGTTACGGACAGGACATTTAGAGAAGTAATTCCATTGCAGCTACTAATGAGTTGGTCTTCTGAATTGTTTGAATGGCTGAATTTGAAGTACTCTCGGAGTACTTCAGGTGACATCAAAATGAATGTCATCAACGGCAATTAATTCACTTAATTACATAAAAGGAAAACTGTTACGGACAGGACAGATTGCATGGGTTTTTTGGTGAAGTGGTTAAATCAAAAGTTCTCTTCGTTTAGGTCAGGTGTGTCAAACTGACCCGTAAAAGGGCCAAGAGGCTGCAGGTTTTCACTCCAACAATTCAGAAGCACACCTGATACAACTAATCAGTTGTGCAGGCCTAGATCAGTTGATTAAATCAGTGGTGTCAGGTGCGCTTCTGCTGTGCAAAGGTAAGGATGAGATGCTCAAAATCAGGTTTCGGCAGGCTAGTCCAATAAATGAATGATTGAATATTTAACGGCACATCAGCTCACAAGGGCTATTCAGTGCCAGAAAAAGTTGAAAAATGAAAAATAGAAAAATATATCAGTGCCAGAAAATGAAAAATATACAGGCTATTCCATACAAAACTCAAAATTTCCCAGGGCGGGGGTGTCAAACTGGTCCATGAAAGGGCTGAGGGGCTGCAGATTTTCATTCCAACTGAACAGAAGCGCACCTGATACAACTAATCAACTGGGCAGGCTGAGATTAGTTGATTAAAATCTCTGTATCAGGTGTGCTTCTGCTTGGTTCGATCGAAAAACCTGCGGCCGCACAGCCCTTTTACGGACCAGTTTGACACCTGCGATTTAGGCGATATTCTTCAAATTCAGCCATCCAGCAATGTACCCTTATATCAAAAGAATATCATTCAGGAATTTTCAAAAAAATATGTGAACAGATGAATTGGACAGGGGTGTCAATGTGTGTTCTGGACAGGACAGGGCAAAATGTTACGGACAGTCACAGGACACTTGTGTCACTCTATATAAATATCAGTAAATTACCACTAAAACTTGTATTTATCAATATTATAGATACATTTGCTTTGTGAGAGAGACAGCTCTTTTAATAAGAAATATGTCATTTTAATTTCAAATATCAAGACTTACAGCCTCATATCTATAAGCATGTACAAAATTGTTATACAACCTAAATGCACGTATCTAAGTCCAATGCCTGGCATGACTAACGAAAAATGTAAATTTAAACAAAATTCATATGTTGATGCTGGTCACAGTCATGAAATTGGCAACGGTACATAATTGCCATGAGTGCAATGATCCATGAAGCCAAAAGACATTTTTCAGAAACTTTTGGATGTCAACTAACATATCCACCAGGTATTTCATGAAAATTCTGAAAAAAAAAAATGTCTGAAGCCATGTCGCAAATACTATGGAATGCCCCGCTTCCAATGTTGTTATTCAATGTGGGTATTACTATCAGCAATTCTGAGTATTTGAGAACAATCTGCTGAGTGTCACCTTTCAAACAAAACCATGATTATGCCTGTAGTCAAGGTGGTTCAAGAACAGTAAGCAATTTAGACTGGGAGGAAATTCGCTCAAAAAAGGGCTGCACCTTGAAGGGCTGCACTTTAAATAAAGTAAATGACTGAAAATGAGTCAAGACTAATGGTTCGTTAAGTAAGTAGATTTTTTGTGTTTCCCCTATTTGCAGCCGAGTGTTCACCACAGCTGTATATACTATGCTTGTATTGTGTAATATGTTTCTGTCATGGTTCCGGCTGTGTGTGTGGTTTTAGACTTTCCTTGTGGATCGTATTTGGGCGACATCTGTCTCTTTAACTATCGGATTATTTTCCCAGCTGTTTCATCAGGTGAGGGTGGCGCCTTCTCCTAAGGCTATATAAGCCGGATGTCCGCCACGCCTCCTTTGCTGGAGTGTCTGATTTAGTTATCACTACAGCCAGAAAATATCTCTAGTTAGGGATTTGTTGGCGAATGTCTTTGCATTATATTTGTGGTGTATTTCTTCAGGGAAGTTTCCTTTTACTTTCCCTATTTGTTTTTTTCTCTCTCGCTCTGCTTCCTGGTTCGTATTGTTGGGTGTTCATTTTGGAAGCACGAGAGCTGTTCTGTGTCTTCATTTATATTCCTCTTTGTGGACATTTCAAGTCCTTACTGGTTCTGTTTTCTCCTAGTCGCTGCAATTGGCCTCCCGATTCCTTCGGCCATTACAGTTTCATTTTATGTATTTTGAGCACATCACAAGGCTTGCACATGCCCTCAGTAAAATCGATAAAAAAGAAGCCTAAAATCAATTAAAACTTTTCAGCACCATTCAAGTGGACAGCACCACATCAAAATTAAGATGTAGTTAACAGCATGCGTGTGCTCCCATTTCAAGTGCTGCTTTGGGAGACGCGTGCAAAGTTCAATGAACTTTCGCAAGATTGCAGCATCCCTTTAGGGACTCTGGGATCAATCATTATTGGGAAACGAGGCCGGGAGGATAGATTCATGCTTTCATATAGTCAAATGAGAGTCCTGACCTCAAATCAATTTGTGACACAATCTAAAGGGAGTCATTCATGAAGGACTTCAAGAGTATCAATAGAATTCAGTCTTTTACAAACACTGAATTCAGAACTCAGGAAATCCAAGGGTTGACGTACCGTTTCCAATCAAACAGATCTAAAGCCATTGATTTTTATTCCTAACAGTCAACATTCATCTCTATTATGTGAGATTTACACAGAATTATAAATTTGAGTTTTGAAAGATGTACCATGGCCATTTGGTGGCCCTCTATAAAGTGTAATTGCTTTTAAGGCTGTAAGCATAACTCGTCCAAAGCTATTAAGCTTTTGCTTTCATATAAAAATTCACCAAAATTAGAAACAGCTTTGTATTTCAGTTGTGAACTATGTAGTATGATAATTAGGTGCCCCTGTACAAAATATTTTTTAATTTTGGGGCTGTGATTCAAACCAACCAAAAGCTATTGCATTTTATGTGTTTCAAATGTAATATCTACCAAAATTGGATAAAATAAAATATTCCACTTCTGAAATGTGTAGTATGACCATTAGATGACCCTCTATGAAGTGGAATTCATTTCAGGGCCATCATCGTAACAGATCAAAAGCTATTGAATGTTTTTCACAGATGCATCCACATTATAATTCAAGAGGATTATAAATTTGAGTTTTCTACGGCGTAGAATGACCACTAGGCGGCACGCTATAAAGTGTAATTGGGTTTAGGGCAGTCATTATGACACATCCAATCAGTCAACATAGTTCCATCTATGTTCGGGGAATTTGCTAGCAGGAGCCAGGACTCCAGTCGAGCAAACACACGGGCTTCTGTTAATGGCAACTGTCGAATTCCAATGCGCAAAACATCCTTTGGACAATCCGCTTTCTCTGTCACAGGAGCTAATCTCTGGAATAGTTTACCTACTGAGTTGAAAATGCAAACTAACTTTAAAGGTTTTAACAAGGGTATTAAATCATGGCTGAAGGAGCAACAATACTGTTCCCACATATAAAACACTTGCTTGTATACATGTTTGCCTGTGGGAATCTCATTCAGCATTTTTATTGAACTTGCATTTTATTTGTTCTGGGTATTTTGATTCTGATGTATGTCTTAGGTATCTGTTTTTTTTTTTTTGTATTTTTTTTTTCTCTTTCTGTACAACTTTAATTCTTAAAAGCCTACCATGGACTGGTGTTGAAAATTAGCACTTTGCTATAAACACTTACAGCAGTGCATCTGGGACCTGTGTATATGTAAATATCACAGCATCAATGTTACTGTGTGTCCATGTCAAATAAAGGAATAAATAAATAAAAATACCACTGACTTCTGTTTACGTATAAATATTCACCAAAATTAGAAAAAAACTATAAATTTGAGTTCTGAAAGATGTAGTATGATTATTAGGTGGCCATCCATTAAATGTAATTAGTTTTGGGGCTGTGATACAAACCAATTCAAAGCTATTCATTTTTATTTGTAACATAATAAATATTCACCAAAATTAGACTAAATTAAATATTTTACTTCTGAAATGTGCAGGATAACCATTACATGGCCCTCTATCAAGTGTAATTCATTTCATGGCTGTCATCATAACAGATTAAAAGTTATTGAATTTTTTTTACACATGCTTCCAGACTATAATTAGATAAGATTATAAAATTGAGTTTTAAAAGGTGCAGTATGACCACTATAAAGTGTAATTGGTTTTAAGGCTGTTAATATGGCACATCCAATACCATTGACTTTTGTTCACATAAAAAAATTCACCAAAAATAGAAAAAACTATAAATTTGAGTTCTGGAAGATGTAGTACAATTAGCTGGCAACCCTTAACACGTTGACTGCCAACTACGAGATAACTCGTAATGGCGGGTCAGGGCCGGCGCTAGACTTGAAAATTTGGCGGAAATTATCCATCCCTTTATTGAAAACAATTAGTCCTGGCTAATTCTAGATTTTTTCCTTTATAAACACGTTTTCCAATTCAAGAATAATCAAGTGGCAATTGAAGACACGGCTTCTCTCCCCCATGCGATCTAACAGCAAATAATGGGCTACATTCAGTAGAGAAAATAATTAAATTATAATTAGGTCTATGCACTGGCACTCAGCAACGTTAATTTTTTTTTCCAGTGAGAGCGGCATTTCAGAACTCTTCAGAAAAAAAAATTAAGGTAATTCTGGTGACAAGTATAATTTAATGGTTTAGATCCGTTTACATTTTCCAGTCTGACAGCTGTCTATTTTTTACAGCAAGTTGCGTGACGGTGGTGCAAAAACACGTGTAGGTACTTGCCGAAATTACCTTCATTTGCAAATGAGTTCTGAAATGCCGCCCTCACTGGAAAAAAAATTAACGTTGCTGAGTTGCATAGACCTAATTATAATTTAATTATTTTCTACTGAAAGCCCATTATTTGCTGTTAAATGGGGGAGAAGCCGTGTCTTCCCACTTGATTATTCTTGAATTAGAAAACGTGTTTATAAAGGAAACCATCTAGAATTAATTGTTTTCAATAAAGGGATGGATAATTTCCCCCGAATTTTCAAGTCGAGAGCCGGCCCTGACCCGCCATTACGAGTTATCTCGTTCTCGTAGTTGGCAGTCAACGTGTTAATTAAACGTAATTATTTTTGGGGCTGTGAGACAAACTAGTCCAAAGCTATTGATTTTTATTTGTAACAAAATAACTATTCACCAAAATTACACAAAACTAAATATTTTACTTCTGAAGTGTGTAGTATAACCATTAGATGGCCCTCTATCAAGTATAATGCATTTTAGGGCTGTAATCATAACAGATTTAAAGTTATTGAATTTTTTTACACATGCATCCAGACTATAATAAGATAGGATTATAAAAATGAGTTTTCAAAGATGTGGTATGACCACTAGGGGGCCCTCTATAAAGTGTAATTGGTTTTAAGGCTGTCATTATTACAAATTCAATACCATTGACTTCTGTTTATACATATATATTCACCAAAATTAGAATTGAATGTTAATTTGAGTTCTGAAAGATGTAGTACGATTATTAGGTGGGCCTCAATTAAATGTAATTAGTTTTGGGGCTGTGATACAAACCAATTCAAAGCTATTGATTTTTATTTGTAACAAAATAAATATTCACCAAAATTACACAAAACTAAATATTTTACTTCTGAATTGTGTAGTATGACAATTAGATGCCCTCTATCAAATATTATTCATTTCAGGGCTGTAATCATAACAGATCCAAAGCTATTGAATTTTTTTACACATGCATCCGCACTATAATTAAAGAAAATTATAAACTTTAGTTTTCAAAGATGTAGTAGGACCACTGGGGGGCCCTATATTAAGTGTAATTGGTTTTAGGGCTGTCATTATGACACATCCTATACCATTGATTTCAGTTTACATATAAATATTCGTCAAAATTAGAAATAACTATAAATTTGAGTTCTGAAAGATGTAGTACAATTATTAGGCAGCCCTCAATTAGATGTCATTAGTTTTGGGGCTATGATACAAACCAATCAAACGCTATTGATTTTTATTTGAAACAAGATAAATATTCACCAAAATTACACAAAACATAAAAAAAGTAAAAAATTTTACTTCTGAAGTGTGTAGTATAAACATTAGATGGTCCTCTATCAAGTGTAATTCGTTTCGGGGCTTTAGTCATAACAGATTAAAAGTTAGTGAATTTTTTACACTTGCTTCCACACTATAATAAAAGAGAATTTTATTTTTGAGTTTTCAAAGGTGTAGTATGACCACTAGGTGGCCATCTATGAAATGTAATTGGTTTTATGGCTGTCATTATTACACATTCAATACCATTGAACTTCTGTTTGTATATAAATATTCACCAAAATTAGACAGAAACATTAATTTGAGTTCTGAAAGATGTAGCATGATTGTTAGGTGGCTCTTCATTGGAATTAGTTTTGGGGCTGAAATACGATCCAATCCAAAACTTGATTTTTATTAGTAACAAAATAAACATTTACCAAAATTACACAAAACAAAATATTTTACTTCTGAAATGTGTAGTATAACCATTAGATGGCCCTCTATCAAGTGTAATTCGTTTTAGGGCTGTGATCATAACAGATATAAGGATACTGAATGTTTTTACACATGCATCCAGATTATAATTAGAGAGAATTATAAATTTGAGTTTTCAAAGGTGTAGTATTGGACTGAATACAAAACAATTTGTAGCATGAGCTATAAGTGGACCTGTGAGTAGTGGAACTGGTTATGGGCCTATGGTGTCCAATTATGGGTGCAAAGATGATTAAAGCTTTATTAAAAACATCAATCATAAGTAATATGAATGTGAATTTTCGGACCAACCAATAAGAGCTTTTCAGGCATGACATCCAACACCCCATAGTTAATAAACAATAACACTTTGAACTACACCACTGGACAAAACCACAGCCAAGGAATGATCTCAGTATCAAAAATAGAAATAATTTTTAAAAATGGATTGCAACAGTTAATAAGCTATGGAATTTAATTGTAGGTAAAAATACCACTCAGAGTTAGACAGTGGCAGGCCCTGTATAAAGTAACGTCAATTTTATGCCCTCATTAAAATTGTAAAGAATTACCCTCTGATGTGTAATTAAAGCTTTATACCTCTATCTCTCCTTATGATCAAGACAAAGTGTAGTTTTTTTTTTTTTTTCAAAGAAGAAAGAAAATAAATCGAAAGTCAATCCAGTTTGTAAACTGCCCTGTGGTAAAAGCTTTTGAGCATAAGGTAAAAGCTGTTTAATGTCTTTCTATCCCCCACCCCCCAACACTTGAACAGGAATTGTTTGTAGATTTAAATGCACACTTCTCAATTTGAAAGATGTAATACTTTCAATGGGAAGCACCTGAAAACATGTTGATCACTTCAGTACGCTCTATTTGCCCAGTTCTGAGAACCTCCCGATTTTTTTCTGAAGAAATCAAGTACAATTAAACCCAAACGGAACATCCTAATGACAAATTCATAGATAAGGTCATTTATTCCGTCATATTATTTGAATAGATAATTATTAATAATTGTTATTGTTAAGAATTTATTTTAAAAACACGTTAAATGTGAAAGCCTAAAATGGCATTGTCCTATAATCAGAATCTTATCGGTTTAGAGTAGGGTTTAATCCCGGGAAACGGGATTCCCGGGATTTGACCTCCAAATCATTTCCCGTTTCCCGGGAAATAGAAAAACGGGAAACCGGGAAAAAAACATTGAAACAATATTTATAAGATAATGGAATATATTTAGAAAATATGTAGGCCTATTTTACTTTCTTAAAACATATTCAACAGCTGTGTGAAGGAAAGAGAGTACTTTAATTAATCGTACTGACTCTTCGCACTTATTTAAGTGCGTCCAAGCACAAAAATTGATCGAAATTCGCGTTAGACGCACTTATAAGTGTGGCCAAGATGCACATTGCTCCAATGCCCACACTTATTTTAAGTGTGTCCAAAGATAAATTTTTTTTCTTGGCCAAACTTATTTTAAGCGGTACGTTCTAAAAACTTGAATGGTCATCAACTGGCGCAGCGAGTAAGTGTGGCCAAAAAAAAAATTCAGCATTGGCCACAGGTACAAGTGCGAATAACATCGGCCTTAATTAATTGATTAACAATCACAAAACGCCCTGAATTCAAACACTTCTGACCTTTAACGCAGTTAGTTAAGTTACTTGTGGCTCTATAATCTGAATTAGACTAACACAACACAATTTTTGACATCAGCTGGAAATAGGCCTACTTCATAATAGCCTACTTCAAAATATTAAATAATGAGGACGCGCTGCGCTGTCCGAGGGGGGGATCAAATGCGCAAGACTGAGGTTCAACAGTCGGCTCACTGTAACATTTAAAATCTCAGACAAAACTCCAGGTGAAAGCTCAAAACAAGAACATTCATATATGTAAAACACTTCAGACAGAGATTCAGCGGGCTTTGGTGAAAAGGGGCTCTCACTGAATAAAGAAAGATCTCCTGAATCCATCTGAAACCTCAGACCCAGTGAGTGGATGCGTTTTGTAACTTTGCCTTTTAACTTTGAGTGATCGCTGACTTTATTTTGCCGACAGTCTGACACCGCGGCACACACCGTGCCTGCCTCCCGCAAACGCACCCACAGCATCTGAATGCGAGCAGATTATGGAATCTATCTGAGCTCTAAACCATGACTATGAAAGCACAACTACTTGCCTTAACGAATTTCGTTAGTTTATAATATGAAGAATTGTAAAATATCATTTCCATGAGTCTGTTCAGCCAGACAGCGACAGATCACAGGCGTTTTCTCCCTCTCATCTGCAGCGAACGTCAAGCTGCATGCGGCTTGCGCAGTTCATATTGTTATAATATTGATTAATGTTGAAATTACGTTTTTATGCCTAAATAATTATATATACCACCAGATAATATATTAAATCAGTCATGTTTGGGACCCACATGTCTCTTTGTTAAGTATTGTGTTGCCTGAACTATGACCAATGTTATATAACGGTAGCCAAAATTATATACCATAAGAACAAGTTAATTTCCCGGGATTCCCGGGAAAATGTGCTTTTTTTCCCGGGATAGTAAATTTCTCATTTTCGGGAAAATATTAATCCCTAATGAACAGCAACTGGGGACATCACTTTAAATTCTTTGTACTTAACTCTTGTATGGTGTTCAGGTCTCTGGGACCCGTTTTCATTTTTTATCAAAGGAAAAATGATACGATTAATTATTTTTTGGAACTCACTCATTGGCCTTGGCTCATTTTCTCTGAGGAACATATATCAGAACACATTTTCGATGACCACACACTGTACAACCCCCCCCCCAACACACACACACCCAACACACACACACATTTATATTAACATAACATAACATAACATGAGTGGCGAGAACAGGCCCTTCAGCCCAACTAGGCTCGCCAGTTTCCTTTAACTATTGTGAATATATCACTTCAGATCCTCAATGTCTCAATGGTATCTAGCTTTAAGTCAAGCCTGCTCTTGAAAATTGCCAAGGTTTCTGCCTCAACAATATCGCTTTACAAAACTTTTTCCTGCGTTTGAAAATAGCCGGGTTTAAGGCCAGAGTAAGCAGTAGCCCCTAGAAGTTTGGCTTTCCACAAATGGATCAGTGCCGCCATCTAACGTTATTTGCCAAATTATTATTATTATTATTATTATTAGAAGTAGTAGTTGTATTAGTAGTAATAGTATTTTTTTAGGGTTCCGTACAGCGGAGCTGTAGTAAACCTATTGCTTTTGCTCAGATTATTCTTCTTATTATTATTCTATTACTATTATGATTATTATTATTATTCTTGTTTCCGCCATTTTGACCTAATTGACCTATGGCTAAGCCCCGCCCCCACCGCTGACCCGGACAAACAATCAACATTTTAGAACAGGCGCTAATGGCTGGTATCGCAGTCGGAGATATTTTTCAGGATGCTATCGATGATTTTTGGCGATAGAAGGCTCAAATATCATGGTAACACTTTAAAATAAAGGTACAACAATTAACATTTATTAACCTTAGTTCATTAACTAAGTAATGCGTTAGATAGCCTAGCTGAATAAGCATTACGCAACCATAATTGAACATTTTTTCATTTTCTGTGTTTCCCTTATTGTGAAGTTGAAAACATCCCTTAAGTATCCCCTATGTAGCACTTCAAACTTTTAAACCATAATTTATAAATTAATACCTTAGTTGATGTGAACATCATTTGTAAATGATTAACAGGTGCATTAGTTAAATGTTAATTAATTGTTAGTAAATGTTTATTACTGCATTAACTAATGTTAATTGTTGTACCCTTATTGTGAAGTGTTATCAATATCATAAAGAAGTCAGCAAATAGGGTTACACTATGCATTGGAGGGATACATTAATGAATTTAGAGTGGAGAAGGTCAACGAAAAGTTGAAATTAGAAGCTAAGTGCTTCTTAGTGCAAACGCGATCAACCGCATCTTGTTTCCGTCACCCTCTCTCACAACAAGATAGAGGATCAGCATTGTTCGTGCACCGCAGGGGTAAAAAATTTAATTTACGTATTATTATTGCCAGCTACCGAATTTATGAAATCTAACCTGACGTGACTGAACTCCTTCGAAGTAAACAAGGTGACATGGTGAATAACGCAGGCAGGAGCTCACTTTAAGCCAACATCCATCAGCACTGAAGTTAGCCATAGAGTTTACTAACTTTAGCTAACGTTAGCTAACTTAGCGATGTAAAATATAACTTTACATTAATCTCCAGCAAAGTGACAAGATGTCGCCTTAAACACGATGTTGACTTAGCTTGGAACAAATGTGGACATCTTGTTTCTTTGATCGTTTGTTGGGGTCTTCCACAAAGCTTTCAGCTGACACCGGACCTTAAAGGGTTTTCAGGTAACAGATTACATTCAAGGTCAATGCTGCTTTTGCATTGACTTTGAATATAATCTGTTGTGCAAAAATTTGTTTTTGCGTCCGGTGTGAAAGCAGCTGAAAGCTTTGTGGAAGACCCCACTATCAGCTTAACGTAGCTAACAAAGATGTGTGAAAGCAGCTTTATCTAGAGTAGACACTTCTCTCGGTTATGATGTGGCTTTGGGAAGGGTATAAAATACACCCTATCGCCCAGCCTCTCGGGTTACCTCGAATCGGAGTAAAATTTACTTCTTCTACAGCGTTTGACTATTTTTAGCTCCCGCCGCTCGCGGTGCGAGAGCTATGGTATCGAGCTCCGTGCGTGCGTGCGTGCGTGCGTCCGTCAACACATTTCGCTTTATCTCATCAACGATTTCAGTTACAGGCTCCAAATTTTAACTGGACATGCATCTCATAAAGCCCTACAAATGACATGCCTAAAGGTGACCTTGGCCTATTTTTTCAAGGTCACTGGCCTAAAAATTTCACCAAAAACTTTGACATTTTGCTGTATCTCATCAACTATTTCAGTTACAAGCTCCTAATTTTTACTGGACATGCATCTCATAAAGGCCTACAAATGACATGCCTAAAGGTGACTTTGACCTATTTTTTCAAGGTCACTGGCCTAAAATATCACCAAAAACTTCGACATTTTGCTGTATCTCATCAACTATTTCAGATACAAGCTCTTAATTTTTACTGAACATGCATCTCATTAAGGCCTACAAATGACGTGCCTAAAGGTGACTTTGGCCTATTTTTTCAAGGTCACTGGCCTAAAAATATCACCAAAAACTTTGACGTTTTACTTTATCTCATCAACTATTTCAGTTACAGCTCCTAATTCTTACTAGACGTGCATCTCATTAAGGCCTACAAATGACGTGCCTAAAGGTGACCTTGGCCTATTTTTCAAGGTCACTGGCCTAAAAATATCACCAAAAACTTTGACATTTTGCTGTATCTCATCAACTATTTCAGTTACAGGCTCCTCATTTTTACTGGACACGCATCTCATAAAGCCCTACAAATGACGTGCCTAAAGGTGTCCTTGGCCTATTTTTCAAGGTCACTGGCCTAAAAATATCACCAAAAACTTCGACATTTTGCTGTATCTCATCAACTATTTCAGTTACAAGCTCCTAATTTTTACTGAACATGCATCTCATTAAGGCCTATAAATGACGTGCCTAAAGGTGACTTTGACCTATTTTTTCAAGGTCACTGGCCTAAAAATATCACCAAAAACTTCGACATTTTGCTGTATCTCATCAACTATTTCAGTTACAGGCTCCTAATTTTCACTGGACATGCATCTCATAAAGGCCTACAAATGATGTGCATAAAGGTGACCTCGGCCTATTATTTCAAGGTCACTGGCCTAAAAATATCATCAAAAACTTCGGCATTTTACTTTATCTCATCAACTGTTTCAGTTACAGGCTCCCAATTCTTACTGGATGTGCATCTCATAAAGGCCTACAAATGACGTGCCTAAAGGTGACCTTGGCCTATTTTTCAAGGTCACTGGCCTAAAAATATCACCAAAATTTTCAACATTTTGCTTCATCTCATCAACTATTTCAGTTACAGGCTCTTAATTTTTACTGGACATGCATCTCATAAAGGCCTACAAATGACATGCCTAAAGGTGACCTTGGCCTATTTTTTTCAAGGTCACTGGGCTAAAAATATCACCAAAAACTTCGACATTTTGCTGTATCTCATCAACTATTTCAGTTACAAGCTCCTAATTTTTACTGAACATGCATCTAATTAAGGCCTATAAATGACGTGCCTAAAGGTGACTTTGACCTATTTTTTCAAGGTCACTGGCCTAAAAATATCACCAAAAATTTCAACATTTTGCTTCATTTTGCTTTATCTTATCAACATTTTCAGTTACAGGTTCCTAATTACAAGCTCCTGAACATGCATCTAATTAAGGCCTATAAATGGGCCTAAAGGTATTTTGACCTATTTTTTTCAAGGTCACTGGCCTAAAAAATATCTCCAAAAATCCATTTTGCTTCATTTTCCGTCAACATTTTCAAAACTTTGACATTTGGGTCCATCCATGCGGTGTCCCGCCAACAAAAACTTTGACATTTGGGTCATTCCATGTCAAGTCACACACCCTCCCCAGTGACACCTCTTCAATTTGCCTGATTTTTATTCTATTAGTGTCTTATGATGTCAAATGAAAGAATCCGAAGTTTGAGCTTCCTAGCTCAAATGGTTTTTGAGTTATGGCCCTTCAAAGTTTGGGTGCCACATCCACTTTTGGGGTCTGGGAATTGCACAGTTAAAATAGACAGTTAAAACAACAGTTGACCTACTTTCTGGACTTAGGATTTTTCTGAAAATATCCAAAAATAGTGCAATATGCAAAGGCTTAGTTGATAGTGAAGGTGTTTGATAATCAAAGTTTTTATTGGCTCAAAACTTTGATAAAGGGTGACTGTTGATGGGGTAAAAAGCTCATTCCAGTCATCATGTGCCCACATGGCCAACTCGGGGCCTGAAGTAGGGGGTACCAAAGGGTAATTTTGTCCCGAGGCCATATTTGGGACCCTCCTGTACCCCCATCAAGGCTCTGAGTGCCCTGAAATTCTCTAAATACACAGTAGTGTACCCATATATGATGATAAATTAGTTGAAACCCCATCAGGACAAAAACTTTCCAAGATATAGACCCCCAAAGTGCCCCAAAAATTTATTGCGTCATTAAAAAATCCACTTTTAAGGGGTTAATATCTCTAAAAATAGTAAACCTGTGCTAGTTTAAAGTGCAGATTCTGATTGATAGGGCCAGAATACATGGATATAGCAATTTACAGGCCTGTAGCTAGCTTAAAACAAAAGATATGGGTCTCCAAAAATGCTTGCAAATTAAGCGTGCAATTCCTAGACCCCAAAAGTGGGCTTGGACACATCAATGTGATATCGTCAGCGTACCCATCCGCACCGACATAGAGGCTTCCGACATGACAACCAATTTCAGACTTGCTGAGGAGTAAAATCAACTCATCAATATATATAATAAAAAGTATGGGAGACAAAACTCCGCCTTGTTTAACACCATTTTTTACATTAAAATAACGTGATTTGAAATTATCCAAAGATACGCAGATTTACTGTCGAGTGTACCAGTCGAGTAACAAACGAACAATAACAGAAGGAACCCCTCTAGACATTAGAAGTGAAAACAATTTGCCGTAATGCACTTTGTCAAATGCCTTGCTTGCATCTAACAAACAAGTGTAGACATCATTACCTTCACGAACATAGTAATTGACAGTTTCTAAGTATATAGCTGTACATATAGTAGTAGAGTGTCCGGGCTTGAATCCAAACTGTAAATCTGAAGTATATAAGAACTTCCCATAAAGATCTATGATTATCCGTTCAAATAAGTTCGATATAGAACAGCACAGAGCAATGCCACGATAATTGTCACGAGAGCAAAGGGACGCTCGCAAACTTTTTGGGATTGACACAATCGTGGAGTACAATAAGTCATTAGGAGCGTGCCCATGCATAACCATGCGGTTGAAATTGGTTTTATATTCGACATTCGCTTATTTTTTCTGTTTCTAACTTTAATAGGGTCATGAAAACTGCACCAATTCCATCCAGGTTGGTATTATTTTGTAGAAATAAGTAAGCCAGACATTTCACAGGTCTCATCAACTCACCAACCTCAGTGGTTGTGGCGAAAACTCAAACGAACAACGCTGAATGTCCTTCCGAGTACCGTGCGGCAACCAGAGCGCTTAGGGACCGTGGTAAAATTGCAATCTGTGATTTTTCAGTCCGAACAACCAAAAAAATAATAACAACAACGCACAAATACTGTCACTACCAGAAGGCTAGGAGTCTCACATCATGTTATTATTCACTCATACTCAATAGCGCCACCACATGGTCGGTTATTAAGCATCTTACCTTTTGGCAAATAACTCATGAACCGTGGAGGCGTATCAAAACAGCATTTGGACGGTAGGTTCCTTGGATGAAGTCGATTCAAATGGTATAGGCCACGCCCATTTGCACTTGTAACAATTTGCCGCCATTTTGGATTTTCTGCTAAACATATTTTCTGTCTTTATTGCCACATATTTCATCCAATCTTCACCAAATTTGGTATATGTCATATGTAGATGACTCTGAACAAGGCTTTTCAATTAGTTTTTTGATATCATGTATAGTTGGTCTGTAATTTGCAATCAAATTCTTAAGGGCATGGCATGATGCACTTGATGGGACGTAAGTCTTCAATGCACAATGGAATTTCAACCACATTTATGAATGTTATACATACAGCCATGATGCACAAGTGTGTCATATTTGAGCCATTTCTGCCGTGAGGGGGCGCTGTAGTCAAAATGTAACATGAATTTTAGACATGTTTACTGTTATGACAAAATTTGTTGTAGAGTTTCTTCATAAGCAAGGCCAGGCAGTGCAGGCCATGGCAGCAGTGCCAGGCAGGCAGTCACCCTCAAAATTTCGTAGAAATTTTCTAGTTATTATTATTATGAACTATGCATTAAATGTACCGTTACCTCTACTGTTTACTGGTCAATACCATATACATTAATTCCATTTTAATGTAAAAGGAACTTAATCTGTATGATTTTTTTTCATATTTTCTAGCCTACGTTTTTCTTTTCTTTTAAATTATAAAAATATTGAAAATGCCTTAATTCTATGTATCACTTTTATTTTGAAATAAGTCACTGGAATTTCAACTTGTCGACACCAAACTACTTCTCATCTGTTTGTAAGGTCATTATGAAGCTTTCACAAACATTTGTTCATCAGAAAAAAATGCAAATACCATTAACAGATTAAGTGTTCAGTGAGCTTTATTTATTAATATTCATCTATTTCATTTTGAAATAGGTCACTGGAATTTCAACCTATCAACACCAAAATACATCTAATCTGTTTTTCAGCTAATTATAGATCTTTCACAACCATTATCTCCCAGAAAATCATATCAAAATATCCCACAAACAATTAGTATTCGTTAAACATTATTTAGGAATATTTCTCAGTTTTATTTTGAAATAGCTCTCTGGAATTTCAACCTACCAAACCCATTCTACTTCTCATTTGTTTGTGAGAGTCAGTACTGATCTTTCACAACCATTTTCTCCCAGAAAAACATAAAATATATCCCCCAAAAATAGTATTAATTGAGAATTATTCATTGATATTTCTCTATTTTATTTTGAAATATCTCTCTGGAATTTCAACCTACCAAACCCATTCTACTTCTCATTTTTTTGTGAGGTCGGTACTGATCTTTCACAACCATTTTCTCCCAGAAAATCATGTAAAAAATATCCCACAAACAATTAGTATTCATTGAGCATATTTTATGAATATTTCTTGGTTTTATTTTGAAATAGCTCTCTGGAATTTCAGGCCGACCAACACCAATCTACTTGTCATCTGTTTGTAAGGTCAGTACTGATCGTTCACAACCATTATGTCCAGAAAATCATGTAAAAAATATCCCACAAACAATTACTATTCATTGAGCATATTTTATGAATATTTCTTGGTTTTATTTTGAAATAGCTCTCTGGAATTTCGGCCTACCAACACCAATCTACTTGTCATCTGTTTGTAAGGTCAGTATTGATCTTTCACAACCATTATCTCCCAGAAAAAATATTTGAATATATCCCAGAAACAATGAGTGTTCAGTGAACATCATATGAATATTTTTCCATTTTATTTTGAAATATCTCTCTGGAATTTCAACCTACCAAACCCATTCTACTTCTCATTTGTTTGTGAGGTTGGTACTGCTCTTTCACAACCATTTTCTCCCAGAAAATCATGTAAAAACATCCCACAAACAATTAGTATTCGTTAAACATTATTTAGGAATATTTCTCGGTTTTATTTAGATCAGTTGTTAAATTTAAATTATTCCTTATTCTCTGGTGACATATTAGGATGATTTTATGACTATTTGCCATAATTTTCTTTCATACATTACATACTTTAACTCTTGAGCAGTAAGCAATAGTGACTTGAAAACCAACTTGTTTTTTTTTGGACACTTTTTGCCTTTATTAGATAGGATAGCTGAAGAGTAGACTGGAAAGGGGGCAGAGAGAGAGGGAATGACAAGCAGCAAAGGGCAGGAGGTGGGAATCGAACCAACGGCAGCTGCAGAGGACATGAGGCGGATGCTCTACCAACTGAGCTAAATGCCCGCCCCTTGAAAACCAACGTTACGGAGGATTCATGTACCAGGTGCTCACCTGTCTTGGTTCCATAAAGTTACGGACTACCGTTCCAGACTGTTTTGGACTGCATTACTTCCGTTAACTCCTGAGAGGTAAGCAATAGTGACTTGAAACCAACTTTTACGGGGGATTCATGTGCCAGGTGTTTACATGTCTTGGTTCCATAAAGTTACGGACTACCGTTCCAGACTGTTTCAGACTGTGTTACGCTGTCAGTGTTACATATTGTGCCTTTTGATTTAGAGCTGCAACAATTAATCGATTAATCGAACAATAATCAATTATTAAATTAATCGTCAACTATTTCAAAAATCAAATAATTGAGCCCCTAAGAACCATACCGGGCCATCCCGCACTTTTGGCGAAATTGAGTTGAGGTAGTCAGCATGTGCAGAAAACTGAGATCTACATTTGCTAAATGAGCCAACCCAATCTACCCACATGGATTGTTCATATAAGCAAACGTCCTCTCTGCCACTGTACATATGCACTGCGCTGCCTTAGCCATAGTGGACCGTCCCACAACTTATCCATAATTCAATGTAAACTTGGCGGCTAGGTATCGCACTGATGAGGTGCTTTGCTGAATTTGGTGATGATGGTGAAGTGGAAGATGATAGAGACCCAGAGTTTGACCCAAATGAATCAGAAGATGATGGTTCCTCTTCAGAAGGAGGTACCTTTCACTTTAAATGAAACAGAAGGGCATCCAAAACCTGCATAAGAAGTGCACTACGTAACTGTACATATCTTGAGTTTTTAACATTAGCAGTGTTTCTAGTTCCCAGATACTCTGAATGGCCTTGAGAAGCTGGCAACTTTGAGTCCCATTTTCTCAAAAGTTCCCCAACATGGGTTGGCCCAGTATGGCTCTTAGGGGCTCAATTGTTTTATAAAGAAAAAAAGTCCAAATTCTCTGATTTCAGCTTCTTAAAT
The DNA here is from genome assembly GCA_029692085.1 of Gymnothorax javanicus. Lineage (NCBI taxonomy): Eukaryota > Metazoa > Chordata > Actinopteri > Anguilliformes > Muraenidae > Gymnothorax > Gymnothorax javanicus. The sequence continues at coordinate 12,690,135 of CM056197.1, forward strand.
GTGAATATTTCTGGTTTCTTTGTTCCTTTATAGCAATATACTGAATATCTCTTTGGTTTGCGGACAAAACGAGACATTTGACGACGTCATCTTGTGGTTTGGTAAACACTAATTGACATTTTTCAACATTTAACATTTCATTGACCAAACAACTAATTGATTAATCATTTAAATAATCGACAGATTAAACGATAATGAAAATAATCGTTAGTTGCAGTCCTATTTTGATCAATGTCAAGTGTCCTAGCAGCACAAATTAATTACTCATAAAATGTTTTACTTATGTTTATATTTGAAGGGCCTGCAAAGTCATCATGGGGCATACAAGGAAAGGTGGTAAAATACCGAAGGAGGATCTGTGGGTAAGGGCTGGTGGTGAACAGCTCGTAATTAGGGAATTATTATTTTTGCAAATAATGAAAAGGGAAACATCTTGGAACTCTGAAGTATGGCCAGAGCTTTCCATTCGTTTGTTTGGCGTTAACCAGAGAGGTTAAAGAAATGGCTATATGTTGTATGGCTGCAAAACAGACGAGGGGTTAGGACAGCAACCCAACAACTAACGTCACAAGCTATTGTGCAAGTTGGAGACCAAGTTTGTTCCAGTAAATCGGTGCATACATCCACCACAGAAACAGGCACTGAAAATTTGGATGAAGTGAAGAGTGATAGTGCCATTCAAGCGTATGATACCTACCTGGGTGGAGGAAATGAGAATGTTGATGACCTTCAGGAGTCAACTACAGATAATGCAACAAATATAGCTGCTGCAATTGATACAGCTACAGCAACAGATACAGGCGATGAAAATTTGGATGAAGTGAAGAGTGAAGAAAGTGCCGTCCTGGAGACTGATTCTTGCCTGGGTGAAACGTGCAGCTCAAGTAAAGTTAAGAAGCACTTCAAAAAGGGACGCTACATTGGAAAAACATCACCTGTGAAAAAGATCCAAAGTACAAGTGAAAAAGATCAGTACAGACCTACACAACCTGGACCTAAAACATTTAAAATGCACATTAAGAGGGACAAATGGGACAAGATCAAGCCAAGTCATGGATCATCAAAACTCAGGAAGTCATGGACACATGTCCTATACAGTAGCTTTCGAAAGCACAACCCTTGCTGTTCTCTTGCATTCAAGTACCAGCATTTTAGAGCACCTAGAGGCCGAAAGACTTCATCACCTTCGTCCAAAATAAAAGCAGTGTGCATGTTTTCTTCATGCAAAGCCAAATACTTCTTTGAAATGCCAAATAAACCCTCAAAGAATGCAAAAAAGATTACAGTTCATGTGTCTCGAAGTGGTGAAGTTGCACATTTACGTGATGAGACAAGGGCAAGGCCAGCCAGCAATAAGAAGAGAGGAAAAATTGCAAAGTCAATCACTGGTGGTGTGAGTAACACCTTTCATCAGAGCCTGGGGAAAACACCATCATTGGAGCTACTTGCTGGTAACCTCACGAGCACTGTCAAAAGACGTCCTCAAAGTTGTGTCAGCAGAGATAAGTAGAAGCACAAGGCTTCATGATGACATGTTGCTGGAGCTAATACTGACACAGCAAATAATGAGGAGAGAGTCTGGCAGGTACATTTTCTGTCCAGGGTACATCCAGCATCTGCAAGTGGATCCCTTTGGTGTCCACTTGTATACCGAGCAAGGAATTGCAATTTTTGCAGATCATCTCCGCCAAAGTTCTCCAGTGACCCTCTTCCTTGATGCCACAGGTGGCGTTGTGCGCCGGCTCCCCAACCAACCCAAGAGGGTTCTGTATTATGCCCTCTGTTTGTCAGGTGATGGCAAAAACAAACCACCTCTTCCTGTCAGTGAAATGGTCACCAATGACCACACCGTGGCCAATCTGTCCTTTTGGCTAATGAAATTTTTGACAAAAGTCAGAAAAATCACTGCCAATAAAATTTAGCCAAGTGAAACTGACTACAGTTGGGCCCTAATGCAAGGTGTTTTGTTGGCCTTCAACAGGCGAGATATTTTGGGATACCTTGAGATGCTGTGTAAAATCATCCAAGGCTCTTTTACAAAAAAAGAGCTAAAGGGCATCACTGTGCTACACCTGTGCTCAGCAGATATCCTGAAGGCCGTCTCTGTTTCCTTTTCCAGGAAGACCAGAGATAAAGGCCTGAAGGAATTTGCCAATCATTGCGTGGCACATCTGATAAACAGCATCAGTCTGAATCCTGCAGTCCAATTTTTTGGCCACATGGGACGGATTTTTGGAAGTAGGTTCTCCACTCAGGAAGTACAAGAGAGCTTGGAGGTCATCAAAGGCTGCATCAAGAGCAAGACCAATCTAGATGATTCCAGCACTCAGCTAATGAAGACACAACCTGAGCCACCAAAGAGAGCCAAGACTGTTCTTGCCAACTCACCGTTTCGGCATTTTTTTGAAGTTGTCTTGGAAAGTGACCAGTCCAATGTGCCAGATGCGAATGGAAATTGTGAGGGGAACCCGTACTACTGTCCTGATATCATCAATGTTTTGCTGCAGGATTACATGGGGATCTTCCCACTTTGGTCAGGCCTTATGTTGGGGGATCTATGCAGATATGCAAGTGATGCAGATCCAAGCAAAGTTGGTACAGCAGACACCAAAACAAGGCTTACTAACTGCCATGTCAAGAACTGGTTTTCAATCACTAAGAACCAGATTCTACACAAGGAACGCTTCCTCAGGCCTTTCATACGGAAGCAGCATACCTCTCTGCGTGGCCGCTACAAGGAACACATCCTGCAGTATGGCTTCAATCAGGAGCTGTTAGGCGGACCATTGAAAGACAAAGAAGAGCATCTGGAGCATGCTGAGGAACAATGGGGCAAACGTAGTGTGCATGCAGCTCCTAAAAGGACAAAATATTTCCACCCTCCCCACAAGATCCCAGCTCCTATGGGAGTGAAAAGACTCATCCGGATGAAAAGGCAACAGATGATGACCAATAAAAAGGTATGTCATTAAAATACATTGACAGATTCTAAAAAATAGATAATTGTAAGATTTCTGCAAGTCAAATGCTGAAACTACTTTGTTTAAAATGTAAAATTCCTTTCAAAGGTTGAACATGTTCTTTTCATTCTCATGAATTTATTTACTAATGTTTATTAAAAATATAGACTTCTTGAAGTGAAATTCTGACACTACTTTGTCATAATTAATATTCCTGTGTAAATGTTGTAGATTTTCTTTGATTTGCATGATTTTATTCTGATTTATGTGATTTTTTTTAACTTATTTCCAAAAGGTCATTAAAAGATCAAAAAATGGATCACAACAGAACACAGGAGACACTGGACAGGTACGACATTATATTTTCACAAGTTTTCTGTTCTCTTGGTCAGTTTACAACTCCCCCTTACATTCTGACTTCATCAGATCTACTTCTAAAATTTCATAGATATCTGCAGCTAAAGATGGCCAGCAAAAAGGGGGAGACCAGACAATCACCACTTCAACAACAGCACAACTGGTATCTGTCTTTTTTAAATAAAATAGTATTTTTCAATAGTGCTGTGTCATATTGGTGAAAATAAATATCAATAAAATCAGGAATATTTTTATATATAAATTTAGATACATCACAATATCGCTCAGAAAACAAATAAAATTGCTGATATGTGTGTGTGTGTCAAACAAAAACAGGATGAAAAATAAATTCCTTACTCTGTTTCATTCCTGTCGCAGAATTGTTTATCACAATATCCAACAATCAACAAATCATATGATTCCACATAAAGATGATGAAAGACAATACAATTTACATTATTACCCAGCACTTTTTATAAACAACCCCAATTCCGAAATAGTAAGGACAAAGTGTAAATTGTGAATAAAATCAAAACGCAATGACTTTCAAATCACACCAGCCAGTATTTTATTCACAATAGAACAGAGATAACATAGCAAATGTTAAAACTGAGAAATTTTATAATTTTATCCACAAAATGAGCTCATTTCAAATTTCATGGCTGCTACAGGTTTCAAAAAAGTTGGGACAGGGGCCCGTTTACCATGGTGTAGCATCCCCTCTTCTTTTTAACACAGAGTGGAGGCGTCTGGGCATTGAGGAGACAAGTTTCTTGAGTTTAGCCATTGGAATTTGATCTCACTCTTGTTTAATACAGGCTTCCAGCTGGAGAGTTTTGGGTCTCCTTTGACAGACTTTTGTTTAATTATGCGCCAAATGTTTTAATCAGTGAAGAATCAGACTGCAAAGCAGGCCAGTTCAACTTTATGGACTCTTCTCTTGAGAAGCCATGCTGTTGTAATAGCTGCAGTATGTGGTTTTGCATTGTCCTGCTGAAAAACACAAGGCCTTCCCTGGAATAGATGTCATCTGGAGGGGAGCATGTTGCTCTGAAACCTTAATATACCTTTCAGCATTCATGGCGCTTTTTAAAACATGCAAGTGTCCCACACCATATGCACTAATGCATCCCCATACCATCAGAGATGCTGGCTTTTGAAATGAACGCTGATAACAGGAGGGGTGGTCTTTCTCCTCTTTAGCCCGGAGGACACGAGGCCCATGATATCCAACAGGAATGTCAAATTTGGACTCGTCTGACCACAGGACGCTTTGCCACTTTGCAACAGTCCATTTTAAATGAGCCTTGGCCCACAGAACACAGCAGCGCTTCTGCATCATGCTCATCAATGGCTTCCTTTTTGCATGATAGAGTTTTGAGTGGCATCTGGCCTGGATGTACGGCCTGTGTTTACAGACAAGCGCTTTCTTGGTATTCTCAACCCATTTAGCTAATGACTGAGAATCATGCCGGTGGTGATGCAGTGGCATTCTGAGGGCTGAAATCACAGACATCCAGTAAAAGTCTTGACCCTTGTCCACTGCAGCACAGAGATTTTCCAGTTTCTCTGAATACTGATGATGTAATGCACTGTCGATGAGACCTTCAAAGCCTTTGCAATTTGGCGTTGAGAATGTTGTTTGAAAAGTATTTCTAATTTTTTACCTACAAAGTCTTCACAGGTTGAAACCTCATTATCTTTACTTCTGAGAGACTCAGCCTCTCTAAGACATCCCTTTTATAGCCAATCATGTTACACACCTGATGCCAGTTAGCTTAATTACTTGCTAAATGTTCTTTCAGCTGATTCTCTTATATATTAATTGCTTTTTCAGCCCTTTTTTGGTCTGTGTCCCAACTTTTTTTGAGCCTATTTGCAGCCAGAAAATTTGAAATATAACTCTGTTGCTGGATAAAAATGTAAAATATCTCCCGGATTTCAACATTTAATCATATCTATATTCTATTGTAAACTTCTTTTATATTAGCTCATAATTTATAGTCATTGCATTTTGATTTTATTCACAATTTACACTTTGTCCCAACTATTTCGGGATTGGGTTGTATTACTACACTCAATTAAAGACAAAGACTGTTCCTAGTATTCGAACCCATCACTATTGCTTGTCACAATTGTGCCCTCAATTTTCTGTTTTCGAAAGCATCACCAGCTAAGATTAAGTATAGATGCATACCCATGGCTGCAGCAATGATAGTTTTATTTTTTTTCACTTTGCTTCAGCTACTCAGAATTTATAGTCTGACGAAAAAAAAGTGTATGTTTCATGCTTGAATAACAACTTGCATACTTGTTCTAAATTAACAGCAGAAAATTTGGCGCAAAAGGGACAGTGAAATGGTCGTTGCTGTCATTGAATCACCTGACAAGACTAACAGTTACATACTTCGTCAGAGTGAAATCAATTCTCTAGCTCCACACAAGTGGCTGCTGGGTGAGGTAAATATTTCTTACATAACAACCATCACCTCTGCATTCATAAAGTTTCTGAAGTTTCAGAGAATTCATTTACAGAATAATTTATTTTTCAGACAATCGAGTGCTACCTCAGAGCCATCCTGAACATGAAAGGTTTGGGGAAAAGAATATACCTCTTAAACCATTACTCAGCTGGAGTAATAGTTTTTGAATTTGGATATGTGATTTTAAAAATATATTTCAGATTGAATGCACAAAATGCAGAAGATGGTACCATCCATGTTGTGTGGCGATGTCTGATGCAGAGTGGGATGAGGAAAACACTGCAACATCATCAAAATGGCATTGTGGCCTCTGTTGATTTCAACAAGGTATAATGTGTCAGAAAACTTTCAACATTGTCATTGAAAATGTATTTTTAAATATATAACTCCTCTCCAGCTAAATATAACATTTAGGAAAACTATCTTACTCATTTACAGGTGTAACAAAGGGCATCATTGAAAAGGATCACAAGGGCGAAGTTCCATTACATATGGCGAAAAAACGGTAATTTTCATACTGTATTATATTTCTCTATTCTATCATTCTCTTACAATTACAATTTCAAAGTACATCGCACATTTTTGATGAATATGCACATCTACAAGGAGATACAAATTGCTGGAGGTGAAAGTTATAGCAATACCTACAAACGCTGTGTTGTATCAACTTAGATTAAAATAACTGCTACAACATGTAGTGTTGTGATTATGCAGATACTTTGCTTGACTTCCATATTTTTTATTCTGAATGTGCACATCTAGAGACAAATTCATTGCTGCAAGTGAATTTAATAGACATGCCAGCAAAATGATGAGGCTGATAATAGTTTTCTTCTATAGTGGTTAATGCAGTGATTATGTTGAAATTGAGAGTTTTGAACATGTTCGATTAAAGAAACTGCTACCACACAGTACAGTGTTAAGGCAGACACTCACTTTTCTTTTTTGTCCAGTATCCATGGACAGAGTTGCATATGGTGTACTTAAGTCACAGATCAAACAATACTTATACAAAAAAAGTAACGCATATGTAAAACTGCTGGATTTTTATTTCTTGACTGATGTTTTCTTTGTTTGCACTAAAAAAATAAATGACTTAATTATACACGTGTTGTACTGTTTTTCATGTTTAGTGACAATGGAATGAAAAAAAACCATGACCACTAAATAATTTGTTCACTAAAACAAATCATTAAAACAAATACAACATAAAACAATCTAAACAGATGAGAAGTAGGTTGGTGCTGATACGTAGAAATTCCTGTGAGCTTTTTCAAAATAAAATTCAGAAATATTCAAAAATAATGTTCAATGAATAGTAATTGTTTCTGGGATATTTTTACATGTTTTTTTGGGAGAAAATGGTTGTGAAATATGAATACCGACCTTACAAACAGATGAGAAGTAGATTGGTGTTAGTAAGTTGAAATTCCAAAGAACTATTTCAAAATAAAATGGAGAAATATCAATTAATAATTCTCATTAATACTATTTTTTGGGAATATATTTTAATGTTTTTCAGAGAGAAAATGTTGTTAAAGATCAATACCGACCTCACAAACAAATAAGAAGTAGAATGGGTTTGGTAGGTTGAAATTCCAGAGAGAATTTCAAAATAAAATGGAAAAATATTCATATAATGTTCACTGAACACTCATTGTTTCTGGGATATATTCAAATATTTTTTCTGGGAGATAATGGTTGTGAAAGATCAGTACTGACCTTACAAACAGATGACAAGTAGATTGGTGTTGGTAGGTTGAAATTCCAGAGAGGTATTTCAAAATAAAACCGAGAAATATTCATAAATAATGTTCAATGAATAGTAATTGTTTGTGGGATATTTTTACATGATTTTCTTGGAGAAAATGGTTGTGAAAGATCATCACCGACCTCACAAACAAAAGAGAAGTAGAATGGGTTTGGTAGGTTGAAATTCCAGAGAGATATTTTAAAATAAAATAGAGAAATATCAATGAATAATTCTCAATACTATTTTTTGGGAGATATATTTTAATGTTTTTCTGGGAGATAATGGTTGTGAAAGATCAGTACTGACCTTACAAACAGATGACAAGTAGATTGGTGTTGGTAGGCCGAAATTCCAGAGAGCTATTTCAAAATAAAATGAAGAAATATTCATAAAATATGCTCAATGAATACTAATTGTTTGTGGGATATTTTTTACATGATTTTCTGGGAGATAATGGTTATGAAAGATCAGTACTGACCTTACAAACAGATGACAAGTAGATTGGTGTTGGTCGGCCAAAATTCCAGAGAGCTATTTCAAAATTAAACCAAGAAAAATTCATATAATATGCTCAATGAATACTAATTGTTTGTGGGATATTTTTTACATGATTTTCTGGGAGAAAATGGTTGTGAAAGATCAGTACCGACCTCACAAAAAAATGAGAAGTAGAATGGGTTTGGTAGGTTGAAATTCCAGAGGGATATTTCAAAATGAAATAGAGAAATATCAATGAATAATTCTCAATTAATACTATCTTTTGGGGGGATATACTTTAATGTTTTTCTGGGAGAAAATGGTTGTGAAAGATCAGTACCAACCTCACAAACGAATGAGAAGTAGAATGGGTTTGGTAGGTTGAAATTCCAGAGAGCTATTTCAAAATAAAACTGAGAAATATTCCTAAATAATGTTTAACGAATACTAATTGTTTGTGGGATATTCTGATATGATTTTCGGGGAGATAATGGTTGTGAAAGATCAGTACTGACCTTAAAAACAGATGAGAAGTATTTTGGTGTTCGGAGGTTGGAATTCATGAGAGCTATTTCAAAATAAAATCGAGAAACATTCATACATATTGCTCACTGAACACTAATTGTTTCTGGGAAATTTTTAAATGTTTTTCTCTGGGAGATAATGGTTGTGAAAGATCTATAATTAGCTTAAAAACAGATTAGATGTATTTTGGTGTTGATAGGTTGAAATTCCAGTGACCTATTTCAAAATGAAATAGATGAATATTAATAAATAAAGCTCACTGAACACTTAATCTGTTAATGGTATTTGCATTTTTTTCTGATGAACAAATGTTTGTGAAAGCTTCATAATGACCTTACAAACAGATGAGAAGTAGTTTGGTGTCGACAAGTTGAAATTCAGTGACTTATTTTCAAAATAAAAGTGATACATAGAATTTAGGCATTTTCAATTTTTTTTATAATTTAAAAGAAAAGAAAAATGTAGGATAGAAAATATTTAAAAAATCATACAGATTAAGTTCCTTTTACATTAAAATGGAATTAATGTACATGGTATTGACCAGTAAACAGTAGAGGTAACGGTACATTTAATGCATAGTTCATAATAATAACTAGAAAATTTCTATGAAATTTTGAGGGTGACTGCCTGCCCGGCGCTGCTGCCATGGCCTGCACTGCCTGGCTTTGCTTATGAAGAAACTCTGCAACAAATTTTGTCATAACAACAATACATGTCTAAAATTCATGTTGCATTTTGACTACAGCGCCCCCTCACAGCAGAAATGGCTCAAATATGAAACACTTGTGCATCATGGCTGTATGTACAACATTTATAAATGTGGTTGAAATTCCATTGTGCATTGAAGACTTACATCCCATCAAGTGCATCATGCCATGCCCTTAAGAATTTGATTGCAAATTACAGACAAACCATACATGATATCAAAAAACTAATTGAAAAGCCTTGTTCGGAGTCATCTACATATGACATGTACCAAATTTGGTGAAGATTGGATGAAATATGTGTCAATAAAGACACAAAATGTGTTTAGCAGAAAATCCAAAATGGCGGCAAATTTTTACAGGTGCAAATGGGCGTGGCCTTTACCATTTGAGTCGACTTCATCCAAGACTACCGTCCAAATGCTGTTTGATCGCCTCCACCGGTTCATGAGTTATTTGCCAAGGTAAGATCTTAATAACCGACCATGTGGTGGTGCTATTGAGTATGAGTGAATAATAACATGATGTGAGACGCCTGTTGTGCTGTTGCTATTATTTTTTTGGTTGTTCGAACTGAAAAATCACAGATTGCAATTTTACCACGGTCCCTAAGCGCTCCGGTTGCCGCACGGTACTTGGAAGGACATTCAGCGTTGTTCGTTTTAGTTTTCGCCACAACCACTGAGGTTGGTGAGTTGATGAGACCTGTGAAATGTCTGGCTTACTTATTTCTACAAAATAATCCAATTTCACTTCGGTCTGGGCTTGTTTGTACCATGTAGCAGGTGGTCTGAATAGAACCCAATGTCGCCATCACTCTTGCCAGCTTTTAATTTACTGATAACCTTTTTGCAACGTCTATAGAGAAAGTTATATACCCATCAGAAAAACCATACATATTAATACCATTGTTAATTCGTTCTTTTATTTGCGTTAGTTCTGGCTCGATGGTTGGAACACTATTAAGCAACTCTTCATATTTAGATGCAAATAGTTCAGCAATTTCAGGCACGCCATGTACATCATCCACGTTGACAGGGATATTCTTGCTAGTTGGATTAATCTTTCTTAATTCTCGCCACATGTCAGCACTACCAGGAAAACACTTAGCAAGTTTTTCTTTTTTCAAGTTAAACTCGTGTTTTCTGGCGTAACGTACAGCATCGTGATATCTGGCTCTGGTTTGTTTCATTATTTCGTAGATTTGACCCCTGTTGGGTTTACCACACTCGGTCCAAATCCAGTGCCAAAAGAGCGAGGTATCTCGCTCTGGTTTAAAATGTTCTTTCCACCCGGGAACAGATCTTTTATACTTTCTACAGAGTGGAAGAGTAACAGTTCCGGTATTCATACAGCACTGCAAAATATCCTTACACAAGCTGTCTATATCAACCAAGTGACAGGGATCGCTGCATTTTAAATCTCAACACCTAATAGTACGATATGGTAAGGCAAGTTTTTCCAACATCTTGTCTAGTTTAATATTATAATATCGCACTGGACATGGCAACTGTAACGTAACAGGACTGTGATGATTAGAAGGATTCAGGCGTATAGTGCACTTGATGCTCGATACCATCTCGAATAAATTATCAGTAAGAAGAAAATGATCAATAGCAGATAAATGATTCAAAGAATAATTACAATAAGTATAGTCTGCTAATGCATTGGGACTGTCCCATGCTGCCCTAAGATTATTTCTGTTAGCGAATCCAAAACAAAACAGGACTGAGCATTATCGCGCTCAAAACTGGCGTTCAAGTCTCCGCAAATTATTTAAGCATCGCATACAACTTCATGCAATAAACTCTTGATAACGTCAAAAGCGTCAACAAAGCTGTCACCAGCTTTAGCATTAGAATATGTATCACATGGCATATAAACACAGAGTATCAAAACATTAAGCGACGTGCTTGTACTCAAAATAACGCCACATACTCTATTGCTTCTAATATCAATATGTTTTACAGATCTGGCAATTGACTTCTTGTACAAGATAGCTACACCACCACTTGGACGACCGTGAAGAATATCGTCCGTGGAACTGACACTAGATTTTCCAGTAAACAAATAATTAGACTGAATACTGCTCAAATAATTTAAGTTTTGTTCAAGAAGCCGGATGTTTCTTGTAGGCAAAGAATATCTAAGGCAAGATCGAGGAGGATTTTGCTAGTGTAATCGGAACATCACTTTATACCTTCACAGTTGAATGAACACATGTTAACAAACTCCAATACGTGTGACTGCATTTCCATTGAGATAACATAGCTCACGGTTTCTTCCTAAAGCAGCGCCTACAGCCAATACCATCAGGCCAAAAATTTGGATTTAATAATACACTAGGTTCAATTATCTCAACTACCAGTCTATAAGACTTTGTCCATGATTCATTACTTGCACAATAAAACGGAGCAGCAGACTTCCCATAACAAAAGTAATGAAACAGGATTTTGCAGGTGAGATTTAAAAACCTCAAGAGGGTTGTAGAAGAAATCTCACTTCCATAAGCATTGTAAGCAAATGCATCAGTCATGTCATCCACAAAAGTAAATAAAACATCAAATATAAAATAAAAAGAAAACAATGTAAACGGCATGTATCGAGGTAAAAAAAAAATGAAACAATATAGTGCAGATATAGTCGCTCGTCTCTTAAGTGATGGTCGGGGGGGGGGGGATTGTTGAATATTACATTGATGAAAATGTGTTTGCATACTCCGATATGACCGGTTTGGTTAGTTCATCAGACAGAACGTAAAACTATATTTAAAATTACAGTGTTTCCCACAGACCAGGACGCAATCCGTGCTGGCAGACCGGTTTTAATTTAAGCAATGTCTACACACCCATCCTCTCCCTAATAGCCCTCGGCAGAATGCCAGCTTGTTGATTACATACTGCATGGCCAGCGGATCCTTTTTGTTTGCACCGTTTTGCTGACTGCTACCCACCATTCTGCCTGTTTTATTACCGAAACGTGTACGCATGGTGGTAGTATTAATGCTTTTATTTTCAGTAAAATAAATTATATTTCAGTAACACGCCCGCATAGAGACATGTGGATGGGGGTTCAAGTTTGGGGGGGTCATTCTTAAACATTCCCAACGGATGCAATAATATTGATGCAATAATCAATAACTGTGAAATAATGTGAAGGATATCAGTCAAAATTTGTATTTTCTTAAGTTTGATATGTTCATGGCATAACCGTAATAACCAGTTACTACTCACGGTGAGTCTGCTGAGTACTGAGTCAAAATATTTTTGATAAACTTCAAATAATACAGAAGATAATAGGCACCATATTAAATAAAATGATCTAATGGAGTTTATAATAAAGTTTTAGGCAACATATCATAAAGCACCATATGAAATGAAATCTGCGTAAAAGGCTGCATAAAATCATATTCAGTTTCATTTTTAGAGCAAATATACAATGCTGATGTATCACTTTTTACAAGCGCAACATAGCGGTTAACGTTTAGAAACAACAATAAAAGTCATAAACATATCTGTGGGCCTCGTAACTAATGATCAGAATGAAAGCGCACTTGGGAGTAACTAATACATGCTTAAGAATCTGTCAAATTTCAGATGTATGGATGAATTTTTACGTCTAATTACTATATGAAGTGACTTCAAGACAAAGCCGCAAGAACTCCTCAAACGCGAGCTCTTCCCACTTTAAAGAATGTCTGCCAATAACTGTACTGATTTATAGCCAGCTTTACATTGGTTTTTACAGTGCTTTGTTCAGGCAATACAAATATAGGAACATGTTTGACATAATTTGTGGTCAAGGGAATAGGGAAGCAGAAATATTGGATGTCTGGAAAAAATAAGTTTCCACCGTGGGAAAGACGAACGAATAATCACGGAGCTAGTAAAATGCAGTTTTTTTGTTTTTTTTTTGTTTTTGTTTTTCTGATCTCCCGTAGCCTACCCATATTTAACGAAACTTTTTTTCAAATAAGCTATTCAGGTGTTTTTAATGCAGTTTATCAGCTAGGTTAAACCCAACACTGACGCTGATTTTTCCGACTTAAGAACAACGGGCCTCATTCACGAACTGTTCTTAAGAACAAATTTGCTCATAAGTCCTACACTGTAAAAAATGTAACTTAGATAAAACTCAAAAAAATAAGGAAACATTTTCCAGGCACTTTTTGTTAGTTTAGTGAACTTCTTGTTTGTTTAAGTTGAGAAAACTCAATCATAAAATTTTAGCATAAAGTAAAAATTTTAAGTACAGTCTACCAAAAAAAACAAGAAATTGAGTACAACCATTGTCAAAACGGACAGCATTTTACCTACATCTAACTTAATTAAATTAAGTGGTATTCAAAAGAACACATGAATTTTTACTTTCATTTTACTTTTCTATTTTTTTTTTTTTATATTTACCAATTCCCAACCTCCCCTGAGGGACCACTTGTTCTGCATGCTTTTAGATCCTCTCTCCTTTAGGTAGTTCAAATGATCAGCTCATTATCGTCAACTTCAGGGGCATTAATCTTGAGCTGATCATTTGAATCACCTGTGATAGAGCAGGCAGAGATCTAAAATGTGTTGGACAGGTGGTCCTCCAGCAGAGGTTTGGGAAGTACTGTATTATACTACAAACCTCAATTCCAAAGAGTTTGGAATGTTATGTAAATACAAATGGAATGCAATGATTTGCAAATCTCAAACTCACATTTTATTTACAACTGAACATAGACAACATAATGTTGAAATTGAGACATTTCATCATTTCATGAAAAATATTGGAAATATTAGCTCATTTTGAATTTGATGGCAGCAACACATTTAAAAAAAAGTTGGGACAGGGGCAACAAAAGGCTGGAAAAGTGGTGCTAGTAAAAAAACTCGGAGCATTTTGCAACTGATTAGGTTAATTGGCATCAGGTCAGTAACATGACTGGGTATAAAAGCAGCATTCTAGAGAGGCAGTCTCTCTTAGAAAATGGGCAGAGGTTCACCAATCTACATCTAAAAATTGAGAACAATTTCAGTAAAAGCTTTCTCAATGTGAAATTGTGAAGACTTTGAATATCCCACTATCCAGAGTACAAAAGATTCAGAATCTGGAGAAATGTCTGTGCATAAGGGACAAGGCCGAAGGTGAATACTGGATGCTCGCGATCTTCGGGCCCTCAGACGGCACTACACTAAAAACTGGTATGATACTGCATAGGAATTCACTGCATGGGTTCAGAAACACTTCCAGAAATCATTGTCTGAACACAGTTCACTGTGCAATCCACAAGTGCTAGTTAAGGCTGGATCAAGTAAAGAAGCAATATGTAAAAATCCAGAAATTCTGCCATCTTCTCTGGGCCAAAGCTCATTTAAAATGGCTTAAAATGGACTGAGGCAAAATGGAAAGCCATTTTAAAATGAGCTTTGGCCCTGAGCAGATGGCACATTCTGAATCTTGTTCTATGTTGCTTCTCTGCATAATCTACCTTTAACTTGCATTATGGATGCACAGCAAACGCCAATGATTTATTAACGTCGTTCCTGAGCCGCGGAGTGAACCAAATCACAGAATCATACTTGTTCAGTGCAACCTCAGGGCCAGAAGATCACGAGCATCTGTGAGTTCTCTAAAACTTTTGTATTGTAGTGGCATAACAAGAATCTTCACAATTTCACGTCAAGCCCTGCAAATTGTTGGGTTTTAGATACAGGTGTGAACCTCTGCTTATCTTCTAGAAAGCGTTGCCATAGCACGGGTCACTGCACAGGAAGGATACAGAGATGGGTCTTCATCGCCATCTTCAGTGCTCAGCTGTGAAGTAAGATGAACAGGGGAACTACATTGCTCCCAGCCAGGTCATTGCCTAGCAACAGAGAAACACCCTTGATAGGTAGACTTGACATAAGTCCCACCTTTATCTGTCCTGTAACTAAATTTGACTTCAAGAATACAGAGCGCAGGGGTACAGATACAGTCCTCCCTTCAATACCTTGTACAAGTATGAAATCCCCAGAAGCGATCTCATCACGTAACTCCAAGGAGTCCATCAACAAAAGTGACTGAGAAGCTCCGGTATCCCTTAGGATATATATGGGTACAGGAGGAGAATGCTCATTCAGAGCCACAAATCCCTCTGACACAAATGGAAGAAATTCCTCCCCTCACAAAGTCAGCAGTATCAGGCTTCTTAGCCTCACAAGGAGCAGGCAATTTAGCAGATCGGTCATCTACTACAGGGGTTTCTAACCTTGTCTTCACAAAGGCATTGGGTCTGGTATCCTTTTCTTTTTCTTTCTTAGCTTTAAGGAACCAACAGTTAGTTGTAACATGACCAGATTTCTTGCAATAATTGCAACCTAGACCACTTTTTGTCACTGTCAGCTTTCACACTTTGATCAGACCTTTGACTGGATTTCTGAGCACCATCACCAGATTTGTCTTTGTCTTTGGGCGAGGAATCTTGGGTATCACCGTTACCTTTCTTCTGAAATTGGGACCATCTATTGTTACTGCTAGACTGAAATTTGGACTTATGTGTGAGAACATATTCATCTGCAAACTTGGCAGCTGATTGCAAATTCAGTGCTTGCTTCTCATTAAGGTAGGTCTTAATATCATCCTTAACACAGTTCCTGAATTCTTCAACTAACACCATCTCTTTTAGTGAGTTGAAATCATCCTTGACCTCCATAGAAGTACACCAGCGCTCAAAGCAAACCTTCTTCTCGTTAGCAAATTCCACATAAGTCTGATTGTCAGATTTCTTCAGACCTCTGAATTTCTGTCGGTAAGCCTCTGGAACCAACTCATAAGTTGTCAAAATAACCTTTTGACAACCTCATAATCAGAGGAATCATCTGCAGACAAAGCCGAATAGGCTTGTTGAGCTTTACCCTTGAGGGCAGTTTGCAACATTAGAGGCCAGTGTTCCTTTGGCCACTGACAACTCTTAGCTACCTTCTCGAAGCACTGGAAATACTTATCAACCTCCTTTTCCGAGAATGGAGGCACCAGCTTTACCTCCTGGCTAGCATGAAATTTGTTTTCAACTTCCATTTTGATTTTTAGTTGCTCCATTTGGAGCCTTTCTTCTCTGTCTAACTTCTGTAAATCGAAATCTCTCTGTCTCTGTCTCTCTCTTTCTGCTCTTTCCTCTTTCTCTCTCTCAAATTCTTTGTTTTTCTTCTTCCTCCCTTTCTTTTCTCTCTTTTTTTGCTAATTTTTCTAACTCAAACTGCCTTTCTTTCTCTCTTTCTGCTCTCTCGAATGCTCTTTCCTCTCTTTCAATCTCTAGCATTTTTAATTTAAGTTCCATTTCTACATTTGGATTTTCCACCGGAAACTGTTCCAGATCTCCTGGTGCAAACACAGTTTCGTCAATGTAATATTCAACAATCTCTCTAGCCAGTCTTGCTTTTCGCATGGCTGGTTTTACATCTGTGAGCTTTAACTGTCTTCATATTTCTAGCAGTTCTGTCTTTTTAAAAGACTTCAAAACCTCTACGGTTGGTGATGCCAAGAAATCATCCATTGCTGTTGATCTGTCAATATATATCTAGGAAAATAAAAAAAAAAAAAAACAATTTCACAATTTGAAATTTTAGATTTTCAATAAATGACTCACACAATGGTCTATCTCGGACGAGCCCCCAATTTGTTATGGCCCCAATTTGTTATGGCGTAGCGGACAGCAAGGGATGACAGACAAAATTTTAAAACTTTAACAGATTTAATTACACAAACACTTTGAACTAATCTACAATCTGCTCTACTGACCAAGATTGAAATAAAAAAAAATTTAATTTTTACAGTCCCTTGGTAATTGAGATGGGGCTGCTATGTTGCGATGTCCTGGGACAGGAAAATGCTCCAACATAGGCAAAAATCTACAAAAAGAGCTTCACAGGTCTTGAAAAGAGTGACAGGTCTGGTCAAATGTATCCTTCCACAATTTCTCCCTGCAATTTCTCCGACTACCTTTCACTCTCTCAATTTTTCTCCTTATATACTCTTTTCCAGCCCCCTCCCACCTTCCAGACTTTTCTCCAATTCTCTGGGACATTCCCCTCTGAGGCATGCCCAGGACATGCCCCAAAACCTAGCTCCAGACTGGGCTTAACAAAAAAAATGTCAATACTGCCATCTAGTGGCTTTTTTTCCCCCACATTACACCATAATGAGACAAAACACAGCTATTTTGAAGAGACCTATCCATAAAATTCTGAGCTAAGAACAACAATAATCAAGGAGCTGAAATCGTCATATCAAGCTGCAAGCAGGATTCTTGTTACATCCATGCCACAACAACAAAAAGCAGCAGCTTGCTCACTCAGAGTGGGGTGGGTGTTGGGTAATGCTCACTCAGAGTGGGTTGGGTGTTGGGTAAGCAACAAGAAGCCATTCTCTGATGCAGAAATAATGAAAGAATGTATGACTGAACTGATGGATTTTTCCTCCTTTCTTGTGTCCTTTGTGTCTGTATATAAAAAGAAAAGTGTTATTTACCCCCCTCCTGATATATACTCAGCGCCATTAAAAACGCACCGGTGAGGTATGTACTGTATTTGCGGCAAATTGAAGAATCGATTGATTTTTTTTTTTTTTTTTTAAATTTGGCATCTCCAATCCCACCTGAATCTGGAATGCCCAATTGGTGAACTATGTACAAAGCTTGCCTTTATGCGACCCCTTGCTGCCAACTCAGGAGAGCGAAGACAGTTCACGGCTCTCCTCCGAAGCACGTGCCTGTCAGCCACTGCTTCTTATACACTCATTGGTTGAATCTTCGCAAGTTCAGAACGAGGGCGGAGGATACCCGGACATGACCAGGCTTAGAATCTTCCTGACGAGCGCCCGTCTGGCCAACAGGAGGCGCTTGAGCAACGAACAAAGCTATTTATTTCCCTTTCCCGGCAGTCCCTTCCCAATTTGAAACCCTGTAGCGCGATGGCCAATTGTGCGCTACTCTGAAAAAGCTGCCGACCACTGCCGGTTGGTACGACCGGGGCTCGAACCCGCGATGTGATAGTCACTTCTGAAGAATCGATTGATTTTTATTGCTTTTCCAGTGAGGCACGAGAGGAAATAAAGAAAAGCGCGTGGTATTGTAATCCTGACGCGCGCCACGTGAACGCACCAAGCACTTAAGTAAACATTAAGCTGTTTGTGATGTGTCCAGTGACACTTGACTTGTTCTTTTTGGTGTGGTCAATAGCCTACATAAAGCCAACAAAAAATCGAAAAATGCTACTGCATCAAGAAAATGGAACGGCTTGTGACACAGGAGAGAGAAAAAGAGTCTTTGGCATGTTACGGGCGGATCTCAGCCGCCGAGAGGTGGTGCGTCATTTGCACTGTCACTGTTCAACAATCAGTCGGCTGTGTATCTGAAAATGGAACACAGGCACTGTCACTGATCGACCCGGCTTAGGGCAGCCACGAGTGACAATGGCAGCTCAAGAGTGCCACATCTGGTTACAGTCTGTACGTGACAGATGCCGGACAGCAACCAAAATTAATCATGAGATGAGAGGTCCGAGACGATTGAGGGTGAGCAAAAGTACCGTTTGACGCCGTCTATGTGAGCAACACATGCATGCACATGGCCCCTACAGAAAACCCAGTTTTTGCCCATTTACGCATGGCTGCCCTTACCCTGGTCGGTCAGCGATAGTCACAGTTTTCCATTCTCAGACAGAAACAGGGAAATAAAGTGCCAAAAAATTACACAGAGGCAGGTGCCCACAGTCAGAAGTGAAGAGTTCCTACTCCTGTTGATGGGCAAAAAATGGGTTTTCTGTAGGGGCCGTGTGCACGCATGTTTTGCTCACGTAGATGGCGTCAAACGGTACTGGCGCTCACCCTCAATCGTCTCAAACCCCTCATCTCATGATCAGTTTTGGTTGCTGTCCAGAATCTGTCATGTACAGGCTGTAACCAGATGTGGCGCTCTTGAGCTGCCATCGTCACTCATGGCTGTCGTTAAGCAGGGTCGGTCAGTGACAGTGCCTGTATTCCATTCTTGGATAGACAGCCAACTAATTGTTGAACGGTGACAGTGCAAATGACACACCACCTCTCCAGTGACGTGCAGTCGGAGGTTCGTTTGGTGAGGCAGAAACTTCCCCTTTGCTTGATTAGCAATCAGAGGATTAGCTAGTTTAGTAAGACTGTTCGGCAGAATGACGGGCCAGTTTAAGTTTCCGCGGCGTTATTACTCAGTAGGCGACATCGAACTTGAAATGCTCACGAAACTGCAGATTTGCGAGTACTTGCTTACAGGAAGCCAGAGACGTACGGTGAGGTGAGGCAGTGACCCTAACTTTTATCACAGGATTTTGTGAACCTGTTCCCACGTACTATTCCTGATTGGCAATCAAAACAATTAAGACCAAGCCTATAGGAAGCCTGATACTAATAGAGGAGATAATGACAAAAAGATTCATTCACCTATACGCTTCAATTCGAGACTGCAAGGATGGAAATCTGAATAATCAATTAGGAAAAATTCTCGGCTCTCGGTAATTCTGTATATCGTTTAACATTTTGTTAATTGGATTACGAAAGAAGACTGAAAATAAATGTCCGCTTTTTGTTTGGGTGTAAAAGCGTGTATTTAAAGGAGAATACATTGTATATTGATCAAGCATTGAACTGTGCATATGTCGAACTGTTTTAATATTTGTTGATGACATTGCTTCGGCTTCCTTGAAGCACGTACGTGCAAATCTGCTGTCTAGTGAGCATTTCAGGTTCGGTATACAGAGTACCCAGCAAACATGCCCCAGTGGGGCCCACGCAGGCTTTTTGTGGGCTCTGTGGGCTAGGACCAGCCCAGACCAAACCGACACAGGCCCATTGCTGGCTTGCCCAGGCAAGGCCCAAAGCTCTGAGCTCACCACGGGCTCTCCGTACGCAGCCCGTAATAGCGGATTGCCCACAGAAAACCCATGCTGGCCCAGTGTGGGCCAGCCCATTTGGGTCCAGAGCAACTTTTGTACCTTTGGGCCCATGCTGGTTTTGTGCAGGCAGCCCAAAGTCATTTCCCACGCATTGGCGGCCTTTTTTAAAATGTAATTTGAAATTCAGAGAGACTCTGCATTTATAGCCTCTGCACAGAATGCATAAAAAATCCATTATTTGAATTGGATTGTGTCTGCACATGATCACTTAAAAACTCATGAACAAATATTACTTTTTGTTTTTAACAAGAAAAGCCTCTAATTTTTCATAGATAATTGATGTTTTAAAAGGTATAGCATGGTTCAAAATTAACAGTTTCCCATTTTACAGTTACTGGTAAAAATATGGCTGGCTCCCAACCATTGGCTCATAGATATAAAAGAAAGAAAAAGAGAAAAATAAATAAAAAACTGAATTAAAATCAAAAAGACTTAAAGGTTTAAAAGGAATATATGACCCTGCATATTAGGAACAAAATTAAAGGCTTTTATTTATTTATTTTTCAGCTAAAAACGTTAAGTTTACTGACTGCGACAGAGCTCGACGTGCTTGGAACTATTTTTTTGCTGAAGAGGTGCTATATATCACTACGCACTTGAGCCTCTTCACATGCCCCACCCGCACAGAACGCTCTTCTGGCTGAAGGTGGTATTTTCCCGAGGTGAGCTTTATTTGTAATGTTTCATCTTAAAGTTTAATGTTACAGCAAATATTGTCATAGTGTGTGTTCTCCTGGGATTGTATTTGAGTATGGTTTTAGTTAATTCCGACCATTAGCCATTTTTTCGAAGGTTGACGAATGTTAGCTATCTTTGTCAGCTAGCATACCTTGACGTTGACGTTTAGCTCAGCTTAAACTTGACTCAGCGAAAAATATAAGGTTAGGCTAGTGGTCCTTATCATCCTGTTTCTCATATTCCTCATGTCTGATTACCACAGTGGCCCGCGAGAGTATTTAATTTTATGACAACAGTAGTTTAAGTCGGGGCTCCAAACTGCGACCAGATGGCGGCATTTTGCCGTTTTTGAGACAGCGCCAATATTTTCCCAACTACTCCCGCAAAGCACGCGCGTCGTCGTGCGCCTAATTTGCCGACGTTTTTATTTTACTATAATTTTAATATTCCATGTTGAAGAGGGAGCGAGTTCACCTGTCTGAGTGTGTGCGTGAGGAAGGTTGAGGGTCCGGGAATAATTTGTCAACTGCGTGGGTCACACCAGTGGCGAACCGTGAGTCCTACAGCTGGGCCTTCACCTCAGCCATCACCGCCGAGGAAAGACGTCATCACGGAAAAAAGCAACATTACAATGAATTGAAAGGGTTTAATTATTTTGAGAACTTCTACTTTACTAGAGTTTTTTTTTTTAACCAAGACTTTTTCTCTACTAGCCTACATTTAAAACATAAAAAGTATACTTCGTTACTTTGACACTGGCCACTTCGTTACAGATTAAAATATGAATGTAATTAATCATTTAAGGATTATCGGGATTTGGCGTGTTCGAGAAGAACAACGGTGCTCGGCAGGGTATCTTTGTGCAGATGTTGATGCCAGCGGACATGGAGCTGCAAATTTATGCACGCAGTTACAATATTCTATCACTAGATGGCAAAACAGGATCAGTTATTGAATATTCACAAGCAAGCCACAACAAAGCAGATGGACACAATTGTGTTTAACCCTTTGTGTGCTTTGTAATTAACCCATTGCCACACATTGACATTTGGTTTCAAGGAGTCGGGACTGGTACAGCCAAACATGTTCGGATTTCAAATGAAATATTATGCAAAAATGTATCCTTAGAATGTTCCTTTTGCCATTTACATTATTGATAGTATACCTGATGGAGTTTCAAATGAAAGTAAAAACATCTTTCTATCTTGATCTAATTTGGAGAAACGTTGACCCCTTTTGAGCTAATTACTGAAACGGTGCACTTTTTGACCCTCATTTTGACCATGTGGGCCTGTTTTGATTTTCAAAAAGTTGACCTCAAATGAAAGCTTATTCAAGGAAATTCAAAATGCAACACAATCAAACTTGGAACAAATACTCCTACTTGGAAAAATAAGACCCCTTTTAAGGGCTATTTACACATCGGCACAACTACTCTCAGTGTACAGGTAAATGTACAATAATGTACAGGGAATACTGAACTCCACTCATTTATTTCTACTTTCAGTTGCATGCTCTTTGGTCATTTGCAGCCCGTGTCATTTTCTTGTATTTGTTTTCCCAGTAATTTCAAGATAATTTGATAGACTAGGCAGAATTGTTACTAATGTGGATGAAACCCTTCAAACCGTACCTGCCCCTTCATGCCCTTTATTTGCGAAAAGGGAATTGGGTAACTTTAACTGCTTGAGCCTGGTTTCCTTCTCTCTTGTGCTCAAGATTTTGATTTTAAATACTGCCTGCAGATGTCAGCATAAAGGTGGTAGGTGGATCCCCTTAGTAGGCCTACATGGTTTCTGAAAACAATGGCTGAACCATCATCTTCTTCTGAATCTAATCCCCCATGCACTGTTGGCATTGTGAATGAGTCTGAAAAGGAATGCCATAAAAACACATATGCAAGGTAGGTACTGAACATGACAACAATAACTTTGAGGCATGATGTGATCAATGTCTCCAATTTTAGCTCCAGTATGCTTATGAATGTAGGCAATTCAATTCAATTCAATTTATTACTGATATGACCTCCAATCCTATCCAATCCAATCCAATCTCAGACAAAGCCCCTTTACATTTTTTCTTTACATTTGCCAATGTGCAAATAGCACTTAAAAGGGGTCTTATTTTTCCAAGTAGGAGTATTTGTTCTAAGTTTGATTTTCTTGCATTTTGTAGTACTTTGTATAAGCTTTCATTTGAGGCCAACTTTTTGAGAATCAAAACAGGCCCACATGGTCAAAATGAGGGACAAAAAGTGCACCGTTTCAGTAATTAGCTGAAAAGGGGTTTATGTTTCTCCAAATTGGATCAAGATAAAAAGATGTTTTTACTTTCATTTGAAACTCCATCAGGTATACTATCAACAATGTAAATGGCAAAGGGGACATTCTAAAGATACTTACGTAATATTTCATTTGAAATCGACATGTTCGTCACATGCCTAAACCAAATTTCAATGTTTAGGGGTTAATTGCAAAGCAGTCAAAGGGTTAACCACTATATTTAAAGGGGACCTATTTTGCTATTTTCCAAGTTTATATTTTGGTCTTTGACTCCCCTAGAGTACTTCTGATCGCGCAAAGTAAAAAAAGGGTATTTATTTGGCTCATACTGCCATCCTCAAAAAACTGCATTTGTAGTACATTGTAGTCTCTGCCTGAAACGCCTCACTGGGGTGGCTCTTCCCGCTATGGCCCCCCACTCCCCGTGTGCCCACTTTCTTCTGACTGGCCAGCTCTGTGGAGGGCGGAGTTGGGCGGGACGAGGCTGCAGAACGCAGTTTTCCGTGTCCGGCTCCCCAGAGTGAAACCTGAGACACGTCTGCAATCTGATAAGGAAGCGGCGGGAAATTCCGCAGTCTAACGTTATACTTGAATATAGATCTAATGACATGATCTTGTTCTAACAAACGCAGCGGCGAAAGTGGAGGACGCAGTGCGAATATCTCTCAGCGCAAGCTCAAATTTGCTATCGGCTACAGTTTGCTACGGCAACAGTTGGTGAGTACCGCGGTTTTTCTAGTCCTAGCAAGGATGCAGGGGAAGCAAGAATCCACCCCATATAGACACATTTGTAGAACGGGTCGACATGCCCAAGTGTAGACCGGAGACCGTAGAAATCCGGTGGGTCTGAGTTTAGAGGGAAACATGGACAGTGAGGAGCAGCTAGAAGTGGACCAACAGCTTATGGACTGCTTCGGTGTGTATAAGGACCTGCTGGGTCGTGTGCATAGCTGTGGTGTGTTGTTAGCGTGGAACAACGAACAGCTTCCGCGCTGGTATATGACGGAGGGGCGAAAGCTCCAGGCTAAACGGCCTTTTCGGAAATTGCCCGTGGTAATGGTTTACTTACTGCGTCGGAATGACCAGCTTTTCCTCGCGGAGAATGGGCGCGTTATGGATTGTGCGCGAGAGCAAGCTAGAGCTCCGGTTATGTTATGAGCATAATACAGGTTTTACAGACCGTAAGTTCCGTCTGCGTGAACCATTGCTTATGTGGAGCTAGCGAATCGATCACTTCTACATGAAACAATTTAATATTCAGTCGCCGATTTAATATTCAATCGACAGCAATGCAGAGAAATCGTTTGTGATAACCATACACGTTATAGCCTGTGCTTTTCCCTATTGCTTTCACCGGTAGCATCAGAGAGCTTGCCCAGACATTGGAGATGTATCAGGCTGACCCCGGTCATGGATAAGTAAAGCGATCGTTTCACAAGCACCCAAAAACTCACCCCAAGCTTTGCAAAACCTACGTCTGGTCTAACTGCAGCCCAACTCGGCAGACACATACAGCACCTCTCCGGTTAGCTTCAACTGTAGTGGCTACAATCAGGCAACGTTATGATGAAACTGCCACATTGATGTTTACCGAAGTAACACAAGCATACCGATCAGAATCGCTGCATATAAGTTAACCAGGAGCGTTTTTAATTAGCAGAGCAGGGGATGAACATGCAGTAGCTGATAAGTGGCCATGACTTTGAATGTAATCTGTTGCGCTAAAAATTCGTTTCGCGTCCGGTGTGAAAGCGGCCCCTATTCGCGTCTTTGCATTGACTTTGAATGTAATCTGTCGCGCGAAAAATTCGTTTCGTGTCCGATGTGAAAGCAGCTTTATGGATAGTACGCGACAGCTAGAGAGAGCTCGGTTATGTTATGAACATAATACAGGTTTTGCAAACCATACGTTCCGTTAGGGTGGACAAGTTGCTTATGTGGAGCTAGCGAATCGATCACTTCTACAGGAAAGAATGACCTATTTAATCTCCGCCTTTTTCGGCTTTTTATTAGCCACAACAATTTCTAAAGGGGGATGAAATTATGTCAAGGTAGTGCTGAGAAATCATTTGTAAACCGGTAGAGCTTCTGCGTTTCGCATTGCTTTCATGGTAGCACCAGAGAGCTTGCTCAGACATTTGTGAAGTATTCGGCTGATCCCGGTCATGGATAAGTGAAGCGATCACTAACTGTCGAGCCTACAGTCGGGCAACGTTATGATGAAACTGCCACATTGATGCTTACCGAAGTAACACAAGCATACCGATCAGAATTACTGCATATAAGTTAACCAGGAGCATTTTTAATTAGCACGGCACGCAAACTAACATGCAGTAGCTGGTAACCGAGCGGTCATAACCACAGAGACAAACCCTTGCAATACAGGTTTTACAGACAGCAAGTTCTGTTACTGTGAACAGTTGTACCAAGCATCTAAATTACAAACAAGCATTAAAAGTTAGCTTCAAATGAGGTTTATGTTCACACACCTTCTGTAGAATTTCCCCTGATATCACTCTTGCATATTTAGGACACAAGCATTAGCAGCAGTAACTTGGCTACGTTAGCCGCTGTGCTACAGCCACAATCAACTGGCTATCACGTCAGGTTGGCTTATGCAGTAAAAGCAACTTTCAGCTTCTGTGTCTGTGAGTCATGGACAGTCGCGACCGATACAGGCTTTATCTTCAGATATTTTACCAAGCCTGCGTTTGAGGCCAGTTGTTAGTGCTAACTATCGCTAGCGGTCCTGCTAGCCACCCGTAACACGTTAGCTTCACTTACATTACACTTATATTATTTGCTGTTATATCGTTACTTACAGCTTGTGGCTCCGAGCGCTTGATCGATGCAGCTGCTTCAGGTTTGAGAAGCAGCTGAAACGCTTATCCTGTGTCGAATTATCCTTTATTGACAAAGCTGTCTTTGGTGAAATACTGAGCACAAACAGCTAACGTTCCCTTTGGCCGTGGCTGTTTGCTGCCAGCAAACAAAAAAAGCTACCCACTGATTTCTGGTGACATCGTCTTTTCGAAGAGAAATATTTGTTTTTCTTCGCGTCCAAAAGTAAACGGACAAGTAGCTTTGGGAGAGATACTAACAAAATTGCAGCTCAAATGATCTGCGGTCCTTCTTTTGTATTTCCAAAAGTGTCAACGCTTCTGAGGCATAGTATGATCTGCCGTTGTTAGTGCCTGCTAGAATAGTTTCCGGTGTGGGCAGGTCCAGCGCCATGATTGGCTCTGGCTAGGTCTGTACTAATTGGATGGCACAACCTGATGTCAGGTTTTACCCAGATCTCGTGAAGATCTCGGGAGGAGCTGTTCAGAGAGGAAATCACGCTCACGAAATCACGTTCTTGGATTACGGCAAAACCCCTGTATCTTATGTTTAGAAACTTTTCAGAGGTTGAGAATGGACAACCAACATTATAACATTACTAATATGTATTAAAAGAAGGATCAGCATAATAGGTCCCCTTTAAAGGTTTGTTGCAGACTATTACACAGAATAAACATATCCTGAAAGAATGAAATTTGTATCCTTATTAGTTCATCGGTTATAACCCTTTGAAAATGGTCACAAACTGCGACCAGAAGGTTAACGTGGGCCGCGCCCCCTTTTTGGGGAGCCCATAAAATGAGAATGGAACGAGATATCAACTTGAAACCACCTGCGATTTGATTTGCTCATCACAGGCAACAAAATGTCACCAAATGAAGCATTTCTGAGACCATCAAGCTGGGAGCTTGGGTGATTTCGTATGGAATGACCCTGTACTCCAGTCCTCTAGATTCAAAAGACATTGGTATTTATCAAGCAAATCATCTAGAAAGTACAGACCAAATATACTTCTTGTCAGATACAACAAGAAAATATGTTTTTATCCCAATGGACACAGAATGGGCAGCCATTGTTTTCCTCCATTGCTACTGAGTCTTTTTCTTTGTGTGAGTGTGTATATATGTATATACACAAATAATGTATTCATTTCCAGTGATTTCTTGCCCTTTAAGGGATAAATAGATGGCCCTGTTCAACATTGTGGAGTTCCCAGATAACTCAGTAGGGATTGTGAGCAGCAGATGGCTAAATGAGGACTCATCCATGATACTGTGGCCACCTTATACTGACCCCCGCAAACACAAGGCAGCTTTGTTGATGCATGAAGTTCTTGGAGAGGCATGGACAACGCATGACATAAAAAATTTTGAGCACAGCAGGTAGATTTTTTCCCCAAATTGTAAAGAATTTAAATGAAGCGTTGCATGCATGGTGTTAGAGGAAGTGTGAATCACTGAAAGGCCTGACACACTTCTTTTGTTTGTTACAGTGGAATATGAAAAGGCAAGGTATAAAGCCAAAATGGCTGAGACAAATTTAATTATAACCAGTGAACCTGAAGAACTAGGTCGCAGTCAGCGGTCAAGACGGTAAGTTGTTTTGTTGTCTTCACAATCTAATTAATTTATTCCAAGCAGGGTTAAAGTCCCCATGAAATGAAAATCGATTTTTAGGTTTTTTAATCAGATATGTATTGCTCTTGACCTTGCTTATATATCAATATACAATGCCCAACAATGACCAAAAAGTAGTTTTGCAGTTTGGTTAATTTTAAAATGCATTCTTGGATTGTTGCTCCTCATTTTTGCAGACCTACCAAACGGTACATTGATCTGGAGCCTGAGCCTGCACCACCGAAACGGCAGAGATAGTCACATACTGTCACGGCTGCGGTCGTACTTCAGCCACCAGTCCCACCACCACCCATGGATTTGCCACCTTCTGGTCATAACTCACTGACCCCCAAGCCACCTTCCTCCACTGAGTCAACCTCCACCAGCGAGTCAACTTTCACCTGGGAGCCACCTTCCACCTGCAAGCCATCCTTCCCCTGCAGCCTTCCCCCCTCCAGTGAGGCGCTCTCTATCAGCAGGTATGTTTAGTAGGCTGTAAAAAGAACTGTTAAACCGTGGAAGCAAAAATAATTTTTACGTTTTGCTATTACTCATTAAGAATTTGTTCTTTTTGAGAGAAGAATCTACAGATAGTTTCCATGTCTGTTTATAGTAGGCCTGTTATTCTGCTAAAACTCTCTCAATTTGCTCAATTTAAATTGTTTTCTTCCTTTTCAGGTATTGATAGATATCTGGTTAGTACACTGGAGGATATTAAGGACAGGCTGACTATGCTGGAGAGATTAGTGGCAAATATCTCTAGATCAAGCACAGGAGAGGTCACTTTGCCTGATGATGTGACTTCACCCCTCCAAAGCTATCAGGACCTGGATATCTTGGAGCAAAAAATGGAAGATCAACGATGTCGGAAAGATTTGGTATGTAAACAGTAGCCCCTCTCAAGACTGTAAACACTGTAAACTAGTACTGACTAAGCCTCTGGCTCTAATGGATCTACAGTCCCTTGCCTGGGAATTGATCCATTGTCCTGGTAAACTACTACAGCTATTCTAATGTACCTTCTCAACAAAGTGTTGCAGGGAAATTTTAAAGATATTTTCAAAGATAGGTCAATAGTTGATTTTGAGAAATAAAGTCACCATGGCGGTCTGAAGTAACAAAATCTAGAGACAAAGGGCTCTATTTTCATGAATCAGGCGCAGCGTAAGCATAGCCATGCTAGACACCACAAGTAGGTCTGGCAAAATCTTTTCTGCCAGTTTGGTGAACCAGGCGCAAGTTGCGCCTTTGGTGCAGCTGAGAAGAACGAGCGATGTGCATGTGTGGGTGTAATCACAGCCTACTTCAGGAATGGCCAATCAAATCAGTTGCTTTCATTCCCTTTAAGACTGCTGTGACACTGCAGCTTATTGTTAATTTCAGCTGAAGAAGGACCAGACAGGTGCCAGCCAAACTTTAGACAGAAGGAAACTGACAGAGCCTATTGTCTGGGAGATTCAATTTATTTTTAACATCGCTAATGAGGAGCGCTGTGCTCATAATGTCACTGATGTTGTGGTGTAAAATGCAGAAACACTCCAGATCAGTTTAGGTGCTTCATCTCTGCAAACCTCACAGATAATGTAAGGCCGATTATCACACAGCAACAGTGATCATGCACATAACAGCTCGCTCAGATAAATAAAAATCCACTAACCTCACAGAACACAAGTCCTTTCCTGATCCGTGAAAAATCTTGTTTTTAGAACTCTTCGTGGTTGAACCAAGACTAGAGATCGCGCATACAGTGTGTTCCGTCTGTCCCATGCTGAGTCTTTAAGTTAAAAATCATTTAAAAAAAATGAAAATCCACGCACCCCGCTGATGTAGGAACTATAACATCAGAGCTGAACATTTCCGGTGTGATCCACGCATGTATAATAACTTTCGTGTTTAAAAGTGAAAAAGTCAAAACTTGTTGTAAAGATATGGATCAGATAATTTACAAAATTCATAAAATATTTTTTTTTATGAAAAATTCTGCTTCAACCCATATCGTTAGTGTTTTCCCTTTTTTAAAAAAAGGGAATATTTTCCCTGTCTTAAAGCTTACTGCTCTTTGGAGTTGATTGATGGAGACCAGAGAAACGACAGTATAAAAAATGGGTGAAAAGTCAGTTTGAATGTGGAAAAAATAATCAAAATGACTGAATGTAACCTTTTTAATCACAAAAAAATTCTACCTCTTGTCTCTTAAGTGCAGTTCCTGTTATGTTTGCTTCTGCTTTATATCCGCGGTGGCTGCTGCATCATAAGGCACACCAGCTACCTTTGACTGACATCAGATGCAATGGACAAGAGTCTAGATTTTACATTATATATATATATATATATATATATATATATATATATATGTGTGTGTGTGCTGATTGGACATTCTTTGGCCACTCAAATGAACTGGAATGGCTCAAACCAAAAGAGACCTTTTCAGAATCTGAGGCTAAGGAGGGTTGTAACAGGTATGTATATGGTATTCAGTGTTTCTCACTTGGGGGGTGGGGTGGGGGTGGGGGGACAGCGGTTTAGATATAACATGATGAAAAAATAGTCTTCGCATTTACTTGATTGGCGATCTATTGTTCTGAGTCTCCAGTATGGATGGTAACTTTTTTTTTTTTTTAACATGTTAATAATGAAGAAAACTCGTTTGATCAGGATGTGTTGATTCAGGCTACCGTCAGATCTGTTTGCAGAACAAAGTACTTTCTGTTATTCATCTGGATGAAGGAGCAAGCATTAAACGTCAGAGTACAAAATGAACTGTAATGCTAATTCACTAACAGACACAGTCAATATTGACAGCAGCTAAGTGACCAAAAAGTGGTCACGTGCAGCTGCTTGGTGAGAGCGTAGCCAATAGCTGCATTAGCTCTACTGTGGGCGCAGTGCTATGATGAAGCTCTTGAGTCCTCACCCTTTAAGAATGCAGTGGGTTAACGGCTGCTACCAACTTACTGTCAGTACACACGCGTGCACATTCACTTCGTCTTTAATTTTAACTCTTCAATTTTAGCGGCTAACATCTCTATACATAAGTCCTGTTTACTTCCAGCCCCGAGACAACAGGAAACTCCTCTTCTCCATTGGTTTTACTGATAAACTAAGAGCCACATTGACATCCTCTCTGTCAGCATATTTAACATGATATTATTCACTGCTACGCTGTCTGAGTGATTGAACACGATGCGCAACTCTAGAAATAGAAAATTAATATGTGGAGGACAGTGTTGATATTGTGGCGGCCCGCCAAAAATGAATGAGTGTTTGGTAACACTGGTATTAGAAATGGCATATAGATACTGCTTACTACAGACAGTATTTTATATAGACCCCTTTACTTTAATGTTTCAGAGGCTGTAAGAAAATGCTCCCTCCAGCCAAGTCCTCAAGATTCTGAAGTTAAGGATGAGATTAAGGTATGGCTATGGAATTCAAGAGACAGAGCGGGTGGACGAAAGGAGCGCTACCATCGTCGGCTGACTACGCAAGAGACCTTGGGGGAAGAGTGAGCTTTGCCAATCAATACCTCACCTCAATAGAAGTATGGACATATTAGCAGCACACAAGAATATATTTTCAGCATCAGAGGCCAGAGTTTTTGCTTTTTCTTTGTTTGAAGTATGGGCTGAAAAAATGTGCCACTAGTAACTGAATTTGAATCATTCATATTTGAATTTTGACTGCAGTTCCTCTCATGTTCCGTTGACCATGTTTACTAGGAAGATTAAGGGGGTCACGAACAGTATGCAAGTCTCTACATTTGATGTCTTAAATGAATGAGGCTGTAATGTGCAGAGTAGAACATTTTACATTCAGTGTAATGTGTTTGTATTTAATAAATGAATTGATTTGAATCCTTTTGACTATTGTACATTTTTGACAATGCAAACATCAATGACCGCATCCATTTTAGATGTATGGAACTCCCAAAGGAAACTACACTAGTAGCTGAAATACATTCATGTGTGGAACTGATTTATTATTTTAGATTAATAGGGGGATTTAACTGCAAAATCAGTGTGGGCCTAGTGAGGGCAGTGAGGGCTTCCTGAAGGCTAAGTAAAGGCTGCCTGTGTGCGCCCTCTAGCCAGCCCTAAGTGGGCCCATACAGGGCCAGTGCAGGCTTTCTTAGGGGGTTAATGAGGGCTGCCCATGCGGGACCAGCACTGAGGGGCCAACATTTTGCCAATGAGCAAATTCTCAGGGGACCTGCGCAGGCAGCCCACTGGGGGCCCTTAAGGCTGCCCTAAGTGGGCCTGTAAAGGGCCATTGCAGGCCTGTTTGCTGGGTAATAACGCCGCGGAAACTTAAACTGGCCCGTCATTCTGCCGAAGAGTCTTACTTAACTAGTTAACCGTCTGATTGCTAATCAAGCAAAGGGGAGGTTTCTGCCTCACCAAACTAACCTCCACCGCACGTCACTGCACCTCTCGGCGGCTGAGATCTGCCCGTAACATGCCAAAGGCTCTTTTTCTCTCTCCTGTATCAGCCGTTCCATTTTCTTGATGCAGTAGCATTTTTTGTTTTTTTTGGTGACTTTATGTAGGTTATTGACCACACCAAAAAGAACAAGTCAAGTGTCACTGTACACATCACGAACAGCTCAATGTTTGTTATTACTGAAGTGCTTGGCGCATGCACGTGGTGCGCGTCAGGATTACAATACCACGCGCTTTTCTTTATTTCCTCTCGTGCCTCACTGGAAAAGCAATAAAATCAATCTATTCTTCAATTTGCCGCAAATACAGTACATACCTCACTTGTGCGTTTTTAATGGCGCTGAGTA
The DNA here is from genome assembly GCA_029692085.1 of Gymnothorax javanicus. Lineage (NCBI taxonomy): Eukaryota > Metazoa > Chordata > Actinopteri > Anguilliformes > Muraenidae > Gymnothorax > Gymnothorax javanicus. The sequence goes on from CM056197.1 coordinate 12,722,543, forward strand.
TATTTGTTTAGGATTCTTTTCAGCGGTTGTGAATGTATTGTGTACTGTGTTTTGTTTTAAGTAGCCTATTTATTTATTTATTTGAATTTATGGTAACCCCTTAACTGTCACATTTAACCCCTTAACTGTCACATTCTCACATTTGGCCTGGCCCTAATTAGGGCCCAGTGACAGTTAAGGGGTTAAAAAGAAAAATAAGTTTTGTTTTTGAGTGTATTTTATGTTTTTTTTTTTTGTTAAAATCAAAAGGACATTTTTTTTTTTAGTATGTATTTTTTGTTGTTTTTATGAAAAGGACATTTTGTTTTCTTTAACCACAACACAGTACATCCTGATATATTTATTTACCTGAGGAATTTTGGAGGGGAATATGTGTTAAAATTAAAAGTACATTTTGTAGTTGAGTCATGCATTTTATTTTTCTACTGTACACCACAGTATTGTTAAGTTGGTTGGTTGGTGGGCGATACGTTGATTGGTTGTGGCTTGACCGACTAATGAACGGACCTTTGACTCATTTAAAAATTTCTTTGTGGACCTTCTAGATTTGTATTTGAGGACCCCTGGGGCCTGTACCATAAAGCTGGATTAGGGTTTATCGCGGTAACTTCTGGTTTAACCCTGGGTTTTCTGTACCATGAAGCTGGCTCACTTCTTACCAAGGTATATCACCGCGGCAACATAAGCTGAAGGGCTAACCTGCTCCGGAGCAGGTTTAGTTCTAGATTCAGATCACAGCGTGCAAAGGCACCGCCTACTGACCAATCAGTTCTCTGAGAAAATGGCATTACCGCCCCTAGAGGGCTGAAGCTAGATCCGGAGTAGTTCAAGTACGCTGTGCGACTGAAATCTCGTAAAATCTCGTTTCCGCGATCCTCGGTAATTACTAGTCAATGAATAGCGTCATGGTTTTAGTGCCTTCGAGTTATTAAAATAATTAAAATGACTAAAACGAGTTTTAGTCATTTTAAAGAGCGTGTTCCTGTTGTCGATTGCTTTGAATTCTTGGTTTGTCTTTGCCTTGACTACAATGCTTGTTTAATCCCATCCTAATGTTTATAATGCAGAGGGAGGGGAAGGAACGTTTCAGTTTAATTTTCTACCATTTCTTTATTTGTTTGGGGTTTTAATAATCCCATGAAAATGGAGGATCTACATTATCAATTCAATAATGACTTATGTACACTTCATGACTTTCAGAAAGGACGGAGGACTGACAGATGACTATCAATGAGTATTAACTGACAGCACAATCAGTCCCTGCATTATTAAAAGCAGCATAATGTTCAGTGTAGCATCTTAGAAAATCCACTGGAAATAATTACAATTTATCTGTTCATCATTTTAATGTACATCTGCACTTATGTATTAGTGTTTAGTGATTAGTTCAAAACAACTTTTTCATTAACTTCTTGCATGCAGAAGGTATAAATTTATCTAGGCTTGCATGTACAGTAATATTTTTAGGAAGGGCTCATTAAACACTATACATCCAGACATAAGACACATAAAAACACAAATTTATCTCGTCATTCACTTACATTTTATGTATATCTTTTTATTTTGCACTTACAGTGCCCTGAAAAAGTATTTGCCCCCTTCCTGATTTCTTATTTTTTTGTGTATTTGTCACACAAATGTTTCAGATCAGCAAATAAATTTTAATATTACAGTGCCTGACAAAAGTCTTGTCACTTATCCAAGTTGTAGGAACAACAAATAATAACCTGACTTGTAGTTGATCAACTGGAATCAAAAATGGCTTATATGAAAGGCAAAGCCCTCTAGATTATGCAAAATATACCAAAATAGAGTTTTGTGTCATTGATTGAGTTTTATAATTTAATTTGTACAGAAAGGTCAGATTTTGCTTGGACAGAAGTCTTGTCGCATTGAAAAAAATGTGGAAATTATACATACACTTTATTTTGAATACACAAATATGCCACTATAATATCAGAACATAAAGCCATGGTGCCTTTGAAAAAAGAATTAATATTGCGTATGACTCCCATGAGCTTGGAGGACTGCATCCATACGTCTTGGCAATGACTGAGATAACTTGATGATGAAATCATCTGGAATGGCATAGAAAGCAGTCTTGCAGGACTCCCAGAGTTCATCAAGATTCTATGGTTTCATCTTCCAAGCCTCCTCCTTCATCTTACCCCTGAAATGCTAAATAATGTTCATGTCAGGCGGCTGGGTTGGCCAATCCTGGAGTACCTTCTCCTTCTTTGCTTTCAGGAACTGTGACATGGAGGCAGAAGAATGAGAAGGAGCAGCAGTATAAGTAGGGCAGCAAGAACTTCTTGATATTTCAGGCTGTTGATGTTTCCATCAACTCTGCAGATCTTTCTCACACCCCCATGCTGGATGTAACAACAAACCATGATTTTTCCTCTACCAAACATGATTGTTTTCTGGGAGAATCTTGGGTCCATGAGGGTTCCAACAGGTCTTGTACGGCGACTGGCATGAGGTTCAATGGATGATTCACCAGAAAAATAAACTTTCAGCCACTTTTCCAGTATCAATCCTTTCTGCGAGCTGTGGGCCTTGGCAAATGCAATGCAGGTTTTTTGTTTTCTGTTTAATGCAGACTTCTGTGTACTAATTTGGCTATGAAAACCACTTTGAGAGAGAATTTGTCAAACTCTTCTTGTAGATACCGGGATTTTTGGTGACATTTCCTCATATAGCTTGGCTGTAGTTGAAGAAGGGCTAGCCTTGTACAGTTGAAGCAACAAACGGTCCTTTCAAACAGTTGTCATACCGGGGTCTGTCTGACCTGCGCTTGCCATGAACGTCACCAGTTTCTTCAAATCTTTTTCTCATCCCCTCCACTTGACACTTGGATACATTAAAGATGTCTGCCACCTCAGCAGCAGACTCAGTCTTCAGGCTCTTGATGATCAGCACTTTGGTCTGTGGTTGAATCTTTGGTATGTTGTCAGAGGTCTAGTCGCACCTCATATGAAAGTCTGGTGTGCTGGGGTTATTTCTATACACATCTGGGAATGTGTTAATTACGGTATTTGTCATAGGTTAAACTCTAATCTGCGATTTGTTGCATCATCTGAAGAGACGACAAGACTTTTGTCCCAGCAAAAACAGATGTTATGGGCTTAGCCAAGCTGTGAACATCAGAACACTTTTTGACGGTTTCATTTTGCACCAAATTATTAATGTGAAAGCCCTTGACATTAAAATGGACCATTTATTGTAACAATTGATTGGTTTGAAATAAAGTAATATGCTATTTTTAGTTACTATGTCCTTATGCGAAAAGACTTTTGTCAGGCACTGTAGACAAAGACAACCTGAGTAAATACAAAATGCAGTTTTTAAATGATGATTTAATTTATTAAGGGGAAAAAGCTATTCAAACCTACCTGGCCTGGTGTGAAAAAGTAATTGTCCCCTAAACCTAATAACTGGTTGTGCCACCCTCTGCGACAACAACTGCAAGCAAGTGTTTGCGATGACTGGCAAAGAGTCTTTCACATCGCTGTGGAGGAATTGTGGCCCACTCTTCTTTGCAGAATGTTTTAATTCAGCCACATTGGAGGGTTTTTGAGAACGAACGGCCTGTTTAAGGTCATGCCACAGCATCACAATGGGATTTAAGTCCAGACTTTGCTTAGGCCGCTCCAAAACCTTCAATTTTTTTTTTTAAGCCATTCAGAGGTGGACTTGCTAGTGTGTTTCGGATCATTGTCCTGCTGCTTAACCCAAGTGCGCTTGAGCTTGAGGTCACCAACTGATGGTTGAACATTCTCCTTCAGGATTTTCTGGTAGAGAGCAGAATTCATAGTTCCATCAATTACACTAAGTCATCCAGGTCCTGAAGCAGCAAAGCAGCCCCAAACCATCACACTACCACCACCATGTTTGACTTTTGGTATGATGTTCTTCTTAGGAAATGAAATGTTAGTTTTACGCCTGATGTAACGGGATGCACACCTTCCAAAAAGTTCAACTTTTGTCTCGTCAGTCCACAGAATATTTTCCCAAAAGTCTTGGGGATCATCAAGATGTATTTTGGCAAATGTGACGCAAGCCCTTACGTTCTTTTTGGTCAGCAGTAGTTTTCGCCTTGGAACCCTCCCATGGATGCCATTTTTACCCAGCCTCTTTCTTATTGTTGAATCATGAATACTGACTTTAAATGAGGCAAGTGAGGCCTGCAGTTCTTTAGATGTTGTTATGGGTTCTTTTGTGACCTCCTGGATGAGTCGTCGATGCGCTTTTGGTAATTCTGGTAGGCCGGCCACTCCTGGGAAGGTTTACCACTGTTCCAAGTTTTCTCCATTTGTGGATAATGGCTTTCACCGTGATTCGCTGGAGTCCCAAAGCCTCAGAAATGGCTTTGCCACCCTTTCCAGACTGGTAGATGTCAATTTCTTTCTCATCTGTTCTTGAATTTCTTTAGTTCCCAGCATGACATAATGCTTTTTGAGATCTTTTAGCCTACTTCACTTTGTCAAACAGGTTCTATTTAAGTGATTTCTTGATTCAGCAGTTCTGGCAGTAATCAGGCCTGGGAGTGGCTAGTGAAATTGGACTCAAAAAATGTGGTTAATCACAGTTAATTCATGATTTAACAAGGGGGGTAATTATTTTTTCACATAGGGCCAGGTAGGTTGGGATAGCTTTTTCCCTTTAAAAAATGAAATCATCATTACAAAACTGCATTTTGAATTTACTCGGGTTATTTGTTTTATATTAAAATTTGTTTGATGATCTGAAACATTTAAGTATGAAAAATGTGCAAAAAAGTAAGAAATCAGGAAGGGGGCAAATACTTTTTCACGGCACTGTATGTACTGAAAATACTTCATGAAAAAGAAATCTTCAATAAACTCAAAAACATGAATAGCATGTGAAGCAGTTTGTCTGTGCCGTCTCCTCCATGTTGTTCTTGTATATAATCTCGACCATGGTTTGCTGTGCTGCGTGGGGATGCTCCAATCGCTGGGAGGTTGAGTACAAATGTATGGTTTCTCCAATGACGTGAGGAAGAGAAAAAAAAAATGTTGGCTCAATTTAGCAGGAGAAATCGAACAAACATTAAAAATTACAACAATAAAAATGTGAGGTGATCGCATTCAAACACTGCACTTGCACTTTTTCACAACCAAAGACCACACGATTTGGAAGCTTATTGTCCAGTTTATTAAAAGTAAAGAACAGGGAAAGGCTTGCACAGCTTAGGGAGTTAAGACTCAGGGTGTAGGGTGAGTGCCCTCTGTATCATTGCAGGGAGGCTTTTATTGAATCGCCTGCAGCTCTTCAGCTGAAAGGGGGGGAGAAAGACAGTAGAAAGGGTTAGACACATCTATATAGGCTTGGATGGGAAATTGGGCTGAGAGATGAGGTGTGGTCTTTGTTTCCCTACTTAGGTTATGGAACTCAAGTAGCTGTGATCAACAGCTTTTGCTGCTGATGTTTAAGTAAGGCAAATGGCATCAGTTACAGATGTGACAGGAATTAGCATAAAGTTGGATCATGTTCTCTGCAGTCTTTCAGACAAGAAATACAGTACAGCTCAATATTTTTAGTATTCAGTATGATTCCCCACTTAGGCCAAACATTTTGGAACATTAGGCATAGAGGGCTATTTGGCCAATAGGTTGTTTTCAATCTTCTTGGTCCTCCAGCCTCCCTCTCCCTTAATCATTAATCTTAATCATTAAACCTTGATGGCAAACTGCTGAAACTAGCCGCCAACTATGTAGCTATTCCAATAGCGCATATATTCAATTTATGTCTAAGTCAGGGTCTTCATCCAGCTCTTTGGAAGGAAGCAAAAATCATTCCACTCATTATGGATAAAAACAGCATTTTTAATGGTCCTAATAGTAGACCCATAAGTATTTTGCCAGTACTGAGTAAGTTAATTGAAAAAATTGTTTATAAACAGATTCAGGATTTTTTCTCTAATCGTAAGCTTATAACTAGATCTCAGCATGCTTATAGAAATGGTCATTCCACTTGCACAGCACTTGTAGAAATGACTGATGTCTGGAGGAAATGCATTGATGTTGGGAAGTTAGTAGGAGCATTCATGCTGGATTTCAGTGCTGCATTTGATATTATTGACCATGATTTGTTAATTGGAAAGCTTGAGTGCTATGGATTTTCAAGTACTGCAGTTGCTTGGCTAAAAGATTACCTCACTGGACGGAAACAAAGGGTGTTTTTTAATGGCAGCTTGTCTGATATTAAGAACATTAATTGTGGAGTTCCACAAGGTAGTTGCCTGGGCCCACAACTATTTTCAATCTTTACTACTGATCTGCCATTGTGCATTAAAAATGCCAAAGTTATAATGTATGCTGATGATACCACCGTTTACTGTGATGCCATGTCAGACAATGAGCTAACTATTGTTTTGAATGATGCATTGACAGATGTGTACAATTGGGTTGTGAGTAGTAAACTTGCTCTTAACTCTGCCAAGACAAAGTCCATTGTGTTTGGACCTAGACATATACTGGCAAAAAAACCGCAGTTAAACTTAGTAATGGGGAATGCAATAATTGAACAAGTTCAGACTATAAAACTTTTGGGTATTACACTGGTAGAGTCATTGTCTTGGTCTAATCACATAGACATCATAGTATCTAAAATGGGCACAGGGATTGGAATGGTTAGAAAATGTTTTTCCTATCTCACTTCTCCCTTACGTAAGCAAGTTGTTGAAACACTGGTCTTGTCTTACTTTGAGTAATGTCAGGTCATTTGGTCATCAGCAAACAATAAGGACTTGCAAAAACTTCAGGTTGCTCAGAATAAAGCGGCTCGGTTGGTACTGAACTGCTCTATTTTTGTTAGTAGCAAACAAATGCACTCAAGCCTCTCTTGGCTGACAATTGCAGAAAAAAAATATCTTTAAATCTCTTGATGTTCCTGAGATCAGTTATAAGCTCTGGTACTCCAGCCTGTTTTGCAGATAGCCTAACAGGTATGTCTAACAGGCATAGTTATAATACGAGGGGCGCATGCAATGGACTCCTAATACTACCCAAACCTACGACCAACACACTTAAAGGTGCTGTTATTTATAGATCAATCTCATTATGGAATGCTTTACCAATGTTCATTAGGTCAAGTGTCAATAGAAAGCACATTTTTAAAAAGCAAGCGAAAAAACATCTGGTTAATATGACGGAATGACAGTACAGTTCTCAAACTTTTTGTGCGCATCTTTCTTTCATTTTCATTTTATTCTTTGCATTTTCATTTAATTATTTTTCTTTTTATTCTTTTTATAGTAACTTATCTTTTTTTCCTTTGAGTAATTTCCAATTTGTTTTTGTTTTGATATGTCTCATTGGAAACTATCATTCTTTGATTGTTTTGCTTGATTGATTTGATTATTAATTTGTATCTGTTTGTCCGGACCCCAGGAAGACTAGCGCTCACTCTGGTGTGTCGCTAATGGGGATCCTAAATAAATTAATTAATTTATTAATTAATCCAAAATTAACTGAGCAGCGACATAATATTGACAGGTAATGTCAACAGAATCACAAATCCTAAAACACTCAAACAAGAGATCACGTCTAAGTTTACTGAATAGAAGTTAAAAGAAAAAAAGCTCCCACAATCAATATTAATAGCGATGTATCATAGCAAACGATGGCTCTTCTTTATTATTCCGTAACGTTAACTTTATTACACCTGCTAACGTTAGCTATCTTGTTCTCAAAGAAAATCTCGCTTCACCACATCCACTGCTATAACGAGTCTGATGGTAAATTTACGTTACTTCTCCAACATTTCACTCCCCCCACCCCACTCCGCAAAAAAAAAAAAAAAAAAAAAAGAATCACGTTTAAGAAGCATTTTCCCCCTCTAATTTTGCCTCTTTGGATGAAATGGCACTGACATGACGGAGTTTACAAGTATGCTGCTGCTCATGGTTAGCGGTAGTAACTGTCGCTAACTGTACCAAGCTAGTATCGTAGCCCAATTTGTTGTCCGTAAACATTAAATATCTCTAGAATCGTGCAGGGAATAATCCAGTAAAACGCTTTACTGTGCGTGTTATTTAATTCAGATGTGCTGACAATATTCAGTCTAATTCTTTAGACGTCTTACCTTTTGGAAGATCATCACGTACGGTCCATTCCGCCTCAGCTCAGCTGCTGGACTAGTCTTGTCGCACTTCCGGCGAGATTTCAGTCAACTCTCGCTCAGTGTACTTGAACTACTCCGGATCTAGCTTCACCCATCCGTAGAGGTTTCAGCGGAGTTCCGTGCGCGGATGAATACCAATGTGTACGATACAGGTTCTCATCTGAGGGTTTGACATGTGGCGAACGCAGCGGGGTCGTGCGCATATAGTTTCACATCTTGAGTGCATCACAATGCTGTATTTTTCCACGGGCAAAAGCACTAAAGCCTTCTACTTGTTGCACTTGTGAAAGTAAGCCTACTGACCGCTTTGAATTATGTTTTTGCAGTGATTCATTATGTGTTCTCCGGCGCTTTTGACATCGCCGGGGTTGCAGCTGGAAAAAAAAAATCCATACACTCCATAAGAATACATCCTCGCATCACGTCAGTTCAATGAAATACGCAACTGTAATTTTACTGATGGGGCAGTGACATTATAAACGATAAGACGCGCATCCCTATACCCAACAGGCTTCGTGCTGGATCAAACATATCCTGTAAAGCAGAAAAGGAGAGAGATGCGCTCCCTAGCCTACATAGCGCCTGTTGCCATGATTTACTGCAGCAGAAGTAAAATTGAATCATCACTATTGCAGCAATAGGCCACATACAATCATGAATACGGGAGTTATTTGCAGTGATATTATCATTAAATTAACGTACACATTTACACGTCCGTGATTTTTTTGCCAACTGTCCTTTCTGTATTTGGCAGCCGCAACGGTGTTAATTTTTGCCAGGATGATATGTTTATTCTCTTCATTTTTTTTATTAAGAGCTCTTGGTCCGTATTTGAAAAGTACGCAGCTTTGCTTCCAGTCGGTTCGTCCATGTTTGCAATTGGTCATTTGCTTCAAGCACCGCCCCTTTTACGTGAACGCGCTCATACCTAGATTGGAAAACCCTGGGATCAGTTACCGAGTTGATAACTGGCTTCGTGGTACCGCTTATCAGGAATGCAGACGTCTGGTTAAGTGGGGCCAGATAACAGAGAAACCTCGGGTATGTTAATCCAGGGTTATGGTACAGGCCCCAGGTCTACACTGTATTCAAAGGCTGTTCCGAACAAGGTGAAACCATACCTGTCGTAAGTGGTTCTTGCTGGCAAGAGTTTGGTACACTCAAAACTTGCTGGCACTTCGGTTTTCGAATAGCGGACCCTTCCAGCTTTAAGAAATGGTAAATCGCGTGTATATCGGCCTTCGCGTGAATATTTCGATTTTTTGACCCCTTAAAGGCTCACTGTCCCTGCAAGAGTTCAAGCTGAAGTTGCTGGCGTTGACAAATTTATGATGCCACATCATCACCCCACAAGCCCATGTAGTTGAATTCATTGTCAGCATTCACATAAATAAGACCTCCTTTGGAACCCTTTAAAAATGGTGCCAGGGTCAAACGTACAGGAGTCCAGCAGCCAGCAATGGTGATTTATATACATCACGTAGAATAGCTTGACTTGTAGGGGTCAAACCTTTTAACCCTTTTCACATAAATAAAATGAGCCGGCTCCCGGTCTATAACTGTTGCTAATCAGACAACGCATACTGCAGCAGGATTAGGTAATTAAGCATAGATGTACCATTACCTAAAGGTCTTTAATATCGCCAACGGACTGCTACTGATTTAAAACACTTTCTGTCATTCTGGGCATACAATCACCTGGTGAATCCACACTGTTTCTGCCTTACTAATTCCACATGTGCATATGGATTAATCATGACGTCAAACAGCAACTATGAATGGCTGCTAAGTGGACTGAGACTCTTTATTTTATCTGGAAAATTTTTTATTCACAAGAACAAATTTTTGAAATCTGCGCCTAAATGCTCTGTATTCTTAGCTGAAATTGATTACTTAATGAAATACTTGAAAAGGATTAAAGATAAAAAGAATGTCATTTTTTTTACAGTATTATGAGAAAATATTTGATGTGTAACCCCTAGCATGACATTAGAATCAAATGGATTTTGCAAATTTTTTTCTCTCTTTTCTTTTTCTTGTGTTTTTGCTACCTTGTGTTAAAATCTTTTAGCATGGTTCAAAGTGGAATTGTATGTTGAATTTTTGCAATAAAAAAAAAAAGTGGACTGAGACCGCTTTGCTGTCAGTTCCTGGTCACATGACTTAGACCCAATTAATTGGCATGTCTGTGAATGCTTTCACGCCAAACACTTTGCCTTGTGTTCAGTCATTTTGTCTATTTGTCTATGACACTAGTGTTCAGCGCTAGGCGTCAGACACTAAGTGACTGAAAATGAACAGATCTAAGGCAGGTACAGGTGCCCCAGGGGCGGACTGGGGAAAAAAAGTGGCCCGGGAATTCGTATCTGACCGGCCCACTCTCCAGGTGGCAGGAATGGGGAGGTAGTGACCGGCCGAAAAAAATTCATGTTATTTGACAAAAAAAGTATGGATTTTAACATCATATTGGACCATGTATCCCATAAGGACAAATTTTATTTTTGGCACCGTAAAACAACAAATCAATATGCAGTAGGCTATGAACAACTGGTCCATTAGTGGGGTCCTTTTGTAATCTCAAGCAAATTTTACCCAAACACATACTTGCGATAGCCTAATAATTTAACGTCAGTCCTGACTCCTACCATATTTGAAAGCCTCAGCCTTCAATGTCTGTTCACTTTATTCCAAAAGCTTTTATCGCCTCTCCATTACTTTCTGACATTTGCGTCTGACCACTTATTAGTTGAAACGCGTTTTTAGACTGGTAACGCAGTAGGGGACAAGCAAGGCCATTGGTCAAACAAATTTCCCAGCAAACCTGCTTTCTGAAACTTTTAGGACGAAAACAACAACATTAAATAAGTTGTACATAGATTAAACCCATGCGCCGTTTTTTTATTTGCAAGAATACAGTTTTTGGGTCATTATTATATCATGAAATAAATATATAGATAGATACGAAGTAAAATGACCATGACGCAGGATAACCGTAATAGTGAAGCAGAACCATAAAAAGTGGTGTATATATTGCTTTGAGTGCTCGTGAAGGTCATTTTTTGTAGCAACTGACAACTCCATTTAATAGTCTGTACAGAGTGGTTGTAAGCTATTTTAAAAAAGATATGGAAATTTTTCGCGTTAAAGCGGTAACGCTGAACAAACAAGGCGATACTACTGCGCTATCACTCACGTTAATGAGGGCTGTTGACCACCAGTGGGCCGTCTACGCAACTGGGATTTAGGTCTTTGGACCGCACTGACCCAGCGGCCCACCGGGAAAACTCCCGGTATTCCCGATGGCCAGTCAGCCCCTCTAATATTAATAATCCCTTTTGTTCGCTCTTCTACTCCATATTTCACATTAAACAAGGTCTGACTTGCAGATTCAGCATGTCCACTGAAGAAATTTAAATTACAATGCTGAAATGTGTTCTCCAATTACTGCATGTAGGCGGGTCCTGACAATTTACTTATTGAGTACGTTTTTAAACTAAGTTTTGTGAAATCAGTTTATTGTGGAGTACCAGGAAATCAAATTTATGATGAAAATTTTAAGTTACCAAGTTAACACTTTTTACTTTTCTGTAACTTAAACAGTCAGTTAAAAAAGACAAAATCAATTTATTGCACTGAATATACATTTTAAAATTAAGTAATATGGACATTGCCATTGAAGGACTTTTTACAGTGTACTTACGATGTTTTTACGAAGATTGTGGCATTCATGACGAACAATCTGGAGTACTCTTACGCACATTTCAGTGTCGACATGCTGGCACATTGGTTGTGTTGCCTTCTTTTGCGCAGTTAATTAAAATGCAATATTACAGTGATATTTCCGTCATATTTATTTATTTATTTTTTGGTAATTTACAGAGCATTTTTTATTTTAAAATAAATTAAATGTACCAACACTTTACAAAACAGCTCCGTGGCAATGCACCTCGAACAAAGAACGCACCATCGAACGCATCATCGGCATTTTAAAGGGACGTTGGATGTGTTTGGACACAGCAGGTGGCAAATTGCTGTACAAACCGGAGAAGGTATGTAAAGAGAACTGAAGATTTGTTTTATTCTAGTAAAAACCGCTTAGACTAAGTTTAATCAAACTCAAGTTTAATCAAACTCCTTGCATCTTCTAATTTATGACTCTCCCTCACCATTACAGGTCTGTAGGATAATCACGGCCTGCTGTGCCCCGCACAACATCGCTATGAAGCGTGGTGTGCCACTTTCCCCTCAGCCACTACACCATGAGGATGTGCGTCCTGACGCAATGATGGAACCAGACTGCAGTCTCGCTGTTCAAGTTCTGGTGCAATTAATTGCCCGTTTGTGAAAAAAGTTACATTAATATTACAATTTGAATCGAACAGTCCGATTTTTTTTTTTTAACTAAGTCTATCACTTCAAAAATGAGGACAGACCGGTTTCAGTGCGCATCTTTATTTTTTTTTACTCTCAATTTATTTGAGTGTACTGGATATGGTTGCGAGTGTTGAGGTAATCTTATCGAGCGTGTCAGCTATCCTTTCTTGATTGTCCAACACCGCTTCCGAGATCAGGCGAGGAGAGGCACGGGACCGAGTACGCATGAAGGTACTGCTGCAGGAGGGTTCTGGTTCTGTTGCAGGTTGGCTCTGCGGGACTTCATCTGTGAAAAAATAATAAATCAAGCCATAGTTGCGACCCTCAGTCCAATACTAAGACGTTATTTTATCTTACACGCACTATGGTAAACTACTGCCTTTATGACACACGTTTGTATCCAGACACTCAGCCGATGGTACTCCTAAAAACTAGGCTGGAGAAATCAAACGATTAATTAAATTAAAAAAAAAAAAAAAAACTATAGTGATCTAGATTTTTCCCATAGCCTACCTGAGAGTGCCGTCTCCCCGATGATCGCCCGATGCGCTGGTCCAACTCAGACAGGTTTGGGGTGTCTGCTGCTCCCCCTCCAGTCCGTTGCATCCACCGTCGGAATTTTGCGATGTTTTTTTTTTTTTTTTTTTTTGGTGTCAGATTTGAGATCAAACCATTTCTTTTTCACCTCATCTGTTGTGCGTCCTTCTCCAGATACTGCGTTCACTGCATGTGTGACAGCCTCCTCCTACAGCGCCCTCAATAATTATTGGCACCCCTGGTTAAGATGTGTTCTTTAGCTTCTAATAAATTCAGTTTTTTTTTCTAAATAATATAGGACCACAATGAAAAAATCCAACCTTTAATTCAAGTGCATTTATTCAGTGGGAAAAAAATCCCACATTAAGAAATAATTCTTTTACATCAAATCATGTGTGCCACAATTATTAGCACCCCTGATGTTTATACTTTGTACAACCCCCTTTTGCCAACAAAACAGCACCTAATCTTCTCCCATAATGTTTCACAAGATGGGAGAATACAGAAAGAGGGATCTTCGACCATTCCTCTTTGCACAATCTCTCTAAATCATCCAGCGACCTGGGTCCTCTCCTCTGCACTCTCCTCTTCAGCTCACTCCACAGGTTTTCAATGGGGTTGAGGTCTGGGGACTGAGATGGCCATGGGAGGAGCTTGATTCTGTGTCTGGTGAACCATTTCTGTGTAGATTTGTCCACATGTTTAGGGTCATTATCTTGCTGAAAGACCCAGTGACGACCCATCTTCAGCTTTCGGGCAGAGGCCACCAGATTTTGATTTAAAATGTCCTGGTATTTCAAAGCGTTCATGATGCCATGCACCCTAACAAGGCTCCCAGGGCCTCTGGAAGAGAAACAGGCCCACAGCATCACCGATCCTCCCCCATACTTCACAGTGGGCATGAGGTGCTTTTCTGCATACTCATCTTTTGTGTTCCGCCAGACCCACTTAGAGTGTTTGTTGCCAAAAAGCTCTATCTTGGTCTCATCTGACCAAAGCACACGGTCCCAGTTGAAGTCCCAGTACCACTTAGCGAACTCCAACGTTTGCGTTTGTGATTGTGAGTGAGAAAAGGTTTTTTCTGTGCAAGCCTCCCAAACAGCTTGTTGGCATGTAGATAGCACCTGATGGTTGTTTTGGAGACTTTGTGACCCCAAGATGCTACCATTTGTTGCAATTCTTTAACAGTGAGCTTTGAAGAACTTTTTATTTCTCTTACCATCCTCCTCACTGTGCATGGTGGCAAAATAACCTTGCGTCCTCGTCCAGGCTTGTTTACCACTGTTCCGGTTGTTTTAAACTTCTTAATGATTCCTCTGACAGTAGATATGGGCAGGTGCAGGCGAGTGGCTATTTTCTTGTAGCCATTGCCTGACTTGTGAAGGTCGACACACATCTGCCTTACTTGAATGGTGTGTTCCTTTGTCTTTCCCATGTTGAGGAGTGGATAAGAGAAATGGCCTCTGTCTCACGTCATATTTATACCCCAGGGAAACAGGAAGTGATGAATTACTAATTAAATGTTCCTAGATACTCTGATCAACTTTGTAAACTACTGTAGAAATGACAGAAATACTTCAATTTATTTCCTAGGAATTGTTAGGGGTCCCAATAATTGTGGAACAGGTGATTTTATGAAAAATAATTATTTCTTAGTCAGGGATTTTTTTTCCCTTAAAATTCACTTGAGTTGAAGGTTACCTTTTTCTACAATTTTCAGTGTGAGAGTATGCTTCTGCAATAAAAATTGAATTTATTTTAAGGCTTTTTACACGTCTTAACCCGGGGTGCCAATAATTATGGAGGGCGCTGTATTTGTTAGTGTTAGTGTAACCTGCACTAAAGCTATATATATACATATATATATATATAAATCTATATATTCTGCAGGAGTGCCTCTTCCTCTGAACTACTAAAGTTTTTTTTCTCTTTACCGACTGCGCTCCAATTGATTTACTTTTTGATTTGGACATTTTGTTGTTGCTGTTTCCTCTGTATGACATCTGTGCCTGCGCACGGCCTTGCAGTTTCGTGTCCTTTTATGGGCATTGATGGACGGTTACCTATGCTAATCATATGTTAATTAGGCTCAACTGGCACGCGCTCTCAGTTTACGACACAGCTGCGAACAATTCTGCAGTTTAAGAACACGTTGATGAATCCGAAGTAGAGATTTCTTAAGAACCTTCTGAAGAACACCGTAAGAAAGTATCTAAGAAGATTCTTAAGAAGTTATTGGTGAATGAGGTCCAACCTTGGCAAAACCATCAGCGCTGACGGGTGTTTGCTTTGAAACCAAATGTTGGTGTTTCGGCACACTCAAAATGAATTTTAAACACAGAAAACAGGGTTTTTTGAGTGAGGTCTGGTGTTTGGAGGGTGTTTGCTTTGAAACCCAATGTTGGTGTTTTGGCACACTCAAAATTAATTTTAAACACAAAAAACAGGTTTTCTTTCAACTCAGGAAGTTTACTGTTGTTCCTGTCGAAGTGCAACATACCATAAACTCTAAATCAATTAAAAGAATCTCCAGGGTATAATAATCAAAATATAGCCTATGATAGGAATAAGCGGGTATAGAAAATGAATGAATGAATGAATAGCCTATGACCAGAAATGATTTTTGCATTACATTTTGTTGTTGTTACGCAGTTAATAGAAATTTCAAATGGAATGTGTGAAATGTATTTCTATTGTTTATGCTTTCATGTCCCGGGCAATCTCGTCGCTGACTTGTAGGCCCACACACTCACCGAGGAACACATCTCCTGTGCCTCACCGAGGGGAATGGGAAGTGTATCATTTTCGCGTTGAACAGTGTCCAACGCAGGATCGCCGCTCATTCGTTATCGTCCACATTTATGTCAGTCAACATAAAAAAATACAGATATGCAGGAAACCTATACAGAATTTTTTTTTTTTATAATTACAACTCACATACATGCAGGATCACATGACTACAGTGTAATTGTTAGAAATGGTTCATAATTATGAATGAATGACTTATCCAGTACACTAAATGCTGTTTCCATACTAATGCCAACGGTTATTAAGGCGGGGCGCAGCATCGTGGTTAAAGCACTAGATTCAACATTAAAGACATTCATGTTCGCACCCATGCAAGAACGCAGTTCATGTGTGTGCGGTACTTGGCCTTTCCCAAAGGACATTCGTACCTTGAGTATTTCAGTCTAAAAATATGTACATACGTATCTGATCGTTGTAAAGTACGGACGGCAGTCTCGGAGCAACTTTATTAGATTTAGGTACTGAAAGTACTCAGTAACATTTAAGGTTGGGAATAGAACTGGGGTCCGGCCATAGACTGTGTAAAAAGATGGACGAAGCAACCATGATGTCACCCACTGATTTCAGTGTACCATTTAGGAAGCCTGGATTTTGGCACTTTGTACTGCACTATTTTGTCATTTTGAAACTGGGTGTTATTCCTATTGGAATTGGAGCGTGAATTGAAGATCCAGGGAGGAGTGAAGGGTGAATCTAAGGGTGGATCTGACCTTATCTGGCGAGGACCAGAGAATAGCCACGCCTCAAAAGCATATCAGGCTTTATCCTTTGTTCTAGTCCATTTGGGGCTATAATTTACAATATTGAACATCATGATATATTGGAGGAGACTTGAAACTCGCGATAGATACCATAAAATAATGTGGAAAATCATTATTCAAATAACAAATCAGGTGGGAAAGTAAGGTCATTTCCTCATAGACATCTATAGCATTGAACTTCTTTCTGCAACTACCGAAGTCGCCATCTGCTGGCCACAAAATAGAATGCAATTTTTTGAGATTATCGCATTGGCTTCACTTTTCAGACCCAGGTGCTGCGTCCAACCTTTTAGAAAGTCTATGGGTCAGGGTGAGGTTTAGGCTCGAAAACAACTCAGTTATGTTTAACTACTTGGTTATGTTCAGGTCAGGTATGGTCAGGATTACGGTCAAGGTGAGGTTTAGTCATCGATATTACTTGGTTTGGTTCAGACACCAAAACTACTTGGTGAAGTTTGGGGGTCGGACCGGGTTTGCCATTACAGGTACAAAAAAAACAATAATAATAATAATAATTTCACTAGTGCTTGCGCTAATAGCCGAGTGGAAACGCAGTGGTTTGAGCGACTGACTCGTGTGTGAAGAATATGGGTATCAACAACCTGAAACAATTAGACCTATTTTCTAACCAGACAGACAAGTAACATCTAAGTTGACCCCAGGATTTTTTTGAATTTGGACATGAGCTGAAACTTGTTGGAGACACTTCGTTCTTTAACCATACCCGCTTTAGAGTGACTAATGATATACATTGTTCGGCATAATTTAAAACCAGATATTTAACTGTCTAATTTTTAGAGGTCACTTAAATTAACTTCTTTATTCATGTAATTTGGTTGTAATCACATCTGGAAAGCCATAAGACCTCTGCATTCGCTTGGCTAGTTAATGTTCCCCTCTGGGGCCAATGTTGGTATTTTGTTCATTCCCTATAAAGCTCAAAAGAAATATGGAATCACGTTTTTTTTTTTGGTTATAAGACTCTGCATATTGTCTGCATGGCTTCTTGTATGTTCATCTTGAGTTCTGCGGAATGCTCTTCTGAATGGCTGTTTTATAACAGAAGCAGTGAGGAAATTGTCACAAATGAATTAGAGAAACACAAAACTCTGCAGACTCACAGCACTCATTAAATGGACCCTGATTTTGTCCAAAGTATATTTTGCCACAAAGACAATGTGACATATGCAACTGACTTAGTAGTCAGTTTGCAGTAGTCAGATTTCTATTTTATTCAATTAATTGAGCAATTTTTTTTCTTCCAAATTGGCAATTTATGCAATTTGCAAATTTGAAATGACCTACAGGTGAGCAGTGATCTGGAGTGTTTCATGTGAATCTCTGCGAAGGATCAGGTCTTTATAAAATGTTTTCCTTCAGGTTTGCCAAGAATGTCAAAGGTATAAATATCTACCTTCTTTGCAAAAAGTTGATTTGTCCATTATGTTGCATTACCCAATGCAGAAACATCGCAAGATTGATGACCTGTCTGGAATTCATAGTAATGAGCCAAGTTTCACAGTGTCTTGTAACCTTCCCTATTTTGAAAGGGAGTATTGCTGCAAAATTTTCTCAAGCATTGGATATTGTACAAAGCACGTGTGTAGAATTCATATAAATATGCTCTCTGATAAATTCCCTGATACTAGTATTTGAAACCTTGAGATTAGATGTCCAACATGTGATCATCATCAAAAAGTGGAGAATTTGAGAGCACTGACCTCACATTATGATGCACACTGCAGAAAGTCAATTTATTGTTTGTGTGATGAAACACAGTAATGTAACTTTTGAAGTATACCCTTCATACACTTTTCATATAAGCAGACATCACAGATGTCTCCTCATTAAAAGATGAACTGAAAGAGAATATTGAAACATATTTGCCAAACACTGCTCATGATGTACAATGCAGTGGCTGTAATGAGAGTGATGACTATGGAGCAAGAAGTACAAGGTATGACGTTACACGAAGCTTGACAATCACTTTTCTAAAGTAGCAGGAAGTTAGTATGCTTGGTTCTAGCTCAATACAAACTATAATTGAGGATTACACCAATTCTGTTGATGTGTCTGATGAACACACACTGACTGAAGTAGTAAAGACTTGTGAAAAACATGAAATTGACAGTGAAGTTTTGGGGGAAATTTGTGAATCTCTGCACCATAATATTTTACGACAAAGCTTGAAAAAACTGTCCATGCTGTGGAAAAGAAACAAATGCTATGAAACTATTTTCTCCTGTTTAGCCTATTGAGTACAAATTTGGAGTTGCGATGAAAAACAGAACATTTATATACAGTGGGCTCCAAAACTACTGGCACCCTTGACTGGTAATGCACAAACAATAATTTAAAAAAAAAACAATAATTATTGAGAAACGGAATATACCAACATGAGTGAAATATACTTTGTTTCAGTGGAAACAACCAAAATCATAACCATTTCATGTCAAATAAATTTCAACAAAATCAAGGTTTCTTAATAATTGGCACCTGTAATGTGGAAAAAAAAAAAGGCCACTAGATGGCAGTATTGACATTTTTTTTTTGTTAAGCCCAGTCTGGAGCTAGGTTTTGGGGCATGCCCCGGGCATGCCTCAGAGGGGGCTGGAAAAGAGTATATAAGGAGGAAAATTGAGAGTGAAAAGTAGCAGGAGAAATTGCAAGGAGAAATTGTGGAAGGATACATTTGACCAGACCTGTCACTCTTTTCAAGACCTGTGAAGCTTTTTGTGGATTTTTGCCTGTGTTGGAGCATTTTCCTGTCCCAGGACATCGCAACACAGCAGCCCATCTCAATTACCAGGGGACTGTAAATATCTCTTTTTTTTTTTTAATTTCAATTTTGGTCAGTAGGGTAGATTGTAGATTAGTTCGAAGTGTTTGTTTAATTAAATCTGTTGAAGTTTAAGAATTTTGTCTGTCATCCCTTGCTGTCCGTGACGTCATAACAAATTGACGCCATAACAAATTGGGGCCATAACAAAGTGGGGGCTCGGGTCCGGGATAGACTATTGTGTGAGTCATTTATTGAAAATCTAAAATTTCAAATTGTGTAATTGTTTTTTGAATTTTCCTAGATATAAATTGACAGATCAACAGCAGTGGATGATTTCTTGGCATCACCAACCGTAGAGGTTTTGAAGTCTTTTAAAAAGACAGAACTGGTAGAAATATGCAGACAGTTAGAGCTGACAGATGTAAAACCAGCCATGCGAAAAGCAAGACTGGCTAGAAAGATTGTTGAATATTACATTGATGAAAATGTGTTTGCACCAGGAGATCTGGAACAGTTTCCAGTGGAAAATCCAAATGTAGAAATGGAACTTAAATTAAAAATGCTGGAGATTGAAAGGGAGGAAAAAGAAAAACAACGAGAGTTTGAGAGAGCAGAAAGAGAGAAACAAAGGCAGTTTGAGTTAGAAAAATTAGCAAGAGAAGAGAAAAAGAAAGAGAGAAAGAGGAAAGAGCAGAAAGAGAGAGACAGAGACAGAGAGATTTCGAATTAGAAAAATTAGACAGGGAAGAAAGGCTCCAAATGGAGCAACTAAAAATTAAATGCAAGCTGAAAACAAATTTTGTGCTAGCCAGGAGGTAAAGCTGGTGCCTCCGTTCTCAGAGAAGGAGGTTGGTAAGTATTTCCAGTGCTCTGAGAAGGTAGCTAAGAGTTGTCAGTGGCCAAAGGAACACTGGCCTCTGATGTTGCAAACTGTCCTCAAGGGTAAAGCTCAACAAGCCTATTCGGCTTTGTCTGCAGATGATTCCTCTGATTATGAGGTTGTCAAAAAGGTTATTTTGACAGCTTATGAGTTGGTTCCAGAGGCTTACCGACAGAAATTCAGAGGTCTGAAGAAATCGGACAATCAGACTTATGTGGAATTTGCTAACGGGAAGAAGGTTTGCTTTGAGCGCTGGTGTACTTCTATGGAGGTCAAGGATGATTTCAACTCACTAAAAGAGATGGTGTTAGTTGAAGAATTCAGGAGCTGTGTTAAGGATGATATTAAGACCTACCTTAATGAGAAGCAAGCGCTGAATTTGCAATCAGCTGCCAAGTTTGCAGACGAATATGTTCTCACACATAAGTCCAAATTTCAGTCTAGCAGTAACAATAGATGGTCCCAATTTCAGAAGAAAGGTAACGGTGATACCCAAGATTCCTCACCCAAAGACAAAGACAAATCTGGTGATGGTGCTCAGAAATCCAGTCAAAGGTCTGATCAAAGTGTGAAAGCTGACAGTGACAAAAGTGGTCTAGTTTGCAATTATTGCAAGAAATCTGGTCATGTTACAACTAACTGTTGGTTCCTTAAAGCTAAGAAAGAAAAAGAAAAGGATACCAGACCCAATGCCTTTGTGAAGACAAGGTTAGAAACCCCTGTAGTAGATGACCGATCTGCTAAATTGCCTGCTCCTTGTGAGGCTAAGAAGCCTGATACTGCTGACTTTGTGAGGGAGGAATTTCTTCCATTTGTGTCAGAGGGATTTGTGGCTCTGAATGAGCATTCTCCTCCTGTCCCCATATATATCCTAAGGGATACCGGAGCTTCTCAGTCACTTTTGTTGATGGGCTCCTCGGAGTTACGTGATGAGACCGCTTCTGGGGATTTCATACTTGTACAAGGTATTGAAGGGAGGACTGTAACTGTACCCCTGCACTCTGTATTCTTGAAGTCAGATTTAGTTATAGGACAGGTAAAGGTGGGACTTATGTCAAGTCTACCTATCAAGGGTGTTTCTCTGTTGCTAGGCAATGAACTGGCTGGGGGCAATGTAGTTCCCCCTGTTCATCTTACTTCACAGCCGAGCACTGAAGATGGTGATGAAGACCCTTCTCTGTATCCTTCCTGTGCAGTGACTCGTGCTATGGTCAAGAAGGCTCAAGAAGATGATGATGTGGTGCCGTCCAGCACATTGAATAGTCATGACTCAGGTGGTTCGCCTCATGACTCTGTTCAGCCTACTATGGTTTCTCCGTTTGAGGACTTATCGGACACTTTTATCAGTTCTCTGTTCAGCCAGCCAGATTGGTCTGGTGATTCTGATGTGTCTGGAGACTTGTCTCTGTCCAGAAAGCGGTTGATTCAGGAGCAAACCAATGATCCTGAAATTTGTGTACTAAAGAAGAGAGCCCTTCCTGATGAAGAAATAGACGCAGTTCCAGTTGGGTATTATCTCAAGGATGGAGTGTTGATGCGGAAGTGGCGCCCTCCTGATATCCCTGCCAATGCAGATTGGGCAGTGGTCAATCAAATTGTTGTTCCGACAGTCTACAGGAATGAGATCTTAACAATGGCTCATAGTTTGCCTTTAGGAGGTCATCTTGGTGTTAACAAGACTGTTGACAAGATCATGAAACACTTCTTCTGGCCTGGACTTCGGAAAGATGTTTCCAACTTTTGCAAAACCTGTCACACTTGTCAGGTAGTTGGAAAACACCAGTTAGACCCACCTGTAGCTCCATTGCAGCCTATCCCAGCATTTGGGGAGCCCTTCTCCAAAGTCATTGTTGATTGTGTTGGTCCATTACCCAAGACTAGATCTGGAAATCAGTACTTGTTGACAATCATGTGTGCATCTACCAGATTCCCTGAGGCCTTACCTCTACGCAACATCAAGGCAACTGCAATCTCGAAGGCTTTGATAAAGTTCTTCTCGTTGTTTGGCCTTCCCAGGGAAATTCAGTCAGATCAAGCTAGCAATTTCACTTCCGAATTGTTTCAGCAGGTTGTGTATGAACTAGGTGCGAAGCAGATTCTTTCCAGTGCCTATCATCCAGAGAATCAGGGTGCCTTAGAGCGGTTTCATTCCACTCTCAAGACAATGATGAGGACTTATTGTTATGACCCATGAGAAAGACTGGGATGGTGTTCATTTGCTGTTGTTTGCAGCTAGAGAAGCAGTGCAGGAGTCTACTGGATTCAGTCCGTTTGAGCTAGTGTTTGGCCATGAAGTGAGAGGACCTTTGCTATTGTTGAGTGAACAATGGCAAGAGAAAGAGCCGCATATCAGTCTGTTAGACTATGTTAGCAAGTTCAAGGAAAGACTGCGTGCAGCTTGTGACCTGGCCAAAGAGAACTTGAAATCAAGTCAGGGAAAAATGAAAACTTGGTATGATCATAAGGCTAGAAGCCGTGAGTTTAAACCAGGAGACAAGGTCCTTGTGTTGTTTCCCTTGCAGTCCAATCCATTGCAGGCTAGATTTCATGGTCCTTATGAAATTCTGACAAAACTCAATGATCTCAATTACATTGTGAAGACTCCAGATAGGAGAAAGCCAAAACAGTTGTGTCACATTAACATGCTGAAGCCTTATCATGATAGGAATGCTAGGGTTGCCGCTGTCACTTCAGATCCTCCTATGACCGAGACTTGTGAAGATGAGGGGGAGTTTCAAGATGATGAACCTAGAATTAAAGCTGAAGTTCTTTCATGTAAATTGTCAAATTCTGAAGTGTTGCAAAATCTTGATGTAAAACTCCAGAACTTAGAACCCTCACAGAAAGATCAGTTTGAGAGGTTGATCAAGAAATATAAAGATCTATTTCCTGATGTTCCAAAGAGAGTTTCTATAGCCTCTCATGATGTAGATGTTGGTGATGCTAAACCAATAAAACAGCATCCGTACCGGATGAATCCTGAAAAGAGAAAGAATGCTGAGAAAGAGGTTGAGTACATGTTAGAACATGATATTATCAGACCCTCTAACTCAGATTGGAGTTCACCCTGTGTTCTAGTTCCAAAACCTGATGGAAGTACTAGATTCTGTACAGATTATCACAAAGTCAATGCTGTAACTAGAACTGATGTGTTTCCAATACCTAGGATTGATGATTGTATCAATAGAGTAGGGCAAGCAAAGTTTCTGACCAAGATTGATTTATTGAAGGGTTATTGGTGTGTGCCTTTAACTGAGAGGGCCAAGAGCATCTCTGCTTTTGCCACACCATCTGGGTTATACCAGTAAGACGCAAATGTCGCCAAACACATGTCGCTAAATACACTATCGTCTGGCCTATTCTTATAGCGATCCACAACGCTGGTCATCCGTATGTCGTCCTCGTTTAACTCCTTAGATGTAGCCTTTTTCCTCAACACATTTAACGGTAGACTCATCTTCACTACATTGTCCCCGGTCGGTACAAAAACAACTTTCCTTGAACATTCTTTCAGATGTAAATTAGTTACCCAATATACAGCCTCTTGAGCGCAAACATCTCTGTTATGGAGATAAACACTACCTAACTTTATTAATGCCTCCCTTGCACTTATGTTTCCATCCTTTGACGCCTCTTCACGAGCATTTGCTAACAATAATCCCATCTCCCTTTCCACCTTTGAAATATAAGAAATTATGTACACTATACACACATATGCATTAACTACATATTGGATATCCATACTAGCATTCCATGCTTTCAACAAGTGCTTACTGTATTGATTGACCCAAACCTCATTAACCTCCCTTTTCAAAACGACGTGTGTACTGCGACCAAACAGTTTGTATGCTGCTTCAAATGCTGTCCGATTAATACCTAAACTGGAAAACAACTGTTCTACACTGTCATAGTTACGGTTTTCATTTGAAAGAGCTTTTTTGATAGCTGTCAATATATCTGACGCATGTTTTTTTGTCTATTTCATCTGACACCTTCTGACCCAGATTTTTACACTTACAATGTGTAATTGTATCTGTTCTATCAACCTTGCACTTGCACTCTTTTTTGTTGTTCTCACTAATGTCACAACATACAAATGTTCGAGCAGATGCAGGCCTCGGAAAATTAAAGCGACAGTTTTTTTCTTTTTACAAGATTTTGAATGACGCTTTGAATGCTGCTGCACCAATGTCACCATTTCTAATAATTTCTCATCATCCGAAGGCAATTCGCATGTAACGTACTCATCAATAAACCGAACAACCTCTTCCTCGGTGTTTACATCAATACGCGGGGTATTCTCAATCCAAAACAAGCAATGGACATGTGGTGAACCGCGTTGCTGAAATTCCACTCGATAAAAGTAATCTACTATTTTCCCTATCGGATGCGACGGAAACATGAGCACCTACCTCAAAAAGCAATGCCATCGAAAATCAAACATTCTCGCCGCAGTGGCAGGATTACGACGCAATAGGTCACATCGGTCTGCCCACTCTAACTGTTCAAACGTGTCGGTTCTCCCTTGCTCTTTCAAAATACAGTTCAGAAGATTTGGCTAACGCAAATCTGCAGAAGAAAATGAACAGAACCAAGTCGGGACACCAAGCTGACGCACACAAGCTAAAAGGTCACGCTGTGCTCCCTGCCCAAATGCCAGGGTGCCTCTAATAGGCCTAAGAAAATGAAACCCGTCATCAAATTCTAACAGCTTTTTCAACTACTCCTCGTCCTTCAACAGATCGTTACCGGCCCTTTTGGATGCATGACCTCCTTTACTTTTACGCAGAGCTATGGAGACATTTGACACGATCTGTTCAAGCTCGGACATGTATTGGGCAAAAAAGATGTATTCTACATTCCGCGCAAACCTGCCATCCGCATTAAGAATCCAATTATTGAAGTAACGTGACATAGTTAATTTATACTTTCTATTCTCATGGTAGGTATTAAAGCCGAGTGGAAACAAAACTGGAAAACATTTGGCTTCATTTGATTTATCGGAAAACAATTTAACTGGGTTATTCCCTTCTGCTGGTGCCACATTCAATATACCGTCCAAATACTGATCTAGCGCTTCCTGACCAATATCTACAGGCATGAGACACGTATCTTGGAACATACAATGCTGCTGATTATCGTGCAAAAGCTCGTCTTCACCAGCATCGGCCAATTCATCACATTCTTCAGTAGTGTCACTCTTTTCTAAAACCTCATTCCGTTGTTCTTTACACAACTCATTTAGCCACGTCTCATTAAACTCTACATCCTTATAATGCACATTTGTTTGTTTTAAATACTGCAATGCTTTCTTAATGTGCACCGTGTCAACATACTGATATTCATAATGGCCTTTATAAGTTAACTTACGCTTTAATTTTACGGGCAATAAAGATCCCTCTGTACTACAGCGGGGCAATAAATTGCTAGTCTGCACTATATTTGCTGGAACACATGATACCGCCCATGTACCCCATTTTGCCCACCTTTAGACAGCGCCAACATTTTCATGAACGGTATATTAAGAGCGATCAAATGTTGTTCTACAGGATTTAAACTAGCTCACTCAGACGGAATAGGATGAACTACCAGACTGTTTGCTGTGCATTCAGGCAGTATTTCACCTTTATTAATCTTGTAATGACACATGCAACAAATCCACAACTGACCTCTACCTGTATCTAACCACTGACACGGCATCACGCAATCCTTACTGCATTTGTGTAAATATTATTCTGTAATGCATTTCTCTGCTATTGATGCTACCAGTTTATTTTTATTATAATCATCTCTTTTACAATTTAAAACTGAATGTCGAAACAACAGCCTGTGGCAAATGCAACAAACATAATCTGGTCCATCTTTCACTTTATTCAAGAATTGGTCCATAACAAAATCAAACTGCTTTTTCTTTTCTTTAATTTCTTGCCTCCTCAATCTGTTCCTTGCAATAACACGCTTCAAGTGGGCAGGATTTCTATGATATGTCATCTTACCTATTTCCCTCAATTTCTGCCTAAATATCACATTATACTTATATTTAATTCTGCTCATTTCCCTTACTTTATTCCTATGCAACGCATTGCTCTTTTATTTACTTTTACTCATTTCTCTTACTTTATTCCTATGCAACGCATTGCTCTTGCATTTACTTTTACTCATTTCCTTCTTTTTCTCTCTATGCAAAACACTGTTCTTGTATTTACTTCTACTCGCTTCCTTTAATTTATTCCTATGCAACACATTGCTCTTGTATTTACTTTTACTCATTTCCCTTACTTTATTCCTATGCAACGCATTGCTCTTGTATTTACTTTTACTCATTTCCCTTACTTTATTCCTATGCAACACATTGCTCTTGTATTTACTTTTACTCATTTCCCTTACTTTATTCCTATGCAACGCATTGCTCTTGTATTTACTTTTACTCATTTCCCTTACTTTATTCCTATGCAACGCATTGCTCTTGTATTTACTTTTACTCATTTCCCTTACTTTATTCCTATGCAACGCATTGCTCTTGTATTTACTTTTACTCATTTCCTTCTTCTTCTCTCTATGCAAAACACTGTTCTTGAATTTACTTCTACTCGCTTCCTTTAATTTATTCCTATGCAACGCTTTGCTCTTCTATTTAGTTTTACTCATTTCCCTTACTTTATTCCTATGCAACGCATAGCTCTTGTATTTACTTATGTTCCTTTCCTTATGTCTCTGTCTATACAAAACATTTTCATCATAATGCCTTTTAACCCTTTCTAACATTTTTGCTTTCAAATACTTGGACAAACATTCATCACCAGAACTACCAGTATTTTTATTACCATGTGTCCGTTTTGTTGACCTGCTGTCTACATAAACGATACTACCTTTTCTGCCTAGTTTGTGGTCTAAGATTGTACTCACCAGCCGAATCAACTTTGCAGTAACCGTAACACGGCATCTGAGGCTTCTTAACGCAAACAACTCTTTCATAATGGTTGCTGTTACGATTTTCTAAATATATTCCCTGGTCAGACAACTGGCTATACTTACAACTATATTCGAGCCAGCGATTATTAAAGTACGGGTAGATATTTACTCCGAAACAATCTGCCGCCGCTTGAATCTCCATTTCGGTCGCCCATGTACATACACGCCTCATTTTTGATTTTCTAAGGTATTCTGACATTGACGAATACTCTCTTCTCAAAATACTATTATAAGCCACAGCATTGTTTTGTAATTGCTTAACTACTGCATTTCTAATTTTTTGATGATACTTTTGTGTTCTGCACACAGCTTGACTAACTGCTCTAAAGAAACAATTTCCATCATCTTTTATTTTCTCATTCCTACACGGGGTGCCTAACTCACCGACAGCTGTATCAACTCTAGCCTGTCTCTCTGACTCTACCTTCAGCTGTTGACATATAACCTGTGCAACTTCATCACTAAGGGGATTAAACTGCAGATCTTTACTTTTGACCTCACTGACGAACGCAACATCCGAGTCAACTTCTGTCACATCACTAATCTTAATCTTTTTTGGTTTAAACGTGCCCGCTGGCATTTTACGCTTTTCACCTTGCTGACTTTGGCTAATGCTGTTGGCAAAACACCATGTTTTTTAGCTATGTTAACGGAGTTACTCTCTGGAGTTTTCAGAATTATGCTGGCACCAGCAGATTTGTGAACAACCCGAACACCAGCAAGCTCAAATGGCTTTTCAGTCTCTTTAAACGTGGACGCAAACCTCTGTAAGTGATCATAAAGTTGTTCAAAACTGCTGAAATGAACAACGCTCTTCCCTGTTCCATCTACCATCCCATCAGCACCGCGTGCATGGGAGTCAACCACCGCATAATGTCGAGCAGTTTTTATGATTGCACATGTGGTGTCCAACAATGTCAGCAAACGTGTCATATCTGCTGCACATCTTTTCTAAACCGTCTCTCAAGGTTGTCACCAGGCCCGATTGAATAAACTCCTCATCTAACTCAACTGAATCAACAAATCCACAAGAAAAGTCAGCGTACTCAAACTCAAAGGTGTGTCCATCAATTACTGACTGTGGGGGCAAGTCAGGAACACACAACATTCTATATCTGCCCCTCACCCTGCCACTGTCCGAAAGAGACATGTACAACTGATCACCTACAACCAAAACCTCATCCAGATCACGTGTCTGCCAGGAAAGCACGCTCTCCGCTGTATGCTTCGCGAGCGCCGCCAAACTTATTGCCATACACTGAAGTCCTCCCTGTTCAAATCGCTGGTCTCCCTGATGGAATGAGCCCTGAATAGACCTTACATACCTGCCTACCTCAACACTGCCAGGCATAGAAATGAAATCAGTACGACATTCGACAATTCTTGGCGTGTCCCCCACCACCTAAAATAGAAGGAAAGATATCCAGCAAACAGTCATTATCTTCATGTGGAGAAATTTGGCCAGACCACCAGTAGTAATACAGTGTAATTTGTTGTCATTTTGTTAAATCTGACATGATACACTTGATACAACCTAAACTATATTGAAACTATCAAATGACCTAATATAAAAGTCTTTTGAATGTTATATGAGCCCCTAAGAGCCATACTGGGCCAACCCATGTTGGGGAACTTTTGAGAAAATGGGACTCAAAGTTGCCAGCTTCCTGCGTCATCTAGAGTATCTGGGAACTAGAAACACTGCTTCTGTTCAAAACTCAAGATATGTACAGTTACGTAGTGCACTTCTTATGCAGGTTTTGGATGCCCTTCTGTTTCATTTAAAGTGAAAGGTACCTCCTTCTGAAGAGGAACCATCATCTTCTGATTGATTTGGGTCAAACTCTGGGTCTCCATTATCTTCCACTTCACCATCATCATCAATCATAGCAAGCAATTCCTCATCAGTGCGATACCTAGCCGCCATGTTTACATTGAATTATGGAAAAGTTGTGGGATGGTCCACTATGACTAAGGCAGTGCATTGCATATTTACAGTGGCAGAGAGGACGTTTGCTTACATGAACAATCCATGTGGGCAGATTGGGTTGGCTCGTTTAGGAAATGTAGATCTCAGTTTTCTGCACATGCTGACTACCTCAACTCAATTCCGCCAAAAGTGCGGGATGGCCCGGTATGGTTCTTAGGGGCTCATATCCAATTTGTCACGGAATGACATTGAAAGAACTTGCACTAACCTCCTGGACACCGGCAGACACCAGGCTTGGTGTGACCTCGGCCTACAAAATTTGAGACAAAGAAAAAAGAAAAGACATTGAATAAACCAAGTATGACCACGATAATTAGAATTTCTCACAATTGTCAACCAATACTATGATACAATTAACCCAATTACACTAAAAAAAAAAGAAAAACTAACAAACGAAACTACCTATCGACCTGATGTAACACATTTGAAGGGTTTTTTGTAATGCATTTACAACAACATTGAAAGAACTTGCACTAACCTCCTCCTGGACACTGGCAGACGACACCAGGCTTGGTGTTGCCTCAGCCTGCAAAGAAAAAAACAAAACAAAACAATCTGCATTAACCAAATGCCAGTATTGCATCATTTCTCACAATTGTACAAATGTCAAGTAAAAACTTTAAATGTTTATTTCACAGCAATTTAAAGTCTTCTCATAAACTACACATGAATGGCTTTGCATGCAACATTCAAGTGTGAAATTTGTGTGATGTGCTTCGGCTTAATAGCACCAACCAGCTCCTCCGCCACCACAGCGAATGCAGGCACCTCCAGGGATGGAGGAGCTGCAACCTACAAGAAAAAAAACAACTATGAACATGGGGCAAACAATGCATTAATAAAGACACCGATTACAGTTAATCAATATTTGTGGAATATTTTTCAAAATTGCCCCAACCTGCTCCTGAACCTCCACCTTCACAGGACTGGCAGACACCAAAGCGCTTGGTGTTGCCCCTACCTGGGGAGGAAAAAAAAAAATCATGTCTTTTTTTCCCCCTACTGCTCTGCAGTTTTACCAGATACTACAGACATGTTACGCAGTCATTACTGTCAGTTTACTAAAGTTGCACAACAAACACTTTGCAGTAAGTCAAAATTGCATTAAAAAAGACAAACCTGCTTCTTTGCGCGGGGTTTGCAGGGTGCAGGTCTACGTCCGCGCTGCTCCACCTGAGGCTTCTAAAGAAAGAAGAGCAATATTTACTTTTAGTAAATTGCATATCATGTATGACCCCTGTCAGAAAATATGAGTATTCTTGACTATTACTCATTTCTAATAAGTGAAAAGGGAAGGATAAAAAAAATTGTTCCAATTGCCTTTCGGGTCTGTGGAACAGCTGTGCTGACCACAGGACTAGACAGCTGCGATGGACTGACCCGATCCATCGCATCCAGCATAGCACCGCTGAACCAAACAGGATTCACAGGGATGGAACACTCCTGCATCACAACCTCCGTTCCATCCGCCTATGAAAAACATAAATGCTAACTTTAACACTCATCAAAATACAAACTGCACATATAATAAGCTCTAACTGTTCAGTTGAAAATGCATCTGAAATTTAACAAACCGTCACATGAACCACCTCTCCTTCTTGGGGATTGCACAAGCTCCCCAGGGTGGTTCCTCTGTAATGACAAAAAGCATAGTTTGTATTACACATACAGTATATCCACTTGCCACTACCACAGTAAACTGCTGAAGATATACCAGACCATTTAAGTGCGATTACCTTCCTGCCTGGTCCGAGGGTCTCAAAGCCTTCTCCATCGCGGATAGGCTGTCGGGGAACGGAGACCTCCCCCTTCACAACAATTTGTGGAGTGATGGTCTGAGGTGGTGTCCTGGGATGGACCTGTGCAGGGGGGGCTGCTGCAGCCTCCAGGGTCTAATAAATAGACAAAATATTATGTTAATAGCATTTCATCAAATATAAACTACTACATGCTTCACAGTTGCAACTTGGAAAATACAATCATAGGCTACACAGTAAACATTCACATACAAACACACGACAAATAAAGTATTTACAAAAAAAGATTACCAGATAAGCAGCCATCCACAGGCACTGCACAAGGATCTCCATCCCAAAAATGTCACTCAGATGGACCTGCAGAAGTAAAGAAAGTTTATTTAGAAAACAAAAGTTAACATGAATCCATTATTCTCTACACTTGTCAAAAAAAATGTCTACCAACATTTCTTACATATGACATTTAAACACAACATATTCTACTTACACCATCTCTGCTCCACAGCTCCAGTCGATCCAAAGGAAAACACTCGGTGGAAAAATGAAAGAACTTCACCCCTTTACAAAACAAAGAAAAACAGACTAAAATAAAAACTCATGAATTTTACATGTTTAGACCATATACAACCCCAATTCCAAAATAGTTGGGATAAAGTGTAAACTGTGAATAAAATCAAAACGCTATGACTTTGAAATCACACCAGCCAGTATTTTATTCACAATAGAACAGAGATAACATAGCAAATGTTGAAACTGAGAAATTTTACCATTTTATCCACAGAATGGGATCATTTTAAATTTGATGGCTGCTGCAGGTCTCAAAAAAGTTGGTACAGGGGCCTGTTTACCATGGTGTAGCATCCCTCTTCTTTTTAACGCAGAGTGGAGGCGTCTGGGCATTGAGGAGACAAGTTTCTTGAGTTTAGCCATTGGAATTTGATCCCACTCTTGTTTAATTCAAGCTTCCAGCTGCTGTAGAGTTTTGGGTCTCCTTTGATGCACTTTTCATTTAATTATGCGCCAAATGTCCTCAATCGGTGAAAGATCAGGACTGCAGGCAGGCCAGTTCAGCACACGGACTCTTCTACAAAGCCATGCTGTTGTAATAGCTGCAGTATGTGGTTTTGCATTGTCCTGCTGAAATACACAAGGCCTTCCCTGGAATAGATGTCGTCTGGATAGGAGCATATGTTGCTCTAAAACCTTTATATACCTTTCAGCATTCATGGTGCTTTTTAAAACATGCAAGTGTCCCACACCATATGCACTAATGCAACCCCATACCATCAGAGATGCTGGCTTTTGAACTGAATGCTAATAACAGGAGGGGTGGTCTTTCTCCTCTTTAGCCCGGAGGACATAACGCCCATGATTTCCAACAAGAATGTCCCTTTAGGACGCTTTGCTACAGTCCATTTTAAATGAGCCTTGGCCTGCAGAACACGGTGGCGCTTCTGGATCATGCTCATCAATGGCTTCCTTTTTGAATGATAGAGTTTTAGGTGGCATCTGTGGATGGCACGGCAGACTGTTTTCAGACAGTGGTTTTTTGAAGTATTCCTGGGCCCATTAAGTAATGTCAATGATTACTTGCTAAATGTTCTTTCAGCTGATTCTCTTATATATCAATAGCTTTTTCAGCCCCCTTTTTTTTTGTCTGTGTCCCAACTTTTCTGAGACCTGGTGCAGCCAGAAAATTTGAAATGAGCTCATTTTGTGGATAAAAATGTAAATGTCTCAGTTTTTACATTAGGAATTTTATCCGTGTTTTATTGTAAATAACATATTGGCTCATGTGATCTGAAAGTCATTGTGTTTTGATTTCATTCACAATTTACACTTCGTCCCAACTATTTCGAAATTGGGGTTGTATATTATATAACAATAGTTTTGAGACGTATCCATTCGAACTGCCACACGGTGGAATTCCTGCCGGAAGAGCTCCTGCTGGGCCACAGGGATGGTCAGACGTGGTGGAAAGTCTGTCACGTAGACCTAAACAAAACAATAATGTCTCATTAAAAAAAATCTTCTCAAAATATCATCCCCTTAAGAAAAAAAAAAAAAAAAAAACTTTTATGTAATTGTCTGAACTGTTGTAAAAACTAATGAATTGTATAACAATTTAAACAAAGAAGAAAACAAAGCTAAACAAAGAAAACAATGAGTGTACCATGGGACAGTGATCCAGGGCACTCTGCAGGAGCAGGGCAAAGTCAACCCCAGCCTCTTCGACGGTCCGGCTCGCCATCAAGCAGTTGGTTGGGGAGGTGACACAGATGGCGTCAGGTGTGCGAGGAAGAACAGTCGCAAGCAGCTCTGTCCTCAACTGCCTTGCACACGCTCTGGGTGTCGAACTGACCCCAAGGGAGATGCCCCTTTGCCCTCCATCTGGCATCTTCACAATGCCATCTGCGATGCTTTGCAGATGGGAGTTACCAACAAGAAGCACAAACTGGAATGACATAAAGGATTTCTGTTTAAAATGAACAACTCTCATGATTAACAAGTATTTAGGGAGGAAGTCTAACAAAACCTTACCTGCTTCCTTTGGTCCTCTGCTGGAATGACCAACTTGTGCTGGCGTCCTGAGACACCCTTTGGCCATTCCCGCACCTTGTGCCGGTGCCCAGTCCCGTGACCTATAAAAAAAAAAAAAACAGGAAAAAACGAACATGGGATTTAATGTGTCAAACTTGGGTATTCATACTCTGCCTTGACAGCAATTACTCAACTTTAAGAAAGATGGTAAAAAAATGCATGGGGGGGATGTTTTTTGAATTTATGCAAGGAGAATATCTTACTGCCACATTAAACACTAAAAAAACTAGCAAAAAAAACTAAAACAAAAGGAAAAAAAAAAGCTTCTTACGCTCAAGGTTGTCATCACGAGCCCACTGCAGAGGAACGGTGACACGGCGCCGCGCACGTTCCTCTGCACGCAACTTAGCAGCCTCCGAACGACGGAAAGACTTCTTACGAGGCATCTACAAGTATAAAGGCACAACTGATTAATAACATTGCACAAATGTTAATTCTACATTTATTCCTCTAAAACAGCAGTTTAGAGAACCAGTTTTTATCATCATCATCATCCATTTGGAAATTT
Organism: Gymnothorax javanicus; assembly: GCA_029692085.1. Lineage (NCBI taxonomy): Eukaryota > Metazoa > Chordata > Actinopteri > Anguilliformes > Muraenidae > Gymnothorax > Gymnothorax javanicus. The sequence goes on from CM056197.1 coordinate 12,756,661, forward strand.
ATTTTTTTATATAACAGAATATGATAACAGAAGCTCAATGTTTACTACTTCCTGGAGTAATCCACACAGTTCCTTCAGATCTACACTTTAAAGACAACTATCAACAGAGTTTCTTCAGTGCCATTGTCTCCAATATCCATTTACACTAGGTGTATAATATGATTTACTGTGATAATGCTTCCTTTTTCGGGCCAAGTTCCTTTGAAGGCACTCCAAAGCTCTGTTTTTTTTTTTTTTTTTTTTCTGTAGTTGAAAGCAGGCCCTGGCCACTTACGCTGCTTCATTTCACTGTGATTTTGCCTGGCTTTTACTGCAAGTGGCTGCCTCAGAGGTGTATAGTAACGAAGTACATGTGCTTCGTTACAGTACTTAAGTAGTTTTTTTTTAATGAGGATTTGTACTTTACTTGAGTTTTTTTTTAAACCAGGACTTTTGCCTTTACTACATTTAAATCATAGAAAAGTATACTTTTACTTCGTTAATTTAACACTGGCCACTTTGTTACTCGTTACAAATTAAAATATGAATGCATTTCATCATTTAAGGATTTGACGAGTTTGAGAAGAACAACGGTGCTCGGCAGGGCATCTTAATGTGACAGGTAGGGCTTTAGGACCCTGTTAAAAGAGGCATCGCCCGGCACACCGCTGGCGTGAAAATGCGAGTGCTCTCGCGGTAGTTGAAAAAAAAACCCATTCTCCCGCGGTAGTTGCTAAAACCCCGTTTGTAATGAAGTGCGGCAGACAGTCCACGTTGCCGATGCTGGAAGCAGGGAGCGAACGAACCATTTAAGCTGCAGCAAATGTTTGAAATGTAAGTTCTGTGAACCTATAATGTGCTTACTAGTATTTTAATGCATTCAGGAAGTGATTTCATGTCTGGTAAAGTGTAGCCTGTGTAAGTATTTCTAGGCAAAGCCTTGAAATACAAACCCATCTTGTTAACCATAGGTGGTAGATGCATTGCGTGGAACTACTATGTAGATGGGCTACCCAGCATTGCACATTTTGTTTACATATTGTTTTTCATATGGTATTAATATTTTTTGTAAACATTGTTTTTTTTTTTTAGAGAATATATATGATCCTTAAGTGGTAGCAGTAGTGATACCAGCAGGGCCGGTTAGCACTAGGATCAAGGTGGGCATTTCTTTTAAAGTAAAGCTATACATTAAAGGTTATTGTTTTAATAGGTTACATATTGTATACTAAAGGCTTCTATGTGTGTGACAGATTGCTTGTGCCAATGCCATCTACTGGCAACCACTGTTTTTCCTAACCTAGAATTATCAAAAATGTTTTAAGAAGCAGCCATATTATCCAGTCCTGTATTTGGGAGGGGGGGTAGCGAGTACCAGTGATTTTCAGTTCAGTAAAGGCACGGTTGTATTCGGTGTGTACCAGTGTGCAGTGTATTATCAAGTTGTAGTGAACCACCGGTGTGTAGTGAATTATCAAGTTGCAGTGAACTACCAGTGTGCAGTGAATTATTAGGTTGTAGTGAACCACCGGTATGCAGTGAATTATCTAATTGCAGCGAACCGTCAGTGTGCAGTGAAACATCAGTGGACAGTGTTGTAGTGAAACCCTGACTGTGCAGGGGGATAACTGTTTCCTTCACCGTACTGTTTTGGGCTCTAGAAGCCCTCTTATGTGTGAGCCTTATCACTTTAGGTTGGGTTACTTGAGCATAGTACCTGGTTGTCTCTGCCCTCCTAAACACTTGGGTTCTGGTCAATATTTCACCTTGATGTACATGCTTACCGTGTTGGCAGAACTTTGATGTCATGGATTTGAGAGTGTCCCTTCACCCATCATTTTAGATCTGACTGAATAAATATTGTTATATTTTTCTATACCTCTGCCTCTGGGTCATTTATTTTATTGAGAGTGTTGTTTGGGGGATTTGTAACGGGGAAGCACAGCTTGCTCAGTCACATTAACCCCTTTGTGCAGATGTGACTGCCAGCGGACATGGAGCTGCACATTTACACACGCAGTTACACTATTATATCACGAGATGGCACCCCCGGATCAGTTATTGAATATACACAAGCAAGCCGAGCTTTCTCAACGGATTTTCAAAAAACTAATTTTCTCTATGGATTTGCACTGATCTCAAAAATGGTCCATGAGAAAACTCGGAAATCCGCGGAAAATTCTCATGCCTGTAAACTGAAACCAGCTGCTTTCTTAAAAGTCGAAGCTTCATCACAGCACCGAATGCACCTACGGCAACACTGGCCATCTGTTTGAGCTGTTGTCAGCATTTATTGCGTATGCTTTGGTGCCCAAGCAATTCAGGTTAATTTTGTACTATGACGCCTAATATTTATCTCTGAAACCAAAGAAGTGCATTACCGGACAGTAACTCGTTTAGCAAACACGTGACACTAACCTGCTTCAGTGCATTCAAATTTCCATATTCATGACGTATCAAAACGGTAAGAGTACCATACACAATCTCCAGCAAAATAAAAAAAAATCTCAACTTTTTCGGCTTACCTTAATGTTTAGATACCAAGTGAAGTATTCGGGTGTGGAAAAACGTCGGCCATACATCCAGTAAAGATAATTTACACTTTAATTTCCACAGCAGCTATATGTGCTACTAGCTTATAAAGGTGGCAGCCATGACACTTGTAATGTGGTAAATAGCCACTAGATGGCAGTATTGACTTTTTTTTGTGAAGCCCAGTCTGAAGCTAGGTCGGGCATGTCCAGGGCTTGCCCAGAGGGGAAAGTCCCAGAATGGGAGGGGGCTGGAAAAGAGTATATAAGGAGAAAAATCGAGAGTGTGAGGAGTAGTAGGAGAAATTGCAAGAAGGATACATTTGACCAGACCTGTCACTCTTTTCAAGACCTTTTAAGCTTTTTGTGGATTTTTGCCTGTGTTGGAGCATTTTCCTGTCCCAGGACATCACAACAGAGCAGCCCATCTCCATAACAGGGAACTGAAAATATCTCATTTTTTTATTTTTCTTTTCAATCTTGGTCAGTAGTGTAGGGTGTAGATTAGTTCTATGTGTTTGTTTAATTAAATCTGTTGAACTTCAAGGATTTTGTCTGTCATCCCTTGCTGTTCGTGACGCCGTAACAAATTGGGGCCATAACAAATTGGGGTCATTACAAATTGGGGGCATAACAAGTTGGGGGCTGGTCCGGGATAGACCATTGTGCGAGTCATTTATTGAAAATCTAAAATTTCAAATAGTGAAATTGTTTTTTGAATTTTCCGAGATTTATATTGGCAGATCAACAGCAATGGATGATTTCTTGGCATCACCAACCGTAGAGGTTTTGAAGTCTTTTAAAAAGACAGAACTGCTAGAAATATGCAGACAGTTAGAGCTGACAGATGTAAAACCAGCCATGCGAAAAGCAAGACTGGCTAGAGAGATTGTTGAATATTACATTGATGAAAATGTGTTTGCACCAGGAGATCTGGAACAGTTTCCGGTGGAAAATCCAAATGTAGAATTGGAACTTAAATTAAAAATGCTAGAAATTGAGGAAAAAGAAAAACAGAGTTCGAGAGAGCAGAAAGAGAGAAAGAAAGGCAGTTTGAGTTAGAAAAATTAGCAAGAGAAGAGGAAAGAGCAGAAAGAGAGAGACGGAGACAGAGAGATTTCGATTTAGAAAAATTAGACAGAGAAGAAAGGCTCCAAATGGAGCAACTAAAAATTAAAATAGAAGCCGAAAACAAATTTCGGGCTAGCCAGGAGGTAAAGCTGGTGCCTCCATTTTCAGAGAAGGAGGTTGATAAGTATTTCCAGTGCTTCGAGAAGGGTAAGTCCTCAAGGGTAAAGCTCAACAAGCCTATTCGGCTTTGTCTGCAGATGATTCCTCTGATTATGAGGTTGTCAAAAAGGTTATTTTGACAGCTTATGAGTTGGTTCCAGAGGCTTACCGACACAAATTCAGAGGTCTGAAGAAATCTGACAATCAGACTTATGTTGAATTTGCTAACGAGAAGAAGGTTTGCTTTGATCGCTGGTGTACTTCTATGGAGGTCAAGGATGATTTCAACTCACTAAAAGAGATGGTGTTAGTTGAAGAATTCAAGAACTGTGTCAAGGATGATATTAAGACCTACCTTAATGAGAAGCAAGCACTGAATTTGCAATCAGCTGCCAAGTTTGCAGACGAATATGTTCTCACACATAAGTCCAAATTTCAGTCTAGCAGTAATAATAGATGGTCCCAAATTCAGAAAAAGGGTAATGATGATACCCAAGATTCCTCACCCAAAGACAAAGACAAATCTGGTGATGGTGCTCAGAAATCCAGTCAAAGGTCTGATCAAAGTGTGAAAGCTGACAGTGACAAAAGTGGTCTAGTTTGCAATTATTGCAAGAAATCTGGTCATGTTACAACTAACTGTTGGTTCCTTAAAGCTAAGAAAGAAAAAGAAAAGGATACCAAACCCAATGCCTTTGTGAAAACAAGGTTAGAAACCCCTGTAGTAGATGACAGATCTGCTAAATTGCCTGCTCCTTGTGAGGCTAAGAAGTTTGATACTGCTGACTTTGTGAGGGAGGAATTTCTTCCATTTGTGTCAGAGGGATTTGTGGCTCTGAATGAGCATTCTCCTCCTGTCCCCATATATATCCTAAGGGATACCGGAGCTTCTCAGTCACTTTTGTTGATGGACTCCTTGGAGTTACGTGATGAGACCGCTTCTGGGGATTTCATACTTGTACAAGGTATTGAAGGGAGGACTGTATCTGTACCCCTGCGCTCTGTATTCTTGAAGTCAGATTTAGTTACAGGACAGGTAAAGGTGGGACTTATGTCAAGTCTACCTATCAAGGGTGTTTCTCTGTTGCTAGGCAATGACCTGGCTGGGGGCAATGTAGTTCCCCCTGTTCATCTTACTTCACAGCCGAGCACTGAAGATGGCGATGAAGACCCATCTCTATATCCTACCTGTGCAGTGACTCGTGCTATGGCCAAGAAAGCTCAAGAAGAAGATGATGTGGTGCCGTCCAGCACCTTGAACAGTCATGACTCAGGTGGTTCGCCTCATGACTCTGTTCAGCCTACTATGGTTTCTCCGTTTGAGGACTTATCAGACACTTTTATCAGTTCTCTATTTAGCCAGCCAGATGGGTCTGGTGATTCTGATGTGTCTGGAGACTTGTCTCTGTCCAGAAAGCGGTTGATTCAGGAGCAAAACAATGATCCTGAAATTTGTGTACTAAGGAAGAGAGCCCTTCCTAATGAAGAAATAGACACAGTTCCAGTTGGGTATTATCTCAAGGATGGAGTGTTGATGCGGAAGTGGCGCCCTCCTGATATCCCTGCCAATGCAGATTGGGCAGTGGTCAAGCAAATTGTTGTTCCGAAGGTCTACAGGAATGAGATCTTAACAATGGCTCATAGTTTGCCTTTAGGAGGTCATCTTGGTGTTAACAAGACTGTTGACAAGATCATGAAACACTTCTTCTGGCCTGGACTTCGGAAAGATATTTCCAACTTTTGCAAAACCTGTCACACTTGTCAGGTAGTTGGAAAACACCAGTTAGACCCACCTGTAGCTCCATTGCAGCCTATCCCAGCATTTGGGGAGCCCTTCTCCAAGGTCATTGTTGATTGTGTTGGTCCATTACCCAAGACTAGATCTGGAAATCAGTACTTGTTGACAATCATGTGTGCATCTACCAGATTCCCTGAGGCCATACCTCTGTGCAACATCAAGGCAACTGCAATCTCGAAGGCTTTGATGAAGTTCTTCACGTTGTTTGGCCTTCCCAGGGAAATTCAGTCAGATCAAGGTAGCAATTTCACTTCCGGATTGTTTCAGCAGGTTGTGTATGAACTAGGTGCGAAGCAGATTCTTTCCAGTGCCTATCATCCAGAGAGTCAGGGTGCCTTAGAGCGGTTTCATTCCACTCTCAAGACAATGATGAGGACTTATTGTTATGACCCATGAGAAAGACTGGGATGAAGGTGTTCATTTGCTGTTGTTTGCAGCTAGGGAAGCTGTGCAGGAGTCTACTGGATTCAGTCCGTTTGAGTTAGTGTTTGGCCATGAAGTGAGAGGACCTTTGCTATTGTTGAGTGAACAATGGCAAGAGAAAGAGCCGCATATCAGTCTGTTAGACTATGTTAGCAAGTTCAAGGAAAGACTGCGTGCAGCTTGTGACCTAGCCAAAGAGAACTTGAAATCAAGTCAGGGAAAAATGAAAACTTGGTATGATCATAAGGCTAGAAGCCGTGAGTTTAAACCAGGAGACAAAGGTCCTTGTGTTGTTTCCTTGCAGTCCAATCCATTGCAGGCTAGATTTCATGGTCCTTATGAAATTCTGACAAAACTCAATGATCTCAATTACATTGTGAAGACTCCAGATAGGAGAAAGCCAAAACAGTTGTGTCACATTAACATGTTGAAGCCTTATCATGATAGAAATGCTAGGGTTGCAGCTGTCACTTCAGATCCTCCTAGGGCTGAGACTTGTGAAGATGAGGGGGAGTGTCAAGATGATGAGCCTAGAATTAAAGCTGAAGTTCTTTCATCTAAATTGTCAAATTCTGAAGTGTTGCAAAATCTTGGTGTAAAACTCCAGCACTTAGAACCCTCACAGAAAGATCAGTTTGAGAGGTTGATCAAGAAATATAAAGATCTATTTCCTGATGTTCCAAAGAGAGTTTCTATAGCCTCTCATGATGTAGATGTTGGTGATGCCAAACCAATAAAACAGCATCCATACCGGATGAATCCTGAAAAGAGAAAGATTGCTGAGAAAGAGGTTGAGTACATGTTAGAACATGATATTATCAGACCCTCTAGCTCCAATTGGATTTCACCCTGTGTTCTAGTTCCAAAACCTGATGGAAGTACTAGATTCTGTACAGATTATCGCAAAGTCAATGCTGTAACTAGAACTGATGTGTTTCCAATACCTAGGATTGATGATTGTATCGATAGAGTAGGGCAAGCAAAGTTTCTGACCAAGATTGATTTGTTGAAGGGTTATTGGTGTGTGCCTTTAACTGAGAGGGCCAAGAGCATCTCTGCTTTTGCCACACCATCTGGGTTATACCAGTATGAAGTTCTACCCTTTGGCATGAAAAATGCCCCCACCACGTTCCAAAGGATGATACAGTCTACAATCGCCGGATTGCCACACACGGGTGCGTACATCGACGACCTGATCACATGGAGTGACTCCTGGGAAGAACATCTGAAAGATGTAGAGACGTTGTTCCAGCGCTTGACCCAGGCTAACCTGACTGTTTAACCTGAACAAGAGTGACTTTGGTTGTGCTACTGTCACGTATCTTGGCTACGTCATAGGCCAGGGTAAGGTGGCACCCATAAGTGCTAAAGTCCAAGCCATCATGGACTTTCCCGTTCCTGACAACAAAAAAGCTTTACGCCGCTTCCTTGGAATGATCGGGTACTACCGCAAGTTCTGCAAGAACTTTGCTGAGATTGCTCTCAGTCTCACCAACCAACTGAAGAAAGGCGTAAAGTTCACTTGGGATGAAGCATGCCAAAAGAGCCTTCGATCGCCTGAAGTCTCTGCTGTGTCACTTCCCGTGCTCAAATCTCCTGACTTCAACAAACCGTTCTCCATGGCGGTCGATGCTAGCGACCAAGCTTGTGGATCTGTGCTCCTACAGAGAAGTGACTCTGATGACATTGAGCATCCCGTGGCATACTTCTCCAGGAGGTTCAATCGTCACCAAAAGAACTATTCCACAATTGAGAAGGAGCTGTTGGCTCTAGTTCTATCCTTACAACACTTTGAGGTCTATGTTTGTATGCGGGGCAAAAAAGCCAATGATTGTATATACTGACCACAATCCGTTAATGGTTTGTAGTAAGATGAAAAAAAAAAATGGAGATTGTTGAATTGGAGTTTGATTTTACAAGAGTTTGACTTGGAAATTAAGCATGTAAAAAGGTGCTGACAATGTAATTGCCGATTGCTTATCCCGTGTTTGAATATGTGTATATATATCACCTGTGTTTATTAGCATATTGTATTATATGTATATATATATATATATATATATATATATATATATATATACAAGTGTCTACTTAACCATTTTTTGTATTGACAAGAAAAATTTTTGCCTTTATGAGGCAAAATTTTCCCCTTTTGGAATGGAGGTGTAATGTGGTAAATAGCCACTAGATGGCAGTATTGACTTTTTTTTGTGAAGCCCAGTCTGAAGCTAGGTTGGGCATGTCCAGGCATGCCCAGAGGGAAAGTCCCAGAATGGGAGGGGGCTGGAAAAAAGAGTATATAAGGAGAAAAATCGAGCGTGTGAGGAGTAGTAGGAGAAATTGCAAGAAGGATACATTTGACCAGACCTGTCACTCTTTTCAAGACCTTTTAAGCTTTTTGTGGATTTTTGCCTGTGTTGGAGCATTTTCCTGTCCCAGGACATCACAACAGAGCAGCCCATCTCCATAACAGGGAACTGAAAATATCTCATTTTTTTTATTTTTCTTTTCAATCTTGGTCAGTAGTGTAGGGTGTAGATTAGTTCTATGTGTTTGTTTAATTAAATCTGTTGAACTTCAAGGATTTTGTCTGTCATCCCTTGCTGTCCGTGACGCCATAACAAATTGGGGCCATAACAAATTGGGGTCATTACAAATTGGGGGCATAACACACTGTTGACAATACTGGGACATGCGCTGCGCATGCATAGTTCGAGCGTATGCATAGTTCGCATAGGCACGCGCATGCAGCGAAGGCGAGCCCTCAATTTCCGTGCGCTTGTGTGTTCAACGTCCAGCCGTTTGTGTCATTGTGGGGGTTTTGTTATTCGCATCTGGACCTTTGTTTGAGTAGTAATTCGCGTACGCAAGCTTGGCTAGCGCCTAACAACATTAAGTTGGAAAACTTACATTGAAGTTGGATTTATGGATACTATTCTATTGATGTCGTCTCGGTGTGCAAATAATGCTCTGTGGTGGTGCCAGGAACCGTAAACAATACGGTTCCAGGTGAAAAGTTTAATTTTTCTTTCTTTAGACCTCATAGGAGACCTCTGCCGAAGCAGAAGTCTGGAGAGTGGCGGCAAGATGTTACATGCTCTTCGGTGGCGCGTACAGCAGCAGGATGTCCGCTAAAATTTGAGTAAAGTGGTTTCCAGCGCCGCTGTGTTTAAAGTCGCCACATATACTCGGCCAGATAAAAACCTAAGCCGTCGCTGCTGCTCGTGTGCGTGGATGGCAAGGACCTCTTGATCTGCCACCACTGGCACTCAATATTTTGAGTGTGTACGCCAGGAGAGGCAGGATCAACGAAGTTGAGGGAGTGGTTCACCGTAAGATGCTGGAAGTTCTCCTCGCTGAGGCAATCGTAAGCACGCCAGCAGTCGGTTACGATTTGCGAACCAGCAGCAACATACTCCTTAATAAGGGGTATTACCGTCGCCGAATTCCGGTTCTCAACCTCGACGAAAAAAACCTCCTTAGTCTCACATACCCCCCAAGACCCACTTGCCATCGCGCAAACGACCGCGGTTGTATTTTCGGCGGCCAAATTTGGACTCGTCAATCTCTACTACAAACCCTGGGCCCCCTATAGCGGTGGTACTACACTGCTGGACAACGTGAAGGCAAACTTTGCGACAATAAGTGAACCAGTCGACGATGGTTTCCTTGCTTGTGACTCCGTCGTCGAGGCTGGATCCCTTTATCGCCGCTTTGTTTGACATCTGCGCCGCCCAGCAGTAGGTGAGCACCAGGACTTTCTTGAGCGACATCCTGCTACCAGCGAACCAGGTCCCACGACAAATACTGCGGTCGGAGGTCCGAGTGCTGCATCTCCGATTTTGGCAGCGCCATACAAAGCCCACTCGAGAGTCTTCCTTCGCAAACCACAAGAGAGCTCTGCGACACCGCCGACAAAGCGGAGCGCTAGCAATCAGACCCCTTTCCTTGCAGAATTGTATCGTGGACTCTGGAGTCCGCAGCTGCCGAGACAGCCGCCACTTTTTTTTTCCATTAATAATACTGTGTATTTAAATGTGTGAATAAAGATATTATTAAATATTCTAGATTGAGCCCTACCCGGGCAAATACCAAAGCACTACCCATTTGTTAATCAATTTTAGCCAATAAAGAATAGCCGACATGGGAAGAATCATTATCAGTAAATGGGATAATTGATTATCATAAAGTAGCCTACTAGGCACAAGTTCAAGTGAATGTGTCGCTCAAATCAAACAGGCTACGGATATGGAATTGTGTGATTGTTGAGGCGGTTTTAGGCGGGGGATGACGCGTCTTGGTAAGAATCCTTTGTTTGTTAAAAGCGTTGCCATGTCCTTTAGTTGCAAACCTGACATCGTAGTAGTTTGAGATTTCAAGTGCGCAATTTCTAAATGAAATCATATAAACTGTCTTTGATTGTTATTTTTGTGTGACTAGAATGTTCTCTTTATTCGTCTTCTTCCCTGTCTTCCATGGGACAAACAGGCTGGTGTAGGAGGGCCATATTTCAATGCTCTGATTGCGCTGGTTGAGAAGCGCTAAATTCTTTATTTGTTATTTCATTATCGCGGCGATGTGTTTGTTTGCATAGCTTTAATGTCATGGTGGCTAGAATAAGTCATAAAAAAGAGATGTCTGCATTACTTCTTGTAATTGGCACAGACATACATAGGCCTATTATCACAGCGGCATATCGTCGGCCAGCTGATAAAACCTCAATTATTCAAAATGATAAACTTAACAGGAAAATTAAAAAAATAAACAATATAAATTGATAAATATAATTTAAAATATAAATAAAATAAATGTTTAATTTTGCATGTAAGAATAGTGGACATGCGAGTTTTTTTTTTTTTTCTCAATTTGGAGATACGAGGTTTTATCAGCAGGCCGACGATATTCAAATTTAAAGTCTGGTTTGCGTTTTCCATGGACTACAACTGCATTTTCATGGTTAATCAGAAAATCCTTGATCCGTGCTTTCCTGATAACCATAATCAATGAGCTTGGTACAGAGTCTGCCTCTCTTTTGGATCAGTCACACCTCTTTCATAAGGCTGCTTACAGTCTGAAGTTAAGCGCTGTGGGCATGATCGAAGCGCGCAGGGGAGAATACGCGTAACTCAAATGCGCGTAACTCGAATCGCGTGAAAAAGGACTTAAGCGCAAATGGGAGAATAGACCCTTAACTGATCCGGGTCTGCCATCTAGTGAGAGAATAGTGTAACTGTGTGCATAAATGGAGCAGCTCCACGTCCACTGGCATGAACATCTGCACAGACGGGTTATGGGTCGGACCGGAACGTAAACACTCGCATGTAGGAAGTGAAGGCGTAAAAACCACTGTTGAAACTAGTGACTACAAAAATTGCGAAACAGTACAAATCTTATTTCAAATGTATTTGATTGTGATTCCACATTAGCTCTTTGTAAATTTTCTTGATGCAAATAAAATTACTTCAGTTAATGTAGTCATGCACTCATTATTGTTCTTAAATTATGTACGGCACGACAGACTGAGCCATAAAGTTATGTACACGAATATTCCTCGGAGGTTTAGCGTATCTTAATGGTAACGCTGGCAAACAGATGCTGATGACCTAGCGAGCCTGTAGGCCTATTGTAATTAGTGAAGGCATAACGTTTGCTAATGAAACTCGCATTAGGCAAACACTAGCTTTGCTAAGCAGTAATTCCATTTAAGGTAGACTGCAAACAGTGGCATATCACATTCATGAAAATATGTTTGTCTTTTTAACGTTAAATTTCTATCAAACGCTTCTTTGTGTGATTGTTTCACACAGAGAGCAACGTTTTAAAATAGCGCTGAATTAGCTTAGGCCTGCCAGTAAAAATGAACAGCCTGGAAAATTAGCAAGGTTACCTTTTTAAGATTGGGAATTCGTACCATCGGGCGAATTTCAATAACCGCAAAATCGCTGGCTAGTTGAACTTCGTTCTGATGATGACACACGGAATGCACACTTGTCCACTCTCTCACTCACTGTCTTTATATTGTTTTCAATGTAGAACATTCACAACATAATGCCCTACATAGTGGGCGAGTGTACATTTGGAACGCGGCCATATTGTAACCAAATCATCTCCATGGGAACTCAGCTGAGCTGTTAGATATCAAATCAGCCAATCACAGAGGGCCATGCCAGGATTGGTTCCCCACGCACAGAGAATCGCTGAGTCACTTAGTCAAAGCTTGCGCACACCTCAAACTCCTGCTTCTCACGCAAAAAACGTTCATTCTGCCACCAATGTAACCACATCATTCAAGGTACGAGACTTTGCTGAGTGTGTGGATGTCTTTTTTATTTCTCTGAGTGATATAATGTTGGAATTACTGCAATCTAAAAAAACTGTCTGCTGTTCTCCCAAGAATGTTTGGGTGATCTTTGAATGGAAAAGATAGAGAAATTTGATGTGCTTCATGTCTTTTGTCTGTTCCCTGAGGCAAAACTATGTACTTCTGTGCAACGAAAACTATAGTACTGTGACAACAACAAATTTTCCTCCGTTTTTGTGAAATTTCATGAAGAGGGATTCAAATTTATGGACGTTAGAGCGATTTAAATAGTATTTTTTCATTCTGTCTGCTCTCAGCTCCCACTCTAGCTGTGACATCACGCACTCTAGCTTTTGCCATTCATTCCAATGGGAAAATTTTTGTCCCATTTTTGGGAATTATCCGGACACCGCAGGACGAAACTCAACCAAAATTGATAGGCTTCATCCTTTGACCACTGTCAACGTGCATGCGAAATATGAAAAGGATCGGATAAGAATTGCAGTCTGTAGAGCGTTCACAAGAAAATCTCTACGGAAGCGTGACGACCGCAAATCCATAGTACCCCCGGACACTCCATCCGGGGCTACAATGAACACTTTGTTTACAATCTTAAACTTTGACATGCAATATTTTTTGGCATTGTTCTTGATAACCTTGGCCACTAGAGTCTTGCATTGCGAATAGCGGGTAGGAAATTATCCACAAGGCTGCTTTGGGAATAGCCACTTCCACAGCAATTAGAGTCAGACTTAGTGCGCTTAAATGAATCTTGTTTTACTTCTGATCTTACATTCGAGTCGCCATTAGAACAAGATGACAAATGTTCTTCACGAGCATCGGTATGAGTGGTAGAATGATCTCTAGACTTAACCTTATGCGTTAAAACATATTCATCGGCAAGCACTGCCGCTTCAGTTACCATTTTAATCTTGCGCTCATTAATATATATAGCCAAGCGGTTGGGGACGATGTTCTTAAACTGCTCCAGAATAATCAATTCTACCAAGTCCTCACGAGTATTAATATTAACAGAGGAACACCAACGGTTAAAAAACCCAACTAGGTCTCTAGCAACCTCAGCATATGTTTGACTGTCATCTTTCCTCCAGTTTCTAAACCGTTGTCTGTAATACTCAGGAACTTGTTCATATGCCCTTAATACCGCTTCTTTGATGCACTGGTAATTCTTTCGCTCCGTCACCGATAGCGCCACAAAAGCATCTTGAGCACGTCCAGTAAAAGTAGTCTGAAGCAGTAGTGTACCTGTAGCGACTACATTATTAACCACCAGAAGCCGCGAGGGGCTAAGTACGGAGATTGTTTGCGACGCGCATGAGCCGGAAAATAAAAACTCAGATCCACTAAAGTACGTGCGTTTTATTGTTTATTCTTCTCGTACCAAACTGTTATGTCGACAGACTTACAAGCAAAAGGACGCGCACTAAAAGGAAAGCTGAGTGAAGCGGTCAACAAAAGATATGCTCTCCCTTAATCACCCCCTCTCCATACTGACACACACACACACACCGGTGCACAGGTGTAGATAATTCTAAAACACCACTACCACTATGCCCATGTGACGTGCCACTTACTGTAAATGATATAAGTGCGCAACAAACAATACTCACAGACCATTCATATGAGGCATATGGCTCCAACAGTATCGTTGATTGAATTAAAAATGTAAGTCATTTATAATGCGATTGCGATGAATCACTTTATTCAAATTTAGGATTTTGTCCAGGATTATTTGTTTATTTTTGGGACTGCAGACCTCGAGTAGCTCATAAAATGGCACATGATGGCTTTGTAGAAAATTCTCGCCCGATGTTTCATAGATAGGAAGAGGTTTCTGTTTTAAATGTAAAAAATGCTGAAATGGGAGAGGGATTCAGAAAAGGGAAAAGAATTACGTATCAAACCTCCACTTTTTTTCGCCTCAGAACGATTTTTAAAAGGCTTTTAGGAGGGAGAAGGGAGGTTTATAATTTCAAAATATTTAATATCAGTTTTCTTGGGCGCACATTCTCAGACAGCACTTGGCGGCCTAGCCATATACTAGGTTGCACCTAGTCCTGTTAAAACATCTGTACTGTGTATCCACCTCCGGTTTATTTCCATTTGTATTAGCCAAAAGCTGGCTTTTCCAGCTATGCAACCGTAAACAAACACATCAACCGCAAGAGAAGAACCTAGAGCCGCTATGGTTTATGGGTAACGTCACGAAGTCATGAGAAAGGTGGATATTTTCGAAAGGGGAACTGCATGCACACATTTAACTGAGTTATTTCATTCTTGGAAGTATTTAGAATGGAGATCGGGTTACAGACCATGAAAAGGAAGAAAGCAGTTTATTTTGAAGTTAAAATGGGAAAGACTGAGAGTCACAGAGTAGTTTTGACAATTAAGCCACACTGAGCTGTCTTCATCATTTTGAGTTTCATGTGTGGCAGTCCATATGCAGAAATGGATCACTCCATATTATGTTGAATTACATGATTAAACTATTCTAAAATTAAACCATACCAGAGGCTTACACAGACCCTTTTACCCTCAGAAAATGGTTATGTTTATTCCTCTTTTTGATAGTGATCTAATTTTCTTTTTATTACCACATCTGAAATTGCCTTTCAAAAGGCTGAAACAGCTGGTGCAAATTTACTAATCCCCAGCATCCAGCTTTTTATTTTCCACAGATTTGGTTTAGGTTCAGTGAGTTTTTGGATCCTTTTTTCTTAATATATTATAATAAGTGAAATAATGCTCTCTTCACCAGTATAATACATTTGTGAACAGGACATGTAGCCTATCACATTTATTGATTAAGTCACTTCGTAATGCTGGTTGCACTCTCAGGGTCAGGGTAAACTTTATTGTCCCGTTAGGGGAATTTGTCTTGGGCATCGTGCTACATTATTGCTTCACAAAATAATCACATAAATAAAAACACAACCATTAACTACTAAAACAGGGCTAAAAAAAGGAGATACATTACAATGACAACACAGGGACATACAGAGACATTAGACAGTTTATAGTGCCAGAAAAGTGTTAAGTGCTTGTGTTCATTGCACATTGCTCTATTGCGCTAGTTTTTTTTTTAACATTGTACAACAGCCTGATAGAAGCTGGAACAAATGATAATTTGAGATGGTTTGTTTTGCACTTTGGTATACATAATCTTCTCCTTAATGGGAGAAGTTTGTATTCTGAGGATAGTGGGTGAGTAGAGTCTGAGGAGATTTTTGTTGCTTGTGTCATAACTGACCGGTAATACAAATTCTCTATGGACTCATATTGTTTCATACCAATTATCTTCATTGCCGTTCTGTGCATGTTAGCCAATCTGTTTTTCAGTTGTTTGATTTCCAGGCTGTGATTCCATATCTGATTAGGCTCTCTAAGATAGCTTTGTAGAAAATTAGCATGATCTGGTTGCTAACACCATACAGCCTCAGTCATCTCAAAAAAAATACAGTCTCTGCTGCAGTTTGTTGCAGTTAAAAACTGAAGGTTAAACATGGACCCCTATATTTGTATGTTGTCACCTGATTGATAGTCTGGTCTTTAATGACCACTGGCTTGTGTATATTCACTTGCCTTGGGTCAAAAACCATCTCTTGTGTTTTTGCCACATTTAAAAAGAGATGGTTTTTGTCACACCACTTAATGAAGGTGTCAATCTCATTGTGGTATACAAAGGAGTCCATATCCTTATGCAGAAGACTCACAATTGCTGTGTCATCTGCAAATTTAAAAATAAAATTGTTAGGATGTACTTTCCTGCAGTCATTTGTGTTAAGTGTAAAAAGGATAGGTGAAAGCACACAGCCTTGTGTAACTCCTGTATTACAGTGTTTGATTTCTGACTGTGCCTGATTAACCTTCACTTGCTGTGTGCGATTAGTTAAAAAAGAATAAAACCATTTAATCAGGGTAGTGTTGACATTCATGTCCTTCAATTTTTCAAAACTGCAGGTGAGGTTGCACAGTATTAAATGCTGAAATAAAATCAATAAATAAATTAAGTCTCTTCCAGATGCTTAGAAACAAAGTGCAACATGCATGGAACTGCATCCTCAGTACTGCGTTCATGTTTGTAGGCAAACTGACATGCATGTAACATGGGCTGCACTTCTGTTTTGAGCAGTGACACAACAAATCTTTCAAAACATTTCTCAATTATCGAGGTCAAGGCTACAGGGCGAAAGTCATTGTTCTCTGTAGCACAAGGCTTTTTGGGCACTGGTGTTATTATTGACTTCTTCCACAGAGCTGGGACAGTGTGGGTCTCTAATGACTGCAGGAATATAGGACACCACGCTGGTGTCAGTTCCTCTGCACAGCTTTTGAGCAGAAAAGCCGGCAGTCCGTCCGGGCCAGTGGATTTATTAGTTTGCACATTAAGAAAAAGATGCTGGACACTGGGTGGGTCCACTTCCAGCCAGCCGGTGGTATCGGTTTCTGATAGTGACTGCATCATACTGTCACACTCAGAAGAAAAATTCTCTGAGTCAAATCTCAAATAGAAATTGTTCAGCTCATTTGATTTTTGCTGTTCATTCAGGGTGATAATTAGTTTTTTTGCAGGATTCATATTAGTTACTAATTTCATTGTGTCCCAGAGTTTTTTAGTATTTGAAGTTAAAAGGCTTTGCTCCATCGTTTGTCTGTGTTGTTCTCTGGCCTTAGTTAGAAGTTGTTTCAGTTCTTTTTGAACTCCTATCAGACTTGCTAGGTCTTTATTGCTAAATGCTTGCTTTTTCCTATTTATGCGCTCTTTGATTTCTTTTGTTATAGAGGGCTTGTTGTTAGGATAGATGATGACATCCTTCTTGGCTACCACATTATCGACACAGAATTTCACATAGTCCGTTACAGTATCTGTAGCCTCGTCAAGCTCTAGCGTGTGAAATATGGACCAGTCTGTGCACAGGAAGCAACCTTTTAGTGTCTCAATTGAGTCATCTGTCCAGACATTAACAGTCTTTCGTACAGGTTTGCATGATATGAAGATTGATTTATATGAAGGAATCAGCTGTACTGTGTTATGGTCAGACTTAGAAAGAGGGGGCTTTGGCTTTGCAGAGTATTCACCCTTGATATTGCCGTAGCATTTGTCTAATATTTTGTTGTGTCTGGTGTGACAATTCACATATTGTTCAAAGCCTGATAAGGCGGTCTCTGGCTTACAGTGGTTGAAATCGCCTAGGAAGAGGATAGGTGCTCCCGGTGTGCGCTGTAGCTGTTCATGCGCGCACTCTGCTATGCAAGCAGCTGCTTTGTCTGCGTTGCCGCTGGGGGGTATATGAACAGCGCCTATAATGATTTTTCCAAACTCCCTTGGCAGGTAATGAGGTCTCATTGATATGCAAAGCAGTTCTATGTCTGGTGTGCATACTGTGTCTCTAATTGTATATTGTTTACACCATTTGTTACTCACATGCATGCACACGCCTCCCCCGTCCTTCTTGCCGGACACGTCAGAGCGGTCGCTGCACACCAGCGAAAACCCATCCAGGTCCAGCAGAGCGTCCGGCACTCCTTGGTGGCACCATGTTTCGGTGAATACCATCAGGTTGGCTTCCCGGTATTCATAACAGCTCTTCTGGGTCGCACGGAGCTCGTCCATCTTAGGAGTCAGTGACCGCAGGATGATTGATGGCAGAGGTGGTTTGCTGCCTCTCCGGCGGAGACGTTCCCGGACGCCTCCCCGCCTCCCTTACTTCCGCAGCGGCTGTGCACCAGTGTGTGTCACTCGGATCACAGCTGGTAAATGATCCGGTGATGTGAAATGACGTGATCGGAGGGAAAGTAGTGCATCTCTGGAGTACACCTGTCGCAGTCCATATTCCCACGGCGAAGTTTTCTGACAGGGACTGGAGACGAAAAGTTCCCCGGTAATCAGCGCCAGCAAAAAAAAAAAAAAAGTGTAGGCTAAACGCCTTTGTTCGAGGCTACCGACTGCCAGCTTCTGTCAGCTGTCAACATCTAAGTTCATAGCGTTATCACGCTTGCCTGACATTAACTAGTTTATAAACAAACAGAAGCAACAGTAGCACAAGCCCGGGTTGCTACGGAGCTGCGCCACCACTCTGCCAATTGACCAATAAGGTCGAGGTTGCCCAAGAATTATTTTGTTCTGAAAATTTGATTTCTCATTTCCAGGCCACTGCCCACCAGCCAAACGGTGCCTGATTTGTAAAAGTGCTCCTGTTATAGAAAGGTAAGGTTATTTACTGCCAGGGTTGGGTTCAATTACTTTTTTCAATTACAATGACTTTCTATACAGAATGTTCAATTACAATTACTTTTCGATAAAAAAAATTGAATTAAAATCAAAGTACTTTTGTACAATTATGAAAGTAATTGTTATTAATTACAGTTATGTCAAATGTAATTGTAATCGACCCATCTCTCTCTCGTTTACTTTCCTCCATTGGAATCAATACATTCAGGACTCCAGAACAGTGACTGTAATTGTAAAGTAATTGTAATTGAAAAAAGTAATTGAACCCAACCCTGTTTACTGCAGATATCATCTAGAAACATGAGTTTGAAGACATTTTTAGGGTTGTGTTGACGTGTCCTTCCACTTGTCCAAATGATGTAATCTTGAGGTTTCATCATGCAAAATTTGAACGCCTTACTGAAGAACTATAATTGCGAAAAATTAAATTTAATCTGATGACGACCCCCCCCCAATTTTTTATATAATGTGTGCGAGACCTCATTCTAGCAATAATTGGTCATTGATAGGGCCAGAAGTAGCTAAGTCTTTCAGATATGAGAGTTTCTTGCATAGAGATTATATTGAAATGTATATTATTTTCTTTTGGAGGTGTGCCGCCTGCAGCAAAGTGTTGTTTGATTTAAGAAGTTTCATTTTTTCATTATTGGGCCTTTGTATTGACACCAGATGACAGTATAGAGTCAAAACTAAGTAACGGGTGACAATTCTATGATATAAAACAATATAAAGACATACACATCTTTTCGTCCTATAGGCTGGGTGCTTGGTCAAAAAAAGGTATACAGCCAAGCATAAGATGAAGTAGTTCAGATTCACACACCAAGTAGCTCCTATTTGAAAGAATTTATTTACCAGTAGGTGATGTTTTGTGCTCTACTTAATTGGACACAGTATTTTACTTTGCTCTGAATGTGTTCTGTACAGCTGTGGCCAGGGCGGACAGACAGTGGCTGCTTGCCCAAAATGGCAAGATCCTGCAGTAATAGCCAGCACCCAGACTGCAAGGGCCCCAGTCATCTCTTGCTGGGCCTCTCCCTCTTGAGCCACAGAGGACTGTCCCCCATGGCTGCTCCCGCCACCAACTTCATTTCATAAACTGTCTCTCAGCTCCCTCCTCACAGATGCCTGCTGCGCGCACGCATTACCCTGTCAAAGTATTTTCATGATTCACTATTGTTCAAGCAGTGTCCTAATACCTTATCTCTCCTCTGTGGTGTTCACAAGACCCCAGAGACTAGACACTTATGGAGGAAGATGTAGCTGGAGTAAGCCAGCCAGCCTTCAGGACTCCAAGGGCTTGGTATCTTGGGATCGCTGCGACAAGTGTCACGAGTGATTTCAGCCACGTGTAGAGTAGAAGGAGGCAGAAGGGGACAACCCATTGGCAAATTTGAAAGTATTTAAATTTAATAAATTTTTATTTTTACAAATTTTTTAATGTCATTGCTTAGATACACATTGTACTTATGTAATAACTTAATTGTGGACATGTACTGGAGTTTTATGATGTTATGAGTAAAGTTGTAGAACTGAGAATTTTTATACTCCACCCTTGTATTAAAAGGAATTGTAATACTGATGCCTTGCATTTATTTTACTCGTTTAATTAAAAAATGGGATTTTACTTTAAAAACTTTTGAAATTACGCAGTGCATGGATTCTACCTGGAATTGTCTGATGTATGTTGGCTTATCCTGTGTCCCCGGGGTGTGATTTATGGTGGGGGGGATTACGCATTCTCTCCCCCAGTAATATCCTTTGTTAAACATCAATGAAAACAAAATGTACTGCCTCAGACACAAGTGTCCCGTTAGTTCTGTCCCTGTAATCGTACACCGACTATAAGTCCATTATTGTGCTCACTGGAATAATTGGCACCCTTCAGTAAAAATGCACAATACAAGATGGAGGGGAAAAAAAAGTCTATTTTCTTTATCATCATGATCTTTCATTACAACTATTCACAGAAATGTAACTTTTAATTGCAGTAACATAATTGAAAGAAACCTTAATTTTAACAAGAAACAATTATGTTTCTCAAAAATGTGTGTCCCACCATTACTGTCAACTCTGCACTTGATTTGTGTGACCTCCCTTTGCCAGGATAGCAGCTTTTAGTTTTCTTCTTTAATGTGTGAGGAGGTTGGTGAACACATGGAATGGGATCTCAGACCGTTCCTCAGCACAGAATTTCTCCACGTCCTTCAGATTCAGAGGTTAATGCTTGTAGGCTCTCTTTGTCAGTTCATCCCACAGATTTTTTATGGGGGGCGATGGTCATGGCAAGACTTATGTGTTCCGCAGTTAGTGAACCATTTTTGACTAGATTTTCAGGCGTGCATTGGATCCAAGTCCTGCAGCAAGGTCTAACCACAGCCTCTTTAAAGCTTCCTGACTGAGGCTGTTCGGTAATCATTGAATATCAGCTAGTACTAGATGGGGTCCATGATATAATGTATCCTAATAAGATGTCCAGGGCTTTTGGAAGAAGTACAGTCCCACAACTACAAAATGAATGAATACACATGTAAGCATAAAACATTAAGAATACAAGAAAACAAGTACAAGAAGAAAATACAAACATTACTCATTCCCTACTGGGTTGTAAAGATATAAATGTACTGTATAATCTCTTCCCTAATTCCACTGAATTTATTTGCAATTTTTAACTGGTTTTCTTCAACTCCAAGCTGTATAAATATTAGATATTGCAAATATATGATTAAATACCTATTGAATTGGGCCTACATCATTTTAGACCTCATGACACATATACTTGACTTTGATTTTAATCCAGAATTTTCTAGGGGTGTCAAGACGTATGCAACAGCATTTGGAGGACAAATAGGGGAGACTGGGGTCCAATGAGCCATGGGGACCAATGAGGCATATCACTATTTTGCGATCAATCGATGCCAAAGGTGTTTAAAGTAGGCAAAATGGTGATATGGCTCATTTATCCCCATGACTCATCAGTCAATGGTCAAATATTTTGCCTATTTTAAGCAGCTCTGTCATCGATTGATGGCAAAATAGTGATATGGCTCATTGGTCCCCAAGGCTCATCGGACCCCAGTCTCCCCTAGTACAAAAATCAGGCATGTTAGACCTCGCATATTGACCAAAAAGATAAATGACTGACTAGAAATAATTCTTAAAGAGATAAAAAAAATAAGTTTCACTCGAGAGATCGGTAACAAAATAATAACAATGAATGGTAGATTGGGTTTCAATAAGAACATACTGGAGAGATTGTCGTAACAATACAAAAAACTTTTGAGATAACCGTAGCCAATGCTACAACAATGAACTGCAATATTAAGCTAACAAACGTCTCTCAATGAATATTGCGTGCCAAAAAGGATTACATTTCATACCGCATTTTTACTTTTACTATAAATATTCGATTAGAAACCTAAAGGTTAACATTTTTATTACTTAGTCTCATTTTCCCAGGTCTGCACTCATGTTGGCTAGTTCACATTTTTCAAAGTAATATAATAAACTTTAAAACTTTCTTCAGACGTAGCGGCGGCGTCAGGTCAGTGACCTCTGTAGCAAAGCCGTGGCACTAGTCACAGCGGTGGTCACAGCGCTTGTTCGTTTATCAGGTTTCTTCAGACGTAGCAGCGGCGTCAGGTCAGCTAGTCAAGGGATAGACACGGACGTTCGTCAGGTCGGTGAGCTCTGCAGCTAGGCCGTGGTGCTAATCACACCCCATAACCCTCCACCTACTTATCAGAGGCACCTGTACCCAATCTATCCGCTGCACACGCGTCAACCCTGCAGCCAAGAAAAACATACATGCTGCAAGGATCCAAAGGTTCCCCTCCTCCACGGCAAATCAAAGCAAAACGAAATACAATACAAACCAATTAACAAATTACCAAACAACCAAAATACTAATCCAAAATTTAAAAATTTATTAAGCAAATTACTGCGTGATTATTAGCTTGCTACGCAGCAAACAAATAGCAAAGGCAAATTTTCAGTTGACCAACAAATGAACTTCAACCACCAAACGATTTAGTGGAAAAAGTAAGTTACATACCAATTTAACAACTTCCCCTGCACCCAAATGTAACATACTGGCAAATGGATGTTCTAAAGTTGACCAACAAATGAACTGGGAACAATAATAATGAAGTTTATTTAATAAAAAAGAAAGTTCATAGAGATTAAAGTTAAAAAAAGAATGAAGATTTAAAAAAAAAAAAAAATGACAAATACTGATAATGGGATACACATCTAAAATGGGGATAAATCAGTTTGGGCAAACAATAAAACGCAACAGAACAAAAAATAAAGAAGAACAGCACAGAGAATCTAAATTTATAAAAAAGAATGAAGGTGCATTTAAAAAAAAAAAAAACAAGCACCCTGGACAAATCAGGATAATGGGGTTAATGAGACAAAAATGGTATAAATCAGTCTATCTATCTTTATTCATCATTTTATCATAAATGTATATACTGTTATGTATTATCTTTGACATCCATGAACATTCTAGCTGCTTGACCTATTGCTTGGCATCTTAAAGGGCATCTAAAGTCGATTCTCAGATGGGACGTTGAACGCCAATGTTGGCAAACAAATCACTTGCTTTTGTTGACATCTTGCATTGTCACATGACCAATTCCATTCATATAAACCAATGTTTTGTGTACATGCGTAGATAATCCTTCTATTTCGGTTCGTTTGCGCAGGTGCGGCTCGCTGATTGGCCGATAAACAAAAACAATGCGAATCAACTTCAGATGCCCTTTAACGTGGCATGCGGTTTGTCGTTGCTAGGACACACCGACGGGAAGAGGAAGAAGGGACAACAGAAGGTGGAGTCTAAAAATAAGAAAACTCCCAAAGTGCTGCAGTGGGCCGGGGCAAGATATTAATAGCCGATAACTGGCTGCGTCCTCTGCTGAAGGAGGTTTAATCTCTAATAAAGATACAGATTTTATTGGAATCACTCCCAATGTGCGCTTCTCTCTCTGCAGACGTTAATTTACGCGGAAGCATCTCTCTCCTTCTCCAGTGAGAATGTTCCATTTGAGTAATTCTGATGGCCTTTCATTGTAATTATCACGATTCTTTGAACACACGTATTACTGAGCACACACTTAACACACATACTGTGTGATGGGTTTAATGGGCCTGCCAGTGTTTTGCCTACAAGATGTACAAAGAACAGGACATGTCTTCAGGTTATCAGTTCCACAGATTCCAGCTGGAGCTGCTCAATGGCGTAACCATATTTAACCAAGGGGTTTATTAGTATGTAATGCATACCAAGCAAATACAACATTTGGGCCTGCCACCTCAACCTACGGTCACGCCTCTTTGCGAAGAAATGGACCATGTTCAGTCTTAATACTATGCATAGTTGGATGTCTCAACACGAGTTTCATTTTCCATGATTAAAGTTTATTGTATTTCTGAGAGATATATTCTCCATTTTCTCCCCTAGAAATTAATTCTCACACCTGAACTGGGAGCTGAAACAGTCATGAGTTCAAAATGAGCAATATAATGTTTCCCATTTTAAAATCTCAAGTCTAGAAATTCATTCAGTAGCTTGGCAGGGCTGCCCAACCCTGTTCCTGGAGATCTACCATCCTGTAGGTTTTCACTCCAACCCTAACAAAGCTCACCTCATTCAACAGCTAGAGCAGGGCTGCCCAACCCTGTTCCTGGAGATCTACCATCCTGTAGGTTTTCACTCCAACCCTAACAAAGCTCACCTCATTCAACAGCTAGAGCAGGGCTGCCCAACCCTGTTCCTGGAGATCTACCATCCTGTAGGTTTTCACTCCAACTCTAAAAAAAAACACACCTCATTCAACAAATAAAAATCTCAAGGAGCTACTGATGGGGGTTGGAGTGAAATCCTTCAGGATGCTTGAACCTCAGGAGCAGTGTTGTGCATCCATGAGTAAATCAATCCAAATGCAGCCTTTTTCCCCTCACATAACTGGCTGTTTTATCGTTGAGGAGTATAAATGTAAAAGCGTTCTCTTAGTCTGGTGAAGTCTCAAAGAAGCTCCAAGAGCAGTGAGTATCATTAGAATAACCCAACTCGATAATATAAATATTTCTGTTGTAACTATTCTACTTAATTTCAATGGGATTATACATCACAGCAGGAGTATTTCCAGCAAGAAAGCTTGGTAATGTGTTAACTCTAAAAAGCAGGGATTAAAGGCAAGCTTTTTAGCATTGCCATGGTTCCCGGTTTGCAAATGAGTAATTCTAAAGCCGCCCACTCACCTTCGTTTTTCTATATTTTTACATCTCACATTATGATACGAGGTCACTAGAAAGGAGAAGTATTTCCATTTCAGACTCTGTTCTTAGGAGTCTCCTCTGTTTTTAGCAGCAAAACCCTCCCTTCTGCTAGCAAAAAATTAACCACTACGCAGAGAAACGTCCTGAACACAATGCAGAATAACTAATGCATGAAACAGGATAGTTAATCTGACCCCTAATGCGTCACAGATATGCGTTAGCAAGGTTATTTTGTAATATTGAATTACATTCATTTAACATGAAAATCCTGCATTGCATACAGGTAAAGATCTCCTGGGACGGGCAGATGGTGACTCATATTGATCGCAGTCGAGTCCTTTAAAAATATCTGTCTGCACTGCAGTAAAGCTATGACATGAATCAGCATTATCTTGTTATTTCCAATGCACACATTTGTCTATTAAGATCCCTCAACAGTCAAGCCAAGCCAGACATTCAAGCTGGGTATGCACAGAGGCAAGATTACCGACTTGACTGAATTATCTCACCAAAAAAAAAATCCAGAACCCTCATGAAAACCTGGAATATCAACTGTGTTTAGCCAAGTCAGTAATTCTGCTCTGTGATACTGCTCCAGGTGTGTTGGGAAAATATGGGACCTCCAAACACTAGGGGGAGGCCCAAGTTTTCCACCGGCCTACTCCGGAAATTTATGGGCCAACACAGGTTTCCGCCTAAAATGGAGCATTATTATAGGTTAATATAAGGGCTGGTGGCATTTTGTGCAGCCCTTGCTGAGTCTATGGGGTCACTCAAATCACTCGTTTTTCCACATCCATCCTTCCTTCCCTTCCTTTCTTGGATCTTGGCTCTGTGCATAGAGGAGACAAGGAAAAGAAGAGAGTGAAGCAAGTAGAGGAGGGGAATGGAAGTAATTTTGGAGATGGAATGGCCTCACTCTTGGAGGGGTTCCATTCGAGGTCACATCAGTCACAGGCTCCACCGAGGGGGAGAGGTGGACCCTCAAGCTGATTATTTATATGTTAAACGTTCCAAAAATATACTTCCACAAAGGACACTTTCAGGTTTTCTTGCTCAATATACCTTAGGAAAAACTCCTGTTCCCTCCCTCCTCGAAGGCGCATTTAAGAGACTGGCTGCTCCTCAGTGATGCTGGACCTCGATGTATTTCTGGATCAGGCGCGAGGAAGAAATGAAGAGAGAAGGAGAGACCTAAGCGACAGGAATGACCCCTGCGGGCCGTTGTCTGTCACTCAAACAAGGCTCACAAAAGGTCTCCTTTATCTTCTTCTCTGTCTCTGGTTGTCGGCAATATGCAGTTTGGCCAGTAGGGCCTGGTGGTCGACGCCCACGCTGGCCAGAACCCCACCGTGATTGGCCTCTTTGACGCTGTAGTCAATCGCCTGTCCTTTCAGAGTGGTCATGTGACCACCAAGCTCCTTCAAAATAGCGTTTCCTGCGCAGATGTCCTGCTTCTTTATGTAGGTGATGTGGAGATACACGTCTGCCTTCTCTTGCTCCTCATCTGGGGGGTCAAGGAGGGCCAGAATTTTATAGCCTAAGAAAAGAGATGGATGGATGGGTGGATGGATGGATGGATGGATGGGTTGATGAATGGATGGATGGGTGGGTGGGTGGATTGATGGATTAATGGACGGGTGGATGGATGGATTTTTTTTATTTGGGGCAGATAGCTCAAGGCAGTCCAATCATGTCCGTGGAGACCTACCATCCTGTAGGTTTTCATTTCAATTCAGATTTAGCACAACTGACTCCAGTAAACAGCAACAAACCCTCTCTGATGTTTGAGCCTAGCTTCATTATGCTTACAGAAAAAACCTAATAAATCTCCAGAAATAAGGGTTGTAGCTTTGAAACAGAAAAGGAAAAAGCAAAAGATCAGAAGCAGGAAAAGGTGGAGTTTGGAGCAGGAAGAGGTTGGGTTTGGAGCAATGAGTGGATATAGAACTGGAGAGGCTGCTGCCGCTTCCTTCTACGAGCGCAGATGAAGAAACCAATATGGCGTCAAGCGCACCGCACTTCTCAATTTCCCATAGACTATAATGGAGAAATTTCTGCCATTTTCCGCCAAACTAAGGGGTCTTCCGAAAAGATTTCTACATAGTTGTGATCAAAAAACATAAGAATAAAAATGAATGCGCAATTTTCCATGACACTGTTTGAGACATCGAAAATATAAAAACAAGTCTAAATGGGAAGCGCAACACAAACTAGCCACTTGTCTAGCTGACGTGTTAGGTAGTCGAGTCGCTGTAGACGGCGGTGATGGCAAACTTTATTTGTAATTTAGCTAGCTAGATAAACTCAGTTGGCACAATAAACTCACGTTGCTTAAAAAGGGTGATGGCCAGCTAGCTCTCATGCCCGTGTAATGTTAGCCAAGTTGCATATCTACATATAGCATTAGCCATAGCGAATGACCTGGCAGAAACGTTCGTGTAACGTTAGTGGTGCTCATTCCGGATGAATTGTACAAATAAAAGCATCCTTGTCAGGCATTTGCCTATCTAGGGACTATTTAGTGGGCAAGCTGTGGGTTTTTTATTTATTACGATAATACAATGCTAGCTGAGGCAGTCGACCAAACTGGCTAGCTTTCAATGATTGCCAGCGAAGATAGCGTTTCTGTATACTGCTCGGCTGTCTGTTCCGTGAGATAAAAACATAGCTCAGTAACAGTTCAAACTACTTTACAGCAATGTTCTTGTAGGCTATTCACCAATTCTACGAGAGTGATCAACCAGAGTCAGATGCAAGTCATATTGACCTACCAATGGAATAACCGTTGACTAAAACAACCTCTTATAACTTCGTTCTCGAAAAGTGTCCAGCAAAATTGCGCCTTGATTCATTTTTACCCCTCAGCCTACATAAGTCGTGGAGGGATATTGTCGTGGCGAGCGGCGTCCATCTGTCTGTCTGTCCGTTAACTTCTCGTTTCCGGACGATAGCTGAAAAACGCCTTGGCCAATGCTCTCATTTTCTGGTGGTATGTTGGGGGTGGGTAGCGCAAGCTCCCTATCGATTTCTGTCCTGCTGTGATAATCAATATGGCAGCCACGGCAGGGCAAGTGCAAGGCTGAGGGGTCCCGCTCGCAACAGAACGCCATTTTTTTTAATGTAATCCAGTCCTACGCAGGAAGGATTTACGATTGTATACCCTTTAGATATCAAAATAATAGCAAGAGTTTTTCCATTATAGTCAATGGGAAATGCAGAGGTGCGGTGCACTGGATGCCATATTGGTTTCTTCAACTTTTTGCTCTGACAGCCTTTCCAGTTCGATATACACTCATTGGTTTGGAGCAAGAAAGGGTTGGGTTTGGAGCAGGAAAGGGTGGGGTTAGGAGCAGGAGGGGTGGGGCTTGGAGCAGGAAGGAGCAGGGTTTGGAGATTTTGAAGCAAGAAAAGTGGGGTTTGGAGCAGGAAGGGGAAGAGTTTGGAGCAGACTGACATTACCTGCCCCGCCTGCAGCGTTCACGACAGTGTCATTGCCAAAGGCGGTCTGGATGAACTGTATGGCCTTCCCAACATGGGAGTGCGACACAACGACCCGCAGGGACTTCACCCTGAGCGAGGGACCAGGCTGCAGGCTCGACCCTGAGCCCACCAGCGCCCACACTATGGAAGAGGATGAGGAAGAGTAGAATCAGAGGTCACCTAACAACGAATCAAAGTCAAAACATAAGCCAGGGCTGCCCCACCCTGTTCCTGTTTCATCTCCAGGCGCAGGGCAGTCTCCTGTTATGATATGGACATGAATCCCAGTGGCCTCAGTAGCTTAAAACAGACAAAAAACAAATCTATGCTTAGTGTTTCCCAAACTTGTTCCCAGGGCACCCCAGGAGTGCGCTGGTGTTTCCAGCCACAATGGCAATGGTTGGATGTTAAGATGTTATTGTGTCTTATTTAGGTGACTGTCATGTTTTGAGAAGTTGCTTCCCCTCTTAAGCCACATTATGACTGAAACAGCCACACATTCCCTCACTCTCAGGGCAATTTCTCAGACTGCATGAAGGACAAAAACACCCAGAGCCAATCAAACTTCATCTGAACGTTCAGGGAGTCATGTTCAAAATGGCTGATGACATAGTTGCAAGACTGTTCACAGAAAGTTCACGTTCATCAGTATGGATGCGCACATTGTTATTATTATGGTTAACTTTTTCAATTACTGTGTGTAGACAGGCCTTAATTCCAGTTCTAAACAGGTTCAATTCTGAATGGAGATTCTCCTTAAGGACTCACTTCAGTCCAGAAAAATTATTAAAGTGCATCAATGAAACTAGTCCAATAAGAATTGCATTAGTGAGTGAGTGAGTGAGTGAGTGTGTGTTTGTGCATTTGTGTTCCTCAATGTTTCATGGTGTTGTACATATTGCAGTGTCATGGAAATGTACCCGTGTACTCAGCGAATGGTTTGTGGATCACCCCAATAACCGGGACGCCATTCACAGCAACGCAGACCATCGTTGTGACATACTTCTGACGATTCTCTACAGGTGCCAAAAACGGAAAAAAGTGCCATTCAATCTTTTGAAAGTAATACCACACACAAAACTCGCGTGGGCCCTGTTTCACGAAGCATGGTTATGGAGTTATCCAGCAAACTCAGCAATCCTGCCTCATGAAATAGGGCACTAAGTAAAACCTGGAGGCCTCCCAAATGTGGAACATGGACTGAATTAGAAAAGGATGTTCTATGTTTAACTTAGTGTCGTTATCGAGCTAAATCCATAATCCTGCTTCAAGAAACCCCGGACTCCGCAGAAAACTTATTCAGCGAGCGACCACAAACCCATGTACTCCTGAATAGCATCCAAAGAGTCAATCCATACAGTGACGTCATTGGCTGGCACCTCTCTGCCTCCACCAATCCGCTGCAATTCTGCTGGGATCACATGATTCCAGACTCCAACCTCTCCCTCAATGGTGGCGTGTTCCTCCGCGTTAACCTGCAGTGGAGTTACAGAGTTAACACACTCGACAGAATTCGCTGCCTCTGTTGCTATGTTTAATTTGTTCCCTCGCTAGCATAACATCTCCTCACAGCATCAGTCACAGATACATTACACCAGAGTCATAAGATTGCTGCAACAATTCAGGAACATTATGAGCATGTTTTGCCTTTGCGAGGCTGTGGTGGCTAACCCCAGTCCTGGAGTTGCGCACTGACTTTAGTTCTACCATAAAGGCAGCACCCAGTAGTGAACCACTAAGCCAGGTGAGGTAAATCAGCTCTGTACTACATAACTTAAATTGCATTAAGTGCAGAGTGACAATGAAAACCAGCCGGGCCTGTGAGAACAAGGGCCTGTTTCAAAAAACTGGCTTACTTTAGTTATTTCTATAACGGATCTGAGTAAAACCAGAACAGCCCTTTCCTCATTAGTCCATGTTTCGTGTTTGGTTTTACACACTGCAGTTATCCAGCTTACTTGCAGTTAAACAGCAAATTTAGAAATGTAAAACACCCCCCCGGTGAGACTCCACTAGTTCAAGTCATGAACATCACTATCTGGACTACCCACAGTATGGGTTACAAGTGGCCCAATTATTCATATATTCAGCCTGACCGACATATTACAGTGGGACCCCAAGCCAAAGAGACCCCAGAGACATACATCCACTCCTGCACAGATCTGTCGAAGAGACAGTTCATTTAAATATAGGCTGATATACTGTACATGTTGTTTTAGATTGTGTTTTCAACACAGTTTTGCATGAAATGAAGGTCATTTTCAATATTCAACTAAACCTATGATGACCTGATTGATTTACAGTGGGTGCTACGAATTAGCAATATTTGGAGGACTCCGTGTAAATAAACAGGCACTTAAAATTAGAGATGGCAATTTCGACATGCAGATTCGAACTGTTTCGAACACGTTCGAAACTTCCGGGTTTGACAAGGGTTTTCGACTGTTTCAAAACTTTGGTCACGTGACTAGTGACGTTTTTTCCTGCTCCTCCCCGGCAATGATTGATGTGTTTTGTTTCACTTCGAAATATTTTAATAGCTGCAGTAAAAGTTTTTGCCACTAGGCTGTGCACTGCTAAAATAAATCTTGTTTAGAAACAATTCGGAACATTTAGAAACAGTGGTCGTTTCAGAGGTTTCAAAACTGTTTCAAAGGTTCGAAATTGCCATCTCTACTTAAAATCCTTCCATGCAGCACTTCCAGATGTTATAGATTACCAAATAAGATCTCAAAAAAATTATAATCAATCTTTCCCATTTAATAATAATAATAATAATAATAATATCATCAACTTTACACCGAAGTAACCTTACATACTTTTATTTTGAAAGAGATGAACCGGAAATCCCTCCCCCAGCAAAAAACATAATAATAAAATAAAGCACCACAAAAGCCGGTTCCCCTCGGTTGTAGTTTGCTTGTATGAGTTAATGATCTGGAATGGGAACTACCGTTTAGCAGTATTTACACATACTCTTGGAATTAAGTGGCTTTTCATGCAAGTTGCCTGCCTCTTCATCACAAGCACACGAAAGTTAATACCACACCCGTGAGGCTGGGACGCTCACCTGCAGGAAGGGAAAAGTGTTTTTTATGAGATGATACATCTTTCTGTGAGAGTTCAGTTCTCCTATTTTCAGCTTTTCGCTCGGCCTGTCCTTACTTTTCCCACTTGGCTTCTCTAACGCATTCTTGTCCCGGATCCGTTTCACCTCTCGGCCGCCTTGCACCGCCGCTTCCACGGAGAGGGCAAGCAGCTCCCGCAGGTCCACCGTCCTTCGCTGCCGCATCGCTGCGATTCTGCTGGATATAACGCCTGCGTAGAGGTGATAGATTATACCAACCCCCAAAAGACAAAACACAGCCATCCCGAAGGGAGACAGACGGATACCCATCGGAGCCATTGAATCACAAAATATTCATTTGAAATATTTTTGGTACAAAAACAGTCCGCTCTAGATTATCCGAAGATCTGATTCCCACCCAGAACCCATTAGCCTACATGAGAAAGCGAGTTCGTTTCGTACTCTGCAGCGTCTGGTAACAGTAAACGGTTATTACTACCGAGATGCGTTCACGGAGCACACCGGTTCTCTGGTAAAATACCCCCCGGCAAGCTATGCATTTTCACATGCAACAAATATCCGTACCGAAATAAAATGGAAAAGCGCACAATTTGTTAGCCTTTGATCAGCTATTTCCACGAACAGTTCACGGGTGATGGAGGATGCGACACACATTTGCAGCAGGTCAAAACCCACTGTAAATTAAACATGCAAAAGGTCAATGAAAGTCCATTCTTTTCCGGTTCAGAAGGAGCCCTCATGTGACATTTTGACCGTGCGATTTCGATTCAATAATGTAGCCAGCCCAATTTACCAAGGTAACCGATGTCTATCAAATAGAGCCATGAAATCATTCCAACTCATCTTATTTATAACCAGATATCACATTTTATTTGTGAAAAAAACGGGCTGTTGGCGCAATTAGTGAAATATCGACAGCCGCTCTCTTAGACTTCGTGATACTCTTCTCTTAGTCACCAGCTAGATGTCAGCATTTAACAGAAAATAAGGAAGTCGGCCTAACAATTTGTTATCATAGGGCATCCGGCTGAGGAAAACGCAGATTGTTAGTTTACGGTTCGTCGGACTTTGGTTGATGCCTCATCCCATCTCTTCCGCGAAGTTAACATTTCACCACTATCCTTCCAGGTTTTAATAAATTGTTGGAAAGTTCCTGATTCAATTCCAGTGATTTCAGCAATATCCTTAAGTTTTTTTGTTCTCTGCTGGATGCTTGCAAATAATTTGCCTCCCTCGAAATAAACATCCTTTCAACAACCATGAGATACGCCTTCCGACATGTTTTTTTAAGAATTGAGAAGTTACATGCTGAATCTGTCAGGATTTCAAAAAATATATTGCCAACTGAAACATATTCATCACTGCAATAAGCTCTTGAGTAGGCCTATTTGCTTTTTCAAATCCAAATGGAGACTTTTTTTTTGACGGGCAGTGTAGTCAATTAGCAAATTGAATTGGAACCAAGAATGAGTAATCAACTCATTTAACGTCGTGTCAACATTTTGAAACCACCCCACAGTGAACGTGCATGTAGGCCTACATGTGTGTTTACTCACACTGATCTACATCAGGGATGTGAGCAGGGTTTGGAGAAAGAAAAAAAAAAGAAGAGGAAAATACACTTGCACCCTATATTGCTTTGGGGTTTGCGTTACCAGGGGGATCTGACCATGCCCGCCAAAACATTTTTTTTTTTTTAAATTGGGAGAGCATTTCATCCAATGTGGCTCATTTTCACACCAAACTAATACCTTCTAATTGTCAAAAAAATTACCAACTCTAGTTACGATGCTTACCGTGTGAGTATGTACAATCACTGGCAGGGGTGGAAAATTTCAACAACAGCGTTTCATACAGCGTTTACCATTCTTGGCTAAGGTCAGGGTATAACATTAAACACATCAGTACTTTCATCATGTTCACATCATGTTCAATGTAAATAAAAACAGATTTGCAAATCTCATAAACTGATATTTTATTCACAATAGAACACAGACAACATATCAGATGTTGAAAGTGAGACATTTTACCATTTCATGAAAAGCAACAGGTCTCAAAAAACTGGGAAAGGGGCAAGAAAAAGCTGGAAAAGTAAGTGGTACTAATAAAAAACAACTGGAGGAGCATTTTACAACTAGTTAGGCTAATTGGCAACAGATCAGTAACATTACTGGGTAAAAATAGAGCAATTTAGAGAGGCTGAACCCCTCAGAACTAAAGATGGACAGAGATTCACCAACTGCATCTAAAAATTGTGGAACAATTTCAGAAAATGTTCCTCAATGTAAAATTGCAAAGATTTTGAATCTACAGTATGTTGTATATGTTCTAATGTGAATAAAATGTGGATTTATGAGATTTGCAAATCATTGCATTACGTTTTTATTTACAATTTACACCGAATCCCAACTTTTATGGAATTGGGGTTGTATTTAGAAAGTCAGTTCACGCATATAACTTGTAGTTCAGCTTTCCATAAAGGACACTGGCTGAGGTATATACAAGAACTAAGTGGAAATTAATGATTGATGATGATCATCACAGGCTAGCAAATTTCTCTGTCGTTAGTTGCGCCACTGCCCTTCACTCCAACGGTTCGTAATCAGAGCAGCAGTAACGTCCCCATGGGTTAATTACAATGGCAGTGGGAACATTTTCCATAAAGTTATACTGGCCGCCCTCCCATTATGATTGGTTAATTGTGGGAGCAGTTAGTGTGTTGTGTTGGACTTGTGTTCACAGAGTGAAATGAGAGCAAGGCACAAATAAAGCTTTATATGGGGGGTCTATGAGAAGATATGATACTTGTTCAGTCTGGAAGGTGTGGTTCATGTGCAGGGATGGGCACATAAGCACAGGAGAAAGATGGGTTCCCCTAACAAACACTTGTTTCCTTTGAAGTGTGTAAAAGTTTATTCATGGGGTCCGTGAACAGGTATGAAACATTGTTTTGTATGGAAGGTGTGGTTCACATTGGGGTATGGACATATAAGCGTGAGAAAAGGCAGGGTACCATAAATGATACCAGATTTTTAACGCTAAAATGTATGGTTCATGTGGGGGAATATGTATGCATGTATGTGTGTGTGTGTGTGTGTGTGTGTGTGTGGGGGAGGGTTGATTGGTTGTGATTATGGATGTTTACATATTCCATCTCATGGATGAACATAGTTTAGTGTTACCCATTC
Organism: Gymnothorax javanicus; assembly: GCA_029692085.1. Taxonomy (NCBI): domain Eukaryota; kingdom Metazoa; phylum Chordata; class Actinopteri; order Anguilliformes; family Muraenidae; genus Gymnothorax; species Gymnothorax javanicus. The sequence continues at coordinate 12,791,220 of CM056197.1, forward strand.
ATTTGCTATGGCAGTCATTTTTGACCGGGAACACCACAGGTGTCACACAGTTGACTAAACCACTTCAGGGTTAGATCTAGGACGCGTTCGTGCGGCATTGCCGCATTCAATTTTATTCTGACGTATCTCATTTTCACTGCTTGGGCCTTCGGCCGCATCTAGAATTATCTAGCGGGGTTCCATTAAATTAGTGTTATAATTTAAATAATATTTTATCGTTGTGAATGATTATAAATAGGCCTGAATGAAAACGAACTTCTAAAAAGGAAACGAACTGCAAAAATGATCGATATTTTTCTACTTCCTTATTGTGGGTTGCCTTCGTTTTGGTCGCTCGACCTACTCGAGAACGAGGTCGAGTGAAGGTAGTGCAACGTGGCACATGCTCAGTGACTTCCTGGGCATGCGCAACTTCGCACTACCTGTCACTCGACCTCATTTTTGAGTAGGTCGACCGACCAAAACGAACACGGCCGTAGAGTTAACGCAATTTGTAATTTATGAATATCAGAAGGTTTTGCATGTTGAAAAATTTATGAATATCAGAAGGTTATACATGTTGAGAAAGTTATGAATATCAGAAGGTTATGAATGTTGAGAAATTTGTAAATACCAGGTTATACATTGACAAATTTATAAATTTCAGAGGGTTATGCATGTTGAAAACTTTATGATTTTCAAAAGGTTATATATATTCAGTATTTGAATGTTGTCTCCCAGGTTTTTGCTTTTGATCAATTGTTATTTTATATACATTTTTTTCTGTTATTTTTCTATGTGTTATCTCTATTTTCATACAGTCAGTATTAAGAGATTTCCTGATTTGATTATATTCAATTTTGATGACTCATTTTAATTTCATTATTTGTGATACAGTATGAGTTTACTGATTTACATAATGTTTATTTACATTTTTCATTTACATTTATCTCTTTGTTGACTTTTGTTAATTTTTTATGATTTGTTACCTTATTGATAATTTTTACCTCACTGTTATGTAAGAACTTTAATATGATATTGAATCAATTACTGCATTTGAATTGGTCTTTGTGTGTTTTTGTTAAATCTTGTAATTACTTGTAATTATTGTAATTAATAACAACTACCTCACCATACATGTTAAGCATATCACTTCTCCGAACTGCAAATGCGTACTAAGTTCAACCCATGGTATATGAGAAAGCCCCACATTATTTTGGGTAGGTGGGCCCTTGGGCCCACCTGAAAAAAATCCTAGATCTAACCCTGCACTCTAAATTCAATGGAAATGGTGATCAGAAATTTCATATGTTAAAATGCCAAGTGTGGAGGATATCATAAGGCCTTGAGCCAATCAGATGAATAACAATATTTATGACTGATGAAAGTTGTGAATCGATCAGATTTGACCCAAACACCACAGTAAAGTTTATCTGGCCACAGGAAGTTTGCCTTTTGATTTTCCACCATGTTTAATTTCTTTGGCAAAACTACTTTTTTCGGCACACCTTCACAAATTAGGTTTGAAAGACACACCTTTGTCCAAAATTGACAAAATCCTACTTAATTATTGTTTTGAATTGTGAAATTCGGAGTAGAAATTTGTCTCAGATGCTGACTGGCACCCACTACAGCACGTCCGGCAAGAACACGATGAGACAAGTGCCCACTACTAGAAGTAGTTTTAAGGTCCCCTATTATGTCTCCAGGTGCACAGCTAATTAGTTATTACAAGCCATTTCAAAATCTTTTCCCTCTTGACATCACATGGGGACGTAACCAACCAGAGGCAAGAAGAACTGATCACCTTCAGCCAAGCACTCAATCAGATTTAATTATTCTGGGTGGTCACTCCCCCTTGTGATGTCAGGTGGGATAGACTTTGAACTGGCTCATAATGGTTAATTAGCAGCGCACCTGGTGGCATAATAGAGGACCTTTAATAAACCTTCTCTTCTTTTCTCATTGTCAGTGTTAATTACAAGTGTGGTTTCTACCGAGGAACGAAAAACAGATTCAACTTTAAGTAACTGTCCTGTACAGAATACAATTATTCATCAAGGCTTTGCAACATTGGATAACTGTTACAGGTAGTACTGAGACACATGCAATCTGGATGACTATATACAATCATTGATTAGCTCAAAGTCAAGATAATGTTAGAAGAAAACTAAGGTCACCATAATAGCCACCACAATATCAGCTACCTCTTGGTAATAATGGAGCCAGCTTAGCTAGGCTAGTTAGCTTACATTTTCCAAGGTCATGCTATGCTAGCAATAAAACAAACAGCAAAGGAATGACTTATTTCGATAAGATTTACTAATCACTAAACCAAATACTCATAAGAACAAATTAGTTACTTACACTTAGCTGCACGCACATATAACACTTGAAAAGTATAGGTGATTCAGCAAACAAGAACCAGAACATGCAGGAAAAACACCCACAAACCATAGCCAGTCCCAACCATGGATGTATTATAAGAACTAGATACTGAACTGAAAATGGCCGCCCATTAATTTAAATGGAAATTGCTCAGTGGCGCAGCACGCCGACATGGGGCCTTATTTCCGGAGTCACGCGGACATGCGCTGTGTGACTTTTCATTCACACATGCGTAGTGTGGGGCTCATGAACGCGCTGACACCTGAGGTATCTATGACAACAGTCCGCGCCCGAAGCACTCCCACACAGGATGCGTGTTTACAACCACTGTTCTCCGGATATGTAGCTAACTATAAATCCACTGCGAAACCCATGCAACAGCTCTGTACCGAACGGGCTAACATTGCACTCGGCTTAAATATGGTTCGGAAAAACAACATATATACCTAATAGAGATATAAAATGTTGGTTAACTATTTTTATTTAACAGGGAAATAAAATTATTCACTATCGCTAACAATGTCAGCAAAACAGTTGACATGCTATTGTATAAGATGACAGTTCAATCTCATTTTCCTCACAGTTCAAAGCGAAATGTATTCATCGAAAGTGAAACGTTTTGAGCTTGTTAGCTTGCAGCCTCCTCTATTCTTACTGGATTCAAGACAATAATTCAACCGCACAGAGCACTGCCCGTGCTTCATGAGCTGATAAGTTTTATAGTAGATGACATTGATCAAAGTATTTAGCCAATTCTGACCAGCGAAATTACTTTTAGTGTAAGAATGCTCAAAGCTCATTAAATCCATCCTTTCTTTATACCTGGAACTGGAGCCTATCCCAGCTGACTCGCAGGATGTACACACCATTCATTAGAATTTAATTTTAATATCGCGAATGCATATGCTCCGCATACCCTTGCAACCCGGTGCGTCATCCGTAACATAGCTACTACCGTTATATGCTATTACCACGTTTATCAGCACTAGAAATTAAAATCTAAATTTTCTTGACTAAATTCACGCTTGCGATTTTACAACCTGAATGTTTCTCTGGGTACTCAAACATCAAGGTAAGCCGAAAAAGTGCTGATTTTATTCAATACTAGTGGAATTTGAATACAGAATTATTTTCCTTCCCCTTATACAGGATTAGCAAATTCCTAAGTCCTCACACAATCAGCAGCCCAGTTATAAAATATACATAAAGTCGATCTTCGTTTCGTTGTCATCTGTTTCTTTCTTCTGGGACCCTCATATTTTTTCTGCGCAGATGGAGTTCAGCCGCATCAGTGAATCTCCGCAGCATCACTCCCATACCCTGATGCCGCTCATGCACAGCGTGTCGTTCACATCACAGGCTGAACAACAAATACTGTCTGTTTGTGCAGTGCTGTCATGCAAGTTTGGCGCATGCATAAAATAACAGAAACTTCATGTTTTGTATATTATCTTAAAAGTTGCTGAAATATCACAACATCAAGTATGCACATCTGCTATTGTTTTAATAATTAAGAATGACCATGCAATGGAAAATAAATGATTAGCTGTGCAATGGACGTAGTCAATGCTACGTAGCTAGCATATAATACATGAAGCAGCAAAACACAGTACCGTGAATCTGTGTAAGATATTCAAAGTAATGGACATAAACAGGTGCATCTTGAACATTTTAATACGAATAAGCAAAGCAAGTGTTAGCTACATGCACAATTATAGGATGTCGCCTTCAATAATTACTGAGTACAAGCCCGTTATCCAACCTAAGTTAACCAACAACAGCCTTTGCTACCTTACTGTTTATTCTGTAATGTTTCATAAAAGATAGGTGAAGCATTTGAGTCGCTACATAACAAAGCCATTCATCAAATACAATAAATGAAAACATCAGTGTCGTTACATCTGCTCACTTTACCGATTTGGTAATAACGTAAGCCAACAGCACTGAATCTCTTAACCAGTGCTACAAGCAAAGAACTGCAGCTGCTGTACTGCTTACGAGAACGCGCTTGGAGACAAGGTCCCCTTGGTGAATTAAAATAAAAAATTTTTCGCTGCCGTGGAAAAAGGCATCAATGATTTAAAAGAGAAAAATCAACAGATTATATGTTGATCATTTGCGATAGTCAAAAAAATGTATTCACGAATTTATTAAAGTGTCTTTTTCAATTGTTCCCTATGGAAAAATGTCTTTTTGCCCCACATGGCATCACGTGACTTGCAATATCAGCTTGACCGCTAAGCCCTTGCCGGCATGCGTTTTAGCCCTGGTTCAGTATCCAGTTCTCATAATACATCCATGGTCCCAACTGAAAAAAGGGGTTCTAATTTAGGTGACCAATCTCTGCCTGGCTATAAGTGTCCAGTAGGGGGCTGTTTCACTACAGCATAAACATATTTACATTTTAACCAAGACTACAACTGGCCTTTTTAACAGCCGCCCCCAAATATGTCTGAACAGATTTGTTTCTTCTTAGGCCGGTTATGAGTCTTTATCCTCCTGTGGGAGGGCAGGTAATCCAATCAGACGAGTCACCGGTCTAATGAAGGTTCTGTCCTTCACCTGTATTTCAGCGGCACAAATTTTGTTATCATGTCCAGGCATGACCGTCTTAACAGTTCCAACTAGCCAGACGGCTCCAGGAGATTGCGGGTCCACCAACATCTCCACAGAACCAACTGTTAGGCTCTTCTTGTCCTCCTGCTACTTATGACGAGCCTGCAGGGCTGGTAGGTAATTTTGGATGAAGCATTTCCAAAACTGATCACTCAGAATTTGACTGTGTCTCCACCGTTTTCTGCTAAGCAGTTCTGATTTTGGGTATACTACCTGTGGTAGTGCTGAATCTCGCTGCCCCATCAAGATAGAGTTAGGCGTTATGGGGTCAAGATCCGCCACATTGGAAGACACATACCCCAGGGGTTTGGAATTTAGTATACCCTCTATTTCCACCAGAACTGTTCTTAGTGCTTATTCAGAGACCGTTTGGGCTCCCAGTGTGGTACATAAGGCAGATTTGATGGATCTGATCTCTCTCTCCCATGATCCAACAAAGTGAGGGGCGTTGGAGCATTAAAATGGAACTCAATTTGATGAGCGGCTAACTGATCCTTTAAGGATGGTGCTAGGTTACTGAAAGCTTGACTTAGCTCTACACTTCCCCCTTTAAAGTTGGTGCCCAGATCAGATAAGGCTTCAAAGGGTTTCCCTCTTCTGCAATCAGCTAGTGCAGGGACATAAGGAAAGCATTGCTGTCGAGACTGCACAGGAGGTCAATGTAAATGGCTCTTGTAGTCAGACATTTACAAAGAATGCCCCAACATTTCTCGGTCCTCCTGCCAATTCGGACATTGAAAGGGCCAAAGCAGTCCATTCCTGTGGAATAGACTGCTGAGCAGAAGAGCCTTAGGCTTGACGGGGGCAGATCTGCCATCTTAGGCACCTCTGGCCTTGCTCTCCATTTCTGGCATTCAGGGCATGCATGCTGGAACTTGCGAACAGCTTGTCTCCCCTTCAGGATCCTGTAACGTCGCCTTATTTCTGCTATAACGCGCTCCGAGCCAGGATGATGCAACTAGTGATCGTAAGACTTGATTAGCAGCTTAGTGACTGGATGTGCTGGATCAAGTATAAAGGGATCATGGATGTCTGGAGTCAGATCACACCGCTGTAGATGACCTATAACTGGAATCAAACTGCTCTCAGAATCTAACTCAGGTGCCAAAGTTAACAACCGGCTATCAGAGTATAATGGTTTCCCCATCTCTAACTGTGACATTTCTTTGAGAAAACTGTCAAGCTGGGCTTGTCTGATCACTGCTAACTCAGCATGTCTGAAATCCTCAGCCAAGGGAGAGTAGTCTCTGGTAGCCGCCCGCCCCATGTAATGAGTGGGCTGTGGCCTCAAGAAGTTCCTGAAAGGTATTGAATTGACATGGATCTGGCAGTTGCGATGCAGTATTTGTTGTCATAAATCCACAAAAGGCAGGTTTTCTGATTTCTTTTGGGACTTCAGGATCAACTTTCTCAGGTTTAACAGGCCATAGTGATGGATGTTGCCGCAAGAAATCAGGGCCTTGACTCCAGCGATTGTTTTCCTTAAGCTGCAATAAAGTCATTCCCCGGGTAATGTCATCAGCTGGATTATTTTGAGAGTCAACATAGCGCCAGGCTTGTGAGTGCATGAGTTCTTGGACTTCGGAAACTCTTGTTCCAACAAACACCTTGTACTTACAAGATTCCGATTGAAGCCAGGTTAAGACAGTGGTGGAATCTGTCCAATAGCTAAATTCATGGATTTCCAGGGTGAGCTCTCTTTTCAGGACTGCGGCCAATTGCGCTCCGGTCAGAGCAGCGCAAAGTTCTAGTCTAGGCCTTGAGATTTGCCTTTTGGAGGCAACCCGAGACCTTGGAGCTAGAAAGGCCACCTGAACATGTCCCTTTCCATCTTCAGTAGAGAAATAGCCCACAGCACCATATGCTCTCTCAGAAGCTCTCTGTGAATATTCCTCCTACAGGCAGAAAAGTCCAGATCAGGACTTGTGTAGCACCTTGGGAAAGAAATCTCAGGTAGCTGGAGGAGTTCATCTTCCCAGGCTATCCAAGCCCTTAGCAGATCATCAGGCAAGGCTGGATCGTCCCACTCACGCTTTTTATTCCAGAGTTTCCGAACAAGAATTTTAGCCCTGGTGACATAAGGGCTGATGAACCCCAGTGGGTCAAACTGACTGGCAAGAACTCTGTAAATTACACGCATTGTGGCAGCCTCTCTGGTAACATGGGCTGGCTTGTAACCCAGATCATCTGGGAAACAGTGCCACATCAGACCCAGAGCTAGCTCTTGAGGGCCATTGTCATCCTGGGTGAACCACAATTTACTGTTCTCTGATATGCACTCTGGAGGTAGATGGCTGATTATCTCAGGATGACTGCTGGCCCACTGACGCAAATCGAATCCACCCTCCATCAGGAGATGTCTTAGCTTGTCAGCTAACCTCTTAGCTTCCCCAACAGAGCCAGCTTTGGAGCCAGCTATCCACGTAAAAACAGCGTTCCATTGCAGTGTGCGCATCCTCTTCGGGATGTGTTTCCTCACATGCATTTGAAAGGCGAACGTCACACAGCAGGGACCACGCATGGTTCCAAATGGGAATACTAACCACTGGTAGACACTGGGGTGATCCTTCTTCGTATCTCACCATATGAACCTGAGAAAGGGCTGATCTTCAGGTAAGAGCCGCACCTGATGAAACATCCCTTTTATGTCGCCGCTGATAGCAACGGCATGTTCGCGGAAGCTTAAGATGACTACCAACAGGGTTGATCCTAATGTTGGGTTGGGTAGGAGGTGTTCATTCAGATTTTGGCCCTTATGTCTGAAAGAACAGTCAAAGACAATGCGATTCTTTCCATGATGACTCACTATGTGGTGGGGGATGTACCACCCTGGATTGCTGGTGATCTCAGGAGGTGAAATCTTTTTTATGTACCCGGAAGTGAGGAGCTTGTGGATTTCTTCCTGGTATATTTCAGCCCTGCTCGGATCCTTAGGCAGACGTCTTTCTGTATTCCTTAAGTGGGAGAGCACTGCCTCCATAGGGGCCTCTAGTAATGGGAGGTTCTTCTTCCACAGGAGGGGTGTGGCACAGCGTTGGATACCATTCACTTCAACCCGTACGGTTTTCTCCAAAATTCTGATTGCTTCCATATCCTCCCTTGATCGCATAACGATCTTCTCGTTCTTGTACGGTAGTACATCTACCTGCCACAATCTTTCGAGCAGCTGAAAGAGCTCAGCTGGTGGGTCAAGAGTTGACGTGAACAAGCACTGTGCTGTAGTCAAACTGTGTGTCAGAAATTTTGACGGGCCTTGAAGAGTCTAGCCTAGTGGAGTCTTGACAGCTGCTGGTCCATCTGGAGGTCCCCGACGCACTGGTTCCGTTGGGAGGATTAGATGTAGGTAGTCTGAGCCTATCAGCAATAAGGGCTTGTCTTAGTCAATAGCAAGGATTGGCAGATCTCTAAGATGATGGTATTTCTTCTTAAGAGCTTCAACTGGGTCGGTGTGACTGGCTAATCCAAGCTCCTTAGCCATAAAGGCCCAGTGAATTTTATACTCACGGCTTGAATGAGTGGTAGAGGACACTGAGAAGCACACAGTGAAGCCATTGACAATACAGATGTCATGCCGTGCAGTATGAAGATATAAATTCTCAGGGCTCCCTTGTAAACCCAGCCGTTTTGTGGCCTCATAAAGCAAGATAGTGCGTTCCGATCCATTGTCAAGCACAGCATAGGTATCAATAGATACATCTCCACTTCGCAATATGACCTGATGTGTCATGGTTCTGGCTGCATGTGTGTGGTTTTAGACTTTCTTTGTGGCTCGTATTTGGACCACGTCTGTTTCTTGAACTATTGGATTCTTTTCCCAGCTGTTTCGTCAGCGTGGGCGGCGCCTTCCCCTAAGCCTATATAAGCCAGATGTCCGCCACGCCTCCTTTGCTGGAGTGTCTGATTTTAGTTATCACTACAGCCAGAAGATATCTCTAGTTAGGGATTTTTGGACGAATTTCTTTGCAGTATATTTGTGGTTTATTTCTTCACGGAAGTTTGCTTATACTTTCCCTATTTGTTTGTTCCTCTCTCGCTCTGCTTCCTGGTTTGTATTGTTGGGCGTTCGTTTTGGAAGCACGAGAGCTGTTCTGTTTCTTCGTTTATATTTCTCCCTGTGGGTATTTTAAGTCCTTGCTGGTCCTGTTGTCTCCTCGCCGCTGCATTTGGCCTCCCGTTTCCTGCGGCCATTACAGAATGACCTTTAGTTGGACCTTGCTGCTGCCTGTTGGTCGTTCCACATATAAGGTTTCCACTGTCGAACTACTGGTGTGCAGACTTTCTTCAGTAGCAGGGCTATTGGAGGAAGGATTAGAACTCTGAATGGTGTTAACTTCATGAAGGACTACTAAATGTTTATTCTTGCATATCTTACACTTAGCTTTGAGTGTACACTGTGTTTATGAATGATCAAGTCCACATTTCCAGCATTTATTGTTTGATCAAATCCAAGTTTTTATCTGTTCCTTGGAGAGGAATTTGAAATTGTTACACTGGTTTAGGAAGTTCTATGTATTGTTACAAAATGAGCAGAATTTCATTGGTTGTTCTTTATTCTCTAGAACTTTGGGATTCACCAGTGGCTTCACATTTTCTTTCTCTTTGCTCACTTCCATGAAGAATAGATGTGTTCTTAGGTTTAGCCACTCGCTGCTGCTCCTTTCAGGAACTGGGGCGCTCCCTTTCTTGGCCACTGCTGAATTGAGTGCCATCTTCCTGTACTCTAACCTCGTGCTCTAACCATTCTGCCATGTGTACTAGAGTTTGGATTGGAGTCCTGAGGGGATTGATGTGCCTCTTGAAATTAGCTCTTAAATGATGCAGCAACTTAGCTAAGATCCTTGATATCTCCTAACTTTTCCAACATCCCAACTAAGGCACGCAACTTTAATGCAAATTTCCGGAATGTCTTTGTGTCAACACTCTCGATGTTGGGCTCATCCATAAGCTGAGCAATGCGTTTTAGTGCCAGCTGATGTGGTTGACCATATAATTCGATGAGGGCGTCCATAGTGTCACTGTAAGGCAGGGCTATTCAACCATGTCCAGAAAGGGCTGGTGTGGGTGCAGCTTTCATTCCAACCAAGGAGTTACACACCTGATACTACTAATCAACCCCAAGAGTCTTTGCTAATGAGCTTGATTAGTAGTATCAGATGTGTAAGTGCTTGGTTGGAATGAAAGCCTGTGCTCACACCAGCCCTTGCAGGATAATGTTGAATAGCCCTGCTGAAAGGGTACTTACTGTTGCAGTTTGAATCAGCAATAAGTGATGCCTCCTCCAACTTGAGGTGGTCCAACAATATCTAAAATTTGAACTGTTCTGTGGCATCTGAAGGCTAAAGGTTATCCAGCACAACCTTCAATGTGACAAACTCTCATAGACCTTCATTCACAAAATAGGAAATAGTTGGTGTGGGTCCATGACATGCAAGCTCCGTATTGGGTGGTGATGGCGAGTGATGCCGTACAGAAGTGATGTACCATCTAGGATCAGTTTGCCTTCGGTGACGAACAGGTGACACATGGCGGCATGGGTCAGGTGACTCATAGCGGTGGCGATGGACAGGTGATACATGGCGGCGTGGGTCAGGTGACTCATGGCAGCATTGGTACCAGACATGACTAATCGACCACAGATACACATTTGAACCCAGGTCTGGCTCAGATGGGTAGTTTGTCTTTTTAGGTTGTGTGAAATTGAGTCAGAAGTGGGTCAGGGGAAAAATTACCAAGCTTTAACCTGGAGTTGGGCCCACACGCATGCAAACATAAATCCATTGGGTCGTATGGTCAACGCCTTGACCACCTGGCCATCCAGGTGCAGATTCAGTGATGTCATCAGTGGCAAGGGACTGGGTTCAAGAAGACATGAAAACAGCATGGGGTTAATATTACATCATATTATGTCTTTACATATGGTCAACTATATTATGTCATGTAGTATGATATGCCAAGCAGGATTGATTTGTGTTGAACTCTTTACAGATGACTGAGGCAAAGACACCTGACAGGGTAGTAGAAGAGTTAGCACCAGCCTGACCCCGAATAGCAAACGCATGAGGTTAAGGGCAGTAATCAAGTGGGGACAAAAAAAGTAACCTAGCCCAGCTCCACTGCTAAGTTCATCCACACCCATAGACTGTATAAAAAGATGGTCGCAGCACCCGGGTCTGAAAAGTGAGGGTGATGTGGAAATCCCTAAAAATTGCATTCTATTTAATGGCCAGCAGATGGCGACGTCGGTGGTTGCAGAAAGAACTTCAATGCTTTAGAAGTCTATGAGAAAATGACCCTACTTTACTGCCTGATTTATTATTTCAATAAAGATTTTCCACATTATTTTATGGTATCTATAACAAGTTTCAAGTCTACTTCGATATATAATGATGTTCATTTTTGTAAATTATGGTCCCATATAGACTAGAATAAAGGATAAACCCAGAATATGCTTTAGGGGCGTGGCTACCCTCTGGTCCTTGTCTGATACGCTCAGATCCACACACAGATACACCCCTCGCTGCTCCCTGGATCTTCAATTCACTCTCTCATCCAAGAGGAATCGCATCTGGTTTCAAAATGACAAAATGGCGCCATTCAAATTGCCAAAATCGAGGCTTCCTAAACGTATGCTGAAACCAATAGGTGATGTCACCGTTGGTTCGTCCATGTTTTTATACAGTCTATGGCCACACCTCAACTCACTCATGCAACAGAGGGGTGGAGCTTCACTAGGTCCAAAAAGGTAGAACTAGACTAGGTCACAGGATGGGGTGGGGGATTTTTCAGCCATTGCTGGCCTGCAGGGCTGGGACAGACCCTTGGGGTAAAATAATAATAATCATAATAATAACAACAACAACAACAACAACATCAGTTGTAAGTTTTCATTTGTGGTTGTGAAACACAGTGGACGGTACCTCTGCCTGGTTTATTGTACCCACAGGAACACATCAAAGGTGAGTTCCAATATTCGAAAATGTGAACCTTACGTGCCTGCCCTTATCTGCTCCAACATCTAGAAGAGAGGAAGGACAAGAAAACTGACCTGAAGGAGGATATGTTTTTCACATATTGACACGCACCCCAGACTGCATTGAAGGTTTGCCTGTCCAGGGGTTTGCGCTATCCAGACGGCGCTGATGTGGGTACCGGCCACGCTGTTAAACATCTGATTCTGCTAACCAGCCCAGAGTCTTTGCTGTAGACCTTGATTAGTTTCAATTTCAATTCAATTTCAATTTTATTTGTATAGCGCTTTTCACAGAGAGACTGTCACAAAGACGCTTTGCAGTGAGAAAATAGATAAATAAACCAAAAGGGCAGTGCCCAGCCTAATCCCCACTATAGCAAATGAGCCAAAAAAAAAAAACTCCCAGAAGGGAGTAAAATCCTCAAACAGCGGTGAGAAAAAAACTCCCCAGTGGGAAGAAATCTCAGGAGGAACCAGGCTATAGTGGGGAGGCCCATCCTCAACTGGCAAGCTAATTAATAATAAAAATAAAATGGTAATAAAGTTCCATTAAAACTGATTAAGAGCCATTCCGTGAGAAAATAGCACTTTTTGAAGAAGTTGAGGAGTTGACCCCCCTGGAATTGAATGAAACTTGGCAGATAGGTAGATATGGTGGTCTCACTGAAAAAGCCAAATTTTAAGGTTCGTATCTCAATAAATCTGCCAGTGGCGCCACCAGAAAGCCACTAAAGTGGCTCAGTATTGCTTTTGACACCACATTTTACATCAATTATTATGACTTAAGGGTACACAGTACCGGATGTGTTATACTTTTATCATGACCTGTCAGACTTCAACCCTGGATAGACATTAGCACCACATCAGCGCCAAGCTGGGTAACTATGTTATTGAGCCAGAATTATTTGAGAAATCATGGTAAAAAGTGAAAATGGGAATAAAATAATATCCCAGACATATACCAAACTAGAATGCTTTATTATGTGTTTACTCACTACAAAACTATCATTTTCAGTTAATATTCCTTGGTATCTTGCTGGGTTCATGCAATGGATGGCTGGAAAGATGGTCAAAATTGATTTTGGTGCATGTTTGTGGTATATTTACTCAGTAACCCAGATATATTCCATGGTGATAAATGCCATTTGTTGTGCTTTTGGAGCTCTGATTTCAGGCATATTAAGAATTTCTTTGGTAGTATCTACACTTTCGAGCCAAAGTTGGAGGAAAACTCAAAATGGACCATTTCATTGCAGATTGTGCCTATGTTTAGATGGCATTATTTTGTTTACCCAGCAAGACGGAGATCTGAAATTCTCTGGATACATAGTCCTTTGGGGTACATTACAGCATTAGTAAAATCTAAATGGTAGAATTTTCAGTGTAGATGATTTTAACATCAAAACTCGGAAAAATTCGCCTCCAGAGGGCACTGTAGGCTGGATGCAAGTGCTTTCCATCCCCAGCAATGTACCAAAGAAATTTTTTTTGAATTGTGATACACACAGCTAGTTTTCTCAGAAAGTGAAGAGCTTGGTTTGATACTGTGCTGGGTACATAGCTTTCTGACTAAAGGTGGCGCTCTAAAGAGCTAATGTTCTACCGACCTAACATTCCATATTCCCAGACATATACTAAAGTTCTGTCTTCTGAAATATATGAAGCACATACACAGTTAGACATAAAATTTGTAATCCCTTTGGTATAAAGCTTGTTTGGTTGTAAACTGGTGGTGACTGTGAGCATTACAAACGCACAATACATGGGTAATTACCAAGTACGGGTACAGCACAGTCAGAAATGTACGGCACTGTATAAAATATGACCAGTCCAAAATTTTTAAATGCCAAAAAAGAACTAATGTAAAAGGCATACCACTGAAAGTACATATGCAGACATGCGTCAACAGTATTAGTACACTTACATAAAATAATAGTCCATAATTTGAACTCTGAAAAAAAATCTTTGTCATACAACCGTGTACATGAAAACAGAATGTATAGTACAAAAGTTAAAACTGTTTTTACCCCTCAGCCAAACTTTGGCCAGAGGGGTATTGTCGTCACCTGCGTGTCTGTCTGTCTGTCGTCTGTCCATGACTTTGTCCGGGTCAGCACTCAGCAACTAATCATCGCAGATTCACCAAATTTGCTATGGTAACTCACTATGGCCCATAGATGCGCAACGTCAGGTTTTTGCTGGATTTGACCTTTTACCTTAGCGCTGTGACCTTCATTGTGGAAATCTTGTCCGGCTAAGTACAAAGTAACTATTGGTTGTAGCTTCGTCAAATTTGGTATGGTTACTTGCTGTGACCCATAGATGTGCAACGTCAGGTTTTTGGCTGGATTTGACCATTGACCTTAGCGCTGTGACCTTGATGCGGGAAATTTTGTCCAGACCAGCACTCAGTAACTATTGATCATAGCTTCACCCAGTTTGGTATAGTAACTCACTGTGACCCATATATGTGCACAGGCCGCGGGGTATTCAGCAATGCATTATGTTTTACTTTTCATGTTATCCAAAGCAAAATTATGTCAACACAGCATGTGACTAGCTCTATCCGTCAGTCTATTTTTGGAATTGGACTGTGGGTTGGCAGCACCTGGTGGTGCACGCCAGAGGTGCTCCTTGGCCTTGGCCTTGAGCAGCCATCCATGGCCTTCTTCATTGGATCCGGGTCGATGTTACCCACGGAGCCAGTTGAGCCCGAGGCAAGCCCTACTACACTGCATCCTGGGTCTCTACAGGGCTGCTTACAGGCCATTGATAGTGAGCTTGTCTGTCTCTGAATTTAATAGAGGGCTGCAGCCTATATGGCACAATAGTTGCGTCAACACCCATGGCTTGGTACACATGGAAATGGAAAGTCTGTAAAAGAAACCCCACCCTCCCACCCAGCGGGCATCCCGTGGGCTAGACATCATGGGCAGGTGTTAGGAATGAAGGCATGCAAATTACCACTACAAATGAACTGCCCTTTTCTTAGCAGGGTGCTGTTTGCTTGCTAGGACCTCTGTGCCCTTTATCAGGATAACCACTCCGCTAGACGCGACTGCTGTGCCCTTTTTCATACCCAAGCACCATACCATAGGGAAATCCTAGAATCAACATTGAAGCCTGCTTTCTGATTCTAATAGTAATGCAAAAATGCAGAGAATTTGTTATTTTCTGAAACTCTCCAACACTACAAAACTGTACACTGTACTGACTACTGGTAAAAGTCTTGCATGTTGACACAATGCTACAATCACCACCAATATTCTTTTCCAATATACAACCAACCCAGCTTTACTCCAAAGACATTACAAATTTTATGTTTAAGTGTGCACGTACTTTATATATGTGAAAAGACAGAACTTTGGTATATGTCTGGGAATATGGAATATTTGGTCGGTAGAATATTAGGTCGTTAGAGCACCACCTTTGGTCAGATAGCTATCCACCCAGGGGTGCGTTGACCAAAATCACAGATGCTAACTTATGTGGTTGGGCCCATTGACGGTGAATGGACGAACTATGTAAGTTGCTAACTTAGTTAGCTACTACGCTTTTGGGAAACGCGCCCCAGAATAGTTCCAAGCTAAACTTTTCATTTTCAGAGAAAACTAGCTGTGTGCATCACAATTCAAAAACCATTTCTTTGATACATCGCTGGAGATGGGCAGTACTTGCATTCAGCATACAGTGCCCCCTGGAGGCAAATTTTTCTGACTTTTAATGTTTAAAATCATCTACACTGAAAATACTACCATTGAGATTTTACTAATTCTGTAATGTACCCCAAAGGGACTATGTATCCAGAGAATTTCAGATCTCGCTCTTGCTGGGTAAACAAAATAATGCCACCGAAACATAGGCACAATCTGCCATGAAACGGTCCATTTTGAGTTTTCCTCCAACTTTGGCTCCGTCTAGCCTGAAAGCGTAGATACTACCAAAGAAATGCTTGGTATTCCTGAAAATAGAGTTCCAAAAGCACAGCAAACAGCATTTACCCTCACAGTACAAATCCGAGTTACAGAGAAAACATACCGCAAACATGCACCAAAAATGAATTTCAACCATCTTTCTGGCCGCCGACTGCACAAACACAGCAAGATACCAAGGTACTATTCACTGAAAATGATAGTCTTGTTGTGTGAAAACACATAATAAAGCATTCTAGTTTGGTATATGTCTGGGGTATTATTTTATTCCCATTTTCAATTTTTATTGTTATTTCTCAAATAATTCTGGCTCGATAACGTAGTAACCCAGCTTGGCGCTGATGTGCTGCTTAAGTCTAACCGGACTTGAAGTGTCACAGGTCATGATAAAAGTATAACACATTTGGTACTGTGCACCCTTAAGTCATGATAGTTGATGTAAAATGTGGTGTCAACAGCAAAACTGAGCCACTTAAGTGGATTCCAGATGGCACTATCAGCAGGCACAGTGAAATACGGACCTAAAAATTCGGTTTTTTCTATGAGACACCCATATCTACCTATATGCCAAGTTTCATTCAATTCCAGCGGGGTCAACTGCACACCAAATGTCAATCTCTCGTGGAATGGCTCTTAAAACAACCAACTAGTGGCATCTGAAGCTCCAGAAGTGGCATGGCAAGGATGGAGCAGAACTGGATCAGGACCGGATCAAAACAGCCGGAAAGCAGCTGTAGAATTAGGTGTGCATTTGCACGGTTGGAACAATAAAAGCCTGCACCCATGCTGACCCTTCCTGAATAAGCTTGAGAACTCCTGTGTCAGCCATCTGTCCGGACTTGGCCAAGACCTCTCGCCGTTCGGGGATTACAGACAGATGTTGCCTCCCTAGCTACCAGTAACCAAGCAACAGTCTGTCTCAAAAATACATTTTACTCAAAGAAGCTGTGAGGGAGGACTGAATATGTTGGTGCTGGAGGCTGAGTATGGGTGATTAAGTCAAGCATTCTCATGACCTTTCACCCTGAACTGTCACTATTGCGTTTCTGGCTCTGGCATGAATGTGAGGAGAGCTTCCTAAAATATTCCTGGAATTCCAAGTGAGAACACAAGAAGAAATGGAACTTAGGGCCAGAAAACACACATAATTTTCTACAAAAATTGATCGGTACGTACAGTATTTTGAATATAAAAACACATGATGAGGAACTGTACTTCTTATTGATCATTCCATAAATTGAATGGAAGATATAACCATTTATCACCTCTGAAAGTGGTGTGGTGGCCTTGTAATGATGCCTGTGAGGTGTTTGATCATAAATACATGATTGAATATTCCATGGCAAACATTCTGATTGTGATGTCACAATCACTGCTGGTCAGACAAAAGTGGTGGAGTTCTAGAACGCTGGATTTAGAATTCTGGGAGGTGAAAAAGAACATTCTGGAAAGCCTGCTGTTCCTAGGGTTCAGTGCAGCGCTGGCTCACTGGTGTCTGTTGTTCATGTTCTGCGTCTCTCTGTGTTTGTGTTGTGGTCAGCCCAGCTGCGTACGCTTCATGTCTCCAGAGAACTGCCACAAACAATGCTGCCCGTTTCCTGAAGTTAAGATCTCACTGCAATTCTGTCAAATCATGGAGCCACACCAACCCTGGCCACGCCTTCTTTTCCCTAGAGATTCGCAGGGTGGCCTACGACACAAGCAAATCTAATTGAATTTGTCGCTCAGGCTTACAATGAAGTATGCTGGGGGAACAGAATCAGCCTGTTGTCACAGAGATTACATTAGTATGCTGCACTGCTTACCTACAGCTTCCCATGAATCTAGATAAGAATAAACACTGCTCATGTTTCTGTTTAACATTTTTACCAGAAACACCTTTTTTATGTCTCTCAATGTTTAATGTGCTTTTTATTGATACAAAATAATAATAACCACCAATACTGCCACTAGGTACACATAATGTGTTATTATTATAATAATTATTATTATTATTCATAATAGTAATGGTTGCTGTAGCTGTCGTAGCAGCATCCAATAGTACTCAAGCAAAATGAAAACTCTATGTTAAAAACAAATTAATCTGGGTTGAGACGCGCACAGGGTAGAGTAATTTCTTCATTTTTTCAAATGATGATGGTGCTTTTAACTTCACTATGGTCTGTGATGCTTTTCTCCTGCCTGACAACCAGAAGTAGGACTCTCAGCCCAGTCTGTTGTTGCTAAGTAACTGCGAGACATCCCTCGGAAGTGAAGATCTCCAGTAGGTTGTTATTTAAAAAGCAGCCTCCCTTTTGGTGCCTGCTGTTAACCAATCACAGTCAACGAAGCGCAACTTGTCTGATTTCATTCCATTACCAGCCCAGGGCTGCATCTAAATTCTCTACAAAGCAAGGAACCTTCCCTGCAAACAGATATGAACTGGCAATAGTTTGGCTGGTAGCCATGACAAAGAGCATCCATATTGCTTATTTCATGGACTAAAGGAGGTTATTAGCTCCTAAGTTGCCTCCTTCCAGCAAGGAAACACCTGTCCAAGTCTGGAATAAGGGAAAGATCGAAAATGGACCAAAATGCCTCGTAGCGGTAACGAACGGTAACATCATTCAGCCCCAAAGTTTTCCTATACATTGTTAAGGCTGCCTTCTCCATGAGGCTCATGAGGTACTGAAGGACAGAATTTCAGATTTTTCTCAATCATGTTCCAAAGTACCTTTAAAATCTCCCTGCAACTTTCCTTTGGCCCAGGTCAGGTGACTTTTTCAACAGAATTCAAGATAAAGTAAAGAGGAAAGGAAGAAGGTCACCTATTTATGAGTTTGAATCCAAGCCTGACCTTGAATTACACAGGAAAGGAATCTCAATTTAACCATTTGAAGCAGGAGAGTACATGCCTGGGTTTTCAATGTCCTGTAATTAAGATTTTAATACTTTCGTAACAGTCACAATGTCAGCAGGTCCTGTGTGTCATTTTGGCTCACAGATGAGAACCTGTTGCACTAAATCAATATTGTCACTGACCTCATCACTTACCCATAATCCCATCACATAAGACATACAGCAGGAGCGGCGGAGTACTTCAAGGGTCAGACAGTCTACGTAAAACATGGAATTCTGATCTGTTTCCTGACAGTGTTAATAAATTCCTAAGCAGACTCCCAACCTCCGCCGATATTCTTGGAACACATTCGCACAACTGGGCTCGTAATCTGGTGCTGCTGAGATTTTCTTTCTTTCTATTGTTCAAACCTGTTTTCATGCCTCAGCGGCTGCATTTCACTTTCAGTTCACAGCTGTGACCTCCCGGGCCGTAATCGCAAGGGGCTACTTAATTTATGTCTACTTAAAACTCCAGCTCCTTCCTTAAATTCACAGAAGACCCCACCTGTTTGCCATGAGGAAGTCAGCTAGTTAAAGGCAGAACGGTGAGGTTCACTGGAACACAAAATGGGTGGAGCTTCAAGAAACTGCCGATCGTTTCACCTGAGGGGTGTAGTACAAGGCAAGTTCAACAGTAGTCAGGCTTTTTTGCATGAACTGGTCCGACAAACCCTGACCAACCTCACGATCAGGGATACCGTAAGCTACACTGGCAGGTTAAAAGAGAGCCGCCTTCACTGCTGAGTTCACATTAGCAGGCTGAAGTGACTCAAATCTGATTTTTTGCCTTAATGTGACACAGATTGAATGTTTTCAGGGCTCTATGGGCACAGAAATCTAATCTTACATCTGATCTTCAAATCAGAATTGAGCCACTTTCATATGTGGTCCTACACTGAGTACAAATCTGATACGTGGCCATGTGACATGAATGAAAATGGTCAGATCGGAATCCACGCGGCTTCTTGACTGCACGCGTGCGCTGAGTGCAGTTAAAAACCAAAAAAGCTGGCCTTCTGGCAATTTTCTACCTTCTCGACTTCGCTGCGTACAGCTGACAAACTGTTTGCTGACCTCCAGGGCAAAATTCCATCCATAAATTCATGACAAGCATGCCCATTTTCTCAGTTTGAATCAGGTTATAATACCATGAGTCCTCTAACAAATAAGGTGTTTGTTGTTGTTCGTGACAGAGATGACTCTTGCAAAAACGTGTCAATGTGCACTTGCCTGCTGTTTAGGAGGGCAGATTTATGCGTTCGCATTACAGATAGATACAGGTTACCTGTAATTATGAATGTGAACCTTCAAGATGGCAAATGTGATCTGAGCAAAAAAATGGCATTGAGCAATAAGACTTGTAACGTGAACGTAGCCCAGGACATTGAAAACCCGGGCATATTTTGCTAACCCTCTGATCTCATGCAGTAGTTCACCCCTCTAATTGGATCAAATCAGTGTGTGACTGATTCAGAATTTGAGTCATTCAAATTAATATTAGACTCAACTGATAGGTTCAAATTAGCATAAGGCTGATTTGATTGGTTCAAGTATATGTGAAACTGTCATGATTAGTTCAAATCAGTGTGGAACGGATAAGTTCGGTTCTAATCAGTGCGAGACTTATTTATACCTAACATGCTGGATAGATGTTCCAACCAGCGTCAAGGGTTCGTTGATTAGTTACTTAGTAAGTTAGTTTGTTTGTTAAAATATCTTAAGACAACTACATTTCAGAACCTTGAATGCATCATGGTCAACTGACTCCTGTAATTAGCTAAGCAAAATGTCGATTAATAACCATTTTTGCGCTCCATACGCAATATATGAAAAGAAACAACCAGCCATGTCTCAGTTTTTAGAGACGTGCTCGGATTTGCCAATTAATTTCCCATGCGCATGAACTATTTTCCGGCTCTCACGGGGGAAGTAGGGCACGTCCCCTTTAAGAAAAATGGGAACAATAATTTTGGAGTGAAGGGAAATACTATTTGAGCAGCAACGCAGATATACTTGCAAAAAGCAAAATTCACAGCGCAGACTGTGAGGCGATGCGCAGGGACTCTGATGGGGAGGAATAATGTATATTTCCTCTGAAACGTCTTTATTAAGTATTAATTACGTATAAGCATATTTTCGTTTTGGTTTTACCCCCCGCCCCCTCCCAAGACCCAAGATTTCGGGAAGCAGCAACAGTTCACAGCGCAGAATGAACGTACCACAGAGAGGTGGCTGGCTAGGTAACGGTCTAACCCAGCAAGCGCAGGGCAGCCTCCTAGTACCGCAATATCAATTTGTCCTGTGACTTCAAAGCAAGGTAATTGTTCTTTCATGTTTCTTTACATGTTTTGTTCATTCGTTGCGTGAAATCGCATGCACTTTTTTTTGCGCGGACTCTCGAAATCCGGTTGCGCTTTTCATTCCAATGGCAACCTTCTATTGGTCTTTGTTCGGTGCTGCTAGACTTGCCCACAGCTGGCGGGCGGGTTTGGTAGCTGGTGAGTGTCAAAAAATTCCAGTTGTTTCATTGAAGATATAGGTAGGTATTTTGAGTAAGCTATGTTTCATTTGTAAGTAATACTGATTATACGTGTATTTTTTTTTTTTTTTTTTTTTTTTAGTTTAATTGCGCATTGGGCAAGTTGAAGCCAGTTTGCTGAAACTGGAACGATAGGTTTCCATAGGTGACTATTGTTTTTGATCAGCCTTTTTGCTGTACTTGTCGCTTTGCGATTACACATAGACAACACCTCTCTGAGCTTGCAACTGTTGGCAGCGTATCATCTGTGTCTTCTGTCGTTTGTCGCCGAATACAGCCTTAACCGTTTTGCAGAAAAGCCGCCAAACAAACCCCAGGCTAGCGCACTACTGGCTAGCCATTTGTTCATTAGGTTTGGAAGTGCTACACTATCAGCTGCCGAACTGGTACCCCATAGATTGACTGGAGAAGACTCCCGATTTTGGCAAAAACCTAGGTAAACCTAATCGTTTCTACGTGGCAAACTGGGATACAGAGGTGGAGCAGGCCCACTTTTGGGGTCCCTTCCCTTTGGTGCACGGTAGTATCACCTCGTCAGATATTGGCTCGCAAGTGGAATTAGGACTATGGCCCCGCAGAAACCGACGTCGTCACCACAGACAGATGCCGCGACTGCGCCGGCTGCATTTGGATCGATTAGACACTCAAGCTGCTTTCACATCGAACGCGAAACGAATTTTTCGCACGCGTCTTTGCATTGACTTTGAATGTAATCTGTCGTGCGAAAAATTCGTTTCGCGTCCGGTGTGAAAGCGGCTTTGCTATCAGCTCGTGGAATAATGGAGCGGGGACGGGGTTGGATGAAGACCGTTTATTCACGAGCTCGATGCCACTGCAGTCGATTCCTCATCACCTCCACGCGCGTTAAGAGACCGCGCGCGACCTTTCGGCTGTACGATTAGAATTTCTGACACTACGGCCTCTGCTAGCTCACCCGCACCTGCCACGAACAATTATCGCCACTTCTATGCCGAGGAGAGTGAACCGGTGGTGAAGTCGTGGATTTTTATCCGTCACTTGGTTTTTAAATAGCTGCGAATCACTGGCAGACATTCAGTTGTTAGTCTGCGTGTTATATGGCGATGCATCAATGAAATTCACAAATTGTCCATGCAGCTGATGTTGGTCGTGGATGGCAGGATTCTGCTGTAAAATTAAACTGCTCTCAAGCAGATCTCTTCCCGGCAGAATCACCAGTACTGTCAACAAAGGGAGACGTCTCTAGAATTGGGACCTGTTGCACTTTTCCTCGGGATTTGTTGGTTTTTTTATGTGTTTCAAGGATTTACATCACCTTTATTTGTGAGAAATGTGCGGCAGGGTAAGAATGAGGCTGTGCCGACAAGCCGGGATGTAGAGAACACACACACACACACACACACACACACACACACGCGCACTTGCACACATGCAGCAATCTTTGCGGAAGCATAGGTGTTATCAGAGGTGGCCTGTGAGACTGTTGGGCCCTTATGAGCAAGATTTTGAAAATCCATCTGTTATTTCCCTTAACCTCACAGGCCTGGGCAAAGTTACAGTGAACACATTGGATGTTCTGTGGGACTACACCCTGGGCAGGTTGTCCATCCTCAGTGGAGTGCTTAAAAATTTGCCTTGAAATAATAATTAATACTGCGAAGGCAAAATATTACGGACTAAATCGCGCTTGGGCCCACTGACCTTGTAACCTGTAAGGTCTATCAGTGCACAGCTTGGAATCTTAAGCATCTGAATTCTGTATAAGGAGCAGGTGAAGAACTGCTGATTTTTATCTGTTTCAAATTCCAGTTCTGTCTGGTGCATAGAATTAAAAACCGTAGAACCAACGGTAAGAGGGACGTTTTAAGAGGGTGTAGTTATCTGGAATGTGCTAATAATGGGTGGCATCTTGACTGAAGTGGTATTGTGAAAGGCAGTGACATTTACAGAGCCTGGGAAGTGCAACAACATAAATAATATCTCATCACCGTGAGATGAGTCGTTCACCATGTGGTAAACTCGTTTCCACGATTAAGATAAGTCATGGCCACAAGATGGGTTGTTCCCACGAAGTAGTCAACTCGTTCCCAGAGATATAACTCATTCCCAATATTTTATCGCGTGGCCTTGAGATATGACTCATTTCCATGATTTATCCATCTCCTGGCCATGAGATATAGCTCATTCCCTCAATTTGAGTTGACTACATCATGGGAACAAGTCAATTAAATTTAGGGAAGGGGTTATATCTCGTGGCCACAAATGAACTAAATTATGGGAAGGACCTATAGCTCGTGGCCTAGAAATATATTTTTTTCATGTCACTAAACTTCCCTGGCCCCTTAGACATCAGAAAAGTAAGACTGTAGAATTCTACACAGGGAGGCCAGTGGTACCAGACAACAGATGTCTTTCCCAATATGGCCAACAGTTGGACACGTCCACTTAATAGTCAGTTCCATTCTACTGTTTACATTCTATAGTTCTATGGTCTGGCCATTCAAACGCGAGTCCTGACTGGTCATTCAGACCCCAGTCCTGACTGGTCATTCAGACCCCAGTCCTGACTGGTCATTCAGACCCCAGTCCTGACTGGATGGTCCAACTCCAGTTTTGACTGGATGGTCCAACTCAAGATCTGATGCGTTGGTCTTACTTCTGTTCTGATTGGTCTATCTAACTCCAGTGTTCTGATTGGTCAGTCACACTCCAGTGCTGATTGGTCATGGTGGGCATTTGCAGGTTTGTAATTTCATTCAAAATAGTGGAATCATAGGCACCATAGACTTATTGGCTTCTGTCCCGATCAATGATTTGATGCTTTTGTGTGGAAACTAGCTGAAATTCAGCAGACATGAGGTGCCCTCGCTGTACAGATGTCTGTGTGAGGCTTGGCACGGGCATCTAGGGCAGAGTGCGCCAGTCAGTCATCAAAATGGATAATTTTCACATTGTGTGCTGCTTCAGTAGTCACATGACATTCACCAAGGCGATTTGCGGAGCAATTGTCACCTTTGCTGTAATTCGCACAGTGCCACCAGCTCAACAGAACGTTTCTGTGAAAGATGCGTCGCAAAGTGCGAGTATATAACTCTGAACATCTTAACGATGTCAAGCGTCTTCAGAAGATTGAGAAGCTATTTTTCTAAATTTAATTTTTTGGGTTCAAGCGCCTGACCTATAAGTGTGAGCCCGCATGATCTGTCTCTGTTGCCCCTGTGGAGTTGTGTTCAACTGTGTATCTGCCTTGATCTTGAGAGTTTTAGAGCCGCATGTGATCATCGCATGAATATCATGTGCCCAGACCATAGACTATATAAAACAAGGGCCAGATATCTGAGCCAGTCAGGCAGTTCGGTTTGCAGCCATTTCCCGTCATGCGCTGTAATTTACCCACAACCCAGCAGGAAAACTAAGCCGTCCAGTCGACTGCTTCAGACGAACGCATCTGTTGTGATCCTCTTGGACTGAAACTGGCTGCCTGGCTGTGTTAATCCTGTCAAGTTAACTGATGTTTAACATGTATGGAGGAGGAGAATTCAAATTCAAGTACAAGCCTACTCCAGTGTTTTTCATTTGTCCATTTCTGAACAAGAGCAGCGAACGGTTGACGTGTGATAATTATATGCCTTGCAAACTCGCAAGTGGAAACTTTCGCGGAGAACAGAAAGGCAACATTAGCGTCCCGCTCTGGCAGTCTGGAGGAGAGTTTGCTGGAAAATGATGACTCATGCAGCCTCGAATCTGACTGCGTCTGCCAGAGAGCCCTGCTTCTTTCAGACATAAAACATTTTTTTACTAATAGGCCCTATTGTTCATTATTATTATAACATGCAGTAATTGAATTCTGGTGTGAAAAATGGGTTGGAAAGGCTTAAGATGCCTAATGATCTCTTCGGGCTTAGCAAAAGCAGACTTTGGGTGATTTGATTGATAAAAGGCTTTTAAATTCATAAACGGGATTAACTTGGTGAACTGCAGCAGAGTCCTCAGGTTGTGCTCTGTTGGAGGAACGCCCTGTAATGGAGAGATATTGGCAACGGAAACAAAAACAAAGAATTTCTCTTCAGACGGGGGTGGAAATCCAGTCGAGGAAGTTTGAGTCCTCTCCAGTATTTTATTTCTGTCACCTGAATTTGCCGTTTGGCACAATTCCTCTGCCAGAAAGTCGAACTCATCCTTGATTTCGGCTCTCAGTTCATGGAGGGAAGTAAACCGTGGCAGGACTTTTACTGTCTGTTCCCTGGATTTTCCAACTCTTTTGCCAGGTCGTGCAGTAGAAGGAGAACCTCAGCTTACATGTTTGGAAATGTGCTACATGCGGGTGGTAGTGTAGCTTACAGATGGACTACTTGACTGGTAGCTGAAGAGTTACTGGCTTGAACCGCCAGTGGGCTGGGATTCTGACCGGCTTGTGGAGAGGTAGAATCGGAATGATCTTTGCTGCTGGGCCCTTCAGAAGGCCTCCTAATCCTAGCACACAGTTCCTGTGGCCAAGCTGTTGGGGAAGTTCTGCTATCATTTCTATGTCACAATGTGGACAATCACAGATCCGCTCCAGGAATCTTTTTGGGGGAAACTTCTTATTTCTCATTTCCTTTAGCAGATTGGAAGCTTTTTAATCGTGTATTCAGCAATTTTGGCCATTTTTGCAAACTCCTGTTTGACTCGACACAAAGAAATTAACATACCCATCCCCCCTCGCTCTCCCAAAAAGCGCTTTAAATTTTGCAAAGAGTTCCAGCTCTCGTCTTCCTCTCAGAGGTAATGGTCCTATGATTAAAATGGAAATGACGTTAGGTTTTTTGCAGTCACATACAGCATTATGGGTAATTTTAGCTATGTGGTGGTGAAGGTGCTATTGGTAATTTCTATAATATGAGCAATAGCAAGCCTAAACTGGTTAACGTTTGCTCCCAGCTAACACTGACTGATGTTTTTATGCAGCTAGTCTAATGCTAGGTGTCTCGCTTAAGGTCATCAACACTAGGGTGAAATTGATGAAATTTGTTAGCTTAAATTTGTTTTCTAGGTCACTCTCCTGGCTATGACATTGGTTAGCATGGCACAGTGTCATAAATCAGCATGCAGTAACTTGAGCTAGCTTAAATGACAAGCTAATCAACACTTTGATACCATAATGTCTCATGTAAGCCAACACTTGCTAACATGACGGCTAACATTGGAAGGAGTGTGAGCTAACATTGGCAAACTAAAGCCCAGTTGAAGAGATGGGTGGCAGTTATAAAGGTAGTTAGCGCTGTGAACTCCGCTTTTTCCTGTTCTTTCCTCAAAGATTGCTTCTGTTTTGATGTCTTCATTAGCTTCAATTGTTTGAAAGCTTACGACTGTCGACGTAACTGAGTGTGGTTTATTCTCGAGGTGCTTCAATACTCATGCGGATATCCAATAGCAGTCCGATATGGACGCAAGTAGCTGGATCGGACATCCGCAACAATGCGTCAATCTGGTGTCGGACACCATTAATTTGTTATTTTCACCATTTCAATAACAAGCCAATATAATTATATTTGTAATTGTATCTCCCTGACGACGATAGTCGGGAGATACTATGGTTTGTTCCGGAGCTGCCACCGCGACCGCAGAGATTTTCTGTGCCGGGCTTTGGAAGCCACAATTATTACAGGAATTTTTTCTTATTTCTTCACAGGCAAAGATTTTTATTTGACAACGCTCAGGACAGATTTTCGGCAATTTTGGACGTCCAATATGGCTGCCGGCAGCCATTTTGTCCGAAATTTGGGGATTTGGGAGATACACGGCTCGGTCCCTGTGGCGACCGAGTTATCTAGTTATGTTTAATTTTGTTTTACTAAGTTAGGAAAGCAGTCTTTAAGTCAATCCTGATGTTGCCTTACACTGTTTCTTCCACATAGTGAGACATGTAGCTTAATACAAAACCCAAAACCAGTGAAGTTGGCACGTTATGTAAATCGTAGATAAAAACAGAATACAATGATTTGCAAATCCTTTTCAACTTATATTCAATTGAATACACTGCAAAGACAAGATGTTTAATGTTCAAACTGAGAAACTTTATTTTTTTTTTGCAAATAATCATTAACTTAGAATTTAAAGGCAGCAACACATTGCAAAAAAGTTGGCACAGGGGCCTTTTTACCACTGTGTTACATCACCTTTCCTTTTAACGACACTCAGTAAACGTTTGGGAACTGAGGAGACCAATTTTTGAAGCTTTTCAGGTGGAACTCTTTCCCATTCTTGCTTGATGTACAGCTTAAGTTGTTCAACAGTCCGGGGTCTCCGTTGTCGTATTTTACGCTTCATAATCGCCACACATTTTCAATGGGAGACAGGTCTGGACTACAGGCAGGCCAGTCTAGTACCCGCACTCTTTTACTGCGGAGCCATGCTGTTGTAACACGTGCAGAATGTGGCTTGGCATTGTCTTGCTGAAATAAGCAGGGCGTCCATGAAAAAGACGTTGCTTGGATGGCAACATATGTTGCTCCAAAACCTGCATGTACCTTTCAGCATTAATGGTGCCTTCACATATGTGTAAGTTGCCCATGCCTTGGGCACTAATACACCCCCATACCATCACAGATGCTGGCTTTTGAACTTTGCGCCTATAACAGTCCGGATGGTTCTTTTCCTCTTTGGTCCGGAGGACACGGCGTCCCACAGTTTCCAAAAACAATTTGAAATGTGGACTCGTCAGACCACAGAACACTTTTCCACTTTGCATCAGTCCATCTTAGATGAGCTTGGGCCCAGTGAAGCGGCGGGCGTTTCTGGGTGCTGTTGATAAATGGCTTTCGCTTTGCATTGTAGAGTTTTAACTTGCACTTGCAGATGTAGCGAACTGTAGTTACTGACAGTGGTTTTCTGAAGTGTTCCTGAGCCCATGTGGTGATGTCCTTTACACACTGATGTCAGTTTTGATGCAGTACCGCCTGAGGGATCGAAGGTCACGGGCATTCAATGTTGGTTTTTCGGCCTTGTCGCTTATGTGCAGTGATTTCTCCAGATTCTCTGAACCTTTTGACGATATTACGGACCGTAGATGATGAAATCCCTAAATTTCTTGCAATAGCTCGTTGAGGAATGTTGTTTTTAAACTGTTCGACAATCAGCTCACGCATTTGTTCACTAAGTGGTGACCCTCGCCCCATCCTTGTTTGTGAATGACTGAGCATTTCAGGGAAGCTGCTTTTATACCCAATCATGGCACCCACCTGTTCCCAATTAGCCCGTTCACCTGTGGGATGTTCCAAATAAGTGTTTGATGAGCATTCCTCAACTCTCTGTCTTTTTTGCCACTTGTGCCAGCTTTTTTGAAACATGTTGCAGGCATCAAATTCCAAATGAGCTAATATTTGCAAAAAATTACAAAGTTTACCTGTTCGAACATTAAGTAACTTGTCTTTGCAGTGTATTCAATTGAATATAGGTTGAAAAGGATTTGCAAATCATTGTATTCTGTTTTTATTTACGATTTACACAACGTGCCAACTTCACTGGTTTTGGGTTTTGTAAACAAACACTGGCATCGGATCGATGATCCTTCAATTTATTTCCATACAGTTTACCTTTAAGATGCACTGGCTCTTGGTATCTGATGAGTCTGTAACATCTGTGATGGAATGTGATATAAAACCATGCTGTTTAATGGCACACTTGGGCATACAGCGAGTGCAGTCCTCTCTTTCTCTCTCTCGATCGCTCTATCCTTCCCTTCTTTCCCTCCCTCTAATTCTTCCTCCCTGTCCCCCCTCTCCCCCTCTCTTTCTCCCTCTCTTTTCTTTCACAGGCTTTATTTTCCTCGCTGTCTCTCCCTCTCTATCTCTCCATTTCACTCTCTCTCCCTCCCCACCTGTCCCCTCTCCTCCTGTTTTATTAGTTTTGAGTGTACGGCAGTAGTCTCTGAATGGCACTGATGGTTGAGATTATTTTGGTCAGAGTAAATGGCACTGGGATTAAACACCTCGGCACGTCGTGGAGACAGAAAGCGCTGGAGGTGTTGGTGGCAGCAGCCTGTATTGTGTGTGTGTGTGTGTGTGTGTATGGTGACAGATGGCTGCCGTGAAAAGGCAGGGAAGGGCCAGCTGTGGAGGCCTGGGTCAGGCCCTCAGGTCTGTCTGTCTGTGAAGCACCAGTGCCCTCTCAAACAGCCCTGCTGACAAAGGGAAGCTGCTTTTCATTGGAGCCATCTTCGCCTGCTCTGATCTGGAGCGCCGATCTCGAGCTGCAGTCCCCGAGGGCCCAGAGTGCCTGCTGGTGATTCGCCATTTCCTGTCGACAAGCAGCCAGCCGAGGCCGCGTGAAATGAGGTGCACCCCAATCCCTGGAAAACGAATTCTGCTCTCCTTCCCTTCCTGGAAGCATGGAAGGAAACGAGGATCACAAGAGGAAGGACGGAGGGAACACAATTTTGACTAATTGACATGCACCCTAGGTGCACCCTACCTTGAGCAATGAACTCCTGAATGCGGCTTCAAAGGAAGAAAATTCATCGTTGGTAGTGTTTGTGCCGTTGTACTGTTGGACTGACCGTTACTTAACAGGCAGTGGATGCTTGACATGATTTTTGCATAAGTTTTAAACAGCTTCGTTGACACAGATGTACTGATGTGTAACTTGGGCTAAAAACCCTGCCCATGGATGCAAATTCGGTGTAGGGTGTGTCCTAACCGTCAATCAAAGTGACAGCCTTCACTGCACGCTGGAAGCCTGGTTCAGCATCCATTGTGCCACACTGCTCAGAGTATGTCCCACATACATTGCATGTGGCTGGGAATGCTGGTGTTGAGAGGAATTGTCTGTTGTTGATTTGCATCTGTTTCTGTAGCGGTGTTGACTTTCACGGTGCCCTTCTCTCACAGTGCGAGCAAATACATGCTGTTTTTAGCCTGATTTTGGAAATTTGCCCTGGACCACCTGGGCTGCCTGAATTGGCAGTGATATCGTATCGTTAGCACCTGGCCTTACTAGCTTGTGCTGAAAACAAGCGCCGTCAGCAACAGCTACAGGTTTTTCTTGTGGCCGCATGAAGTATCTTGGCGGTGTAATCTTTGTGTGATCTGATATTGGTGCGTAGAGTTAATCAGACAGGGTCATTTATGGAAATTAAAACCCACATAAAGCATCAGTTTTTCATCAATGGAGGTCCCTACTCAACTTCATTGAAGGTGTGAACTTAATTAAATGGTGGGAAAAAATTGAATTTGTCGTTTGGGTGGATTGTAGTGGAGCTTATGACTGGGCTACTGAAACCAGATATATTTTACTGTTTAGGGCTCGGTCAATGGATGCACAGAGCCTCTGTTTATTTGCCCATAACTTCAGAAGTAATTAAATCAGAATTATAAACTCTGCATCAAAAGATGGCTATTGGTCTCCTTTAAAACTTATTTCAAAATGAACAATTGCAAAGAAATATTTGACAGACATTATCGCCAGAAACTTCCTGAGTAACGGGTGCACTCAAAATCAACTCTCCCTTGACCTAACTCTATTATCACTCTGGCTAGAGGAATGAATTGGGTGATCAACCAGATTCATTGATGGGTTAACGGTAAACACTGACATTGTCAGAGATTTAATTCTGGTGGCGCAAAACGCAACCCATAAGTTTTTTTTTTTTTTTTTTCTCTCCTCTGTTTTGTACAGTTGAAATTGATCTTGATTGCAGAAACCAAAATCACTGTGCGTGCGTGTAAGATGCAATATGCAGGCCTTGATATAACCCCAATGCAGATGCTGCAATAACGTTTCTTGGTGAAAGCAGTGGACCTCTGTGACACTGACTCAAAATATTGAAAAGACATAAAAGGGTGTGTGACGTGCCACACTGATTTTTGCTTCCAGGGGAAATTTCTATTACATACTTGTATAAAATAAGTTTGATGTAAGATTAATGAATATATACAATATCATTCTCCCTCCTCACTATTCATATTTGCGTGAAAAATACAAAATTGGTAGACTTTTACACCATTCAAGTGCTAAATGTCATGCGGTAAAACGGGAGTCACTTAATTTCAAAAAAGACAACTGCTTTTAAAATGATTAAAAATGTTTAAAATCATCAACTTTGGTCTTTGGCATATTTTTTATAGTGTACAGAAAAGCACTGCAAAGTATTAATAGGATATATCTTTAAGAAATGTCATTAATATCTAAATCACTTTGTTCTGCAAAGACAGATTTCCCTCAATGTCATGTAGTAAAACAAAGATTGGAAGCCATTTTGTACTTTAGATATATGACTCAAGTCATGTGACCTGTGATGACATCACTCAGAGGACCCCTGAGGACAACCAGAGTTGGAGGCACGTTCAAAAATGTGCTCCTATATTTAAGTTATTATCACCTTTTCCAGGTGTCATACAAAGTGTCACAGATTTGAGCGTCATGCGGTCCAACGTCAAAAAAGTGTTGATAAAGTTGAACATATTAAAAATGTTGATTTAGACATGAAATTTAAAGTTTATAGGCCAAGGTCAAGGTTAATGTGGTGAATAGGTGGCCAAGCAACTGACTGTTAGGAATGAAAATGATGGAATCCGTCATGCAGACAAACAAAATATGTCATGTGGACAAACGTTTTTACAAATGACATGCTGTTTTACCACATGACACAGAAGATTTAAACTGAATTATCTTTTTCTTTCTTAATTACTTTAATCAATTGTAAAGTTTGTACAATTATTCTTAATTACTTCTAACATTTGTAATACATTTTTGTATATTTTAAATATTATTTTACAACCCCAATCCCGAAATAGTTGGGACGAAGTGTGAATTGTGAATAAAATTAAAATGCAATGACTTTCAGATCACATGAGCTAATATGTTATTTACAATAGAACATAGATAACATTTCAAATGTTGAAACTGAGACATTTTACATTTTTATCCACAAAATGAGCTTATTGCAAATTTTATGGCCACAACAGGTCTCCAAAAAGTTTGGACACAGGCAAAAAAAAGGGCTGAAAAAGCAATTAATATAAAAGAGAATCAGCTGAAAGAACATTTAGCAAGTAATTAAGTTAACTGGCCTCAGGTGTGTAACATGATTGGCTATAAAAGTAATGTCTTAGAGAGGCTGAGTCTCTCAGAAGTAAAGATGGCCAGAGGCTCTCCAACTTGTGAAGGCTTGCGTAAAAAAACAGTGGAATACTTTAAAAACAATGTTTCTCAATGTGAAATTGCAAAGGCTTTGAAGGTCTCATCATCGACAGTGCATAATATCATCAAAAGATTCAGAGAAACTGGAAAAATCTCTGTGCGTAAGGGACAAGGCCGAAGACCTTTACTGGATGCCCGTGATCTTCGGGCCCTCGGACGCCACTGCATCACTCACCGGCATGATTCTATCATTGACATTACTAAATGGGCTGAGGAATACTTCAAGAAACCACTGTCTGTAAACACAGTCTGCCGTGCCATCCACAGATGCCACCTAAAACTCTATTATGCAAAAAGGAAGCCATTATTGAGCATGATCCAGAAGCGCCGCCGTGTTCTGTGGCCCAAGGCTCATTTAAAATGGACAGAAGCAAAGTGTGCTGTGGTCAGACGAGTCCAAATTTGACATTCTTGTTGGAAATCATGGGCGTTGTGTCCTCCGGGCTAAAGAGGAGAAAGACCACCCCTCCTATTATCAGCGTTCAGTTCAAAAGCCAGCATCTCTGATGGTATAGGGATGCATTAGTGCATATGGTGTGGGGAACTTGCATGTTTTAAAAAGCACCATGAATGCTGAAAGGTATATAAAGGTTTTAGAGCGACATGTGCTCCCCTCCAGACGACATCTATTCCAGGGAAGGCCTTGTGTATTTCAGCAGGACAATGCAAAACCACATACTGCAGCAATTACAACAGTATGGCTTCGTAGTCGAAGAGTCCGTGTGCTGAACTGGCCTGCCTGCAGTCCTGATCTTTCACCGATTGAGAACATTTGGCGCATAATTAAACGAAAAGTCCGTCAAAGGAGACCCAAAACTCTCCAGCAGCTGAAAGCCTGTATTAAACAAGAGTGGGATCAAATTCCAATGGCTAAACTCAAGAAACTTGTCTCCTCAATGCCCAGACGCCTCCACTGTGTGTTTAAAAAGAAGAGGGGATGCTACACTATGGTAAACAGGCCCTTGTCCCAATTTTTGAGACCTGTAGCAGCCATCAAATTTGAAATGAGCTCATTTTGTGGATAAAATTGTAAAATTTCTCAGTTTCAACATTTGCTATGTTATCTCTGTTCTATTGTGAATAAAATACTGGCTGGTGTGATTTGAAAGTCATTGTGTTTTGATTTTATTCACAATTTACACTTTGTCCCAACTTTTTCGGAATTGGGTTGTACATTTTTACAGATGCCTCTTTCCAGCAAAGAGAGGGGTGCACGTTTCCATACAAAGATCAGGGCAGATCCTGCTGCTAGAGAGGAGAGACTAGAAAAGAGAAGGGAAAGGTGTAACTGTGAAAGTATATGATGGTAGTAATGTCCGTATACATGTCAGTTATGTCAGTACAGGCTGCATTCTCTTTAAGCCTTAATTATAGTCTTTATCATCATAAAGGGTCTTCAATGACTTGCAGTAAATAAAGATATGAATAAATGAACTATTAATGAGTGTATTTTATTCATATATTCGATTAATGTTATGAATATTAACATATAAATATTTTTATTATGATTCTTGATTTTCTGTTGGAAAACACATTTTAATGTCATTTAAAGGTTCACTTTGAAAGCCCTGAGTATCTTTGGCATTTTTCAGAAGTAGCCATCTTCAACTTGTTCGACTTATGTGTTATGGTCTTATTCAGTTGTGCCATGTCATGCAGTAAAACTAAATATGTCATGCGGTAAAACGCTTAATTTTGAAATAAATATACAAAATACTCTAAGTTAAATTGTGAATGAACACAATCAAGAAGCGCTAATAAAATCTAAAGAGATGCCAGATTTTAAAGCAGTTTTGCCTCTCTAATTGAAAAAGGATGTAACAAATGTTGACAAAAGACATGCTGCTGTCTTTAAAGACAAAATATCTAATATTTGAAATTCTTGTGTTGACATTCTGCAGCTGGGTATAATATCTGTGTAGATCAATAATTACATTTTGGTTGTTTGTAACAGAGCCAGTAACATTCATTTTAATATTATATTGAAAATAAATTAGTTTTACCACATGACATTTTTAAGGGGTGTGTACAGGCAAATGCATTAAAATGTCATATATTGTCATCTTTTGCGAGGGGCACTCACAAATCAAAAATACGCATGTGGATTTACACAGGAAAAGCTGAACCTGACTTATAACTTCATTTTTATTTTTTTGCTGGTTTGAAGCTCAAAAATGTCACTGACCCAAAAACACCTCATTCTTCAAAGGGTTTTGTAGTATACAGGAAATGGTTGGCATGCGTACCTGGCTCTCTTGAAGATGCTGGGAGCCCGATTTTGTTGTTTGGGAGGCTCTCAGGATGCCATTAGTAGTCGTCGATGGGGCATGCAGCCCGGCGGAGATTGGTGGATGTGCCAGTGTAGTGTAATGATTCGCGAAATTGGCCTGTATCTCGGTTCCAATGGGAGTTATGCTGTTTTCCCGTTGAGTCATTGCTGAAACGTAAGGGCCGTAGACACGTGCGCTAACGGCTGTGTATACACTAATAAAGACGCTCGGAGCTTGACGAGTCCCCACATTTTATAAGTTGGCGTCCGAGCTTTAAACACTGTAGCCATCGACACCAAGACGGAGTCTTCATCTCCTATTAGTGCTTTATCCAGCTCAGTCTTTCTTTGCTGTCCCCTATCGCCCCCCTTAGGACGCTGGTTTACTACCTCCACAGGTACAGCAAAGTGCATGATGAGTGTGCAGCTGGGCCATACATTTGCAGTGGGTCGAATTGGCGTTGGAGCCATTCTCTCAAATATGAGCCTGGAAGGGCAAATTTTCAAATACGCTCCATCAAATAACTAGTGCATGTGTTTCTAGCTACTACTATTCTAGTTTAGGATGGCAAATGCCAATTTCAGAAAAATTGCATTTTGGGGCAAAATTTCCCAATTTTAAAGTCCTTTACTTTTTCACCATATTTTGAGATATGGGTCATTCTTGAAATTAAAGTCATCCTTTTGTGATTTGGATGAGTGTCAAACTCAGCAGCAGAAATAATCTATTGTTGAGGTTGTTATTTTTCAACTTTTGCAGCAAAAGTCCTTGCAGACTGAAAAGTTGCCCTTTTTAAGGGGTTCAAAATGTATGGTGGTGAATGATATCACACACATAACGCATAGCAACAAAAGTTTTTATAAAATTAATAAACCCAAGGGAAAATATAAAAAACCTGAGATTATAAATTAATACCATACCTTCCATGCATGGAGGGCATAACTTCCTCAATCCCACAAATAGAATCTGTTTTATAGCCAAAAATGCACCAGTCACACATGTAACGCGGTGTTACATGTGTGACATTTGACGTTACGTGTGTGACCAAAGTACAAAGCCTATGCTATGACAGGACATTAATGACCTGTTTCCTTTATCTTTAGACTAATAAAGGTTTAGTTCGCACTGCTGTCAAAAGTGGTCTAAGTTATCTCTATCCAGAACAACAACAACGACGACTAAAGCCTTCAACATGAAGGTCAGCCACCCCATCACTTGACCTAAATATTTTGCCAGATTTATGCAACTTTGATGTGTATACCCATGTGCAAAGCAGGAAAGAATTTAGGTGTAATATCATGGAATATGTTATGTTCAGAAAGTAATGTGAAAATGCTGTTAGTTGGATTAAATTAACCCCTTTGTGCAGAAGCCGAATATGGCTATTTATGCGTTAGCCTATTTAATGCTTTAAGATTCAAGATTTAAGCTTCATGAAGGGGGGAATATGGCTCAACTGAGATAATACACTTGCAGCATTTAGTATTCCATTGTATTTTGGTTTTTCATGATTTTGGTAGAGCGGTGTTTCCCCAGACCTCTCCCGGCATACCCCTTGTCCTGCATGCTTTAGATCTCTCCCTGCTCCAGCCCAGGTGATTCAAACGATTCGCTTAACAAGCAGCTTCTGAGGTTAATTATGACCTGATCATTTGAATCACCAGTGCTGGAGCAGGGAGAGATCTAAAACATGCAGGACAAGGGGTACGCCAGGAGAGGTTTGGGAAACACTGTGGTAGAGAAACGGGGCTGCAAACATAAAAAACCTTCATGAAAATTCTGCATTGAAATTATTAAAAAAATACTGAGGGTTAGAAAATGGCTGGGGGTTAAAACGATACATTTTTGGGATCTTTAACTCCGAGACCACAAGTATTCTTCATCTGAGCATTAAATCTTATTTGGCTTTGAAAGAGGAAGCCAAATGAGACATCTCTCCAGGTGGCTCCTTAAACACACACAGCCCTCAAAATGGCGCACTGTCAAATCATAAAATAATCATATTTTTTAACACAAATCAACATTTGATACATGAAATTCAATACGAATGAATGATTTTCTGGTTTAATTTAGCAAGAGTTTATCAATATAGGCGCAGCTGGACATTAATGGTTACTAGTACCCACTCCAAACCAAAAACATGCCTTTTCTCCATGATAAAGTTCAGAGTTTCGTCTATTTTTCTACAAAGCCGCATCAGCAAGCACACTTACTCATTAAAGGAACTGCTTATTTTACAGTCAGAACGTTCACTCAGACGGAAAGCTTGCCGTTTACAATTCCAATTTGAAGGTGACTAAAACTAACCTGTGAAGTGATTGTTGTTCACTTCTGTCCACCATGTTAATACTGCCAAACCCAATATTCTTATCATGAACATTGGCTAGTACAAAGGATGTATGTTAAACACCTCCATGCTTACTTACAAGGACCTACAATAGCCACAGATATGATTTTATTTAAATGAAATGGACTTAAGAATTGCAGGATTTGCTTGCGGTCACACACGTAACAAAGGCGTCACACACGCAATGCATGCAAATGAGGTTGTAGTATGCAAATGAGCAAGGTATTTTTATTAAAGTTATAATTAATGCAAACAGGAATAACTGTTGCTAAATTTGATGAAGCCAGTGTGTCATAATCTCCGTTCAAATCACAGAACTTTTGGAATGTAAATTAAATGTAGCGATTGACCCATTTTCTGTGTCACACACGTAACGCAGCCTCTTTCTGGTCCTGTACTGCCAATGTTTTAGGCAAATATCAAGTTAATGCACCACATTGATAGGGAAGCCCAGGTATGTTGTGGTTGTCCTACAAAACCCAAAACCAGTGAAGTTGGCACGTTATGTAAATCGTAGATAAAAACAGAATACAATGATTTGCAAATCCTTTTCAACTTATATTCAATTGAATACACTGCAAAGACAAGATGTTTAATGTTCAAACTGAGAAACTTTATTTTTTTTTCCAATAATCATTAACTTAGAATTTAAAGGCAGCAACACATTGCAAAAAAAGTTGGCACAGGGGCCTTTTTACCACTGTGTTACATCACCTTTCCTTTTAACGACACTCAGTAAACGCTTGGGGAACTGAGGAGACCAATTTTTGAAGCTTTTCAGGTGGAACTCTTTCCCATTCTTGCTTGATGTACAGCTTAAGTTGTTCAACAGTCCGGGGTCTCCGTTGTCGTATTTTACGCTTCATAATGCGCCACAAATTTTCAATGGGAGACAGGTCTGGACTACAGGCAGGCCAGTCTAGTACCCGCACTCTTTTACTACGGAGCCATGCTGTTGTAACACGTGCAGAATGTGGCTTGGCATTGTCTTGCTGAAATAAGCAGGGGCGTCCATGAAAAAGACGTTGCTTGGATGGCAACATATGTTGCTCCAAAACCTGTATGTACCTTTCAGCATTAATGGTGCCCTCACATATGTGTAAGTTGCCCATTCCTCGGGCACTAATACACCCCCATACCATCACAGATGCTGGCTTTTGAACTTTGCGCCTATAACAGTCCGGATGGTTCTTTTCCTCTTTGGTCCGGAGGACACGACGTCCACAGTTTCCAAAAACAATTTGAAATGTGGACTCGTCAGACCACAGAACACTTTTCCACTTTGCATCAGTCCATCTTAGATGAGCTTGGGCCCAGCGAAGCGGCCGGGCGTTTCTGGGTGTTGTTGATAAATGGCTTTTGCTTTGCATTGTAGAGTTTTACCTTGCACTTGCAGATGTAGCGACGAACTGTAGTTACTGACAGTGGTTTTCTGAAGTGTTCCTGAGCCCATGTGGTGATGTCCTTTACACACTGATGTCGATTTTTGATGCAGTACCACCTGAGGGATCGAAGGTCACGGGCATTCAATGTTGGTTTTTCGGCCTTGTCGCTTCGTGCAGTGATTTCTCCAGATTCTCTGAACCTTTTGACGATATTACGGACCGTAGATGATGAAATCCCTAAATTTCTTGCAATAGCTCGTTGAGGAATGTTGTTTCTAAACTGTTCGACAATCAGCTCACGCATTCGCTCACTAAGTGGTGACCCTCGCCCCATCCTTGTTTGTGAATGACTGAGCATTTCAGGAAGCTGCTTTTATACCCAATCATGGCACCCACCTGTTCCCAATTAGCCCGCTTCACCTGTGGGATG
Source organism: Gymnothorax javanicus (assembly GCA_029692085.1). Taxonomy (NCBI): domain Eukaryota; kingdom Metazoa; phylum Chordata; class Actinopteri; order Anguilliformes; family Muraenidae; genus Gymnothorax; species Gymnothorax javanicus. The sequence continues at coordinate 12,830,113 of CM056197.1, forward strand.
TTCCAAATAAGTGTTTGATGAGCATTCCTCAACTCTCTGTCTTTTTTTGCCACTTGTGCCAGCTTTTTTGAAACTTGTTGCAGGCATCAAATTCCAAATGAGCTAATATTTGCAAAAAATTACAAAGTTTACCTGTTCGAACATTAAGTAACTTGTTTTTGCAGTGTATTCAATTGAATATAGGTTGAAAAGGATTTGCAAATCATTGTATTCTGTTTTTATTTACGATTTACACAACGTGCCAACTTCACTGGTTTTGAGTTTTGTATATTGATCCCCATATGCAACCCAATAAAAGTATAGTGCATTGAAAAATGTCAAGAATACCTTCCAAATGTCACACACGTAACTCGAGAATCGCCCGTTGGCGTTAGTGTTTGTGTGCTTGTGGAGGGTGCTCTTCTGCCGGTTACAGTGCTGAGTGAATACTCACTTTCGGTACGGTGGTGCAGTGGATGACTCGTCTTGCCGCAAGATGTTTCAAACCCCGTGTGGAGTTGGCGTGTTCTTTCCCTACCCGCATAGGTTTCCTCGCCCAACCCACTGCCACGCAGGTTTGGCTATTCTAGAGGGGTTGACGTTTATGGGGCACTGCTGTGTGCTCAGTCAACCTGCGCTGTTTCTACAAACATTTAATTAAAAACATCAAACGTTTAAATTAAATTTGGAGAAGCGCCATCAAAGCGGGAGGGAGAGCCGCTGCATTGGCTTTAGCCCAGTGCTGCTAACACCTATTAGCGCCTCCTCGGCGCCATTCGCCTGTTTATTGATCCGCCGCTAATGCTAAACCACTCTGGGCTTAATCTCTGCCCAGTTGACATTATGTCCGCGGTACACTGACTGCAGCAGCGGCTAATTATCGGGGGTGCATAATTCTAAGGCTGCGGTCTGAACCGGTTATGCTGGAGAAGAGCTGACCCTGTACTTTTGGGAACTATGTTTGGTTCCCCTACAAATGGTTGTCCCAGATTCTTCTGCTTGGACACCAATGCTGCTGGTGCTACAGGAGCAGCTGAGGGCCCGGGGAGCCAGGCGTGATCTTTTGAGAAGGAAGGTGGATCTGATTCATCGTCCGGGAGGCTGGAGGGCTGCAGTGGTTCTGTGTGTTTTTATTTTTTTATTTTTTTTTAATTTGGCTCCAATCCATAAGTGAGCCACCATTTTTGGCAGGGGATGTCCAGTCTTCTCCGCGAAGGGCCAGTGGGGGTGCTAGTTTTTGTTTTGGCCCAGTTCTACAAGACCCGATTCAACTAATTAACTAATCGGGGTGTTCACTCAAGACCTCTGTGTATTAGTGTTGGGCTATCCTGAAAACCAGCACCCACTCAGGCTCTTGCAGTTCTGATAAGACAGTTTAAGCCTTGCAGGTGTTTTCAGTGCTCTTTTTTGTGGATGTAATTTGGAAGAGGCTGGGATTGGAGGGTCTTGTAAATGACCTCAGAGCTTTTGGAGCGGGATGGGATCACCCCTGCCCTGTGTTCTGTGTTGTGTGCTATTTGGTTTGAAGGGAGACAACATGATTCAAACATTAAAACTGCATCTCCACCTCAAACACATCTGCAAGGGAAGGGATTTTTTTCAGCCCATAGTCATCCAGTCATGTAACTAAAGATGTAAAATCCAGGTACAATGAGTGAGTCCCCCACTGTGTTTTTTTTCTCCCAGTGACCTGGATTTGCACGTTAGTACAGTGCTTAATCTATGAGGTGGATCTAATTGGTGAAACCGGGGTTCATGAGTGAAGAAACACGTGAGGACTTCTACACTTTACTTTAAAGAAAGTGCTTTGGTATAAATATGTGTGTAGCAAACCTTTTAAAAAGTGAACAGAAACCCTTCGAGACACCGGACCGGTATTTTGAATGTCAAACTATAACAATGGCTATGATCACTCCTGTTTGTTTTTGTTTTCCAGTGCTACTGTGCCATGGTTCAGAGCCAAAAGTGTAAAATTTCCTGGCATTTAAAATTATTTTGTGATTTTCATAACTGAACTCGAGTTCTTTTCTTGAACCAAGAGTGGTGTTCCAATTGTGCAGAAATTAGCCAATAGGATACCCCTTGGGGAGTGATGCTGTATGGTGTGAGCATTCTCAGTGGCTAGATGGAGATCTGGTCACAGGGTCTGGATTATGATGTCACAAAGGAAAGGATTCCTGCACTCAAATCAGGTTGCAGGGTCACATGAGAGGCTGTTGTGCACTTTTGAGGTCTAGGGTCACCTGATGCACATCTAGCTGAAATCCTTGAAAATCCGTCTGTTGTAGATTGCTGAAATGTGAAGTCTCTGTACAATATGGATGCCTCAAGTCCATGTAGTTCTGATAAAAACCTCTTAATACGGCTTGTTCTTTTCTTGTTCCTAAATGGTGTTCCTCTGCAAATTGTTCCATGTTTCAAGACAAATGAAATTCCCATGGATTTCCAGCATTTGCATACAACTCAGCAGATTTTGTTTTAATTTAAATTAAACCTAAAATGCAGTTAGAGGCTAGGTCTGGCAAATATGGCTTAGGGGTGCGTACTATGCGATAATGTGTTTGATGTGGAGAAATGAGATTTGTGATATATTTCGACAGGATTGGTGAAAAAATGGATCTGAATGTGCTGTAGGCCCCGAGAGAGACGCTCTCGTTTACATTTTTTTTTTTTTTTTTTTGCTGTTTATTTTACTGTACAATAACCTTCCATCCTCAAAGTTACAAGTACAATTTCATTTGTTACAAGTCAGGAGAATGAAGAAGAAATGTTTGGAATAGGGTCAGATACTTTCCAGTCGTTACTCAGATTAATTTAATGCAGTGATGCGGCACCTCTAATCTCCGTTTCGCCCGGCGTGAGCTGCAAAGTCAGCGATGGGGTTACACAAAGCGCTCATCTCCGTCTGCTACCACGATAAACAGGACGGCGAGTTGGCCCATTCAGGCCTACTTCAGTGTCAAGTTGGATTTTACGGGAGAAAGCGGGAGTAAATTATTAAATAATATCGCCGCGGCCTCTTCTTTCTTGAGAATTTAGGGGAAAAGTTCTCAAAGCAGTGATGTCAGACGGCGATTTAAAGCGGACACTCAAACGGGATTACTGTAACGGGGGTCGACAGCGGGCGATGATCCGGCTGTCTGAGTGCCGTGTGAGGCGACAGGGCTGGTGGTCTGATTCGTGTCTCCGTTCCTGTTTTCCGTGCAATGAAGGACTCGGAAAATGTGCACGGTGATCGTGTGCTTTCTCCTGCGCCAGGCCTGGAAGTGCGTGGTGAAAGTGGGCACCTCGTGTGATGGCAAAGGCCGTAAGTCTGCTTTATGTTTCTCTCGCTTTTTTACGTCTCATCGAGTGATTGGGAGGGATTTCAGAGCGGCTAATTGGCCTTGTTCTGTAAAGCTGACTGCGTATGTAACACAGCGCTTGCGCTCTGAGAGACTCGCAAATATGCCTCAGAACAATTTGTATAAAATGTGTGTTTGGTTTGTATGTTTTGAGTTATGTTGAACTTCTGATGTTCGCATTCTGAGGGGTATTCCTGTGGCCGTTTTATCAGTGTATGGAGGCCTGACGTGTCTTTGAATAAAGTGATTTGATTGCTTGGTATGTCTGGTGATTAGTTGGTTAGTTGATTTCAGTTAGGCTAACGGACAGCAAGGTAGCCTACTCTTTTGGTAGTTCACTGGGAAATGCGCACTGTTGCCATAGCAGCAGCTGTCTCACCCTATGACTAACATTCAGTTCAGTGTTGTCACCCAGTAGGGCGACTTTGAAGAACCTGTGGGTGGAAAGAAAGGGCCACCATTCTAAACACACTGTGGTGTTTGTTCAACTACGGTACTTCCTGTGCCCACTTTGGGATTTGAAAGAGGAAGGGGGGAAGGGCAGGGTTTTTGGTTTTTTTTTTTTTTTTTTTGGGGGGGTTCGGGCTGGATATGAACCGACAGGAAGAAGACATGCGGCCTCTCTCTCTCTCTCCCTCTCTCCCCCCCCTTCAGTTTCCCAGGCAGACTGGGATGATTACAGGATGCTAAACCTGGCTCCAATAATCCTAATGTGGCACTTCTCACGATGCACTGAGTGCTGTAATGAGATCCTCACAGTTTTGCTGCCTGTGTAATTTGTCTTATCCCAGTAATTTTGGAGTAGTTTGCAGTGGGTAGAAACTGAAAACAACTTTGGAGATTGTCTCCAGTTTTGTGGTCCTATTTCTCCCCATTTTAGATCCGTTACATGCCCCTGATTCTACGGTTCTTGGTTCAGTCATGTGGCCCTGTTTGATTTGCATGAGATCGGTTTGGTGGCCCCGCTTGATGCGGTTTGAGATCAGTAATCTGGCCTTGTTTGGTCTGATTTGAGGTCTGTGAACTGACCCAGTTTGATTTGAGATCAGTGATTTAGCCCCATTTGATTTCAGATCAGTGATGTGGCCCTGTTTGCTTTGAGATCGGTTATGTGGCTTTGTTTAATTTTATGCGAGTGAAACATGCTCCTGAGCCATTCCAGCTCAAATTGACCAGGCGGTGACACCACCCTGTCACAGATTTAGTTGATTTTTGCTCCAATAGTTGCTATATGTACATGGACAAAAATCCCAAAATTTTGGCTGCCAACTCCAACTGGTTACAAAATGGCAGCCATTTTAAAAATGGCCTTTTACGCGTGTCGCGACGTGCCCTCCCATATTTTGGAGGATTACATCAAAACAAAGCAGAACACCTCTGTAATTTTTTGATATTATACAGTTGAAGTGAACCCCAAAAAGGGTTTTCATCCAATAGTTTCCGAACCATGGGAGCTATCACTTATTTGACTGCATATTCGGAATCAGCATGAAAAATTACATATGAGTGCCAATTTTGGTGCCAATAGGTGCTATAGTTTTTGATTTATTGCGAAAAAAGGCTTTGAAGAAAGTGGGAGGGCACGTTGCGACGCGCGTAAAAAGCAATTTTTAAAATGGCTGCCATTTTGTAACCAGTTGAAACGGAGTTGGCAGCCAAAATTTGGGGATTTTTGTCCATGTACATACAGCAACTGCTGGTGGAAAAATCGGGACAATCTGAGAGATGGTGGTTACAAATGCCCAGGCTACTGGTCCATTTGAGATGGAATGGCCCTCCTGTTTGCTCTGTTATTGAGAAGTGTTCTTCTCTCTGTGTTCTTGAACATGGGTAATGAGGCAGAATCCATTATATGAGGTGCGAGAGAAGAGTATGATTTAAAAAAAGAAAGTGTAAAACAGCCAAAAATAATTGAGCTGTCAGACAGTGCTGCTTTCGAGGAGATTTGCAAACAGACAGCAGCTGTAGCTGTCACTGAAATATCATCAAAGTCCATGAAACATGGTGCTTCAAACTGCCTACATCCCTACTGCCAGTCTCCATATTCGAACTGTGACAGGACAGCATCTGTCGCTCGGGTGTGTGAAACCCAGCATACACACATGGCACAGCCCTGAGTCTGTCGAGTACTCCATCAATCACCTCTGCGGCTTCAGTTTTATGTGGCAATCTTCACCTCTCCAGCTGCCCTGCTGCCCTATAACCTCCTTCCTTCACAGAGATAACAGCTCAAATATCAATTCCACTCGGTGCCTACTTCACCAATCACCACACTACTCAATAGGGCATTTGGCCTTGGCGGCATAAATGCCATACATCTTAAAGTCCAGTAGATGGTAGTAAAGTTCAATAGTGAAATGACATGGCTGCTTGTAGAATTACGATGACTCCATAGCAGCTGCGCTTACAGATTTGTATGTAATAATGTGGACTAAAGGCCTTAATGGAGGTCTGTGTTCTCCAACTACCTGTCTCGTTGTGTCGTATGTTGAGTTGGAATGTTGGTACTGATTGGATCCAGGATTTGAATTGTCATTGGATAGTATGTGTGGAAATATTTTTACATTTTAATGTAAATATGACATACACACGCACGTACATACTTGCACCTTGTGTTTTCATGTTTTGTGGGGACATCCCATAGACTTGCATTCATTCCCTAACTCCTTACCCTGACTTTAACCATTAACATTACACACCTAACCTTAAAGGGATAGTTTGGATTTTTTGACAAGGAGTTGGATGAAATATTCTTTAGCAGTGTTGTGCATAAGAGGTGATTTTTCTTTTTAATGTGTCCTGTGAGTAGAGTTCTGGCCTCCCTAAGTTTTGGAGTAAGTAGTTCTGGCAAGTTTGCTGGGGTCACAAAAATAAAAAGTTTTGCTTCTCAAATCAACATGTGTTTTAAAGAGTAATATGTTTCTGACCATGGTCAGTGAATAACTCTTACTTCAGTCACTTGGCACTATTTTTCTATCCCTTGGCATAACTGCGCGCAGACTATTGCCTATTTCAAAGGTAACACACTTAAATGTCGACTGCCGCAACCTGAGAGAGCTACTCACAGAGAGAAGTTTATTGTCAGACAAGAAAATACAGAAAAAATTTGTGCGTGTGGGATGTGCCGATGGTAAATTTTTCTATCACGATAATTGTTTGAGATTTTATCACGGTTTACGGTATTATCACAGTACTGTAATGGTGTTATCCAGGAAAACAAAGCACCTTACTACAACTTAGTACCACAATTATCCCTTGTTATTAGCTTACCTTCCCTATGGGTATATATTAAAGGAATAAGCCCCGAGAAGCAGTGGGTTACAGTGATTTTTATAACAGTGGAGGGGTGGCCTTAGTGCCCCTCCGCCGTTATAAAATCACTGTAACCCACTGCTTCAAGGGGCTTATTGCTTTTATAAAATGGTTACCCTTCATATAGCCCATTAAATAAATAAACACACAAGAAAAAAAAATCAACAATTTATTGGTAATAATGCAACTATAAAATTGAGAACTATTCGTTCTTCCACCTAGCAAGATCGAGTGGACAGTAATGGTTGGCAAGCAACACAGACGCTAAGATTGCTTTTTCATCTAGCGCCATTATCATGTCACATCAGGCTATTTTGGCTCGTTAATGTAGTTATACTATGAAAGCAGGCTATTTGGAATGTCTCCTTCGGTCTACCGAAGGCCCCGTTAAATAATTTTACGTTCGTTTTGGTTTTAGAGTTTCCTTGTTCTCAACCCGTGCCGATCGGCCATATCATTACAACCAGCAGCGAGAGTAGGGAACAAGATTGACTTTTGTCTTCCATACTTGCCGGTTTCCAGGAAAATATGTTGAATTGTGCATTAGTTTGCTAGCCAGCTTGTCAACTAGCTAGCGTTCACTACAATGGATGTGGTTACCCTACACATAGCCCATAAAATAAACACAGGAGAAAAAAATCAACAATTTATCGCTAATACTGAAATAGCGATATACTTAGCAACATAGCTAGCAAGCTAAAGTGATATTGAAGTATATAGCTAGCTATGTAGATAGCCAACTGGTTAGCGGGTTACAAGGCTAAACTTCGCTAACACTGAAATAGCGAGCTAAAAGTCTTGAAACAAACGTAACCTAACCTAACGAGTCAGTTGAGCGCAGAGTAGTTGGTTGCTTGGCCAGGCGCGAAGAGATATTTTGTGCTGCGATCTGCCTCAGAATACAGTGGGTTACACTGATTTTATACCAGCATGGAACGTGGCTCAGCCAATCACATTTAAGGATGGGAAGCACCCGTTTTATAATAACATATTTTAATGGCTTGTATCACCAAAACTGCTTCAGAGCTTAGGATTGTATTACAGAAGGTCTAATAAATGTATGTGAATTTTTATTTAGTGACCTCGACATAGATTTTCATTGATTCAAATGTCAAACTTCACATGAAATATTCATAACTTGTATCATCGCTGTAGGACTGCTTGCCAGTAAGCTACAGGACCCTTGGTCCTGTTTTTTTATCTTTTTTTTTTTTTTTTGGCCTGAGGAATTTTCCTGTAAATTTGCCATAACATACTACTAGACCATATCTCCAGACTTTTTTTTTTTTTTTTTTTTTGGAAATTTTGATGGAATCATTTTAGTCCGTTTTATGGGCCCTTGAAATTTTGGCCCCAATGTTAAAGATAGGAGTGAGAAATTTAAAAAAATTATTTCTGAAAAACTCCGTGATAATTTTTTGTCTAAATCAGGTAATCAACTTACCTTGGTATTGTCAATGTACAGTGCGAGCGCCATTTTGATTGAAGCGACGGAAGTGGGTCTAGTGGGGGCGCTGTACTTTATGAATATGCAAGATGGCCTGTAGGAGGCCAAATGGTTGCAGATAGAGTAAGTTTGTATTATCAGCGCTTATTTGCGACCAAGATTTACGTTTTGCGACTTACATTCTCGCATCGGTCGCGCACTGCGCGACCAACGCTTCATACACTGAGAGCCTATTCTGGGCAGCGATTCACTCCCTAATTATCAGCCGCCGGCCGCGAATGGTTTTTTCTGCAGGTCGGTTAGTACCATTTCGTACATCAGCCAATCACAGATCGACTGGTGCCATCAGCCAATCACAGCTCGGCTGTACTCATGCATCGATGAGAATGGCAAACCATTCGACCTTGTCACTGTCAGCTGAGTTGTGCGCGCGACAAATTTGTAAAACCTTTTCTGACAATAACGATGTAAATGCTCCACACTACGCGAAATTACAAGTACACTAGCTGGTCTGCTGCAGAAGTCCAATAGTCTACGTATTAGGCCTTGGCTTCGGTGACTAATACTGCAGATCGGAGAGCAAATTTCATGATCTCAGAAAGTGTTTTCATTACCGGTTTTTTATTTCGCTATTTAGATTTTGCGCATTTCTAAGGGTAATGGAAACGCACTTGGAGAGTGAGAACGATGTCCGACGTTATTAGCCCAAAAACAGTCCGCTTCGTGACCCAGTTTTGAGTCTTGTTGATACCAGCTATGGGTGCTTGCGTCCAGTGGCGAATGGTTTTATTTAGCGTTTCAAAATCAATCGCTAACCTTCTATCCTGATGGATTAGGTTGGATGCGCACTTCCACTCAGATCTGAAGTTCCGCATGTGCATGATTATTCATGCAGTATGTATGAAATCGGTGACTGGTTGGTCCGAGTGCAAGATTATGTCTTTTCATTAGAGTATGATAAAGATGAGAAAAGCTGCGGTTCTTATAGATTTATAGTCCGTTTTCTTTGGGGTTCCGATAATTGGCCAACTGTCAGAGGAATAGTATTTTGTCGATTGCGGCATATGTTCAAAACTGATTCAAAAACTAACTGGTGACGCCTGCTCAATGTACTCCAGCGACGACCATAGACTTATCAGCACAATGCCTCAAATATGAGTCTGTGTCACGAACAGTGTACAGTCACGAAGCAGACTGTTTTTTTTGGAGCTAGTAACGTCGGACATCGTCCTCACTCTCTGTGTGCGTTTGCATTACCCTTCGAAATGTGCAAAATCTAAATAGCGAAAAAATAAAAACTGGTAAATAATAATTATTATAATAAGCCGTCCTACTACATTGTTACCGGTGAAAGAATTTCTTGAAACTTTGTGCAAACGAACTTGGCATACTGCACCTACTTTTTACCAAATATTTAGGGTGGATCACTTTGGGAACTATATTAATTTTAATGTTAAACTTTCAATTTGTGATGAAAAAATGTTGCCAAATTACGCTTTTTACGGCTTCAATTCCTCCTGGGTCTCATATTTTCAAAGCAATTAAGCCATGTTTGGTGTCAAATTGTTCTTTGGGATGGCAGCAACAATAGCAGTTATATATTTTAGAACTAGCACTGTGATAATTGGGAGTTATTCATTTATTTATCCCCTTATGTTGGTTTTAGGGGGGTGCTCATCTAAATTTGGCCATATTTTTTCTATGAATGATTCAGTTTATGTACAGGGGAGGGTTTGATGAAAGTCGTCCCTTGGGGAAATGGAGACTTGTGCATACATTTACACTTGTATGATAACTCTCCAAATTGATAGCTGCATTTATACATTTTTCAAACATTCTTGTGAACATCAATTTCTACTTTTCAGTTCACAAAGCGCTCTCTGATAATGTTTCATAAATAAATGCAGCAACAACTGATAGTCTGTTCAGGTATCTTTATTTGGGCTTGTAAATATTCAGAAAAGTATCATGGTACTTTTATGTGACCACAGTTTTGGCCTGCGCGCCTAAATTTTGGCCTGCGCGCCCAACTTTTTCCGGTTGGGAGCGCATGAGCTCCTAGGTCCAAAAGTTAGTCTGGAGGGTTGATTATCGACATGTAGGAAGTCATATATGACCTATATTTTGGCAATATTAAATTTGACCATAGATGACTTTGAAAGGTCAAACCCGAGGTCAGGGAAAATATTAACCATGTTAAAAGATAGGACTTGAAATTTCAAGAAATTATTTCTCAAAAACTGTCTGAAATTTTTTTTTCTAAATCTGGCAATCAACTCACCTTGATACACTTTATGTGCAGTGCAAGTGTCATTTTGATTGAATCGATGAAAGTGGGTCTAGTGGGGATGCTGTACTTTAACATTGGGTCTTATGGAGAATGGGCAAAATCGCCTGTGGAAGCTAAATGGTTGCAGATAGAGATTAAGTTTGTATTATCAACATATAGGAAGTCATATATGACCTATATTTTGGATGTGTTAAAGTTGACCTCAGATGATCTTGAAATGTCAAAATTGTGGTCAAGCAAAATGTTACAATTTTCAAAGGCTTCTAGGCTTGAGAATATTGAAGATTGAGAACATATGTGTATTGATCACTGATAGGAAGTCATATATGAACTCTCATTTGGTGGTCTTGAACTTCACCTTCGGTGACCTTCGAAGGTCAAACTTCACATGGTGAAATTTCAATGACCTCCATCAGCAAAACTATTACAGATAGAGCGTAGGTTTGTATTGGAGACGTATAGGAAGTCATATATGAACTTTCACTTGGTGGCCTTCATATTGACCTTCGAAGGTCAAACTTGACCCAGTGAAAATTCAATGACTTCTATCTTTACAAAGGTCACAGATGGAGCCTCGGTTTGTGTTACTGACATCTAGGAAGTCACATATGAACTTTCATTTGGTGACATTCAACTTGACTGTTGGTGAGCTTTGAAGGTCAAACTAGACATAATACAATTACAATGACTTGTGTTGCCAAAATGGTCATAGATGGAGTTTAGGTTTGTATTAGAGACATATAGGAAGTCATATATGAACTTTCATTTGGTGACCTTTGTATTGACCTTCAAAGGTCAAATGTGACCTAGTAAAAATTCAATGACTTGTAACACTAAAATGGTCACAGATGGAGCCTAGTTTTGTGTTAAAGACATCTAGGAAGTCTCACATGAACTTTCATTTGGTGACATTCAACTTGACTGTCAGTGACCAGAGGGTCAAACTCGACAGTGAAAGTACAATGACTTGTATCACCAAAATGGTCACAGATTGAGCCAGGGTTTGTATAGAGACATTTAGAAAGTCATATATGAAGTCCATTTGCTGACCTCAACTTGACCTTGTGTGACCTTTAAAGTTCACAATTGACGTATTGAATTTTCAACGACTTGTATCGCCAAAACTGCTTCAGAGCTGAGGATTGTGTTTGTATTACAGGAGGTCTTTCAATGTATGTGAATTTTTATTTAGTGACCTTGACATAGATTTTCATTGATTCAAATGTCAAACTTCACATGAAATTTTCATAACTTGTATCATCACTATAAGACTGCTTGCCGGTAAGCAACAGGACCCTTGGTCCTTTGTTTTTTTTTTTTTATCCTTGCCACCTTGGTTTCAGTGTTTAAACCCACGGCAAGAAGCCACATTTGTCAAAGAGCATAGTCCGTAACAGGAAACTGGTGAAATACATGAGGCGAATCAGACAGGTTTTTGTTATTACAGCTGGGAAGATCACAAGTCTGCACCATTTTTTTCAGTTTTTTCTGGTCTGACAATTAAACTTGTCTGTCTGTGTGTAGCTCTCTCAGGTTGCAGAAGTCCACGTCCTTCGAAAGAGGCGATGGTCTGTGCGCATTGATACCGAGGGAGAGAAAAATAGTGCCAAGTGATTGTGAAGTGTGAGTTATTCACTGACCATGGTTTTGGGACAGAAATATAATTACTCTTTAAGACGGGTGCTGTTCTGGCAAGTGTTATGTATGAGTATTTTATGTAAAGCACTGTATATCATTTGTAAATGGAGATTTGTTACATGCTGTTTTTGCTGCCTTGCTGGTCTGCTATTTATTTTGTTCTTCAGCACCCTCTGGTGGTGTGTCTGTAGCAAAACATGATCTGATGTAATATCACTTCTTTGTAATAGACTAGTGCTTTCTAGAAGCTTCTGGCATCTTCCTGCCTGGAGGGGGCGGGGTTACCCAGGAATCCTGTAGATCTTTCCAGAATGTTGCTAGTCTATATAAATGCTGTGATTTTGGTCAGTAGGGGCAGAGTTTTTGTTTTGGCAACAGAGTTACATAGCGGCATTAGTGTGTTTATTATAGGATTAAACAGTGGATTTATTTGTTGAAGTTTTTTTAATTAGTGAAGAATAAATTTGTTTAAGTTGTCATTGCTGGTTTTCTTTGTTGTGATTTTCAAGTCATAACAGAAGCAAAACTTCTTATTTGTGTGACCCCAGCAAACTAGCTGGTACTACTTGCTTCAAAACTTCAGGAAGCCATAACTCCGCTCACAGGACACACTAACGAAAAAAATCACCTCTCATGCACTACACTGCTAAACAGTATTTCATACAATTTCATTTCAAAAAATCCGAACTAACACTTTAACCCAAACCTTAACCCCAAACCATTAAATAGCTTAGTTAACTTGCGGAGACCAGGGGCCGTATTTATAAAAATTTGCGTGGATTTCATACCTAAATAATAGGTACGCACAAAAAAACAAAAATGACCTTTTGTGGAAAATAACTTAAGTTATAAACCTATGGGTAAAATAAACTGCATGGAATTTTCATTTATTTAATCAGGATGGACATGGAATTTATTGAGATTGTGCATAATCTTAATGATTTCCCTTTTTTTAATGTCAAGTTTGTTTTTATAAATCAGAAATCTGCAAAGAAAATGACGTCCATATCTTTTTTGTGCCTACGCACCGTTTATAAATGAGGCCCTAGAACATTTCTCCCAAAGGACAGAAGACATCTAGTATTCCATCACTTGTGAGTACATTTTGTCCCCACAATGGTAGGAATACATGCCACCCGTGCTCACAAACACACTGTGATCAGTAGATGATTTCCCACAATTCAACTTCTGTACATACTGGATATTCATCGTTAGGCTGATTATTCCTCGCCCTCGTAAGTTTTGGCGGATGAATCTGTCTTTCAGTATGACGGTATCATTTTCCTGTGTCGCTAACGGAATACCTGCTTTCGTTTTTCTGTCTCCTGGGTGTTTATTATCTTGTGCCCGTGTAATTATTAGACTCATTGCGGCGCTGTATATGTGAAAGCAGGATATGAAAACGCGGAGGGTATAATGCTCTCATAATTCCTCAAGTGGCCCTAAAATCACAGGGGGCAGGGGTGCCCTGCTCATGTTTGTAACCGCGCTGAGCCGTGTCAAAGCCGTTGTGAAATGCTGCCTGCCTGGTAGCTACTATTGATTCTGGCTGTTAGCATATTTTTAACCTTAGCTTTCTGCAACACTAGTGTGAACTTTGTCTTGTTCCATTTTGAAATTTTCCTTGATTTTATCCCGCAGGGGCAAAACTGGCCCCCTTTTTAAAACAAATGTTGCATGTAAAGCACTTTGTGATGAAGTATTTTGTTAAAAGTGCTATACATATAAAATTGAATTGAATTTTATAGCACCTGTGATAATTGGACCACCTTTGTTTTGAGGGCAAGAAAATGAAAAAGAATAATAAAAGAAGTGGTGCCAGGCATAAGAAAACCCCGCCCCTGGCACATACTTAGACCTACTTTTCCGAAATTCAATAGACATCTATTCTTGGTCAGTGGCAATCCCTAAACAGAATTTGGGGTGAATCTGTCCATTAGATTTGCTGCTAAAGTGTTAACAAACAAACAAACACAGAAATGAAAGGTCATTCATAGAATGACGACTTGCCAGAATCATGCACAGATCTCTGAAACAGAGTGAACGGAATGGAGTTGGTTTCAAGTCTCTAGCTGTAATAGTAGTGAAGTTATGAACCAAAATGTGTTTTTGACCTTTCTGGTGAGCGTGACCTTGACCTTAGGCCTCGAAGAGAGACCGGTCTCTAGCCACAAGGCTCGTCAATGTTGTCACTCAGTTTGGTGAAGGTAATGTGTAAATAGTGGCCTGTAGAGTGCACACAGACAAAAAGACCAAAAAATAAACCAAAATAGAGCGCTGCTTTGGTGACCTTGACCTTTGACCTAGATTCACCAAAATAGTGTAGTACCTATGTCAAGTAAGCTAGACCTTTCGTTTATCAACAATATGCACTTGGTTTGAAGTCTCTATGACGATTAGAACCGAAGATATGGCTTCTTATGTGTTTTTGAACTTTTTTGTGACCTTAACCTTTGATCTAGATTCACCAAAATAGTGCAGTACCTAGGTCAAGTAAGATAGACCTTTTGTTTATCAACAATATGCACTTGGTTTGAAGTGTCTACGACGATTAGAACCGAAGATATGGCTTCTTATGTGTTTTTGACCTTGTGTGTGACCTTAACCTTGACCTTTGACCTAGATTCCTAGGTTAAGTAAGATATACCTTTCGTCTATCAACAATATGCACTTGGTTTGAAGTGTCTACGATGATCAGAAACGAAGATATGGCTTCTTATGTGTTTTTGACCTTTTGTGTGACCTTGACCTTGACCTTTGACCTAGAATCACCAAAATAGTGCAGTGCCTGTCCCATGTTGATCATGAGATATGAGCTAAATTGAGCTGAAACTGTGGACGCAGCAGAGCAAACAAAGAAACGAACAGAGTAATGTGCAAACAAACGCACAAACACAGAAACAAACCAAACCAAAAACGATACCCCTTGCCCTCACCCTTCGGGTGGGGCAGGGTAAAAATGCACACATATAGTCAATTGTTGGAGTGGGAGGGGGGGGTTTAAATTTGTGAATGTGCACCTTCTTTTCATTTTCTCCGGTGTGACTCAGTGACACAGTGGTTCCGCATGACTTCATTCCAGCCCTTAATTCTGTTAAGTCCTGACTGGTAATGTTAAAAAACCTCAGTCAAACCCCTGATCTGTTTGGCAAGTCCTATTAGGTGTATTGGGGTGGGGGTGATAAAAGTAGTTTTTCCTTGTTGGAACAGTGCAATATTCTTGTCTGGTTCTATGATATCTGATGTCTTCTGTCTGGGCATAACGTCTCCAGTCCCTAGGCTAAAAATATTCTTGTTTGGGCAATCAATAGCAGTGCATTACCACTGAAAGAGTTTTCCAGTAAATAGGGGTGGAGACATGGGTAATGAATTTTGGTACGTGAATACTCCTTGCACCCTTTTTAGATCTTACAAAACCCTTGCGTCAAATCAATTTAATTTATTTGCGTTTGGCTCTATGTGGAGAACTGTCACAAATAAGCTTTGCGGAGTAACTGAGGAAAAGTCGGGCAATATCAGGCCTGAACTAAAGAATAATGCAGTTTTATGGATAAAAAACAGGCTGGCAAAAAGAAACTCCCCGACGGCAGGTCCTCTCTGGAGGAGTAGACACTACAGTCGTCGGAGTTTTACAAATATTTAGGCTTTAGTCAATTCTTCATGTCGTAGTCCAGTCACATGACCTGCTGGTGGTTCTGTAGCCACTGTTGTTGATCAGTCACGGATGGCTGGGCGTTTGCCGGGTGCGGGCTCACTGATCTGTGACGGCCTGCCATGCTTATGATGTTCCTATCGTTAATTATTTAATTAGGCTAATTTATCGCCCGTTATAGCCATTTGACCGGATGTTGTGTCATTTAAAACTCATTATTGCTGATGGGTTAACACGCCACATTACTTGTGACATTAATCGGGGAGTGAATTGATGGCGTATTAACTGAGCGCCTCAACTCGCGTAGTTGGTTTTATTTTCAGTGTCGCACATTCCGGTAGACTCGCGCATGAAGGCAGTGATTTCTGTTTTTACTCCAGGCTCCGTGCTGTAAAAGTAGCGACTGTCAGCTGTAATTTGTTGGTGTTTACGTTCACAAAATATGTCAACGATGCAGGACATCACAAGCCATTTAATGCCGTATTATCGTCCTGTTACTTACAGACTGTAGCACGCTGTGTATTGTATCACTCCAAGCTTGCTCCAGTGTACCCCAGAAAATGATTTTTTTTTTTTTTTTTTTGCCTGGGAAATTTTATTTCACACCGCAATGAATGCGTTTTTTCTGATTGGTAATCACTTGCTTTGTGTTATTTATATGAAATAAACAGCATGTCTTGAAGTCTTCATTGATTAAATTTTTGAGTGAATTCCCATCACCACAAAATCTGGCAGCTTTCTGGGGCCCCCCTTTTTGGCCCTTGGCCCCATATTGCTGGGGTAGAGAAGGGTATTGTGGGAAGGAAATGAAAGCCTTGGGACAGAATCTACTGAGAGAGAACCTGCTTTAGAACAGCAAGGCAAGCTTGTGCCCATCTGAGCGCAATCAGTTCAGAGGCAGTCTGAGAGGGGGCTGGGCCCGTTGCTGCAGTGGGGGCGGAGCTCCGCTGTTGCCGTGCAAGGCAGGCTCCGGAGGCTGTGATTGGCCGGAGACGCTCTGTGTCACATTGGGGAGGGGGAGTGGGGGGGGTGGATCATGCTGGGAGAGGGGAGGTTAATCTTCACCGGCGTGTCAACGATGCGCACATCTAACTGCAGAACAGCCACTACACTGAGACCGCCACTACCACTCCTGTGTGTGTGTGTGTGTGTGTGTGTGTGTGTGTGTGTGTGTTTGTAACTTCTCACACCCATCTGTGCGTGTGTGTGCGTGTGTGTGTGTGTGTGTGTGTGTGTGTTTGTAACTTCTCACACCTACCTGTGTGTGTGTGTGTGTGTGTGTGTGTGTGTTTGTACGCATATGTGTGTATGTGCATCTTCTCACACTTACGTGTGTGTGTGTGTGTGTGTGCGTGTATATTTGTGTGTGTGAACTTTATCTCATCTCATCTGGTTGTGTGTATGTATGTTTACCTGCTCTGTCTGCCTGCAAGTGTGTGTGTGTTTGTACACTTTTGTTCATCTGCCTTTTTGTGTGAATGTGTGTGTATGTGTTTTTTTTTTTTTTTTATCTCCCTGTGTGTGTGTGGGTGGTTGCGTGCGTGCGTGTGTGTATACACACCGTTATTCATCTGCCTCTGTGTGTGTGTGTTGCAGGAGTCACGCCTTCATCCTCTGCACAGCAGCAGGAGGTATCACAGCCAGAGAGAGGCGGGACAGAACCTTCCGGAAGCTGACCTGTCGATGACAGCACCCTCGTCTCGGCCCCCCTTCGCCTGGGAATGTAGAAAACCGTACGACCTTTAGTGTGAGTTTATACCTTAAGTGAGCACTCGCACTTCCAGTGTAAAGCATGCTCGTGCTAACCTTAGCCATCGGCTAGCTGACAGCATGTTTTACGACCTGTTTTTTGACAAATAGTTGGGGAAATCTGAAGTTTTGACATCAAGTCAGTGCTTAAGGCATCAGTGACAAGTATCGTGACCCTGCAGGTGTTCACAAGGTGCTGTTTGTTCAGTTCAGTGGATATGTTTGGCTGAAGTGAAGATTAAAGGTTTCCAATGCCTGTGTTTCTAGTTTAGGACTACTTGTATTTTATTTATTTATTTATTTATTTTGGTTTGCATTTTATCCCCCGCCGGGCGAAAGTCCAAAAGGGGATTATTTCTTGGAGCGGTCCATCTGTCTGTCCATCTGTCCATATCGGAAGGTACTTGGCTGGTGAAACCAACTCCTCCTACAGTTTTTGTCGGACATCCATGAAACCTCACACACATGCTGCAGATAGACTGATGATGATACACAGACTTCAGTTGCGTCTCCGGCGGGGATGTTGTGCTCTTAGCACTTGTTTGAAATGAAAAGTGTTCTGTTGACAGCGAAAAATTGTCAGGTTTGTTGAGAAAGCAGTCAATTGCTTTAGCAACAGGAATCCTCTGGGCCTGAGGTATAAATGCGTTGCGTTGTCTATCAAAGGCCTTTGGGTTTTCGCACTCCTGCCATAGCATGAAATTAGCCTCTAAGGTTTATTCACTCTGACCGTAGCCCTGGATTAAAAGAGACTATGTAAGTGTTTGCACTAGCATGTTAAAAAGTGGGCTTGCAGTGACCTTAGCCCTGGGTTTAAGATATTGGCCGTGGAAACGTACCTTAGCACGGTGCCAGAATATCCAGTGTGAAAACTTGGCCCAGGGTGAGTGCGGGATAAGCTAACTCTAGGCTAACCGAATCCTGAGGCCTGTGATAATTCTGGTTTTACTGCATGGTGTGAAAAGGTTGTCACTGGCCTTAGGCGTATCACTTCTGTCAGATACTGACACACTACAGGGCCGGGATATACGAACCGTTTCTGTGTTCTTCTGCTGGAGAATAGAACATTCCTGGTCTCACTTGCATTAGAGAGACTGAGATGGCTGGTGGTTCGAGTTCCAGTGTCGCTGCAATCAAATCAGTTCTGGCCCTTTGAGCGAGGCCCTTCACCCTGCATTGGGTTCTGCTTGGTCTAATCAACTCTGTCACTTAGAATTCAAGTTTCAGATAATTAACTGTAATCTGGTGTGGGATAACCGTAGAACAAGAGTGTGGCCAAAATGTATGCAGTCATAGTGATTTTGTTCATTCAATATGATTCCCTGGCCAGTTAGCAGTTCCTCGGTCACTAATGTTAGTGTGTATGCACGCCCACGGAAACTGGAGAACTTTCATATACCTTTATGAAATGAGAGGTTGACCGTGAGAGTAATGCGCTCTGTAGGTGGTCAGTGAGCTAACACTGATTTCCCACAAGCGCTATGCAAATTGTATCCAGTCATTCTTTGTTCTATGGTCCCGTGACCTTGTGTGCACACAAGGCAGAGCTTATGCGCCATTCACCTTGGTGTTTTTCTGGACAAATAAGAAACGGATTGACTTTACTGTGGATGGGCGACAGCATCCACTGAGCGCTGTGTGCTGGTCCATCCAGGGACCGTGGAGAGCAGCCAAGCAGGATTCATCTGCATTGCATCAATCTGTACCAAAAACAAACCCAGCCGGCTGTGTCCCTCCATCGTGAATCTCTCTCCCGTCTCTTTGAGAGACTGAGAAGCGCACCTGTCCCTGGAGGGTCCATTTCTCGAGACCCACCATGAGCGGACTACCAGAGTCAGTGGGAGAACATTCTGAAAGGAAGATTAACCCTTAGAGTGCCATGGGCTGCTATAGTTGCTCAATGATGTAAGACGACAAAATCAGATGCTGTTGAAAACCTATCTTGGCAATATAAACAAGTTGCCCCGTGGTAAATTTTCAGCTGCTCAGGATAATAACATTTCCTTGACAATTTATTCAGCACTCTAAGGGTTAATAAGTTGTGGGGATGTACCTTGTCTGCTGAGGATTTAGAGGTGTTATAGCGCTCAAGTGTCTGGGACACGCGGAGATCCCCAAACGAGAGGAAGATGGGTGCTCTGTATGGCCCAGACATGTTATTTTCCTCTGATCAAATCTTTAAACGCCTTACCTGTAATAATGTAATAGTAATAACATTTGTGGAGCTCCATTGCAAACGCTTAGTGCTGCACTTGTAGGCCTATTTGTGCATATTTGTATTTATGTGATGACATAATTTTGTGTTCTCTGTGATGCGATGATGATGTTCTCAACAGATCATTTCCATTCTGATGTCATAATCACTGCCGGTAACTGAAATCTGCAGAGTCATTGGGAATTCCCGGAGGAAAACAGCTGATCAGTGCTGAAGCACTAGCCTGAGGGATAGTTTATTAAACTGCGACATATCTAATGTGTTTTCACGACAGACGAGGTTTCAGAAATCAAAATCCTCTCAACCTGCAGCATCTGAACCCAGTGTATGGGTTTTTAATGTGGTAGTGTGGACAGGAAAGCATTCCTTCTTGTCTGCAGTTTGTTGTGGTCGTGTTGGAGGGATTGAATTACTGTGCAATATTCATGTCAGGCCAGAAGAGAATCTTGATATCTGGTTATTGCGTTCAGTGTTCCAGACACGCGTGGCAGTGTTGTCTGTATGTTGTCTGCACAGTGATTGGTGGCAATTTTGAGCTGTACCCAATCGGTGCTCTCCTCCACAGCCTCCTCTATTTTTTTTCTTGCTGTTGCTGTAATTGTGATGTCACCGGGACCCCGGCATCTGATTGGCTGCTCTGTGTTTCAGATTGAACCAGCTGGAGGGAGGGTGCTTGTTCCTCATGTCCCTCTCTGCTTACGGAGACTTCCAGAACCTCGATCGGCGAGAGGACCTCATATGAGAGTGTGCGTCGGAGCAGCACCCCCTGCTGTCACTCCCTGAGTACTGCAGTGAGAACAGGCTTCGGTTCAACAGCCTGGGAGGAGAGGATGTCCACCTGATAAGGAGGAGAGGGGAGGGAGAGAAAAAGTTATTCGTCCAATCAGGTGGCTTGATGCTCATGTATCTGGGCAGATCTCCAGTGGACAGCCAATCGAGTCCAAGACGGCGGCCAGCGGAGAGGAGAGGCATCCCAGCATGCCCGGGGAGTCGGCGGTTGGGCCCCCCGGCGGGGTTGGGGGTGGAGGAGGGGGCGGTCTGTGTTCCTCGGCTGTACCGCTGCGGATCCTGAACAAGGGGCCAGAATATTTCCGCCGGCAGACCGACTCCCACCCGAAGCGCCTGAGTGCTGTGGAGAGACTGGAGGCCGACAAGGCCAAGTACGTGAAGAGCCAGGAAGTAATCAATGCCCGGCAGGAGCCCATCAAACCCCAAATCCCGCCCTCTTCCCCTAGCCACACCCCTAACCCTGCCCTCCCACAGGGTCGTGGCCCCCGAAGGGCAGGCAGTAGCCCCGCCCTCAAAGCATCCTCCAACAACAACTCCGACGCCTGTCGTCCTGGCAACAACAACCTCAACCTGGAGCTGCTGAAGAACCTTCTGAATGGCAGCGGGGATCCCGTGTTGCCGCGGACAACGGCGTCCGGGCGGAAGCGTAGCTCCCGCAGCTGGGCGCCGCGGCGATCGGAGCGTTCGGAGCCAGCGGACGAACTCCACGTGCTGCACCAGCGCCGCTCCTTCGCCGAGTCGCTGCGTGTCTTCCCGTCCCACTCTCACTCCCACCATGGCCCCGCGTACTCCCCCAACCTGAACCTGGACCTCCTGCCGAGCCCTGGCCTCCCGCGGTCCCGAGACCCCTGGCTGCACGTCTCTCACAGCTCCTCCGATATCCGCCGTGTCTGCCGCCGGGCTGCGCCGGCCACCGCCCCTGCCGAGCCCTATACCACGCCTGCTGCCCATCTCCAAGGCCATGCCCCCGAGACCGGGGGAGGAGCCTCATCAGAGACCGGGTGCGGGGCCAAGAGGAGGCCGTCCCTGCGGCGTTCGAAGTCTGACCTGAGCGAGCGGCAGAGCGTTCGGGCGAAGGAGACGGACCTGGAGCGCTTCTTTAACCAGTGCGGGCTGGACGCTGAGGAGCTGGAGCTGCTGGGCCTGCAGGGGCTGACGGCCGGAGCCGACATCTCCACCCTCGGGTTCCACCACGGAACCGCCAGCACCGCCGGAGGCTCGGAGCCCGGGGGCCGCGGCTCGCGCCGCAGCGACGAGGAAGACGAGGAGGAGGAAGATGAAGAGGAGGACCTGATGGATGAAGAGGACGAGGAGGATCGCGTGCCGTACGGGATCTCAGCTGTGGAGCGAAACGCCCGAGTCATCAAGTGGCTCTACAGCATCCGCCAAAACCGCCAATCTCAGAGAGTGTCACACGTGTGAGAGAGGGAGCAGGGGAGAGAGAGAGAGAGAGAGAGAGAGAGAGAGGGAGAGGGAGCCTTTCGCATCTCTCTCCTTGGACATTTCCTTTTGGTGCCACCTAGTCTCCGCCCACTTAAATCTAGCCCCTCCCTCTCATTTAAAGGAGTAGCAGCACATAAATCTGCCAGACTACCCCATCCCCTCCCCTCCCTTCTCTGAGAACGCCCAATCACTTAGCACCACCCAACCAGCGAAAGGCTGCGTTGTCAGATTGTGAACGATTCGATTGATGGCGCTCCCTGGTGAGGATGGCAAGTTTTTGGTGTGAACATTCTGTGTGCATGTTTTTGCGTGCGTACATGTCTGTGTGTATTGTGTGTCTGCATGTGTATGTGCGTGTGCGTGCACATGTGCGTGTGTGCTCACATATCTGCGTGTGAGTATATAAGCATGTGTACACGGGCATATTCATGACTGTACAAGAGTGTGTGCGTGTGTGCGTGTCTGTGTGTGTGTACATGTATATGTATATATTCCCAGGCTGCCTGTGCATGCTACAGCCGTCATTAGTTTTCGTGTTCCTTCCCTGAAGATTTTCGCTTTCCTTCCAATGGCCTCTCTCCCATCATGGCTGTCGTACACAGCTCTTTCTTATTGGCTTTTGTCTGTACGCCTCATTTCCTGTGGAGTCGACGTCCATCCTATGATTCTGTGGTACTGTAGAGAAAGGCATCCATCTGCTGCCCTCATCACTTGTAGCATTTGTAAAAGATATGCTGACATTTCTCCTTATTACGTTGGAAAATGTTAACTTTTTAAGGGTGTAAATGCTGTAAGAATATGTATATATGACTTTGAAACTGTTACCAGTTCTGTAAAGGGGGTGTATCTGTCCTGCTAATAAATAGCTTCTTGGCTCAACTACTCTGGAGTTTTTCATACATTCTATGACCACATTTGTGTGTTTTTTTTTTTTTTTTTTTTTGTTTTTTTTTTTTTTTTTTTTTGCTTTTTTTTGCTTTTTTATGTTTTTTGTTTTGTTTGCTGTAGGAGATATATCGTCTTTTGGATCAGACTTTAAACTAAGGTTCTTGCTCACTGTGGTCAATTAAGATCCGATTGAGAAAAGTAGGGGGTCCCGGCATGGTAGCACAATGGTTAGCACTGCTGCCTCCGCCTGGTGCCTTCTGTGCAGAGTTTGCATGTTCTCCTCGTGTTCGCGTGGTTTTCCTTCCTTCCACCCACAAAAACATGCAGTTTAGGAACATTCCTACCGGTACCCCTGATAAAGGAACTGGCTTTAGAACTGGACTTGGTCCCTGGATGCTGCTCTGTGGCTGACCATTGCCCCTAGCCATAGCATGGGTTAAATGCAGAGGACAAATTACCACATGGGGTGAAATAAAGTATCAATCTAAAATTCTGGACCTGGCCTTTTCAACCTCCCTGCAAATCGTTCCTGCCTGATTTAATTGGCCACGAAATTTTTCTCTCCTTCTCCACCTCAGCTGATGTGTGTTCAGCGTTTTGGTGCAAAATGGTATGAAGATTGTATGTATTTTTCAATGTACTTGATTGTCATTTCGCAGCGTTTTTTTCACAGAAATTACACAAGATGGCGCTGTTGTGTAAAGTGGTTTAATATTCGGCTTCTGAAACTTGTAAATCCAATGTAGACAACGGCTTCAGTCCACTCATGAAGAGTTGCGGGAGGGGCTGTTTATATACTGGAGTGATGTAAGTGTTTGGACAGCGGCACGAGTATAATCCGCTGTTATCATTTCCTGCTATGTTCACTCCATGATGTACCCGCGGGCACAGACTCATTTTGTCAACGGAGTGAAGCAGGCCGGTTTGACGGCAACGCTAACGACTCAGTCGGCATTTCAATTGTATCATTTTTTTACGTGTTCTGGGGCCTCCGACTTTGTCAAGCCAATAAAAATGTATTATTTATACAACAATTTAACCATAAACACATTCACAAAGTGAAGTTGGACTTAAATGAAAAGCAGCCATAAAGTTGGAATGCAGAGGAGCAGTCGCTGTGGCCGTGTTGGACAGTGAAACGCTTGAGAAAAGTTGATTACAACGCGAACTTGAATACCTGAGTTTTATCACTGCGGTCAAGCCAGCCGTCTTTCGTTTTTCCGTGGTCAAACCAGCCGCTCCTAAAATTTACGTGCACCCGTATTCCAAACTTGGCGGCAAATGCATTGAAACGCTTTTTTCCCACCGTCATTAGTTCTGAAGACTGTTCGAGCATAAAAATGTAACCTGGATGGGAGTTATGGAATACTTTGAACTGATTTTACTGTATTATCGCTTAGTTCCGTGGTTTCGTTGCGTGTGGCCATGCATTAGGCCTACATACTGCATCCACAATATGTGCCATAGATGAAACGCACTGGTCTATTTTTCTTCCGTATATTAACAACAGTTACAATTTTATATGTCACGAAGGGTTTGCCCTGAGGGTAATTTGGCCCAAAGATGGCCTGTTCATGAACGACGACCGAAAAAGTGCGTTTAATTTCTTTAAAAGTGCCCGAACCGCGCCTGACCACTGACAGTTGTGCAATGTTAGCCAGCGTGAGCAATGGGCTTAAATAAAAATAGATTTGGAGAAAAACCGCGTACATTGCACAAACTCATTTTCCAATTTACTGAACTTGCTGTTTGGAGAGATCATCTGTGCAAAAGACGAGTGGGCAGTAGGTTGCTGGTCGTATGCTTGGTAAACCGGAGTTGGTAAACTTTGATCTCAGTTTCGAAAGTGATACAGAAGCTGTCCTAGACACGATACGTGCTCAGAGATGCCTATAGGTACATGGTCCGCGCACAAGCATGCGGAGACGTTACACACCAGATTTTTGTAAAATGTTCACTTAGCAATGACTATAAGCCAAGGCAACAAGGTGACTTGCTGCAACGATCGTAAATATTTGTGCGGAGATACCAATTTAATTGACAGTTAAAGCACTCGCGGTTGTTTTTTTCTGGTGACTGCAATCGCATATAGAAAAACGCGCAAGAATTGAAGACACTTTTTAAAGTACGTAGGTGACCAAATCTACTCATTGCATCTCTCAGAGAATGATGTTTAAGGAGCCCTTGCGGCTCCAGGGCATCGTCTAAATAGACGGGCTCGACGTTAACCGTGGTTGGTTGGGCCTGAGGTGGTGACTGGGGTGGGGGTACAGCGGGATGTACACTCCTTATCCTTTAAATGTTTAATTGGACGAAATGTGCCGACTTGGGCTTTTGTGAATCAGCAGTACAAGGAGTACAAAGTATCGCAACTTGATTTGGTCACTCACGAATAAGCCCACAAAATGTCAAGTAGGGGAGAGCTGGTACGAAAGTCACATTTTTCACATAGACGTCATTTTAAAAGATAACGTTACAGACCGAAAAAAATTTTTCGGAGCGATTAACTAATTTCGTGTGTACTCTGTCAATATCAGGTGCTAAATCATCCCACTATCTATTGACTTCGGCATAGTTTAACGTCGAACGGAAGTTGCGCATTGCTACTTTCGACCCCTCCAGTCGGGATGAAAGTAGCACACAGGCCGGACAAAAGTAACGTGATGAAATTAACTGGAATCTTTTAAATTACTGTCGTTAAAACAGAAAAACAATCAGACATTTGTTTTAGACATTTTAATTTGCTTCAAATGTTTCAAAAGTAAACGTAAACATGTTTAACGTGCAATTGGTCTATTTATAAAAATTATGAAATTACTTTACTCATAATCACACTTGTGACAGATATAATGAGCTGCACCCTCGGTGCATGCCTCATGTGACCACAGCAGACAAAAGATGCACCGCACCCGCACTTCTCCAGGCAAAGATGAGGCAAATGTCTCCCCACAAACAAGACATTCCTCCTCATTGCCCTGAGAAACTGTGGTTGCAGTGTGTCCACTAAACGTTTTCTTTGAGCGTTTTGAAGAGGACTGTTTTTTCTGGCCCCTCTGCCGACTCTCCTTCTCCAAAGCAGCTTTTACTGGGGTGTTGGTCAGTATTGTTGTTGACCTGCAACATTCAATAAGATGATAGTCAGAATCAGCTTGTTTTTATACAAGCAAGAAAATCAAGACAAGTTAAAAACGACACTCTGCTCACCTCTTTCTGCCTCTTATTTTCTTTCCTCGAGCCAGCCTTTGGATATGGGCAAACCTTTTCTGGGCTGAACCTCTGTATTGGCGTGCCACTAGATGTTCCTGGAACCGCAAGCATACATGGATAGATAAAATTAAAAAAAAAAATGCTTGGCAAGGCTCAACATGCACATTTAAAGACACACACAGACACAAACTATCACCATCTACAGGAATGGCAGACTCATGGGGATGCAGCACAAATGGGCTCTGGCTAGGTTGATGGTGTCTTAAAGGAGCGGGCGCTGGTGATGGAGCAGACATTGGTGATGAAGAGGGCACTGGTGATGAAGCGGACATTGGTGATGAACAGGGCGCTGGTGATGGAGCTGGCACTGGTGATGAAGAGGGCGCTGGTGATGTAGCTGGCGATGGAGCTGGCGCTGGTGATGAAGAGGGCGCTGCTGATGGAGCTGGCACTGGCACTGGTGATGGAGCTGGTGCTGGTGCAGGACGGTCAGTCACAAAAGCTGGAGCAAAGTCTGTCTCACTGAAAATATCTGGATTCAAGGGCCAGATATCGGTACACTTGAACCCAGATGAAATGCTGCTTGCTGTCGCAGCTTGAGGCAGAGCTTTAGCCACAAGACTCGGGATGTTGTAGATGGTCAAAGTTCTTCCAGGGTTCATTCGCATCCAATTGTCTGCTGCACTGTTAATGTAGTGCTTCAGAGGACCAAAAACGCTTCGGTCTAGCGGCTGAAGACGATAGGAGCAGTGGGGTGGAAAAGACAGGAGTACAATGCCATGTGACTTGCAAAAGTCAATAGCTACCACAGAGAGGTGTGATGGATGATTGTCTAAGAGTAGCAGCAACTTTGACTCGGGGGTCACGTGGTTGTGTCTTGCAAAACGCTGTAAAAATGCCAAGAAATCTGTCTCCTGCATCCACCCCAATCCATTGGCAGAACCAGTGCAGCCAAGGGGGCCATCCTGGATGAAGTGGTGCTGGAACTTCTTCCTTGGGAAGATAAAGTTAGGGGGAACAAAGTTGCCTTGTACGTTGGCAGCAAAGGCAACAGTCACCAATGTCCCTCTTTCCCCAGAGGTCACAGCACCGACCTGGCGCTGCCCTTGGTGGCAATGATTTTTTTGTCTGGCACTTGAACCGTTGTGGTACCTGAAATAATAAATTAAATGAATTATTGCTGTTGCAAATCACTGTTGCTTTTTAATTTATCTAAATATAAATTTTTACCTGTTTCATCCATGTTCCAGATGTCCTTTGCTTCAAAATTATAGCGGGTGAGGACAGTCTTTAGGTTTTTAAAAAAACGCTGTCACGTTGGTCTAGTTGAAGCTGGTGGAACGGGACATACTGGTGGCTTGAGGTCGACGGATGGACAGGGTTTTGTTGTGCTTGAGGAAGGAGGTGAGCCAGTCCTTCCCTGCCATCTGGTTTTTCTCCCATGAACATGGAGTTTTGAGGCCAATATTTTCGGCCAGCTCATATGCAAACTTTCGCACCTGAAACAGCATGAAAAAAGAGGTTAATTCCCAGACAGCAAGCACCTCAGAGCCGGGGCAGATCCGGAGCGGAGGTGCTTGCTATCTTAGGCAAATGGCGGTAGTGGTGTGGCTCTGTCTGCAGTGTTACTCCAACCTCTTTAGGACTCAGGCCAAAATATATGAGCCCCTAAGAGCCATACTGGGCCAACCCATGCTGGGGAACTTCTGAGAAAATGGGACTTAAAGTTGCCAGCCTCCTGTGTCATCTAGAGTATCTGGGAACTAGAAACACTGCTTATGTTATAAACCCAAGATATGTAAAATTTCGTTATGCACTTTTTATGTCGGTTTTGGATGCCCTTCTGTTTCATTTAAAGTGAAAGGTACCTCCTTCTGAAGCAGAACCATCATCTTCTGATTCATTTGGGACAAACTCTGGGTCTCCATTATCTTCCACTTCACCATCATCATCAATCATAGCAAGCAGTTCCTCATTAGTGAGATACCGAGCCGCCATGTTCACATTGAATAATGGAAAAGTTGTGGGATGGTCCACTATGGCTAAGGCAGTGCAGTGCATATGTACAGTGGCAGAGAGGACGTTTGCTTGTTTGAACAATCCATGTGGGTAGATTGGGTTGGCTCATTTAGGAAACGTAGATCTCAGTTTTCTGCACATGCTGACTACCTCAACTCAATTTCGCTAAAAGTGCGGGATGGCCCGGTATGGTTCTTAGGGGCTCATATATCAGCTGCTCTCTTTATATATGCCTGCAGTCTCTTCTCCTGTTCTTCTGTGAAGACTTTGTTGTGAGCCCTGTACCCTGGGGCTCTGGCCTGCTGCCCTCCTGCCTCTGCCCTCCTCTTGCAGTACCTGAACAGGGTGACATGACAAACGCCATGCACCGCTGCTGCCATCCTTATACTCTCGCCTCTTCAGACATCAAAAAAGGCTCTTTCGTAAACCTGCTGGTCAACCTTTCCTCTCTGGGTAGTTCTGACCCTAACTCTTGGCATTTTCTGTCGGTAAAATATAACACACACATTTTTTAATTAGTTTTAAAACACAAAATGTGGCCGCATTAGCAGAGAGGGACGAACGTAACCATTGGTACTTCCGTCCCGCTCCTCTACTGCCCTCCTTATACTCTCGCCTCTTTGGACATTAAAAAAGGCCCTTTCGTAAACCTGCTGGTCAACCTTTCCTCTCTGGGTAGTTCTGACCCCAACTCTTGGCATTTTCTGTCAGGAAAATATAACACACACATTTTTTAATGAGCTTTAAAACAGAAAATTCGGCCGCATTAGCAGAGAGGGAAGAACGTAACCGTTGCTACTTCCGCCCCGACAGTGACTCCTGACATTTGAACCAGGATTGCTCCAAAAGTGGAAAAAGTCCGACATTTCAAACTTCAGGATATGTTACAAAACTAAATGACCATCATTTCATCATAAATATGACACATGGAGCAATAAAGACAATCTTTAAATCAAATAAGTTTACCATTTGTCTGAATTTACTCACCACTGTGGAAAACGGTCTTCCCGGTCTCGTTTCGCGGGGAAGCGACGAAACGTCAAGATTTTTCCCGGGTCTGGAGAGTGTTGCGAGCTGCACGTACTGACCTAATTTGACGCATCGAAGTGCGGATGGCTGTGAGTACATCGCCGTATTACTTTCGTCCCACGTTACTTTCGCACCTGCTCTCCCCTACTGGGGAGCTTAAGCACTCGTAAAGTGTTGTTTAGCACCCCGCCCCCCGGTAATGCACTTTTTTGTTTGTTTAAATCGTCAGTAGCTTGGGGAGAACAGGCCAGACCAACCCCATTCATCTTATCCATTAATTTATAGTGATGTGTCTGGTCAAATATACGCCCTAGCTTTTCCACTTGATTAAGAAGTACTTATATCTAAAGCATGAAAAGTGGCACAGTGACTCATTGCAGATTCATTCCAGATACACAGCCACTGTTCACAGCCACATCAGGCTGATAATTTTTTACTGCTTTCAAGGTCGTCTCTGTCGCTGTAGGAAGTGTACTGTTACACACATCTGTCTACCTTTGCCCTCAAACGTGGTTTATCTCTCAATTTCTATTAGACTTTCAAGGTCAATTATATTCCTCCGTGGCACAGTAAATTAACAGTGTGGTATCTTGGCATTCATTTTATGGTTAGGCCTATGTCACGGTCGGGACTGAAGTTCAAAGCTGTCAGGTTTTTTTTTTTTTTTTTTTTTTGCGGATTGCAGAATTGGGCAAAGTTCTCTCCTCTGGTGAAGCAAGCATTGCGGAATTACACTATCCTGCTGCTCTTCAAAGAATCTATAAAAACATTGCTCCCAAAACGATGCGTTTTTGAGGATTATCTGTCAGTAATACAGCTAAATTTCCCAAAATTTTGATGAAACTATAAATGAGTTTATTATTAAATTTGTAATAACCAAACGTTGGGTTTTTTGTTGATTATAATTAATCATTAAGTTTCTACTGAAAATTACTGAGTCATTGATAATTTTTTTTGCGCCATAGGAGGTTAACTACATTTTTTATTGATCACAATTACCATCAGCCTCATTTACTCAGATGCTGTATGGCACGGGTTGTGGGCATTAATGGACCTTTGTTGAAACATACCATTTTTAAGCAATCAGATGGAAATCAATTTAGTTTTGTCTGGTTTCATCAAAATATCCATATTGTATTACTATGTGAAGAACCACGAACAATGTACACTGTCACTAAGTCCACTTTTGCACAAAATATTTGAATGTGAATGTTATTTATGTTAAAGTATTTACTTTCGGTATTCTATTATTCGTGAGCGAAAACAGTGTGTAGATTGGCCCTGTATCTCCCGGTCTGCCTTGCACAGCTGCCAATCCCTGCTGGGCCAAAGTTCACCCCGGTGCTTTGCTTACTGGGCATTCAAGGTGACTACTGGTCTTTTCCGCCAGAAATGCAGAGCATCAGCGGTCTTCACGATCCTGCTCGAGACCTTGCCCAGGTTGGCTGCTCGTGGGCAACAGCAGCCCAGGATTCAGGTTGGATTATCAAGATTTGATGTCCTAAAACGTCTCCTAAAATATATAAATCGTCCCTACTTTCCAGTAAACTATTGCTCTCTAGGTACTCTAGAATCTAGATTGGTATCCTTTGCTAAACTACGAAAGTTAGAATTTATCTGCAGATATAAAGCGAGCAGGCACATTCTTCACCTTTTCATCTATTCTGAAATTCAGGCACTCAATTGGCAGTATTTTTTTTATCATACAGGACATATTTCTGGGATACAGTAGTTGAGAAGCTGTTTCAGACTTGTGTGTTGGTTTTTTTTTTTTTGCAATGATTTCATATTGAGCCCCATACATTTCACAGTAATTTATGTGGAAGATTCAACGACATTTGAACGCCAAATCTGCATCTTGACCTGTAGTTCTAACAACGCATTCTTTAAAACCTGTCGCTAAAGTTTAGGGCTGTGTACCTCAGGCCACAAACACTCATGCCTATGGGCATTTTACAGCCTCTAACCTGGCTGACTTCCATGACTTACAGCATGTAAGCTCCATACAGAGAGGTCTTGGCAAGACTCTATCCACTGCGCTGTCATTCCATCCTACAATCCAGGGGGGGGCCTACAGTGTTTCAGTGTGAGACCTTACTGGGACAGGTGAGATCTCTTACATGGAAATGATAAATATAAGCCTGGGGGGGCTTTTCACCTGTCAGTGCCCAGGGGCTGGACATCTCATAATCAGTCTATGCTACAATCATGTCAGTGTGTACAATTGAAGCACACAGCAATAATGTATGCTGTTATATTGCAGTGTTCGGTTTACTAATCCATTATTGTCAGCATCTTCTCAATATCAACCTTATCCATCCATCTACAGCCCAATATCTGAAGAAGTCGGGATAATGTGGAAAATGCAAATAAAGAAGAAAACATTGATCTTTCGTTCTTCCACTTACATTTAATACAGATCGAGATGAGATATTTTATGTTTTTCTTTCTGAAATTAAAAAAAAAAAAAAACATTCATTTTTAATTTTATGCCTTCAACACATTCCAATAAAGACATGAGTGTGCCTTACCTCTGTGTTACGTCACCTTTCCTTTCAACAGCCCTCTAAGTAATTCTTTGGGGAATTGAGAATGCCGGTCGTTCCAGTTTTGAAGGATTTTTTTCCCCTTGCTTCCTTGATAATCATCTCCAGCTGCTCAGGCTCCTGGGGTCTTCATTGCCATATTTTGCACCTCGTAAAATATTGCTTATTTTCAATGAGAGACGGGTTTTGACTGCAGTTGGGCCAGTTCAGCAGCCTAGGATGCCATGTTGTTGTAACATGTAGGCCATTGCTTTCCGTTGTTTTGTTGAAATAAGAATGGAGGTCCCTGAATGTCACTCAGAGGACTGCACACATTGGTTCAAAATGCATACATTTTCTTCACCATCAATGCTACTGAAGCAGATGTTCAAGTTGCCCATGCCATGGGCACAAACGCACCCCCACATCACGATAGACGCTGGCTTTGAACATTATTTTTGTGACAAATGGGATGGTCCTTTTTGTCTTTGGCCAGATTAACACAACATTCTTTATTACCTGTAACCAATTTGTATTGTTGTCTGGTCTAAAAACAGCGCCAGTGTTCCCTGTGCACTTCTGTTCATTTCAGATGAGTTCAAGCCCAAAGAAGACTGCTACATTTCTGGACGTTTTGATGTATGGATTCATTGCTGCATACAGTCTTCACTCGCACTTGTGGATGCAATGATAAATGGTCTTTTTTTTTGGCAAAGGTTGTCTGAAGCAGTCCCAGCCCATGTGGTTATATCCATCACACAAGCTTTCAATTCAGCACTATGTGTAGGATCAAAGATCAGAGCTTATCTTGCCCATGGATTTCTCAAGATTTCCTTAATCTTTCAATTATAGAGGTTGTAGAGGGTGTGGGCAGCAGGGTGGTGCAGTGAGTCGCCCTGCTGCCTCACAGCGAGAAGGTCGTGGGTTAGAATCCAGCTTCGGGCCTCTCTGTGTGGAGTTTGCATCTTCTACTTGTGTTAATGTGGGTTTCCTCCAGGTATTCAAGTTTCCTCCCGCAGCCAAGAATTGGAGCCTATAATTTGCCTGTGGGTATGAGTGTGTGAGGGAATGGTATGTCAGCTCAGGGATGGATTAGTGAGTTGTCCCGGGCGTGTTCCTGCCTTTTGCCCAGAGGAGGCTCCATGTCATTCGCAAACCTGGCTGCCTCTTAGTAGTTGTTCAACATGCTCACATTCAGTAACCCTCAGTCCTCGTAATTACTTAACAGCATACGCTGCACTCAGGCCACCTGAAGAGCAGAGAGAAATTGGGCTGGGGAGGATTGGTGGCCTGGAACGGAACACAGCAGCCCTTATACACTTTTCACCCCAAACTATCATGGATCTACCACCAGTTGTAGACTTAAGCCCCTTTCACACCAGGCTGTTTAGGGGCGCGGAGCAGCGCGGATGGCCATACGCAACGAAAATGACAGATCCGCAGGAAACTGAACGCGGATGACCCCTTCCAGAATGGAAGCACGTGTGGATCATGTGCGGACCACGTATAGGCGCATTCGTACTTCGTTCAGATCATGTGCGCAATACGCACAGGTGTGTTCTGACTGCGTTTGTAACACGTTTCATTGTGTATGGGAGGCCTTCGCAGCAGTCCGCGCAAAAAATTGAGTGCCTTTTTCTAAGATCAGCCCAAGGGTGCCAACTCACCATCTCCAAATTTCTTCATACTTCATTATTATTGAGTTTGGGGCTGGGAATAGGGAAATCAGTCATGACCTTAATAATTAACCCTGCCCCTGCTGAGCAGGCCACGCCCAGTTTTGAGCCGTTTTGAGCGGTAACAAATTTGACTGCTCCAAACTTCAACCTACACGGAGGTCCCAAGTTTTTATCAATTATTCTGGAAACTAGAGTTGGTGCACTGCAACTTGAAGTGAAAAAAAATCCTGGGACCTCCATGTAGGTTGACGCTAGCGCCACCTGAAGTCATAACCGATGCCATTTCCGACACGTGGAAATTGGGTCCTAGTTCCATCCTATGTAAAGTTTTCCGATGTTTGCATGGCAGACATCAATAATCATCAATAAAAGTTTTGGGACCTTTGTGCAGGTAGGAGAATTAGGGACCAAAAGTGGGGTAGAAGGGCGTGGTCACCCAACTTTGAGCCACGCCCACTAAAACCTACATGGCCACCCAGGTGGGCCATCACTGGTATCTGTTTCTTTTTTTTTGTGATCAATTGTTTATTGATTTTTTTGCAGACAACAAATAAGACATGGAAAGAAAAAACATTCGATGGGGGCAGCATAGTAAATTACTGCCTTTGTTGTCTTTGTTTTCACCCCATTAACCCCCTTCCCCCCACCCTCCTCCCGGTTACCATATTGAATTCACAAAATTGTTCAAACATGACAAGAAATAAAAACAAAGGAAAAAAAAAAAAAACAACAACCCAAAAAACTCACTCATACCTCATTCATTCACTCACTCATTCTACCCCAGCCCAGAAATCTCTTGACCACCGTGTCCATGCCAGTATATCAGTTCATATAAGCACATCTGTACAACATTTTATACGTTTTAGCCAGATGGACAGGAAACAAAGTGCACAAGAAATAAGCATATAATTCACTGTACAGCCAGAAATGAGAATTGAAATACAGTTCTTACAATAAACTCTCAATTTTCCTTACCAAGTTTGACCAACAGCTGATATCTTGTATTTTAGCTGAATGTAATCGTGCTGTGGTAAGCTCTAACTGTGCAATGTCCTTGTAAAAAGAGAGCCATTCCTTGGTTGACAGTATATGTGGGGGTTTCCAGCGGCAAGCCAACATCCTCTTGGCTGCTGTGAGCCCAGCCAACAGAAGACGCCTGTTATTTATTGTTAATTTCAAAGAAGAAATATCATTAAGTAATAGTAAAGACAAAGAACAAGAAACAGCTCTCTCCATTACAACAGACAATATACTTGAAATATTTTTCCAAAATCTGTTAACTTCCGGGCACTGCCAAACTAAATGAAAAAAATGTACCAACAGTATTGCCTGGACAGAAATCACAAAATGGGTTATTTTTGAGTCTCATTTGATGAAGTCTTTGAGGTGTAAAGTAGGACTGATGAACAAATTTATAGTGAATCATCTGATGATTTGGACTTCTAGATGAAATAGTAATATTTGACCAAATAGATTGCCAGTGGAGTTCTGAGGAAGCATTAATGTCACTTTTCCAAAGTCTATTTAAAGGCAGATGTTTATATGAAGCCTCAGCTATCAGTTTGTACAGCTCAGAGGCAATACCCTTGTTTTTACCTTTAGTACTCAATTTTATATGAAAAGGATGAGTTTCTAATTCAGACTCCCACGGAACACCTTGAGCGCATTACTGCACGTAACTGTAAATAAAAGAAAAAGGAAGTGCCCGGAAGATCAAGAGTTCTTTGTAATTCCTGGAATTCAAGGAGACCTTGTTTCCCTGTAAGGTCTTGAAGAGTGTTTACTCCCTTATCACTCCACTGGGGAAAGGAAATTGGTTTCCCATCTATTAGAAGACTAGGATTATGAAAAATTGGAGACTGACGGAAAAAGTTAGAATATATTTTTGCAAACTGTTGGACTTTAAGCCACACAGTGAAAAGGTGTGAAATAATTGGTCCGAAATCACGTTTCACTATCTTATGCGATATATTAGAATATATCAGATTATGTAGGTTATATGGATATGTTAATTTCTCCTCAATGGGGCGACATGCAACCTGACTATTTGGGTTTAGCCAGACAGCAAGTGGACGTAGAACAAAGCACCACGAGTACCACTCAAAATTGGGCAGATTCACACCTGCTGATTTGTGCCTTTGCAATGTAGAGGTTTTAATTTTGGGTTTTTTCTTATTCCAGAGAAATTGGTTTACTGCGGAGAGCAACTTTTTCCAATAATTGTTTGGAGGGGTAAGAGGTACCATTGAACTGACAAAATTTACACGTGGCAAGAAATTCATCTTAATGACCGATAATCTAGACTGAAAGGAAGTAGGCAATTTACCCCATTTCATTAAATCTTCCTCTATATCCTTCAAAGCCTTGGTATAATTGTTAATGGTTATTGAATCCAAAGAAGGAACAATAGAAACACCTAAATATTTAAAATTAGTAACAACGGGATTAGGAAGATTTAAAGTGGGAGTCTGACAGCTTTGCTCACCCAGTGGCATTAATGCTGATTTGCTCCAGTTGATTTTATATCCAGAAATATTACTAAAGGTCTCAAATATTTTCATCATGTGGAAGTGATTTTGACAGATTCTTTATGAAAATCAAAATATCATCTGCAAATAGAGAGATAAAATGTGGTGTGTCACATACTATGATCGGCTCTATATCCTCTGACTGCCTTATTGCCTGAGCTACAGGCTCTAACGACAGCAAGAATAAAAGAGGGGATAAAGAGCATCCCTTGCGTGAAGATCTAGAAACTGGGAACCAAGAAGAACAGATATTACCAGTTGTCACCACAGCAGAAGGATTAACATACAACAGTCTGATCATGAGAATAAAATTATCACTAAAGCCCATATGTCGGAGCACAGACCACAAGTAGCACCACTCCAGCCGGTCAAAAGCTTTCTCTGCATCCAAAGTGAGAATAGAGCTGTTATTTTCTGAACTGGGGACTGAGTTTATGATATGAAGTAGGTGGCGGACATTATCCGAAGCTAGTCTTGATTTAATGAACCTGGTCTGATCATGGTGAACAAGATGGGGCATATAGCGCTCTAACCTGGATGCCAAAACCTTTCCATAATTTGATTTCACAATTAAGGAGACTTAGAGGCATGTAAGATGAGCAATCGACAGGAGACTTATCCTTCTTTAACAAAAGAAAAATTATAGCAATATTGGAGCTTGTGGAGAAAGATCCTCAACAGATAGAAGCATTTATCATAGTCAACAAATGAGGGCCGAGCTGACGCCAAAAAGCCAAATATAACTCCGGAACCATCCTGGTGATCGGCCCTTATTCATTGATTTGATAGCTTGGCCAAGCTCCTCTAGAGTGATTGGTGCCTCTAATGAGTATACAGCATCCAAAGGCAATTTTGATAAAGATAACGAATTCAAAAAATCATTACAGGTTTTTTCATCATAACCCACCTCCGATGTATATAATTTTTGAAAAAAATGCTTTAAAGCTGTGATTGATCTTTACAGGATCAGAGGTTCAAATTCCTTCTTCAGTTCTAATTGCTGCAATATTTGGTAATTGGTTATTTGCTCTTTGCTTAAGCGCAAGAAGACGGCTAGGTCGGGCACCATTCATATAATGATTTTGTCTCGTACGATGCATGAGAAATTCGGTTTTTGTCTCAGAAGGCTACTAAGTTCATCCAATAGGTTCTGGCGCTTGTTAATGTTTCCAGGTGACATATCGTTCAACATACTTTGTTTTATTGCTACAATTTCACTCTCTAGAAAAACAATACGGCGCTTTCTGTTTTTATTAAGATTTGATGCAAATGACACGGTTTTATTTCTGATGCAACCTTTGATTGCATCCCATAGCACTCGTGGGTCGTCGATAGATGCGCTGTTTATGTGTATGAAGTCTTTTAATTCAGCCTCCAGTTCTGTTATAAACGCATCATTTTGAAGTAAACTAACATTGAAACGCCAACGAGGAGCTCTAGGTTGGCCAGCTCTAATCAAAAAAGTGCATAATACAATTCTATGATCAGTTAGTGGTGTTGGACACAGAGTAGCGCTGTCAATATTATTAAAAAGAGTTTTTGAGGCAAAAATATAATCGATTCTTGAGAAAGTCTTGTGGCAAGCAGAGTAAAAGGAGATGTCCCGAATGGAGGGGTTAATCACACGCCAAATATCCACTAGTCCATAATCAGCAGCCAATTTTCGTAATGCCTTACAGGACAGCTGTTGATTTCTGCTCGCTGTTACCCCCGTTCGGTCTATCTCATGCAGCCACACCGCATTAAAATCACCTCCTATCAAAAGCTCAAATTCAGAATATGGATGTTAAAGAATCATAAAAATGTTGATCAAAACAGTTAGGAGCATAGGCACAAATCAGAGCAATTTTCACACTGTGATAAATAATTTTACAAAAAAATGATTCGCCCATCGTCACTGCCCCCTGTTCCCAGAATACTACAAAACCCAAAACCAGTGAAGTTGGCACGTTGTGTAAATCGTAAATAAAAACAGAATACAATGATTTGCAAATCCTTTTCAACCTATATTCAATTGAATACACTGCAAAGACAAGTTACTTAATGTTCGAACAATGTACGTACTTAATGTTCGAATTAATTGCAAATATTAGCTCATTTGGAATTTGATGCCTGCAACATGTTTCAAAAAAAAAGCTGGCACAAGTGGCAAAAAAAGACTGAGAGAGTTGAGGAATGCTCATCAAACACTTATTTGGAACATCCCACAGGTGAACGGGCTAATTGGGAACAGGTGGGTGCCATGATTGGGTATAAAAAGCAGCTTCCTGAAATGCTCAGTAATTCACAAACAAGGATGGGGCGAGGGTCACCACTTAGTGAACAAATGCTTGAGCTGATTGTCGAACAGTTTAAAAACAACATTCCTCAACGAGCTATTGCAAGAAATTTAGGGATTTCATCATCTACGGTCCGTAATATCGTCAAAAGGTTCAGAGAATCTGGAGAAATCACTGCACGTAAGCGACAAGGCGAAAACCAACATTGAATGCCCGTGACCTTCGATCCCTCAGGCGGTACTGCATCAAAAACCGACATCAGTGTGTAAAGGACATCACCACATGGGCTCAGGAACACTTCAGAAAACCACTGTCAGTAACTACAGTTCGTCGCTACATCTGCAAGTGCAAGTTAAAACTCTACAATGCAAAGCGAAAGCCATTTATCAACAGCACCCAGAAACGCCGCCGGCTTCACTGGGCCCAAGCTCATCTAAGATGGACTGATGCAAAGTGGAAAAGTGTTCTGTGGTCTGGCGAGTCCACATTTCAAATTGTTTTTGGAAACTGTGGACGTCGTGTCCTCCGGACCAAAGAGGAAAAGAACCATCCGGACTGTTATAGGCGCAAAGTTCAAAAGCCAGCATCTGTGATGGTATGGGGGTGTATTAGTGCCCAAGGCATGGGCAACTTACACATATGTGAAGGCACCATTAATGCTGAAAGGTACATACAGGTTTTGGAGCAACATATGTTGCCATCCAAACAACGTCTTTTTTCATGGACGCCCCTGCTTATTTCAGCAAGACAATGCCAAGCCACATTCTGCACGTGTTACAACAGCATGGCTCCGTAGTAAAAGAGTGCGGGTACTAGACTGGCCTGCCTGTAGTCCAGACCTGTCTCCCATTGAAAATGTGTGGCGCATTATGAAGCGTAAAATACGACAACGGAGACCCCGGACTGTTGAACAACTTAAGCTGTAGATCAAGCAAGAATGGGAAAAGAGTTCCACCTGAAAAGCTTCAAAATTGGTCTCCTCAGTTCCCAAACGTTTACTGAGTGTCGTTAAAAGGAAAGGTGATGTAACACAGTGGTAAAAAGGCCCTGTGCCAACTTTTTTGCAATGTGTTGCTGCCTTTAAATTCTAAGTTAATGATTATTTGCAAAAAAAAAAAAGTTCTCAGTTTGAACATTAAACATCTTGTCTTTGCAGTGTATTCAATTGAATATAAGTTGAAAAGGATTTGCAAATCATTGTATTCTGTTTTTATCTACGATTTACATAACGTGCCAACTTCACTGGTTTTGGTTTTGTATAATTTAAATTATGTTTAGCTATAAGGACGTCTGTGCTTTTTTTTTGTCAAAACAAGAGGAAGCAATTACATAATAATATTTATTCTGAAATCTATGTACATCAGTCTTCAGAAAATGTGTCTCCTGTATAAATGCGAAGTGTATATCCTTCTCGGACAGTTGCTCTAATGTACTTGTTCGTTACTGAGGGGAATTAAGGCCCCGTGAATTCCAAGATAAGACAGTAATTTTATTCATAGGCTTTCAGATTCATGTATAGCATGATCAGGTAAACAAACACAGTTTGATAGGTTGAAATACAAGTGAGATCTGGTCTGAGTCCCCATCCCGCCCCCCACTATACACACACAACACACACGCACGCACGCACACCTCCAAAAAGCCAACAACAACGGAAAACAAAAAACGAAAAAACAGCAACAACCCTATCATAAAAAAGTATACGAGTGTCCATGAGGGAAACAGACATACACCGGTGTCTGTTTCATCCACATACGAACTTTCAATTTTGCCAATAAAAAGCTTGGGACCTTTTCATTCCAAGTAGATATTAACCCTTTTATTTGTCATATTTGAGTATTTCATCAGTATCATGTACATGAATCTTTCAAGCCAAGTTCCATTTCATACTTCTCCTTTTAAATCAGAGTTCAATAATCCTCAAAAGGCCATTTTAGCTCCAATAAATTTTGACATGAACCCTTTCTTTTCACACATTTCAGTTAAAATCTGGGCACACATCTGGGCTTCTGCCTCATAAGGTTTTTCAGCTGTATCTTTTGGCCCACATCCTGTTTCACACTTCTCTTATCAGGTGTCGAGTCATTTATAAATAGGTTATTCCTAATCTACCTTTTGGTGTTGCCA
Organism: Gymnothorax javanicus; assembly: GCA_029692085.1. Taxonomy (NCBI): domain Eukaryota; kingdom Metazoa; phylum Chordata; class Actinopteri; order Anguilliformes; family Muraenidae; genus Gymnothorax; species Gymnothorax javanicus. The sequence continues at coordinate 12,870,252 of CM056197.1, forward strand.
ACAGGAAAGACCTACATAGCCTGGCTTAAATCCATCAGCACTGGTCTCTTTTACACATTATCACTTGTTGAGGCGAGCAGGGGCCTGTTGTTCAATGCAGTACACATCATACATAATTTGGATAAAGAAGAAACTACATGGTATGTAACTCTTGTTCCAAATGCGTTTTGCCGATTTTATGATGACTGTTTACTTGTGCACGCATGATACAATGCACGTTTCGATTTCAAGTTTCTCTTTCACCAGACAGAGGCTGCATAAATTCAAAATACTTTGTTGACATGTGTATTGAAATGCCAACCTCCTGAAACTACTGTTCTCATTAGTCTTCAAAAGATTATTATTATAATTGGCCCACAATAATGAATTTTTTGTGTTGCAGCGAAAATTGTTTTTGCATCCATCACCTCTGTCTTGTGCAGATATGAGGCATAGTTCCTGTTGAAATTCTTGTAAAGAAATCTACACAAGGATTTATATCCAAGGCGCACTTAGTGCAGTGGTTCTCAAACTTGGTCCTTGCACCCCACTGTGTACGCTGGTTTTTGTTCCAACCACAATTGCAGTCTTAGAAATTTAACAAGCTGTTGATTTGTCTTAATTAAGAGCAGTCTTTAGAGCAGTTATTTATCCTCTTAAGCCACATCTGAAAAACCTATAAATGCCACGAAGAATAAAAATTTCATATCCACATTGGGATATAGTAGAAACTGGTATAAATACCTGCAGAGGAAAGCAATTTAACTGAACATTTAATTAACATACAATCAATAGGTTCCTCATTGGTGAAACAGTTGACACATGGTAGCAAAAACTAACAATTTATTGGGCGAACAATAGAGTCACACCTATTTTGTTTCATGTTTATTTTATTAAGTTGAGGCAAATTATTTTGAAAGAAAGCAAAACCTCTCTGGTCAACTACCAAATTTGGAGCTAACTGATTTTCTCAGAGTCTAATTTGATCTGTTTAGAAATGTTTTTACCTGAAAATCCTCACAATATAGAAAAATAAGCACAATACATTCAAGAGTTTTTATTCTTCATGGCACAATGGATATGTCCACCAAAATGTGGCCAAAGATGGTACATATAACTGTTCCAAACATGGAGTGCAGCTAATGAAGACAAATCAACAGCTTGTTAAAATCCTAAAATTGCAATTGTTGTTGGAACAAAAACCAGCATCACTGTGGGGCGCCAGGACCGAGTTTTAGAACCACTGACTAGTGATACCCTTTCTTTCACAAGTCGTTGATGATTGGCCAGAATGGCGGTCAACAGGAACTGAATTTACCGTCACAAGAGACTTGGTGATTGTGAGCCATTTCATCTGTATCCAAGCCAAACATTAACAGAGATAAAGGGTTAAAATGAATGTAAATATGACAAATCGAGTTAAAATTAGGAGGCTTGAATGGAACTCCCAGAAATATCAACTAACTCATCCTGACAAAATAATTTTCAATTGTGAATCAAACTTTCATTGAAATAAACAGGAATGTATTTTCTATGTACATAATGTACACAGATACTGACGAAATACTCAAATATGACAAATAAAAGGGTTAATATCTGCATGGAATGAAAAGATCCCAAGCTTTTTATTGGCAAAATTCTAAGTTCATATGTGGATGAATCAGATACTGGTGATGGTCAACCAGGGGGGCCATGTAGGTTTTAATGGGTGTGGCACAAAGTTGGGTGCCACGCCCATCTACTCCATTTTTGTTCCCTTATTCTCCTTCCTGCACAAAAGTCCCAAAACTTTTATTGCTGATTATTGATGTCTGGCATGCTAAGATTGGAAAACAGTTGCGATTTGTTTGGGACCTTTATGTCGGTTGGAACTAAGGCCCAATTGCCATGTGTCGGAAATGGCATCGCTTATGACTTAAGGTGGCGCTAACATTCGATGTCTGCACACCACTGCGCATTACTGCGTACCCCTGCGCATGTCTTCGCATTCTCCATGCGCATCAACGCGTATGGCCATCCGCGCTGTTCTGCACCCCTATGCAGCGAGGTGTGAAAGGAGCTTTAATACTGTAGCGCTTTTTAAAAGTCATACCAAACGCCTGCAGACCCGTTTCAGCGAGGCTAAGGACTCTTCTGCGGATTACTTCAGTACTGTGGCATTTGGTAGCCTGATTATCTGCCTCAGTTTCTGATGTAGAAATTTATTTTTGAGAAACTTACCTTACTCAATTTATTCATATTCTTCTTATGGGGTCAGCGGGCAAAGTTTAACAGTTGTTACTATCGCCCCACCCTGGATGTAATTTCTTGCTCTGAATGCATAACTGCAATGCATTGTGGTTGATATACGCCTTTGAACTGACCACCGTTGTTGACTCGCTCCCTCAGCCCTCCGAGGGTTGATCTCACCGAGTTCACTTCAGTTTTTCAGGCAAGTGGAACGACAATTATGAGGGGAAGTCATCGAGGGCATGTTGAACAACAACAACACAGCCTTTGGTGGGGAAGAAGGGGCTTACGAAATGGAAGGATGAACTACAGAGGGTGTTGTACTGCTTTAAAAGGCTCTCTTCCTGGAAAAAAAAAGAAAAATATATTTGTTTGTTTTCTATCTGACAGTTTGAAAGACCCATAAATAAGAAACTCTACCCATCATATAGGGCTGGAGGTCGTCTTTTCGGTGCATAAACAGTAAAAGAAGTGTGGATCCGCCATGACTTCTTCATTAAAGGTGACCTATTATGCTATTTTTCCCAAGTTTATATTTTGGTCTTTGACTCCCCTAGAGTACTCCTAATCGCGCAAAGTAAAGAAAGGGTACTTATTTCGCTCATACTGCCATCCTCAAAAAACCCCATTTGTAGTCCATAGTAGTCTCTGCCTGAAACGCCTCATTGGGGTGGCTCTTCCACTATGGCCCCCACTCCCCGTGTACCCACTATCTTCTGACTGGCCAGCTCTGTGGAGGGCGGATCTAGGCGGGACAAGGCAGCAGAACGCAGTTTTCCGTGTCCCGCTCCTCAGAGTGAAACTGATGTGTCTCCCGAAGGAATCGACGGGCATATTCTGCAATCTAACTCAGTACATGTGTATAGATCTAATGAAATACACTTGTTCTAATAAACGCAATGGCGAAAGTGGAGGACGCAGTGCAAAAGTCTGGCAGCTCGAGCACGAATTTGCTATCGGCTACAGTTTGCTACGGCAACAGTGGTGACTACAGCGGTTTTTCTACTCTGTAGCTAGGATGCAGGGAAAGTTAGAATCCACCCCATACAGACACATTTGTAGAGCGGGTTGACATGCCCAAGTGTAGACCGGAGACCGTAGAAATCCGGTGGGTCTGAGTTCAGAGGGAAACATGGACAGTGAGGAGCAGCTAAAAGTGGACCAACAGCTTATGGACTGCTTCGGTGTGTATTAGGACCTGCTGGTTCGTGTGCATAGCTGTGGTGTGTTGTTAGCGTGGAGAAACGAACAGCTTCCGCGCTGGTATATGACGGAGGGGCGAAAGCTCTAGGCTAAACGGCCTTTTCGGAAATTGCCCGTGGTAATGGTTTACTTATTGCTTCGGAATGACCAGCTTTTTTCTCGCGGAAAATGGGCGCGTTATGGATAGTGTCGAGAGCTAGATAGAGCTCGGTTATGTCATGAACATAATACAGGTTTTACAGACCGTAAGTTCCGTCTGCGTGAACCGTTGCTTATGTGGAGCTAGCGAATTGATCACTTTTACAGGAAAGAATTTAATATTCAATCGATGGCAATGCAGAGAAATCGTTTGTTATACCAGACACGTTATAGCCTGTGCGCTTCCCTATTGCTTTCACTGGTAGCATCAGAGAGCTTGCCCAAACATTGGAGATGTATCAGGCTAACCCCGGTCATGGATAAGTAAAGCGATCGTTTCACAAGCACCCAAAAACGCATCCCAAGCTCTGCAAAACCTACATCTGGTCTAACTGCAGCCCAACTCGGCAGACACATACAGCACCTCTCTGGTTAGCTTCAACTGTAGTGGCTACAATCAGGCCACGTTATGATGAAACTGTCACATTGATGCTTCCCGAAGTAACACAAGCATACCGATCATAATTGCTGCATATAAGTTAACCAGGAGCATTTTTAATTAGCAGAGCACGCGAACTAACATGCAGTAGCTGATAAGCGGTCATGACTTTGAATGTAATCTGTCGCGAAAAAATTTGTTTTGGCGTCCGGTGTGAAAGCTGCTTAACGCGCCCATAACGCCTGTATTCGCGTCTTTGCATTGACTTTGAATGTAGCTAATCTGTCGCGCGAAAAATTCGTTTCGCGTCCGGTGTGAAAGCGGCTTGACGTGCCCATAACGCGTGTATTCGCATTTTTGCATTGACTTTGAATGTAATCAGTCACGCGAAAAATTTGTTTCGCATCCGGTGTGAAAGCTGCTTAACGCGCCTATAGCGCGTGTATTCGCGTCTTTGCATTTACTTTGAATGTAGCTAATCTGTCGCGCGAAAAATTCGTTTCGCGTCCGTGTGAAAGCGGCTTGACATGCCCATAACGTGTGTATTCGCATTTTTGCATTGACTTTGAATGTAATCAGTCGCGCGAAAAATCTGTTTCTCGTCCGGTGTGAAAGCTGCTTAACGCGCCCATAACGCGTGTATTCGCGTCTTTGCATTGACTTTGAATGTAGGCTAATCTGTCCTGCGAAAAATTAGTTTCGTGTCCAATGTGAAAGCAGCTTTATGGATAGTACGCGACAGCTAGAGAGAGCTCCGTTATGTTATGAACATAATACAGGTTTTGCAGACCGTAAGTTCCAATAGCGTGGACAAGTTGCTAATTTGGAGCTAGCGAAACGATCACTTCTGCAGGAAAGAATTACCTATTTAATCTCCGCCTTTTTCGGCTTTTTATTAGCCACAACAATTTCTAAAGGGGGATGAAATTATGTCAAGGTAGTGCAGAGAAATCATTTGTAAACCAGTAGAGCTTCTGCGTTTCGCATTGCTTTCACGGTAGCACCAGAGAGCTTGCTCAGACATTTGCGAAGTATCCGGCTGATCCCGGTCATGGATAAGTGAAGCGATCACTAACTGTAGTGGCTATAATCGGGCAATGTTATGATGGAATTGCCACATTGATGCTTACCGAAGTAACACAAGCATACCGATCAGAATTACTGCATATAAGTTAACCAAGAGCATTTTTAATTAGCACGGCACGCAAACTAACATGCAGTAGCTGGTAACCGAGCGGTCATAGCCACAGAGACAAACACTTGCAATAAAGGTTTTATAGACAGCAAGTTCTGTTACTGTGAACAGTTGTACCAAGCATCCAATTTACAAACAAGTATTAAAAGTTAGCTTCAAATGAGGTTTATGTTCCCACACCTTCTGTAGAATTTCCCCTGATATTACTCTTGCATATTTAGGACACAAACATTAGCAACAGTAACTTGGCTACGTTAGCCGCTGTGCTACAGCCACAATCAACTGGCTATCACGTCAGGTTGGCTTATGCAGTAAAAGCAACTTACAGCTTCTGTGGCTGTGAGTCACGGACAGTCGCGACCGATACAGGCTTTATCTTCAGATATTTTACAAAGCCTGCGTTTGAGGCCAGTTGTTAGTGCTAACTATCACTAGCGGTCCTGCTAGCCACCCGTAACACGTTAGCTTCACTTACATTATTTGCTGTTATATCGTTACTTACAGCTTGTGGCTCCGAGCGCTTGATCGATGCAGCTGCTTCAGGTTTGAGAAGCAGCTGAAACGCTTATCCTGTGTCGAATTATCCTTTATTTATCAAGCTGTCTTTGCTGAAATGCTGAGCACAAGCAGCTAATGTTCCCTTTGGCCGTGGCTGTTTGCTGCTGGCAAACAAAAAAAGCTACCCTCTGATTTCTGGTGGCATCCTCTTTTGGAAGAGAAATAAGTGTTTTTCTTCGCGTCCAAAAGTAAACGGACAAGCAGCTTTGAGAGAGATACTGACAAAACTGCACCTCAAATGATCTGCGGTTCTTCTTTTGTATTTCCAAAAGTGTCGACGCTACTAAGGCATAGTATGATCTGCCGTTGTTAGTGCTTGCTACAATAGTTTCTGGTGTGGGCAGGTCCAGCGCCGTGATTGGCTCTGACTAGGTCTGTACTAATTGGACGGCACAACTTGACATCAGGTTTTGCCCAGATCTCGCGAAGATCTTGGGAGGAGCTGTTCAGAGAGGAAATCACGTTCACGAAATCACGTTCTTGGATTACAGCAAAACCCCTGCATCTTATGTTTAGAAACTTTTCAGAGGTTGAGTATGGACAACTAACATTATAACATTACTAATATGTACTAAAAGAAGGATCAGCATAATAGGTCCCCTTTAATGCCAATGCTAAACAGAGAACCTTTGGGTCTTTGGACAATTCAAGTCTCCATCTATGGAAAAGGAAGTGATTCGTCTTCCTTATATCACCAGTTTTGATGAAGGTTGACTCCATAACCTCAACCACTTTTTGCTTTTGAACTAACTGGTCTTTTATGTACGCTTTTTTAAATATAAATCACTTATATCACCACGCTCAACACCTGTATGTCCATTTTTTGTTTTTTTTTTTTTTTGTACTTTGTTTGCATTAGTTTTTTTTTTTTTCTGCAATCCAGTTTTTTTCTGCAGTCTCATTGCTCCTGTGCCAATATTTTTGAAATGTGTTGCAGGCAACAAATTCAGAACAAGCATGTTTTGCCAAAAGAAAAAAGAAAAGAAAATCTAGTTGATAAGGTAAAACAATATTTTGTCTTGCACTTTTTTTCAGTTGGATATAGGTCAACCATGATTTTCAAATCACTGATTTCTATTTTTACTTGAATTTTCAGCAACGTTCCAAACTTTATAGATAGAGGTTGTATTTTCTCCCGGCGTATCCTGGTCAGGTTTGCGCCAGAGGCGGGCTCAGGATTCGCAGGGTGTACGAGAGGAATTCACCTGGAACAGGACACTAGTTCACCACATCTGTGTGTCATATAAAGCTTGATAACAAAAGCCTGAAGCCGCTTTCACACTGGACGCGAAACGAATTTTTCGCACGACAGATTAGCTACATTCAAAGTCAATGCAAAGACGCGAATACACGCAAAACGCCTTTGCATTGACTTTGAATGTAATCTGTCGTGCGAGAAAATCGTTTCGCGTCCGGTGTGAAAGCAGCTTTAGCGTCGAAGATGCGATGAGCATGTTTAAGTGCAGTGGACGCAGTTCTCCATCCGCAATGAATAGTTACCGAGTGACATGTTCAGCTTTTGATTTTCTGCTTCTGATGTGATGGAACATAAATGCAATGTTTAATGTGCTCTATTTCAATCGCCTTGTCTTCTGGGTAATATCCCAGACCTATTCAGAGAACATGTTAGCAAATATCATACATTCAGTCAATGTAGTGCAACAACGTATGGAATGTGTGTGAAGTGCACCTGCGGAACCGATATACGTATTTTCTGCTTTACTCGCAGCATTAAGATATGTATCTTTATGGAGTTGTGCTGGATTAGTGGGGACTTGTATAAGCGTTCCTAACTCACTGCAATCGCTGCGACTGTTGGACAGAGTTTAGAGATTGGACCGTTATCACCGTTCCTCTTCATACAGGAGAAAACTCAAGTCGGACCTGAGGTGGGATCTGAGCGAGACTGTAGTATTGCAGACGTTACATTATGCTATAATATTCTACACAGAGCAGAAATCCAAAGTGATATTTAATTGGCTTAGACCTAGCAGCAAGCTAATCTGCCCTAGAGGAATGTGGAGCACTGACCTTACAGCTGCGCTGACTGACCTTCAGTCCCTCTCAGCCTGACACCCTGGCATCCTCCAATATCTGGAAGTCAGGGTGGTCAATCAGTTACACTAGTTTTGCAGATGTTAGAACCTGTACAAAATCCTGTCCCTACATTCCATCAGGGGTCATCCCCATCAAATTTGCTTTGTATTGTGGGTAATCTGATAGCAAGCACACCAATGATAATTTACTCTCATTTATGCCATATGTGGCACTTGCTTTTATTACTGTTTTTTGAATTTTTATCACATTCATTCCAGTTTTAGTTTATGTGGGGATGCTGCAGCCATATCCAAGCATGCAATCTGCTGACGGCAGGACTGCGCCTGCACAGGTCGCCAGTCTATCAAAACTCACTGGACAATTTAGAGTCTCCAGTTAATCCAGCCCAGCATACATGTCTTTGGACTGTGGGATGAAATTGGTGGAAATGCACGTAGATACGGGGAGAACAAGCAAACACCGGCCATCATTTGGCCCAGAGATCTCTGTGTTATGAGCTCAATCTGATATTGCTGTGTGAGGGTCGCTCCAGGATCAAAAAGAATGCTTGTGCAGGAGTATCGTTGTAGTCCACCAATAAGTAGCAGCTCTGCTATGATGACATCATGAAATAAGGAACACTTATTAACCATGCATATCATGCAGCCAGCAAGGACCTTTAGCTAACAATTTGAACCAGAAAAATCCAGCGCAATCGAAGTGTGAAAGTGATGAAAATATTTATGAAATTCAAAGTCAAGTTCAACATCACAGGAAAAGTAGAAAATGATGACAAAAAGTAAGGTATGCACTCTATCAAGTGCCCCTCTGGTCTTCAATGCATAAAAGCTTGTTTTCACCTGAGACAATTTTTTTATGCTCGATGAACAGGATGTTTCGGTATTATTTAACCCCTTTGTGCAGAATACGAATATCGCCAATTTTTCCTGTTGTGCATGAGCCTGTTTAAGGCTTTAAGTCAGTATTTGTGTCACAGAGACTGTGGAAAATTAATGCAGGGAAGCAAGACGTTTGGAAATGTAATTAAAGAATTATTTAGCAAGTAAATTTCGGAATTTACGGATGCCGGTGTCTAAATCCGTGCAGAGGGGTTAAATACTTTTGTATGATATCTCATTATATAAGAAAGGTTGACTGAGAACAAATGCCCATTCATAGCACTATCCTGTTGCCCTTCATTCCTCCAACACTCCTGTTTGTGGACGATGAGGAGAGGTTTTTTTCTCTCTTGGAACCGAAGAATTTCATTGACGTTCCATGAGCGTTGCGTGAGTGTTCTGCTGTGTATCTGTAATTTCAAGGTCACGCCTGCACCTCATGCATTGACTGTTAATTTTTAATGCACACACGGCCTTCAAGGTTCCCTTATCACAAGCATTGAGCCAAGATCAGCAGCGTCCGTGGCAGATTCAGTTAAACTTTAGGAGCTGATAAGATCGTTGCTTGAAGACCTGCTAATGTATTTCTGAAAGGCAAACAGGTATTAAATGCTGATGTATACAGGTGTAACACACAGACACTAACTACTGGTGTAAACAGCTTCGACTCTCAGGTGCTAAATACTGGTGTATGCAGGTACAGCTACGACACTCAGCTGCTAAATACTGGTGTATGCAGGTACAACACACATGCACTAAATACTGGCGTTCACAGGTATGACAAACAGGTACTAAATACTGGTGTATACAATTAAAACACATGTATGAAATACTGGTGCATATAGGTACACAGGTGCTAAATACTGATGTATACAGCTACGACACTGGTACTAAGTTCTGGTGCATACACGCATGTCAAACAGGTACTAAATACTGGTATATATAGGTACAGCATACAGGTGCTATATACTGGTGTATACAGCTATGACACAGATTCTAAATACTGGTGTATACAGATGTGACAAACATGTACTAAATACTGGTGTATACAGGCACAATGCACAGGTACTAAATACTGGTGAATACATGATCAACATACAGGTACTGAATACTGATGTATACCAGTGCAACACTCAGGAACTAAGTCTTGGTGAGGACTAAGTCTCGGTCATGAAATGTCAGTTTTTACTTGACACAAGTACTTCTTGTAGGTATGTACAGCAGTGGGACCTGGTCTGAAAATGGAGACGATACAAACTGTCCCTTTAAAATTAGTCTCGACCAGGTCTTAATCATTTTTCTTTATTAACGAAACTAACTCAGAAAACACTCAACACTAAAGTGTTGCCAGTTCTTGCCGTCATGGTTCGGTGAGAAACAGAACCCTTTATTTGCCTGGCACGCTGTTCAAAATTGTCGTAATGTGAAGGATCAAGTGCTGTTTCAGGAGCCTGCATTGCAGAATATGCCGCAAGCTAACGCAGAAAATAACTTTTTTTTTTGGTAAAGTGTACTTAGTGAGTAAAATGGCTGCTTTTCTGAATTGCATTAATTTTTGAATCACGCTTACATTGCATTCTGCTTACATGCCAATAGCTTATAGAATATTCTAATCATTGGAAAACAAACATAAATTTGCTCAACAAGTTTTATTACTTTCTTATGAATGATTAGTTTATTGCGGTCTCAGTTACAATCCATTGGCATTTTCAAAGACAAATAAATTTGTTTTTCAGAGTCCGAAAAGGTGTAGGCTGAAGCCAAGGCTTATTGTGCCTACCTACCCTTTTTACATATGGGTTAAGTTACGAACAAACAATTGCAATATCATAAGATGTCATGACATATCAGAAAACAATAGGTAATTCAGACACACATAAAAAAGCGAAATCAAAGGATCAGTAAGTTCATATTATTTCAATTATAATTATAATAAAGATCTATATTTATCTATTACCATGGATTTATACATTTTTTTAAATTGACTGATTGAGCTACAGAGTTTTAATTCATTGTCCAATTTGTTCCATAAAGATATCCCTTTAACGGATGCACATTTGCTTTTGATGGTAGTTCTTATTTTGGTGTTTTTAAACATACATATACCCCTTAAATTATGATCACTCTTTCTTAACAAGAAGAGTTCCTGGATGCAGTGAGGAAGCAGATTATTGTTAGCCTTGTACATTATAATTAAAGTGTTTAGATCAATAATGTCTTGTAGTTTTAAAGTGTATAAGTTAATGAACAGTGGGTTTGTTGGTTCATAATAGTCTTTTTGATTTATAATTCTTATGGCCTTCTTCTGTAAGAGGAAGATCAGATTTATTTTAGTTTTATGTGTGTTTTCCCCCACTCCTCCACACAGTAGTTAATGTGTGGAAGCACGAGAGAGCAGTACAGAATATATAGTGAATTTTTGTTTAAGAAATATTTCATTTTATATATTATGGCAATTGCTTTGGATATTTTTGTTTGCAAGGTATTTATGTGTGGTTTCCAGTTGAGTTTATGATCAACTGTAAAACCCAAAAATTTATTTTCATACACACGTTCGAGTTCCACATTATTGACCTTAAGTTTGACCGGTGTGTTAATTCTTCTATTTCCAAAAATGATGTATTTTGTTTTGCTTAAATTCAATGACAATTTATTAATGTCAAACCATTTTTTTAGTATTGCTAATTCCTGTTCAACTGTGTTCAGAAGCAGTGCAAGATCTTTTCCCGAGCAGTGGAGGCTGGTGTCATCGGCAAACAGGACACTTTCAGATGTTTGGTACATTACAGATGTCATTGATATATAGAATGAATAGTTTAGGGCCCAGCGCAGAACCTTGAGGGACTCCATATGTAACCCTATTCAGGTCAGAATCATTGTTTTCTATATGGACATATTGGTGTCTGTCGCTGAGGTAGCTTTGTAACCATGAAAGAGCAATTCCTCTGATTCCATATCTTTGTAATTTATTGACTAGTATTTTATGATCAATGGTGTCGAAAGCCTTTTCTAAGTCAATGAAGACTCCCACCATAAATTCTCTGTTATCCATTGTATTAGATATCTGTTCCACCAGCTCCATTACTGCCATCGAAGTGGACCTGTTAGACCTGAACCCATACTGTTGATTGCTGAGTAGATGGTGTTTGTCTATGAAGTTGTCTAGTCTTTCAGCAAAGAGTTTCTCTAGGACTTTGGAAAATTGTGAGAGCAGAGAGATAGGCTGGTAATTAGTAAACAGGAATCTGTCTCCACTTTTAAAAATAGGAATAACTTTAGCCACTTTCATTTTCTGGGGAAAGATGCCTGCAAGAAAAGATTGGTTGCATATGTATGTAAATGGAGTGACTATGTATTCAATTATATTTTTAATCAACATCATATCAATGTTAGTGCAGTCAGTGGATTTTTTGTTCTTAAATTTTTTAACAATTTCAAGTATTTAGTTTTCATGTACACTCTTAATAAAAATGGAGGAGGGGTTTTGATTGATTATCTTTTCACCTAGGCCTCCTCTATCCTTCGGCTGTACAATTTCCTTTGCTAGACTAGGTCCAACATTTATAAAGAAGTTATTAAACTCATTTGCAATTTCTTTTGTTTTATTTATAATCATATTATCTTTTAAAAAAACAATTAGGATAACCAACATTAACAGCACCCTTCTTAATTATATTATTTAATATTCGCCATGTCCTTTGGACATTGCTCTGATGTTGCTCCAGTACCTTGTGGGAATAATCCTTTCTATTTGTTCTAATAATACTTATTAATTTATTTTTATACATTTTGTACCTAGTTTCGGCTTCTTTTGTTCTATGTTTTAAAAATAACTTGTACAATACGTTTTTCTTTTTGCATGCATTTACTATGCCTTTGGTCATCCAGGGCATATCGTGCCTATGTCGCTTGATAATTTGTGACCTCCTTAAAGGACAGTGTTTATCATACAGTTTAAGAAATGTGGTCAGAAAGGCCTCATAGGCCTGGTCTGGGTCAGTGGTAGCATAAACCTCATTCCATGTCTGTGTACATAAGTCCGCTTAGAAGGCAGCAATGGTTTGTGGTGTTCTGCATCTAGTCAGTACATGTGCATAATTCATACTTTTGTTCTCAATTTTGGGATGTCTAAAAATAGCAAAAACTGTGAGGTGATCACTTATATCATTAATTAGGAGCCCTGTAGTTACTTGGTTTTCGAGTGTGTTTATGAAAACCATCTAGAATTAGCCAGGATTAATTGTTGTCAATAAAGGGATGGATAATTTCCCCCGAATTTTCAAGTCTAGCGCTGGCCCGGACCCGCCATTACGAGTTATCTCGTAGTTGGCAGTCAACGTGTTAACTTGCAATCGACCCTAATCCTGGACCCTGATTAGGCTTGGGAGCTCGTTCCTATTAAACTGGATAAAGGAGCCGACTTGAACTGGATTAATTTGCACTCAATCCTAATCCTGGACCCTGATTAGGCTTGGGAGCTTGCTTGAATTAACTAGATGAAGAGGCAGGCTTCCGCAAATTATTAAGTGAGACATAACATACTGGGAAATACTGATTGACTCTAAGCACAATAGCAAATTCCAATCCAGTAACTAGCCACTCAAAGCAGGGGGTTTAAGTACACATCACAGAGACATTAGGAAGTAACAATGAAACAAGACACAGCCAGGGAGGGGAAAACATTTGATGCATAAACCAATCAAAGGAAACTTACATGTAATAGAGACACAAGCTGCTGAATAGGAGGAGAAAGGAGAGGCATTCACACGAGGGTTGTGACAATTTCATTTTTTGAAGGTAAAGAGTTATTCAAAATTCATATGATCAACATGAAAAAATAATTGGTTGTGCTGCTGTTGGCAGCAACATCTGCAATAAAACATTTGCAAAAGCGCAATGAGTTTTTTTTACATTGCTATGGAGGAATTTTGGCCCACTTTTATTTGCAAAATTGTTTTAATTTGGTCACATTGATGTGCTCATGAGCATGGACTGCCTGTTTAAAGTCATGCCACGGCATCTCAATTGGATTGAAGTCGGCATTTCGACTAGTTCACTCCAATTCAGAATTCCAGAATTCATGGTTCCATCAACTGAGGAGTTCACTTGCAAAGCCTTCTAAGTCAAGTTGGTCCATTTTTTAGAAAAATCTGATTTTTTGGTAGGCACAGAAATTATCTTCCATAGATACCAATTTTCACTATACTGAATAGGCATGGGCATTACAAATGAATAAAATGATAATATTTCTTGAGTTGCTGAGAACAAAGTTTGTGAAAATTGTGAAAATTGGGGGGTGAAGCCTTGAGGGCATTTTCGAAAATACAGTCTATTCAGAAATAAACCAGGCCAAATTATCCATTAGGGTACCCTAACAGAAATAATTGATGCTAAAGTCATCTACCCCTTTTCTGAAGTACAGCAGCGCCCCCTAGGCCCTTTTTAATGGAAAATGCATTGAATTTCACCCAATTATGTTCAACAAACATTAGGTTTTGCATTGATATTAAAAAATGGTATGAATGGGTTGCCTGTGAAGTTTTTTTGGATCAATGGCCTGCAAAACTGTCAAAATTATCGGTGGGAGGGCAAACATTAACGCTACTCGCCCATTACTATATAAAATGCAGTGAAGTCGCTGATGCCGGCAGTTGTTTGCCCTCCTACTGCTACGAAATGAATCAAACGTTCCCCCTTCAATAACCCGTGGTGATTAAAAAAAAAACTTTGCACTGTTTTTTACCATGTCCATATACCCTCCTCCCATGATAGTTTCAATGAGCTACTGTGAATAATTCATAGTAAAACACAGTGACGTGCAGTCGGGGGTTAGTTTGGTGAGGCAGAAACCTCCCCTTTGCTTGATTAGCAATCAGACGATTAACTAGTTTAGTAAGACTATTCGGCAGAATGACGGGCCAGTTTAAGTTTCATGCGGCGTTATTACTCAGTACATCGAACCTGAAATGCTCACTAGACAGCAGATTTGCGCGTACTTGCTTCCAGGAAGCCGAAGCAATGTCATCAACAAATATTAGAACAGTTCGACTTATGCAGAGTTCAATGCTTAATCAATATGCAATGTATTCTCCTTTAAATACGCGCTTTTACATCCAAACAAAAAGCGGGTGCTTATTTTCAGTCTTCTTTCATAATCCGATTAACAAAATGTTTAAACGATATACAGAATTACCGAGAGCCGAGAATTTTTCCTAATTGATTATTCAGATTTCCATCCTTGCAGTCTCGAATTGAAGTGTATACGTGAATCAATCTTGTGACCGGTGGGCTTCAAAGGCCTGCCGCTGGTTTATTCCTTGGTATATTTTACTGAAACTTCACAAATAGAGTCACGGGATATTCTGTCAACAAACTATGTAGGGTAGAGTTAAAATACGCTCACCTTTCTTGCTATTGTTGAGAAGAAATCACGGCAAACTCGCGACGAACTTCACCAACTTCTGTTGAACTTATTTCACATCCCCTGGAGGTCTAGCCTGGACGAAAAGACTCGTAATTTCTCAAATTAGATGGCTGTAAGCAAATCAGGGCCGTAGCTGGGATAAGACGTCGGCGCGGGCTATTTGAAATCTACCTCCTAAATGGTTATTTTTGCCACGACGTGCACTTGAAAATTTGTAAACACGGCACAAATTGAGGTCACGCATTCATCCAACGGGCGAACAATAACTCTGTTCAAATCGCGTTTTTGGCCGTAATATGCAGAGTTCATGTATGAAATGCGGGTATCCTATTGAAAAGGTTGCTTTTAATCAAACCATGGTGTTCTTTTTGTATGAAAATGGTATTTACGTCATTTTTTATGTTTTCTGAGGCTTGTTTTCCGCCCCAGTTCAGCTGTTACGCATTCCATTAGAGTTTATGCAGAGCGTTGCCCATGCCTATACTGAAACTATTAGCCTTGCAGACATAATCCATGAGGCAATTCATTATTTTCTTAACAAATGACTTTGATTTTGCAACACATAGTTTTGACTTAGCAGGTTTTGAAAGTGGAGTGGAAATTTAGCAGGTTTTGACAGCGTTTAAACCAGCCCCGTTGCTCAATAGGTGAAGGTATTTGACTCAGGACCCACTCTACGTGCAACTCAGTGCTACAGACAGCACAGTGGTTGAACAGCTGCTATGAATATGACAACATAAACATGAGTCCATGGGTTCAAATCCTCCTTTTATCTGACAGAGGCTTTTCACAATGGAGGAGTCAGTCTGAAAAAAAATCTTGATCTAAGGAGAAGATCTAGACCAAAAGAGTAAGCATATTGACATTAGAACTCTGATTTAAAATGTTTTACAATGTAAAATGTAACAAGGTATAGAGTCTAGATCTAGATCTATTCGCAATACCGCAGCAGAACTCTGACTTAGCATGATCTGACGGAGGCTTTTCTCGATGGAGAAGGGGTCAATGTGCTTGTGTATTTCATTATAGTGGCTTTGGCACTAAAAAAATGCATTTTAAGACATGCAAGGATATTATTCGAACTCATAATAGAGTTCCTTACCTTTCAAGCTTGAGTAGCTTCCTTTTTGAACCCTTACGAGGAGATTTGTGTGCATCTTCTGCGATCAAAACGTAACTTGAGTCTGCATCCCCCATCTTGAGTTGGAGAAAGCAAAAGCTGAACAGGCTATAAAAGCTTGACTGTGATTGGTTCCTTCTAGCGAACCAAAAAACGGAATCATGTTTCCACATTGGCTGATGACTTAGCAGAATTTGACAGTTTTCCTCCTTGACTTGGCTGGTTTTGACAGAGTTTTGCTTTTTCCGTTACAATTTATAACACGGTTTAGTAGGTTTTGAAATGGAGCTATCAGTGGGACATGCGCAGGTGCCTGAAAGAGAGGCTAAGGGAAATAACTCATTTATTTTCAAAACTTGACTTGGCAGGTTTTGCAAGTTGACTCCTCAATTATGCTAATTCCCCCAGGTCCTGAAACAGCAAAGCAGCCATAGACTATCACACTGCTACTACTGCGTTTGACTGTATGATGGTCTTATTGTGGAATGCTGTATTAGCTTTACACCAGATGTAATGGGACCCATGTCTACCAAAAAATTCCATTCTTGACTCCTCAATCCACTGAATATTTTCTGAAAATCTTGGGGGTCATCAAGATGTTTTTGGGAAAATTGAGATGAGCCGGTGTTCTTTGGTCAGCAGTGGTTTTCACTGTGCGGCTCTCCCTTGGATGCTATATTTGCCCAGTCTCTTTCTTATTGTGGAATCCTGGATACTCACCTTAACTGAGGCAAGTGAGGCCTGCAGTTCTTTAGATGTTAGTCTAGGTTCCTTTGTGACCTCCTTCATGAGTCGTTGAAGCACTCTTGAGGGAATTGTGGTGGAGTGGCTCCTCTTGAGAAGGTTCACCACAGTTGCTAGTTTTTTGCATTTGTAGATTTTGTAGATAATGGCTCACACTGTGATTCGTTGGAGTTCCAGAGGCTTAGAAATGGCTTTGTAACCCTTTCCAGACTGATGGATGTGCACAACATTGTTTTTCATCTGTTCCTCAATTTCTTTTGATTGTGGCATCATATACTCATTTTTGCGTACTTTACATTACCAGACAGGTTGTATTTAAGTGATGTTTAAATTCTACAGGGCTAGCTGTAATCATGCCAAGGTGTTTCTAGTGAAATTAAACCCGATTAACAATTGAATTTGTTTAATTTGTTGATTGATTTACTAAGGGGGCAATTACTTTTTTTCCACATAGGTAGGGTTGGAGAGGCAGTGCGAGATTTTTACTCGAGGACGCAAGGCTGCTACTTGGACAGCTTCGCCGGACCCATCGAGCGACGCAGCGGCTAGCAGCATGGCTAGCATAGCCGAAGTTTTGAGCGAGCTGAAAGCACTCAGAGCAGACTTCGGAACAAAGCTGGACAGTATTACCACCCGCTTGAGCGGCTTGGCGAACTCAATGGCAGCACTTGAAGGCAAGGTAGTAGAAGTTAAAAGAGACGTTTCCTCCAATACAACACATATTGAAGAGGCTGAACGCTTCATACACGAGACGGAGAAAACGCTTGAAAAAACAGAAGCTGCACTGGACTCGGCCATTAAACGGATCGCTTACCTCGAATCAAAAACGGACGACCTGGAGAATCGTGGAAGAAGGAAGAACCTTCGGCTGTATGGTATACGAGAGGGAGCGGAGGGCCAACAAACACTCTTCAATTTTATCCACGACATGCTGCCGCGGTGCCTGGGACTGAACCCCGAAAATTCATTCACCCTGGAGCGGGTACATCGTACACTAGCGTCCGGGAAACCCAACCGAAATAGAGCGGTCCGCATTCGCTTTTTAAAGTTCCAGGAGAAGGAGCTTGTTCTCCGGGAATCAAAGCGGCGAGATATTACACATCATGGGACCAAGATATTATTTGCACAAGACCTCTCGACAGAGACTGTCCGGTTTCGACGGGGATTCAACTCGGTTACTAAGTTATTTGTCGAAATCAACGCCTTTCGTGGATTTCAACAAAACCCTTGCAAGCTTCGTGTGCTGAATGATGGCAGGATTCATCTGTTCTCAACGCCACTGGAGGCTGAAAAGTTTTACAAAAGTATTCAACAACAGCCAACGTGACCCCCCACCAGTGAGTGACTTGCGGATAATGCTGTTGAGAACCGCTCTAAAGTCACAGACACTGGAGACTCTGCCGAAGGCAACAGCTGATCATTAAACGTCGGTAGAAGAGAGTTGAAGTAATTTTGAAATAAGCTCATATAGCTCTTTCCTAAGATAAGCATTTATGGTTTTCGTGTGTAATATTTTATTTTAAATGTTTATTGAAATGCCACTTGATCAGCGCGCATATATAAACGCTTATTGAATGCCGTTTGAACAGCGCACATATTCTGGGTTGGCTGCGCTTTTTTAACTTTACTGTGGATGTTTATAAGGCAATGGATATTCCTTAAAATCAATGAAAATAGTTTAGGACCAGTGAATATTGTTTAAGATCAGTGGATATTGTATGAAAATGGTCCAATTGTTGTACATTTAAAAGGGAGAAGTTATAATACAAAGTTTAAAAGTGCATGATTGTGGAGCATTGTTTTGTTAAGGACTTGATTACCGTACGCTGATAGCTGCTCCTCAACGATTGTGGATCAGCATCTCTCAATTTCTACTAAAGGGAGGGGGAAGCATTTCCATTGGGGAATGCCAGGGTTAGGAGCAGTGCAGTTTACAGTACTGTGCGCGCGCGCGCGCGCGTGTGTGCGCGTGTGTGTGATTGGGCGGGGAGGGAGAGGGAGAGTGGTTCATGTGTGTTTGTGCCTGCAACATCTTCATTTTTATGTATCCACTCTTTGTTTGCATTGCCCGAGGTTTACAGTATGCTGGGGTAATTGTTTATGGAGAAGAAAAAAAATGGAAACCAATTTGGATATTAAAATTACAAGTTGGAATATCCGGGAAATGAGGAAATTGGCTAAACTGAAACAAGTTCTAAATAGGATAAAGTATCTCAAATCTAAAATAGTCTATATACAGGAGTCACATCTGACCGTTTCAGACATACAGTATTTAAGTAAAAGGTGGACAGGTCAAGTAGTTCATGCTTCTTATAATGCCCAGGCAAGGGGTGTAGTTATTCTCATACGTAGATCGATACAATTTCAAAGTACAAAAACGATTCAAGATTTATATGGAAGATATATGATCATACAAGGTAATATCATGTCACAAAAAATAAATCTTATAAATATCTATGGCCCTAATGAGGATAATTTATCATTTTTTGAAACATTATTTCTAATGGTGTCTGCCTTGGAGGGATGTAACATTATCGGAGGAGATTTTAACTGTACCCTCGACCCAGTGTTGGATAGATCCACTAAAACTGATACAAGACATATGCAAACTAGGAAAATGCTGATTAATAGTATGAAAGATTTAAGATAAGTGATGTTTGGAGAGTGCAGAACCCTAATAAAAGAGAATATTCTTGTTACTCGAGTTCATATAAAACACACTCCCGTATTGATTACTTTCTGATCTCCATGGAACTACTGTCTAATGTTAAAAAAATGCTGCTACGGTGGCATAGTAATTAGCGAGCATGCAGCAGCATCTATGGAGATGCATAGGGTTCTAGCCAGCCGCGGCGCTCGCGGGGCTCCGCCGCGCTGAGATTACTCCAAAATAGGGTCCAGGTGTTTGCTTTCTAGAATCTGTAACTTGTTATGATGGTTACCATTAATATAAACGAACTTTTTGGCCAAAACACGCTGCCTTTCTCGAACGACCACAGGGCATGGAAGCTGCCTTATTGTAGCTATGTGAAAATCCGCATGGTCCGCATCAGTTATTTTCTTCCTAAATGCTGCTTCCGCTCTTTTGCCGGGGTATTCCCCGGAACTACTTGAATATAGAGTAGCTGGAAACTGCCTTTTTAGCTTAATCTTTGAATTTTAAAGATCTGCGCACATTCTCCGTGTCGATGAACAGTTGAAAGTATAGCCTACGTAAGTTTTCAAAGTGTATCTAATTTACGCCGAATAGGCTACTGATCGGACACTATTAAAAACTAAATAGACGTGATCTTTAATAATTCAGTTTAAATTCGGTGAAATTTCATCGCATTTTATCAGAAACTTTTTTGACCGACTCGGTTCCGGAGGCTACCGAACCGTGACCGAATCCCGAAACCATTATTTTCGTGGGTAATTTAATGTGGCAAAAATTGCATGAGCTAGCTAGACAATAACTTACTTTGGAAAGGACACCTAGGATTGACGATGTCATACTACAAAACATAGAAGCTCACCGTTGGCCTCTATTAAATATTCAAAATCCCCGGGATGCTACATGCGAATTGCTTACTTTTTGGCTTAGAAGCAAGTGTTGCCCCGTTTCAACGATAGCACCGATGCGTTCATATCCCTTTCTGAAGCTTCGTAATCCAACCTTAAACTCGGGTGGAAATTTCCCATAATAAATCCGCAATGTTATATCTAACATCTTCAGTTACGTATTACAGTATATCTAATTTCCCACGCTGAAAAAAGCTGTTTTCGTCCAATAACAATCCACTGTCCGAAGACTGACGGCTGTGTGTTCTTTACTTAAGAGCAATTAGAGGCCGTTTTTGACTGGTAACCATGCTTGTTTAAATCGCTGATTTGTAGCGAATTGCGCGATGGAATTACACGAGACTATTCTATCCCCACTACTTACAGATCTATCCCATAGTGGCAAGTGCTCGAAATAATTAGCCATTTATAAGGAAATAAGACATTTTCCACGGAAAAGTTCCATTTTGGTCTCACAATCATAAATCATTCCCATTCAAAAAATAAGTCAAATTACCAATTATAAAATGTGTGAGCTTTTCTGTTTGTAGCAGAATACTACAAAGAATGTAACTCAGCTAGCTCAGTCATCCTCTCCAAATGAGCTTTACCAATAAATACCCAGGCACTAGCCCACAATTTACCCCCTCGCTACCAGCATTCCAGCATTACCAGTTATTACTCACAGGGCACCAAATGTTGAATATTTAGATTGAAATATGCCTTGATTCGAAGCAGATTATGGAGACTCTTTCTGTCAACACGTGTTGACTTTCTGTGTCAGGAAAAACTCATTTGACAAAGGGAGATTCTGGTAAAGGATTTCATGTAAAATACTTCACCAAAATGGACCAAATCACTTCCGTTTTATCAAAATGTCCTGGGGGGGGGGCATTCCCCTGGACACGCTACACGCCACATGCCACCACCACCACACCCCCCCAGGTGTGGGGCTCGCGAGTCACGACTGCTAGAACACTTTAGTAGCATCACTCTGAGCTAGAGCATTGAAATTTAGGTGGGTTTAAACACTGCCCAAGGTGGAGGTTACAGGTTTATTTACTACAGGATTCAACCTTTGTTAAATTTGGGGAAAAATCTATTGATAAATATTTTGAATTAAATACAGATGAAACTTCGACAAGCATTAGATGGGAGGCATTTAAAGCGTACATTAGGGGAGAAATTATCAGTTACACAAGTTTTAAAACCAAGCGGTACAATCAGGAATTACAAATACTAGAGAACCAAATTAAAAGTATTGAGACAGAAATTCACGATGACAGTGACCCTGAAAAAATGCATAAATGAGCTATTTTGAGGGCTAATTATGATAAACTGATGACTGACAATGTGGCTAAAAGTCTAATGTGGACTAAATAAGCATATTATGATCAAGGGGAAAAAGTGGGTAAACTATTGGCCTGGAGAGTAAAGAAAATGCAAGCTGAAAGTACAATTAGTTGCATAAAATCATTATCTGGTAATTTAACTATGGAACCATTAGAGATAAACAACACTTTTAAAGACTTCTATGAAATGCTATATAACTCAGAATATGCAGGAAATAAAGAAGCTCAGAAGACCTTTCTAGACCAGCTGCAATTCCCGACTATATCGGGTGATGAAAATATTATATTAAACAGTCCATTAACAATAAAAGAACTTTGTGAAGCAATAGGGGATATCAACAGTGGTAAAGCACCCGGTCCGGGCGGGCTACCAATAGAGTTTTATAAAACATTTAAAAGACAACTAGTAAAGCCACTTCTTGATATGTATGAAGAGTCATTCATTGAAGGAACGCTCCCAGAGTCACTAAGATTAGCTATAATAACCCTAATATCGAAACTAAATAAGGCCCCAACTGAATGCTCGTCTTACAGACCGATTAGTTTAATGGGATGTGATATGAAGATACTTTGTAAGGCGCTCGCTAGAAGATTAAATAAATATCTTTCTCATCTGATTATAGACGATCAGCAAGGCTTCATACAAAAAAGACAAGGTTATCACAGTATTAGAAGAGTTCTGAATATATTGTATGAGAAACATAAAAAGATACAGCGATGCTATCAGTAGATGCAAGCCAAGCATTCGATTGGATAGAATGGAGTTATCTTTTTGAAGTACTTTCAAGATATGGATTTGATGGAACCTTCCTAAAATGGATTCATTTACTATATACAAACCCAACTGTTGAGATTTTAACCAATAACACCATTTCGAAACCCTTCAACTTACAGAGATCAACCAGGCAAGGTTGTCCATTATCTCCGCAGTTATTTATACTGTCAATTGAACCCTTAGCCATGGCTGTAAGAGCACATATAGGAAAATCAGGAATTATAATTGGGGGGATAGACCATCGCATTTCTTTATTTGCGGATGATATAATACTTTTTTTGACAAATTTAAAAAGCAGTATTCCTAATTTGATGGGAGTAATTGGAAATTTTTGGGGGTTCTCTGGGTATAAAATTAATAATTCCAAGTCTGTATTGATTTTTCTCAATAAGGAAGAAAGACAGAATCCTGTGGTAAACTCTCAATTTGTAACAACTCCTGAAGGTTTCCGGTACTTGGTTGTTAAAATCACTCCTGAACTTAGTGAAGTAATTTCAGCAAATTATGATCCTGTTATCGACGGAGTGACTGCAATATTTAATCATTGGTCCAATTTGCCAATATCTATGGTTGGACGAATAAATTTAATAAAAATGACTATCCTACCGAAACTGTTACATTACTTCCAAGCACTTCCATTGCCACTTCCAAATATGTTCTATGATAAATTTGATAAATTGTTTTCTCGATTTATATGGAATGACAGGAAAGCCAGACTCTGCCTTAAACTATATATTTACCTTATGAGAAGGGGGGGGCTTCAACTTCCTAATCTTAGGTGGTACTATATGGCTGCCCAACTAACTTCAACATCATATTATTTCTGCACTACTGCACCCCCTGCCTGGGTAAGCATTGAACAAGAGTCCATTCCTGACCTACCATTAAATTTGTATATATATTCTGTGGGTACCAAGACTGAAAAAACATACAAAAAATCCTTTTCTTAAAAACGCAATTTCAATCTGGCATGCTGCACATAAACATACAGGTGATATGCCCACATTATCTCACTTCACTCCTATTTGGGGTAATGAACAGTTTACACCTGGTAAAAAAGGTGGAGGATTTAAATTATGGTATAAAAAGGCATTCAAAAAATGATGGACATCTATGCAGATGGAGTTTTGCTTTCTTTTGATCAATTATGCCAGAAATATCAAATTCCCAAAAAACATTTGTTTAAATATTTGCAGTTAAAAAGTTACAAGTCATCAAAATATAAATCGAGAATGCATATTCCACCTCTATCAAAACTAGAGGAAACAATACTTGTACATTTAGAAGGAAAAGGTCAATTATCTAAATACTACAGCATATTAGTTGCCTATAGGGCAACTCCACGGTAACGGAATTACGATCAAGAGTAGTTTTCATGTCATTTTTACCTGCCATCTATTACTCTAATGCAGTAGCTACTTGCCTGTGCTTTTATCAGTTCCACTGGTATGCCTACTGAGCTGTATAACACAAAGTTTGGGGTAATCTATTTTGTAGAAGGCTATACGAAGGTGAAAGTGTTGGAAACGGAATTACGGCAGAAAAATGCCATTATTTTTGCCTTTACTTTGACAGGCATTTCTCTGAAATCTGGCAATGATGGGCAGTAGGTTTAAGCTTAAGTTGGTGGCTTAGGATGTTGACCAGGCCATGGTAAGTTTATATTGAGTGGAATATTCACAAATATTTTGTAGGATGCCATTTATGAGAAAGAGACACCGGTAACGGAATTACAAAATGGTAACGGAATTTTATTTTCTGAGAATCTACTAAATTTATTATACTCAAAACAACAAAGCAATTGAAAATTGGAATCATAAATAATGTTTGTGTTGCTGACCTTTTGAACCAAAATTTTGAACAAATTTTCAACAAGTCTGGGCAAGAGGAAGGCAATACATGATATTGATGAGAATAACTAATTTTTCTACAAGAACAGTATATATATATAATGTTTCTTAAATAGCACAAAATGCATTATGGGATGCCGCTCAATGCGCTTTACATAATTAAATTGACAGCTGAGGCAACCTGAGGAAGGCTCCCGGATTAGGTGAGTCTGATCTAACAGGTGAGATTAATGTACATCAACCATCTTGAAGACTATTTTAATTTGCTAAACTAATATCAAAACTTTTATATCAGTTTATATTCAGAAATGAAAAAGCAAGAAACTTACCTGCTAGTTGGAGGATTGCTGGCTTTCGATATTGAGCATTAACGAATGTCGGACATGGGATGTGTTGAAAAGGTTTGGTCCTTAGAGCCCCTCCCCTTTCTAATTCTTTCACCTCCACCTTAATGGGCCACAGGTGGAACCCATTAGGGTGGAGGTGTTAGCAGAGTATATAGCTGCCAGCCCTGTTGCTGCTACATTTTTACTTTCTTTTCTCCTAGTTTGTTTGCTGCTCCATGTTATTTTCAAACCTGCTGTTTTTGGATTTTGTTTTAATTAAATTCAGTTTCTTTACTCCGGTCTTGGCATTTGAGTTTCTCCTTTTTTTCTTGGCCCATGGTCTAAGTGCCTGCCGGATTGCTTTTGGCATCCGCTGGGAATAATACCATGACATGTGTATTCTGAGCAAAGACTATCAACGTTTTGTCACATCTGGACTCAACAAGCTTCACTGAGTAATTGACCGCAAGGGCCACAAGCCATGCTTTCCCAATCTGAAACCCCTTATAACATTCACACATTATGCATGTTATACAAAGAGATGCTAGTAAAGCACAATTCCAGGAGGAACAGGATGCTGGTTAAAGTGATGGTGAAGAAGACCCCATACTACAGAACAAACATTCATTCATACCCTTCCCCAGCAGATGCTACTCCTTAACCAAACTTTACTATAAATTCCTGCTAATCCTTGAATGAATAGTTATGGAAACTTAACTCACAGGAAGAAACACTCCACTATAGATGTCCAAGACAATGAACCACTATGCTCCATAAAGTCCTCATGTCACCTTGTGCCATCTTCTGTTTTTCACTGGCTTTCAGAATAATTCTGTAATTCCATTACAGGTGTAATTCCATTACCATGTAATTCCGTTACCACAAATTTTCCAGGATTACAGCTAAGTATTAGAGAGGTTAATGTCTAAAATTCAGTATAGACATAAGAAGGAAGAGAATTCTTAATATCAATAAAATAAATGCAGAAATAAGATGATGAAGAGAACTATACTGCAATTTCGGTAACGGAATTAGGTTGAAAAATGACAAATTTCACAATGAGCCACTGGAATTGTGTGTTTCAATTTCCTGCAGTGACTTACAGTCTCAAATACTTTGGCTACCAATGTATGGAAATACAGTAAAAACCAGGAAATAGCTAAATATCTTTTAGGAGTTGTCAGCTTTGGAAAAATAACCTTTGATCCTTGTCCTGGAGCTAAAAAAAAATACAAAATTCAAATCTAAATTTTGAGAAGACCGTCAAAGATATTTTAAAACGGTTTTCAGTGTCAGATTTGGTTAATGAGTCATCTACATGAAAACCTGTATATTTCTAATATAAAACACTTTTTAAAAATTGCTGTTTTAGCAACTCTCATGTGGAATTGCCCTATAGTAATGAATCAACATTGGATAAATTACAAGCCTGGAAAATTGATATACAAGAGGACATTGATGAGACAGAATGGAACAATGCTTGTCTCAAAGCACAAAAACAAACAATAAATATGAGGTTTAAACTTCTTCAGTATAAGTGGTTAATGAGAGTGTACATAACCCCGGTCAAGCTCCATCAAATGTCCGCTAATATCCCAGATTTTTGTACTAAATGCATGGATGAGAAAGGTACCCTGATTCACCGTATGTGGGAGTGTCCAAAGATTTATAAGTTTTGGACAGATGTTGTAAAATGTTTGTCAGAAATGTTTAATATCCTGGTCCCACTGAAAGCAAAATTGTGTGTGCTTGGAATATATTCGAAGGATTTTGTACAAACATTAAAGCAGATTAAACTTAACATAACATAACATAACATAACATGAATGGCGAGAACAGGCCGTTCAGCCCAACTAGGCTCGCCAGTTTCTTTGTACCATCGTGAATATATCACTTCAGATACTCAATGACTCAATGGTATCTAGCTTTAAGTCAAGTCTGCTCTTGAAAACTCCCAAGGTCTCTGCCTCAACAATATGGTCAGGCAAGCTGTTCCACACTGAAATTACTCTTTGGGTGAAGAAATATTTCCGAATATCAGTACTAAATTTACCTTTAGTCAGCTTCCATTTGTGACCCCGAGTCTGGATTTTGGACCTCTCCAAGCTAGAAGGGCTATTGCACTATGTTGGAAAAGTACGGAAGCTCCATCTTTGAGTATGTGGATGTGGATAAAGGAACTTTCAGACTGTATTGGCCTGGAAAGACTAACTTACATTGCTGAGGGCAAGCAGGAAGATTTTGCTCAGCTTTGGGAACCATACACTACCACTCAAAAGTTTGGGATCACTTGCAAATCTCTTTGTTTTCCAAAGAAAAATACATTTTCATGCATTTCACAAACATTTTTTTTTTCCATTTCACAAACATTTTTATCCATTTCACAAAAGATTAAAATTAATCAGATGATTTTCAAAGAATGATCTACATTTTTGCATAGAGGCCTATTATCAGCAACTGTCAGTCCTCTGCATCAATCTCCTGGTATGGCTGCTAATCCAAGTTAAGCATTTTATAAGGCTAATTGATTATTAGAAAACCCTTCTGCAAATGTGTTGCACAGCTGAAAACCGTTGAACTAATAAGGGAGCGCAAAAGGGAGCATGGCATTCTTAAGGTTGGTTTAGTACCTGAAGCATCAGCAGTTGTTTGTTTAAAAGGCTCAAAATGGCCAGAAAGAAAGAACTTCCTTTAGAGACCCGTCAGTCTATTGTTGTGCTTAGAAAAGAAGGCTATTCAATGTGAGAAATTGAAAACTTAAAATCTCTTACCATGCTGTCAACTACTCCCGTCAGAGAGCAGCACAAACTGGCACTAACAAGGACAGAAAAAAGGAGTGGGAGGCCCCGATGCACAACTGTGCAAGAAGACAAATATCTGAGAGTGTGTAGTTTAAGACAAAGACGCCTCACAGGTTGTCAACTACCAGCTTGCGCTAAATAGTTCCCGTCAAACATTAGTCTCAGTTTCAACAGTGAAGGTGGTTTTTTTTTTTTTTTTTTTGATGAAGGCAAAGTTTGAAGTACAAATTCATCATTTTCCATTAAAATCATTATTTCTAACTCAGACAATGTCAGCATGTTCTGTTCATTTGCTATATTTCCTATTCAGACTAATTTCACGTGTGTTTCCATGGAGAACAAGAAATTTTCCAAGTGATCCCAAACTTTTGAGCGGTAGTGTACATGAATATAATAAGAAATGGAGATGTAAGCCTCCTTTGACAATGCATTGTGAATAATGGGGAAAAAAAAAAAAATCTGTTTTACCCATACCTTGTACAATGATGATGCAGTGTGTGTGTGTGTGTGTGTGTGTGTCAATGTAATGTATGTATTTCTGATTTTGAGCAATGATTTTATTACAATATGTTACCTTGATGAGATGTGAAAAGATAAGAAAGTGACAATTAAATTAAAAAAAAAAGTGTGATAAATACATGTAATGCCCCTCCCCCTGGGCATTCTGGACTACTGGCTACTGCCTTCATTCAATTATCCAGTTACTGTGTCTGTGCTCCCCTGGTTAGTACACCTGCTTTTCATTAGTTGAGTTTCATATCTTTGCCTATTTAAAGGGGACCTAACATGCTGATCCTTCTTTTAATTCATATAAGTAATGTTATAATGTTGGTTGTCCATACTCAACCTCTGAAAAGTTTCTAAACATAAAATACAGGGGTTTTGCCGTAATCCAAGAACGTGATTTCATGAGCGTGATTTCCTCTCTGAGCTCATCCCGAGATCTTCACGAGATCTGGGCAAAACCTGACGTCAGGTTGTGCCGTCCAATTAGTACAGACCTAGCCAGAGCCAACCACTGCGCTGGGCCTGCCCACACCGGACACTATTCTAGCAGGCACTAACAACAGCAGATCATACTATGCCTTAGTAGCGTCTACACTTTTGGAAATACAAAAGAAGAACCGCAGATCATTTGAGGTGCAGTTTTGTCAGTATCTCTCCCAAAGCTACTTGTCCGTTTACTTTTGGACGCGAAGAAAAACAAATATTTCTCTTCCAAAAGACCACCAGAAATCAGTGGGTTGCTTTTTTTGTTTGCTGGCAGAAAACAGCCACGGCCAAAAGGAATGTTAGCTGTTTGTGCTCAGCATTTCACCAAAGACAGCTTTGTCAATAAAGGATAATTCGACACAGGATAAGCGTTTCAGCTGCTTCTCAAACCTGAAGCAGCTGCATCGATCAAGCACTCGGAGCCACAAGCTGTAAGTAACGATATAACAGCAAATAATGTAAGTGAAGCTAACGTGTTACGGGTGGCTAGCAGGACCGCTAGCGATAGTTAGCACTAACAACTGGCCTCAAACGCAGGCTTTGCAAAATATTTGAAGATAAAGCCTGTATCGGTCGCGACTGTCCGTGACTCACAGCCACAGAAGCTGTAAGTTGCTTTTACTGCATAAGCCAACCTGACACAATAGCCAGTTTATTGTGACTGTAGCACAGCGGCTAACGTAGCCAAGTTACTATTGCTAATGTTTGTGTCCTAAATATGCAAGAGTGATATCAGGGGAAATTCTACAGAAGGTGTGTGAACATAAACCTCATTTGAAGCTAACTTTTACAACTTGTTTGTAATTTGGATGCTTGGTACAACTGTTCACAGTAACAGAACTTGCTGTCTGTAAAACCTGTATTGCAAGGGTGTGTCTCTGTGGTTATGACTGCTCGGTTACCAGCTACTGCATGTTAGTTTGCGTGTCGTGCTAATTAAAAATGCTCCTGGTTAACTTATATGCAGTAATTCTGATCGGTATGCTTGTGTTACTTCGGTAAGCATCAATGTGGCAGTTTCATCATAATGTTGCCCGATTGTACCCACTACAGTTAGTGATTGCTTCACTTATCAATGACCGGGATCAGCTGGATACTTCACAAATGTCTGAGCAAGCTCTGTGGTGCTACCATGAAAGCAATGCGAAACGCAGAAGCTCTACCGGTTTACAAATGATTTCTCTGCACTACCTTGACATAATTTCATCCCCCTTTAGAAATTGTTGTGGCTAATAAAAAAGCCGAAAAAGGCGGAGATTAAATAGGTAATTCTTTCCTGTAGAAGTGATCAATTCGCTAGCTCCACATAAGCAACTTGTCCGCTTCTTAACGGAACTTACGGTCTGCAAAACCTGTATTATGTTCATAACATAACCGAGCTCTCTCTAGCTGTCGCGTACTATCCATAAAGCTGCTTTCACATCAGACACCAAACGAATTTTTCGCAGGACAGATTAGCCTACATTCAAAGTCAATGCAAAGACGCGAATACACGTTATGGGCGCATTAAGCAGCTTTCACACCGCACGCGAAACGAATTTTTCGCGCGACAGATTACATTCAAAGTCATGACCGCTTATCAGCTACTGCATGTTAGTTCGCGTGCTCTGCAAATTAAATATGCTTCTGGGTAACTTATATGCAGCAATTATGATCGGTATGCCTGTGTTACTTTGGTAAGCATCAATGTGACCGTTTCAACATAACGTTGCCTGATTGTAGCCACTACAGTTGAAGCTAACCGGAGAGGTGCTGTGTGTGTCTGCCGAGTTGGGCTGCAATTAGACCAGACGTAGATTTTGCAGAGCTTGGGATGCGTTTTTGGGTGCTTGTGAAACGATCGCTTTACTTATCCATGACCGGGGTCAGCCTGATACATCTCCGTGTCTGGGCAAGCTCTCTGATGCTACTGGTGAAAGCAATAGGGAAGCGCACAGGCTATAACTTGTCCAGTATAACAAACGATTTCTTTGCATTGCCATCGATTGAATATTAAATTTTTTCCTGTAAAAGTGATCGATTCACTAGCTCCACATAAGCAACGGTTCACGCAGACGGAACTTACGGTCTGTAAAACCTGTATTATGTTCATGACATAACCGGAGCTCTATCTAGCTCTCACACGCTATCCATAATCGCCCATTTTCCGCGAGGAAAAGCTGGTCATTCGAAGCAATAAGTAAACCATTACCGGGCAATTTCGAAAAGGCCGTTTAGCTTGGAGCTTTAAGCCCCTTCGTCATATACCAGCGCGGAAGCTGTTCGTTTCTCCACGCTAACAACACACCACAGCTATGCACACGAACCAGCAGGTCCTAATACACACCGAAGCAGTCCCTAAGCTGTTGGTCCACTTTTTGCTGCTCCTCACTGTCCATGTTTCCCTCTAAACTCAGATCCACCGCATTTCTATGGTCTCCGGTCTACACTTGGGCATGTCGACCCGTTCTACAAATGTGTTTATATGGGGTGGATTCTAGCTTCCCCGGCATCCTAGCTACGGAGTAGAAAAACCGCTGTACTCACCAACTGTTGCCGTAGCAAACTGTAGCCGATAGCAAATTCGTGCTTGAGCTGCCAGACTTTCGCACTGCGTCCTCCACTTTCGCCATTGCGTTTATTAGAACAAGTTAATTTCATTAGATCTATACACATGTACTGCGTTAGATTGCAGAATATGCCCGTCGATTCCTCTGGAGCCGGACCAGGAAAACTGCGTTCTGCTGCCTCGTCCCGCCTAGATCCACCCTCCACAGAGTTGGCCAGTCAGAAGAAAGCGGGCACACGGGGAGTGGGGCCCATAGTGGAAGAGCCACCCCAATGAGGCGTTTCAGGCAGAGACTACTATGGACTTCAAATGGGGTTTTTTGAGGATGGCAGTATGAGCGAAATAAGTACCCATTTTTTTACTTTGCACGATCAGGAGTACTCTAGGGGAGTCAAAGACCAAAATATAAACTTGGAAAAATAGCATATTAGTTTTCCCCTTCATTGACAGGTAGCCTTAGATTGTGACACTTTTTAGTTGTGAGCACTCCCTTTTTGTTATCCCTGTTTAGTTTTGTTTGTGTTATTTGTTCACTTTCTTTATTTAATAAAATCACGTTCCTGCTCTTGGGTCCTCCTGGCCCATGACTTTCCTGGTGCTCTTTCAACATCTTTGGGCACCAGGACGTCACAATATGCAAAAGTAGATCTAGAAAAGTGTTTGCCGGACACCCCAAAAACAGAGCAGCCCCTCCATTCCATCTGCCCTTTGGACACATTTATCAGTAAATTTCAGGAAGAATAATGAAACATATTAAATGAGCCCCTAAGAACCATACCGGGCCATCCCGCACTTTTGCCGAAATTGAGTTGTGGTAGTCAGCATGTGCAGAAAACTGAGATCTACATTTCCTAACAGCCCAACCCAATCTGCCCACATGGATTGTTAATACAAGCAAATGTCTTCTCTGCCCCTGTATATATGCACTGCACTGCCTTAGCCATAATACGCCATCCCACAACCTTCCCATAATTCATTGTAAACATGGCAGCTCGGTATCTCACTGATGAGGAGTTGCTTATTGTGATTGATGATGATGGTGAAGTGGAAGATGACAGAGACCCAAAGTTTGTCCCAAATGAATCAGAAGATTATGCTTCCTCCTCAGAAGGAGGTTGGTTTCAATTTAATGTAGCAGAAGGGCACCCAAAACCTGCACAAGAAGTGCATGTGCATGATTTTACATATCTTGAGTTTGTACCAAATGCAGTGTTTAAACTAGATGACTCTAGGTGCAGTGTTTACTCTGGCAACTTTGAGTCCCATTTTCTCAAAAGTACCCCAACATGGGTTGGCCCAGTATGGTTCTTAGGGGCTCAAATAGTGTCAACAAGAAGTTTTTTGTGAGTACATCCATGACCATGACCTGACTGTGACCTTGACCGTGAACGGAATTTGCCCAAAAGTTAACAGAAGCTGAGCCCTGTTCTATAGTTGTTAGATGCTAAGTTACAGCTTTCTTGCATAAATACTGTAGAAGCTATCATGTTTAAGGGGACCTATTATGCTGATCCTTCTTTTAATACATATAAGTAATGTTATAATGTTGGATGTCCATACTCAACCTCTGAAAACATAAACCTAAACCTCAAGCTGACTTTTTATACTTGTTTGTAATTTGGATGCTTGGTACAACTGTCCGTGGTAACGGAACTTGCTGTCTGTAAAACCTGTATTGCAAGGGTTTGTCTCTGTAGTTGTTATGAATGCACGGTTATCAGCTACTGCATGTTAGTTCACGTGCTGTGCTACTTAAAAATGCTCCTGGTTAACTTATATGCAGTAATTCTGATCGGTATGCTTGTGTTACTTCGGTAAGCATCAATGTGGCAGTCTCATCATAATTTTGCCTGATTGTAGCCACTACAGTTGAAGCTAACCGGAGAGGTGTTGTATGTGTCTGCAAAGTTGGGCTGAAAAGGCTGCAGTTAGACCCGACGTAGGTTTTGCAGAGCGAAGGAGCTTGGGATGTGATGGAATTTGCTTAATGCTTGAATGTCTTAATTATATCACATATCAGTATTACGAGGTTTATGAAGAAATGTTTTTTGTTCTACATGGTAGACAGTGGAAAGAGGAACTGTCTGGCTGTGGAAAGCCCCAAGTGATAAGTGGAAGTGCAAGGGTTTCTAAGACACATGTGCGAGCAATGCTTAAGCAAGACAAGCTAGACGACAAGCATCCTATTGAGCATAGTATTAAAGAAGTGAGAAAGATGTCCTTTTTCTGACCTGAAGTCATAAGATGTTGTCTGTTCAGAAATGCGTCTCTGGGGGAAAAAAAGTCACCCAATTGTGCTTAGCATAGCATATAAGCTGCTTGGCTGCTTGCCAAAGAATGTTCTTGAAGTCTCCGCCTAAAATGTATAAATGTGCTGTGATGATGATTCCTCTTTGGAGACCTCTTCCTGCATTACTGGGAGCCATACCCTGTGTTGCTGGTTGTATTGTTTTCCCTTCTTGCAAGAATAAAGGACCATTGCGTTTGCAACTTGGAGAAACACCTTGTTTTCATTCCTCACCATAATGCAACAAATTTGAATTTCCACGACAGGGATACGTGTTTGGCTTTGTTTACGACTGCTTGTGATCGCTTCACTTATCCATGACCGGGATCAGTCGGATACTTCACCAATATCTGGGCTAGCTCTCTGATGCAACCGCTGTGAATGCAATGCGAAACGCACAAGCTCTAACGTGTCTGGTATAACAAACGATTTCTCAAATTGTTCTGGCTAATATAAAGCCGAAAAAGGCGGAGATTGAATAGGAAATTGTTTGCTGTAGAAGAGATCGATTCGCTAGCTCCACATAAGCAACTGTCCATGCTTACGGAACTTACGGTCTGTAAAACCTGTATTGTGTTCATAACATAACCGGAGCTCTCTAGCTGTCGCATACCATCCATAAATCTGCTTTCGCGCGACAGATTACATTCAAAGTCAATCCAAAGACACGAACACACGCGTTATGGGTGCGTTAAGCAGCTTTCACACCGGATGCGAAACGAATTTTTCATGAGACAGATTACATTCAAAGTCAATGCAAATACGCGAATACACGCGTTATGGGCGTGTTGAGCCACTTTCACACCGGATGCGAAACGAATTTTTCGCGCGACAGATTACATTCAAAGTCAATGCAAAGACAATGCATTGACTTTGAATGTAATCTCTCACGCGAAAAATTTGTTTCGCGTCCATTGTGAAAGCAGCTTAACGCGCACATTTTCCGCAAGCAAACACTGGTCATTCCGAAGCAATAAGTAATCCATTACCACGGGCAATTTCGAAAAGACCGTTTAGCCTGGAGCTTTCGCCTCTGCGTCATATACTAGCGCAGAAGCTGTTCCTTACTCCACGCTAACGACACACCACAGTTATGCACACGAACCAGCAGGTCCTTATAATACACACCTAAGCAGTCCATAAGTTGTTGGTCCACTTTTTGCTGCTCCTCACTGTCCATGTTTCCCTCTAAACTCAGACCCACCGGATTTCTACAGTCTCCGGTCTACACTTTGGTATGTCGACCCGTTCTACAAATGTGTCTGTATGGGGTGGATTCTAGCTTTCCCTTAATCCTAGCTATAGAGTAGAAAAACCGCTGTAGTCACCACAGAAGCCGTAGGTACATAACAAATTTGAGCTTGAGCTGCCAGACTTTCGCACTGCGTCCTCCACTTTCGCCGCTGCGTTTATTAGAACAAGTTCATTTCATTAGATCTATACACACGTACAGCGTTTGATTGCAAAATTCCTTAGCTCAAATAGCAGACGCATCTCACGTTTCACACTAGGGAGGCGGACCCAGAAAACTGCGTTCTGCTGAGTCCCGCCCAGCTCCGCCCTCCACAGAGCTGGCCAATCAGAAGAAAGTGGGCACACAGGGAGGGGGGGCCATAGTGGAAGAGCAGCCCAAGTGAGGCATTTCAGGCAGAGACTGCAATGGACTACTAATGGGGTTTTTTGAGGATGGCAGTATGAGCTAAATAAGGACCCTTTTTTGGACTTTGAACGATCAGGAGTGCTCTTGGGGAGTCCAAGATCAAAATTAAACTTGGAAATGTTGCATAATAGGTCCCCTTTAACAAGCATTTTGAGGGGCATGGCCAGTTGTCATGATCTTGACCTTTGTAGTGACCAGTGATTATGCTAAAGGAATTCCCCAGGGCTATAATAATTGTGACTAAAGTATGAGAAATAAGTTTAAGTTGGCAAGAAAGTTATAGGTGAAACAAAGTGCGGTGGCGGCAGACAAACTCGCGCAAGTACTGAAAGCAGCCCCACCTTGTCGGGGCTATTAATGAATGGGGAAGGGGGCAAATACTTTTTCACAGCACTGTATGTAGCTGTACCTGTAGATGCTGGATGAAATGGATCACTCATTTATCAAAAGATTAATAAGATGTCATAATATGAAAATATGACATGAATATCTAGTGAGGGGTATATGTCTATCGTATGTGTGGTAAACAGCTATTAAAGATTAGTACCTGATTTTGACTCCTGTTTTTAATGAACTGGTCTCAGGCCATAGTATTACATTTTTCTGCATTTTCTGAAAGCCCATTAAAAGGGCATGGACATGTGTGACCTGAGGACCAGGTGAGCTGGAGACGATCTCCTGTTTTCCAGTTCACTGAGCTCCTGATTCAATCCAATTCCACACTGAATCCCGTTCAAAACTATGAATTCACACAAGTGAGATCACTTTCAAATTCCAGTTTCTTCACAGTGATATAACCCCATAAAACCTATGGACCCATACATGGGTTTCTGAAATGCAGCTGCTGTATTCATGCCTGTGAAACTTCAGGCCTTTTTTAAATACAAATGGAAATCCCGGGGTTTCCTATGATCCCAAATATGTCGCGCTAAATTATAGGGAAATGTGCATAAAATAATATACAAGGTCTAGATATTTTCCATTTCATGTAATGCTGTGGCCGTGAAATCATAGCAACATGCTTTTTAATATTTTATCAATATATTTGTGCAGCTGCGTCAGCTACAACCAGCTGGAACAGAATATGTATGCGACATTGTCCAACAATATGAAAAAATGCTTTTCTGACCAAAAAAAAAGAAAAAAAAATGCCTTTCAGAGCACCCATGGTACATTTACTGAAAAATCACATGAGGACACAGACTTCAGGAAACAAAAATGGCATTACTCATAGGAATTGTGTGCATCTATCTCACAAACTTTGTGAAAGCTCACCGTTGAAAATATCCCTGCACATCTTAATTGCACAAATACTAAATATTTCTACAAAAACCAGAGTCTGGACCTTTATCCAGTTGAACGTCTTTGGGATGTGCTGGACAAGGCTTAATGGAGCGGTTTGTCTCACCCATCGCCAATGCAACATCTCGGCCGAAAATTGTCGAAAAAATACCCCAACGAATGTGCGTCGAGATCAAAGCTAAGGATGGCGCGGCAAAATATTATGGTGTGTGACTTTTTTTGGATGGGCAGTGTATATTGCAAACATATAAAGAATATAAAGAAGGATGCATAAATTAAAAATACCCCAAAAATCCGCAAATTACATCAATAAAAATCTAAGAATATCAAAATAATTTGAAGTTCATGGAGTTTCAATATTCTTAATTATGTGAAAGCTATGATTAAAATATGTTTTAGCCTCTTAAAATTGCCCACTCTATCAGGCTCCCAAAAATGAACATTATTATTATTATTATTGTAATAACTACATGTAACTTTGCAGCTTTAAATATTTGTATGATATCTGCATTATATGAGCCAGATGCCGGTGATGCATCAGCAGTGTAGGTTAGGAGTCATTGGCCCAGTTCCGGGAAATCTGTCAGTCTGAGATCTCATTTGGCTGCTACACTGTTATAAATTGATTGAATTTAACCGTTCAATTCATGCATTGTCTCCTTGTTATTTTAACTGTCAGTAGAGGCCTGCGCGCATTTTACTGTGGTTTACAGATAAC
Source organism: Gymnothorax javanicus (assembly GCA_029692085.1). Classification (NCBI taxonomy): domain Eukaryota; kingdom Metazoa; phylum Chordata; class Actinopteri; order Anguilliformes; family Muraenidae; genus Gymnothorax; species Gymnothorax javanicus. The sequence continues at coordinate 12,907,369 of CM056197.1, forward strand.
ATACACAGAACATCTGTTATATACTGATTGTAAAATTACAGTTAAAATAACTGGCAAAAAAGGTGTCAGTTAAAATAACTGGCAAAAAAGGTGCCAGTTTATGACAGTGCAATTAGTAGAGTCCGCTGTGCTGGATTATAGTTGCAATAAAAACTTGCAGGATGGCAGATCAGCAGGAGCAGGGCTGGTGTCCAGGGATGTCTAATACCTCAGGCAAAAAGCTGACCTTGAACTGATATGAGTTGCAGGATGCTTTTCAGATTATTTTCAGCAGGATTCTGCTCAGTCGCAGTACAGTGGTACTTCGCTATGGATATTCAGATTAAAATTACAGACACCTCACGGGTTTCAGAGTAAAGCCGCTTTCACACCGGACGCGAAACGAATTTTTCGCACGACAGATTACATTCAAAGTCAATGCAAAGACGCGAAATTCTTTGCATTGACTTTGAATGTAATCTGTCGTGCGAAAAATTCGTTTCGCGTCCAGTGCGAAAGCGCCTTATAACGCTTTACTCACCCATTTCTCAACAAACCCAAGTAACTCAAGCAAACTCTGGGGGAAGACCATCACTCCCTGTACCCACACTTCCCCATTCTGATCACTGAAAGCGTTAACTGCTGGACTCAACTGTTTCGTTATTTCGAAAAACTTCAGGTGAACTTAATTAGACCAACATAACACAAAACTGGTTTGACTCTTTACAATTTGCATGTCGAATAAATTTGTCATGATGTGCCAATTAGTTTTCACCAATTAGGAGCCAACTACATCTTTAATTTGATTGGTTACATTGTTTTCTCTCATTTTATGCTGTTATTTCCAATGCATTGCAATGTGGGGATGGCATTTTTCAAAATTCTTGATGGCAAACATAGCTCTTTCTGTTATCTTGTGAGTTAAGAGGGCAAATAACTGTTCTAAACATTAAATACACTTAATTAAGACAAATTAACAGCTTGTTAAAATCATGTGATTGCAACTGTGGTTGGAACAAAAGCCAGCATACATAGTGGGTCCCCAGGAACAATGTTGAAGACCACTGCTCTATAGGAACACTCCTACCAGTGCCCCTGACCAAGGCTCTGGCTTTAGAAAGACAAGCTCTATAGGAACACTCCTACCAGTGTCCCTGACCAAGGCTGTGGCTTTAGAAAGACATGTTCTATAGGAACACTCCTACCAGTGTCCCTGACCAAGGCTGTGGCTTTAGAAAGACATGTTCTATAGGAACACTCCTACCAGTGTCCCTGACCAAGGCTGTGGCTTTAGAAAGACATGTTCTATAGGAACACTCCTACCAGTGTCCCTGACCAAGGCTGTGGCTTTAGAAAGACATGCTCTATAGGAACACTCCTACCAGTGCCCCTGACCAAGGCTCTGGCTTTAGAAAGACATGTTTTATAGGAACACTCCTACCAGTGCCCCTGACCAAGGCTCTGGCTTTAGAAAGACATGTTTTATAGGAACACTCCTACCCGTGTCCCTGACTAAGGCTCTGGCTTTAGAAAGACATGCTCTATAGGAACACTCCTACCAGTGTCCCTGACCAAGGCTCTGGCTTTAGAAAGACATGTTCTATAGGAACACTCCTACCAGTGTCCCTGACCAAGGCTCTGGCTTTAGAAAGACATGCTCTATAGGAACACTCCTACCAGTGTCTCTGACCAAGGCTCTGGCTTTAGAAAGACATGTTCTATAGGAACACTCCTACCAGTGTCTCTGACCAAGGCTCTGGCTTTAGAAAGACATGCTATATAGGAACACTCCTACCCGTGTCCCTGACTAAGGCTCTGGCTTTAGAAAGACATGTTCAATAGGAACACTCCTACCAGCGTCCCTGACCAAGGCTCTGGCTTTAGAAAGACATGCTCTATAGGAACACTCCTACCAGTATCCCTGACCAAGGCTCTGGCTTTAGAAAGACATGTTCTATAGGAACACTCCTACCAGTGTCTCTGACCAAGGATCTGGCTTTAGAACTGGTGTTGGTTCCCGCTGCAATGTGGCCGCCAACTGCTCTTAAGTATTGATTTGGTCAAATATGAGGGACAAATTACCTTATGGGGTTCAACAAGGTAAGTACATGTTAAATATCTGTCTCATTGTTTTTATTTAAGGTGGCCTGGTCTAGTGGCTACAGTATTTGACCGGAGGTTGGAACTTTTAGCCCCACTGTGACAACACAAAGATCAGTACAGTTGCTGGGCCCTTCAGCAAGGCCCTTTACCCCATGTTGCTCCAAGGGACAGTGGCTGCAGCTCAGTCTAATCAACTGTAAGTTGCTTTTTTTTTTTTAAAGCATCAGCCAAATAACAACATTATAATTCACCTTAATTAATGCAGGACAGGCTGAGGGAGCTCATTTACACCTATGCTCTGTTAATGCTCCTCCATCTCTCTGTCCGACGAGAGGTAACCAGAGCACCCAGAAAATGAACATCGAAATACGCAACATATTCTCATCCCGACACGTCTTACACTGACGCTACCTGACCGAGCATCGATATTCAACTCAACTAGAGGCTTTTGGCGTCTTCATTTGACTTTTTAGGGTCAGCGTTCAAGATGAGGTTAGGGGTTAGGAAGTGGGGTTTGTTTTAAAACTGGCATCAAATAAGGACGCCTCTATTTTTGTCCTAGTATATCGTCGCTTGTTCATGTAGGGTGACTAAATGACGAGTCGGGATGGGAATGGGCTTAAATATGCAACCTCAAGCACCCACGGAGCCATTTGCCTGCAGCGAAATCGCACGCTGGAGTCCTTGATACAGTTTCCCTACGCCGCGTTCGGGACAGTGTGTGTAATATTGTTCCCAGTGGACTGAGTTCAAGGCCGTCAGAGAGACTGTAACCTTGCTTATTCCGTATAGGCCAGCGCATGCAGCCCATATCGCTGTTGTAAGGGGTTGTGCCTTCTTGCGGGTTGTTAATAATTCATGAATCTTCCAAAAAAAAAAAAAAAAATCATGACTCTCGGCTTACACGTATAAAACCGGGTAATTTTCGTTCGATGAACGGTGTTGATCACATGTAGTACCGATCCTACGGTTATAATGCTTAGCATTGCTTTAATCTGGGGTTTTTTGGTGGGACTATGCTGTTGCCTCTGGCTTGTCATGGGCATCCGCAGAAGGTGAGCAACATTTTATGGCCTACCTTTGTTGGAGACATTGCTGTTATCATTGGGTTGGTTCAACAAAAGGAACAAAAGGTGTTAATGCGTAGTGGTCTCGTGCGGAATATAATTGTACAGATTTTGCATACCAAATAAGTGAAAATCGAGAAAAGACGTTGGAATTTGCGGAATACTGAATCTCATGGGCCTAAATAGATCATGCATCAGGTGTAATGGAACGAGATGACTTTGAGGAAAGCATAATTGTTTAAGCTTGGCTTGTTTCACCATAGCCTGGTCATTGTTGTAACTTTCAGTATAGGCCATCATTCAACATAAATTGCGATTGCCATCTAATGCATACCTAAGATGCATAGAAACTTGGCTCGCTGCCTTGCAGGAATGTTAGTGTGATTAAAAGTTGTCTATTTTTTCATAATCGGAATTTTTATTAATTAATTGGGTTGTTAAAAAAGGGCAGGGCCCATCCTATTCCCATCGCGTGCTCCTGAAATCACGGAGCTGCCATGCAGCCGAGCGCATGACTTGTTTTGTAAACCAGTCTTTGAGTCGCTTATAAGCCCACTTGGGCTGGGTGTACTTTATTTGTTTGTTTTGAACTCTAGGTTATGAGCAGTCTTAATTATACATGTGACTATAATTGAAATAAAATTAATTAATTCATTCATTGTTTCGGTTATTTGATCAGTAAACCATGCTAATTCTGAGGGTCTTACATTGGCTAATTTTAAGAGCATTAAAGTTCCATTCTATAAAGTTCCATCGGACGTGTTTGTCAGGGGGTAAGAGATATGCAGTAACTGGTCTTGGACATTTCCTGAAATCGTTCTGCGTGCCTGAAAAAGGCTGGGCGCGTTAAATGCACCCTCTGAGGCCATTTACGCGTACAGTTCAAAAAAAAAAAAAAAAACTATGCTGCGTCAGCGAGGAGTTTGCGGGAGGCTACATGGGACCATGCACTTAAAAGCTTCTGAACTTCCAGCTGAAATCTTATCTTCATTTTACTTGGCAAGTATAGTATTTATCTCGCCATTATCAGGATTATGAGTAGGTGTGCGGGTGCAAGCATGAGTCGTCAAAAGTCAGAAAATAAGCCAAGGCCATGATGTTTCAGGTTTTAAAAAATTATTACATAATTTTGCGCTGTGTTGTGTGCATACTTTGCCGTACTAATAGTGCGATTTTCACCGCTAGCAGCTGTGATAATCCACAGGGATTTTTTATTTGTATAATGTGCTTGACAGTAAACGCCTGCCGCTTCGTTCTAGGCAACCAGGGGAGCCGCCGATTGAAAATGGGCTCATGCCATACTTGGGCTGCGCCCTGCAGTTCGGCGCGAACCCCCTGGAATTCCTCCGCAGCAGGCAGAGGAAGTACGGACACATATTCACCTGCAAGATCGCCGGCGAGTACGTCCACTTCCTCTGCGACCCCTTCTCATACCATTCGGTCATCCGTCAGGGGCGTCACCTGGACTGGAAAAAATTTCACTTCGCTGCTTCCGTTAAGGTAAGGTGAACCTAGGAGGGACGGAAGCGCCGTTTTTTAACTACTGTTGAATGTACGATTTTGTGTGTGTGTGTGTGTGTGTGTGTGTGTGTGTGTGTGTGTGTGTGTGTGTGTGTACATACAACAAAGTGAGAACCAAAAAATGTTTTTTTTACGTACAGAGTTGGGACGTTATTGGGAAGTGTCTTCGTAACTACAACGGCAAATTGTGCCTTATTAGTTAAGGTTAGGGGTAAGGTTAAAATTAGGGATAGGTTAAGGTTAGGGTAAGGGTTTGGGTTAAGCATACATTGCTTAAGATTAGGGAAAGGCTATAGAGACACAGAAAGAATGAATGGAAGTCAATGTAATGTCCTCACAAAGATATAATTGTGTGTGTGTGTGTGTGTGTGTGTGTGTGTGTGTGTGTGTGTGTGTGTGTGTACTGCGCGCGTTTGGGTCCGTTTGTGCGATGGTTGATTGTGCAAAAGTGTGCGCGCTGATGTTGTCCGCTCTGCCGCCGCCACTATAGCTCATGATATTAATATGTAGGCTAATGAAACTGAATGGGTTCAATTCAGCAGTACTTTTAATGAGAGCGGGGTCGCGGTAGGCGTATAAGACTACTTGTAGACCTGAGAGGAAAGTCAGTAAATGCGTTGTTATGTGCTAAAATGCGATCAAATTGGGTCGAACAGAGTACGCGAAGAAACGACGATGGCATTTTATGTGTGGGACAATTCCATGCATTAGCCTATCTCCTGCGCAATGCTGTAGGCCTACGACACGATCAGATTCCATGGAGAAAAGCGCTTAGCATCAAACAAGATCGGATAACTGATTTTTGGAACTACTTTTTCTGTGTTCGGTATACGGAGGGGGTTGAGCGCTGTCCATTGTTCTGAACGAAGCGCAGTGGAATTTGAGCAAACAGCTTGCAGCGGCTCTGATTTGAAAATTCTGAATAGGTATTTTTGAACTACAATTTTTTCTGTATGCAAATATTTCCGAACTGATTTTTTAACTTTTTGATTTATGCTATATTTTCTAATGGCCGACGCTTAGCCTTTCCATCTGATGAATCACAACGATTAAGTTGCTTACTTATGAGCGTTTTTTTTTTTGCAGGATTGCAGCCTATGAATAAACTTATGTGAATAATTTCTACACAGTTTCCACTTAAAATGCATTATGCGCATTTTGGTGAAACCCAATTGCCACAACATCGATTAAATAGTTTAAATGAATTATTTTGTTTTGCTTTTAACTTTGCTTTGCCAACAGTTAGTGAGACCCCTTGATAGCACTTGTAAGCACAGAATCTCGTGAGAAATATGTTGAAATAAATTAACGAGGGGGGCACGTGTTCTTTTTCTGGCAGGCCTTCGGCATTGACAATATGGACCCCAGATACGGCCACACCACGGAGAACCTGCACCAGACGTTTCTGAAGACCCTGCAGGGGGATGCCCTGCCCTCTCTCATTCAGAACATGATGGAGAATCTGCAGAACGTGCTGCTGCAGCCGGGTGCCGCGTCTGCGCATCCGGGCGACTGGCTGGTGGACGGAATCTTCGCCTTCTGCTACAAGGTCGGTCCGCGAGTTCGTCCGTCGACGCTATAAACAGCCGAGTTTAGCGCTAGCGAGAAAAAAAATGTTACAAGAGACTTCTCCGGTTTCGTCTTGAAACTCTAGTTAAATCGTTTCTTTCCCAAGTAGTATGGTTCAGACTGGGAGCTTTAGGCCCGTTTCCACCGAAGAAGTTCCCGGTAGTATTTGGGGGGCAGGAACTACTAATGTCCTCTCACTCGGCCCTCTCAGCTACCGTGTCTCCACCGAGAGGGCGAAGCTGGAGGAAGGTTCCTGTAAAGTTGTGTGACGTCCTTTCAAAAGTGCGACCCCTCCTCGTCTTCTGAGTTTTAAAAATGCCGGCTATTTTGTCGCTCCTCGTTTCTCTGAGGAACACAGATAAATAAGCCCCTCCCACAGAAAAAAGTGTAGGTGCAGAGAACTTGGAGAGTTCAAGTCCAAGACCCAGATTGTTATTGCGACATTACTGCGCATTCAGTGCTTAGAGGAAAATGAGAAATTTACCAGATCCAGAACACTAAGTAAATAAAAAAAGTGATTTAGGTTCCATTCAGTTTTACGAAAATGAGGTCAGTCATCCTGCTTCGTGAAATACCACGTGTACAGTCTAATATTCCTGTTCCCTAACTGGTGTGAATGGTATATTCCTGTTCCCTAACTGGTGTGAATGGTATATTCCTGTTCCCTAACTGGTGTGAATGGTATATTCCTGTTCCCTAACTGGTGTGAATGGTATATTCCTGTTCCCTAACTGGTGTGAATGGTATATTATTGTCTCAAAGCAACTTTGTCCTTTCATGTTATAATCTCTCTGAATCAGTCTGTACTTTCATTCTTATGTTATAGTTCATAAATGACCTTTTATCATCGCTCGATGTGTTCTTAAATACTAAGGTTCTATTTTGTTCTGAATGCACTGTTCTTTTTACAATGTATTCTTGAGTTAAGATGCTGTGTGAGTTGGGCTGTCTGATGCTCTTTAGTAAATTCTCACGGCCCTCTGTGCTTTCTTTACGTGAAGTTTGTTTCATGTGACCAGACCCTCTGTCGTGCACTCTAATGTCGCTTGGCTCTTACCTCAGGTGATGTTTGAGTCTGGTTACCTGACGCTCTTCGGGAAAGAGCTGAACGTCTCCGAGGAGCAGAGTCAGGCTCGGCAGGAGGCCCAGAAGGCTCTGGTGCTCAACGCTCTGGAGAACTTCAAGGAGTTTGACAAGATCTTCCCGGCGCTGGTGGCGGGCCTGCCGATCCACGTGTTCAAGAGCGGGCACAGCGCCCGTGAGAAACTCGCCAAGACCATGATGGCGGAGGAGCTGAACAAGCGCAAGAACATGTCAGACCTAATCTCGATGCGCATGCTGCTCAACGACACCCTGTCCACCTTCGACGACCTCAGCAAGGCCCGCACCCACGTCGCCCTGCTCTGGGCTTCTCAGGCCAATACGCTCCCCGCCACCTTCTGGAGCCTCTTCTACCTGATCAGGTACAGGGTGATGGAGCGCCCCGAACACAACCCAACACACCCCCCCCCGTACACAGGGAACACCCCTCCACACACACACACACACACACACACACACACACACTTACACATTGTAACCCAGCCTGGATTTGTTGAGTATGAATGTACAATAACAACATTACAGTATATTATCCTTATTTAGCCAGTGTTTTTTAACTGAAGTAACTTACGCCTGAGTGAACCATACAGCGGCCAACCCCCCCCCCAGGGACCCTGAAGGGTTAAGGGCCTCGCTCAAGGGCCCAACAGCTGCACTGTTCTTATTGTGGCTACACTGTTGATTCAGCTGCCAACTGGGCCTAACATCTCTCTGGATGGTATCGGCAGGCTACAGGACTGTACTCATTATTATGATAAAAACAGAAACCAAAATGTTGCCTATTGGACAGTTTTGGAAAGTGTTTACATATTAGCTAAGGTGCTGAAAGTTCCAGGATCCGTAAATGTTTGAGAGCAGAGTTGCTCAAACCTCTCCTGGAGTAACACTTATAGTGTCCTGCATGTTTTAGATCTCTCGCTGCTCCAGCTCAGGGGGTTTAAATGATCCGCTCGTTATCAAGCAGCTTCATGGATTAGTAATGACCCGATCATTCAGATTCACCTGTGCTGAAGCAGGGAAAGATCTTATATATGCAGGATAATTGTAAACTGTATGGTTTAGGAAACACTGGTTTAGAGGAAGAAATCTAAGAGTCACTCTTATCTGATTCTAGTTTAAAAAATTCAAAAGCAGTGAGAATGTGCAGTGATGCACCGAAAAATGTTTCTGCTTAAATTGTAATGATACAGCCCAGGAACCAGAAGCAAGCAGTTGTAGAGAAAATCGAAATCCTTTATTTGGTCCGAGTCCAAGCCAGAGATCAGAAAAGTACAGTGCCAAACACTACAATCCAAAACTCAGGGTCGTGGGACAGGCAGAGTTCGGTAGCAGTAGGTCACAATGGCAAAGGTACATAGACGGCAGGCAAAAATCAGAGTCGGTAAATCGTGAGCCAAAAATCCAAAAACCAGGGCAGCAAAAAACAGGAATCGTAGTCAGGCAAAACCAGAACAATAAACAGATGAATCAGAAGGGCACAGGCAGAAAACGGTAGTCGGGCAAAAGGTTTCTCAAATCTCTCAGATCTACTGGCATACGGGTCTCTCGGCGCAGAAGAAATGATCAACGTTCTGACAGCAAAGAAATGCAGGGCTTAAGTGCACCACACAGAGGTCACATGCTGCAGGGAAACAGGTGATGGGAGTAACAGATAAAGAACAATGTAGGTGAGCACATGAGGGAGCCCTAACACAATAATTGGCAAAAGCCAAGACGCGGACTGGGAACACATAGACAACCTATGACAGATAAACCGCTCCGGTTAGGGAGTTCTATGTGCACAGATAAAAGAGTGCAGGATAGCAATTAAGCACATGAGAAAGATTTCGCGGAAGCACAGGGAGATACAGGGAAAGCAAAGCAAGGGGCGGAGACTAGAACCGGGCGAGAGCTAAGATTACGTTAGTAGTAATTAGTAGCGGTGCAACTTTACAAATTAACCCAAGTGTTAGTTATTTAGTTAGTACTATGTACACGGGTTAGTTAAGTTAGTAACTATAATACAAAATATAAATGTTAGCATAATTAGTAATCAGATAAAGCGGAGCGAAGGAAGTAAACGAGAATTGAAGTAATTATGTGAAACACCAGAAACCACTGAATCATCCGAAGCATGTAGCCACGCAGACTGGGGAGACGGAACGTACCACACTGATCACAAGACGGGGGTAGATACTGGTGCACAGAACAGAAAATAAACAAATGGCAAAACAGAAACTGGGATGCAGACTGATAATGATAACATAATAATGAAAAATAACAAAAACAGGTAACAGCCACTGGCAAGAATCATAACATAAATAGTGTCTACACTCCCTTTATGTTAAGTATGAGTATTGTTATGTTAAATTTTAAAACAAATTAACTCAAAAAGATGAGTTCTTTGCACTAATTTATGTCAAAGGCTTGCCTTCTCAAGTTCAGTTAACTTAAAAATTCAGAGGCAACAGAAACACTATTGTGTATAAGTTTAAAGTTTTTTTTTTCTTTAACTGTGTGTGAAGGGTGGAGTCATCTTAATGGAACTGAAATATCGGACATTTGTGAAAAAAGAAAATGTAGCTACTCTAGTGACTGTACCTTAACTTTTCCCAGGAGTCCAGAAGCCCTCAGAGCAGCCACTGCGGAGGTAGAGAAGGTTCTGGAAGGCACTGGGCAGACAGCTGACCCGACCAGACCCCATCTTACACTAACCAGAGAACAGCTGGATAACCTGCCCGTGTTAGGTAAGAGCATCACCTGGCTGAGTTTATGGACCATCAAACTTGATAGCCCCATCAAGTTATGTGAACTTATTTCTTCTCTTTACCTCCACTTGACCACATGACAAGCTTTAGATATTGAACTTAACTTTATACATTTTCAAAAGTTAAACAAGTTGTCCATTGTCTTGACTAATTGCTAGTTGAAACAAAGCATATCTTCAAGGCGAGTTAAGTCACATTTAATTGAGTTAACTCACCTTTTCTAAAGCAGCTGGTGAACTTTTGTTTCTAAGTTTAACCAGCTTGAAATGTATTACAGTGTGGGTAGCAGAAGAATATGGCTGAGCTGTCACTTTCCAGCCCCTGGAGTTAACTCCTGTGACTTCTGACCAGTGTTGAACGATCGGTGATTGGATTATTTTTTTTAAATCCCACCTGCCTTACAGACAGCATCATTAAGGAGGCCATGAGGCTTTCAAGTGCGTCGCTCAATGTCCGCGTGGCCAAGGAGAACTTCCTGCTGCACCTGGACAACAAGGAGTCCTACCACATCCGCAAGGATGACGTCATTGCCCTTTACCCCCAGATGCTCCACTTCGATCCCGAAATTTATGAGGACCCCCAGGTAAGCCCCTCCTCTCAGGCACCCTCCTATCCTCTCCGAGCTCAAGCCAATCTCGCATTTTTCACATTTTACTTCCTTTTCTCGCCACCTTTCCTCATTCCTAGATTTGTCGATTGGCTGACAATTTATGTCATGCATTCCAAAAAAAAAAAAAACTTCCACAAAAAACACAATTTTGTCCAGGATATCTTTGACTGAATCCTGACTCCTGGCTCCTGGTTCCATGAAGGGACATTTAACAAATTAGAACGTTCCTGTTGAAGGCTGTTATTGATGCCTGGATCAGCTGAGGAACTAGGAGAAAAGGAAGGGTAAGTTAGGGATTGTTATGAGTTGTATGTATCTCTGGGTACAGCTGACAGTTTGTCCATTCGCAGCGCTAACACTGCTGAGCTGAGAACGAGTCCTCTGCTATTCCTGCTGGTCATGAGAGTCACTGATCAACACCGTTCCTGATGTGATGTCACAAATACACAATTAGAATGTTCTTGTAACGATTTATCAGTGCACCGTGTTGTGTGCACTGAGAACAGCAAAGGCGATCGAATTCAAGTGCAAAGAAGTAAAGACGTTGTTTATTACTTTTGAAGCGGAGCTTAGTAAAGCAAATGATACTCAACAAATGCAAGAGGCAACAATTCCCAAATATTTACAATGAAAGCTAGACTAACGATAGTCTGCTCAGAATACGAGCAAACAGAAATAAGCAATACGCTACAAAATTGCTTTATGAGACTTTTGAGCTGTTATGGTGTGAAAGTCGTGTATTTAAAGGCTTAATAGGTGAATTGAATAATTGATTGCAGCTGCACAGAGTTGCGTTGGGGGCGTGGGAGCAGGCAGGTCCTCACAATTCCGGTGATACAGACCGTTAGGGGCGCAGCAGGACAGTTCTTAATGTTCTACTGATTCTAATGGTAATGTCCTTGGTAACAGAAAGCAATTCTGGAATTAAAAAAAAGCAGGCTCCAAAATCATTTCAACAAATTCTTAACATTTGGAACAAACAACAGTTGATTTTTTGGCTTATCTGAATCTTTATTTACTCGGGCCAGTAGGCCATGAGTCTAAGTTTTGGCTCCGTTCTTCTTTTTTTTTTTTTTTTTTTTTCGGGGTCGCGATTGTCCTGGTCATGCACGTGTGCGGTTTCGCGATTGGCCCAGGCCTAGACCCGGCCCGAGTACAGGTTCTGAGGAGTCTCTTGTTTTTTTTTTTTTTTTGTAGTTATGCACCAGTTTGTACAATGATGTCCGCCCTCTTCTCAGGGTTGCCAACTTTCACGCACTCGGGCTGAGTTTAAGTGACATATTCACATTCTCGTGCTGTATGTCAGCGATTATTCAATCAGCGCGTTTGTAAGAGATTCTCAGGCGGAATTGAAGTCCTTGTGCATGGAGTTTTATCAGTTTCACATGCGTTATGATTCCAGACTTCTCGCACTTTTCTTTACTCAGGGGTTGAAAGCAACGGAATTGCACAACAACGTTTCAAATGGTCTTATTTCATTTAAATAATTTGAACGAAGGTGAAACACATGCATTGCGTTGATTGAATAATTGCTGACTACAGCACGGGAACGTGAATATGCCACAAAATCTCACGCCGAATGCGTGAGAGATGGCAGCCCTGTCCTCTGTCGATAATGAGCTACAATACATTTCTTTCCTAGGACATTGCTCCTGGAGTACCTCTGCTCTGAGTATTTTATGTGTTCCTGATTTAACACACCTGACTCAGCTGATCAGCTCAATACTTTATTACAACCCCAATTCCAAGAAAGTTGGGATAGTATCTAAAATGTAAATAAAACCAGAAAGCAATGATTTGCCAATTTTATAAACCCATATTTTATTCACAATGGAGCATAAACAACATATCAGATGTTAAAGGTGAGACATTTTACCATTTCATGAAAAATATTAGCTCATTTTGAATTTGATGGCAGCAACACGTCTCAAAAAATTTGGGATGGGGCAACAAAAAGATGGAAAAGTAAATGTTACCCATAAAAAACAGCTGGAGAATCATTTTGCTGCTAATTAGGTTAATTGGCAACAGGTCAGTGACATGACTGGGTATAAAAAGAACATTTTAGAGAAGCAGAGTCTCTCAGAAGTAAAGATGGGCAGATGTTCACCAATCTGTGAAAAATTGGGTCCAAAAATTGTGGAACAATTTCAGAAAAATGTTCCTCAATGTAAAATTGTAGACTTTGAATGTCCCACCATCTACAGTACATAACATCGTCAAAAGATTCAGAAAATCTGGAGAAATCTCCGTTCACAAGGGACAAGGTCGAAGGTCAATATTGGATGCTCATGATCTTTGGGCCCTCAGGCGGCACTGCATTAAAAACAGGCATGATTCTGCACTGGAATTCACTACATGGGCTCATGAACACCTCCAGAAATCATTGTCTGTGAACACAGTTCACCATGCAATCCACTAATGCAAGTTAAAGCGGTATCATGCAAAGAAGAAGCCATATGTGAACACGATCCAGAAACGCCGCCGTCTTCTCTGGGCCAAAGCTCATTTAAAATGGACTGAGGCAAAATAGAAACCTGTTCTGTGGTCAGATGAATCAGAACTTGAAATTAGTTTTGGAAAACATGGACGCCATGTTGTGCGGACTAAAGAGGAGAGGGACCGTCCAGCTTGTTATCAGCGCTTAGTTCAAAAGCTGGCGCCTCTGATGGTATGGGGTTGCATTAGTGCCTATGGTGTGGGCAGCTTACACATCTGGAAAGACACTATCAATGCTGAAAAGTATATAGAGGTTTTACAACAACACATTGTTCCATCCAGACACTGTCTCTTTTAGGGAAGGTCTTGCTTATTTCAGCAAGACAATTCTCAACCACATACTGCATCCATCACAACAGCATGCCTTCACAGTAGAAGGGCCCTGGTGCTGAAATGGCCAGCCTGCAGTCCAGACTTTTCACCAGTAGAAAACATTTGGCTAATCATATAACAGAAAATCCAGCAAAGAAGACCTAGGACTGTTGAGCAGCTAGAATCCATAGACCGTATAAAAAGATGGATGAAGCAACCATGACGTCACCCATTGGTTTCAGCATACCATTTAGGAAGCCTCGATTTTGGCAATTTGAACAGCGCCATTTTGTCATTTTGAAGCCGGATGTGATTCCTACTGGACAAGATCGTGAATTGAATATCCAGGGAGGAGCGAGGGGTGGATCTACAGGTGGATCTGACCGTATCAGACGAGGACCAGAAGATAGCCACGGCCCTAAAGCATATTGTGACTTTATCATTTATTCTAGTCTATTTGGGCCCATAATTTACAAAAATGAACATCATGATGTATTGAAGGAGACTTGAAACTTGCGATAGATACCGTAAAGTAATGTGGAAAATCATTATTGAAACAATAAATCAGGTGGGAAAGTTGGGTCATTTTCTCATAGGCTTCTATAGGATTGAACTTCTTTCTGCAACCTCCAATGTCGCCATCTGCTGGCCATTAAATAGAATGTAAATTTTAGAGATTTCTGCATTGGCCTCAGTTTTCAGACCCGGGTGCTGCGTCCATCTTTTTATACCGTCTATGCTAGAATCTACATCAGACAAGAGTGGGGCAGCATTCCTCTCCCAAAATTCCAGCAACTGGCCTCCTCATTTCCCAAACGTTCACAGACTGTTGTTAAAAGAAGAGGGGATGTTACACAATGGTAAACATGGCCCTGACCCAACTTTTTTGAGATGTGTCGCTGCCATTAAATTCAGAATGAGCTAGAATTTTTCATAAAATGGTAAAATGTCTCACTTTCAACATCTGATATGTTGTCTATGTTCTATTGTGAATTAAGTATGGGTTTATGAGGTTTGCACATCATTGCATTCTGTTTTTATTTAGGTTTAACATGGCATCCCAATGTTTTTGGAATTGGGGTTGTACTTGATGAGTTGAACTGGGTGTGTGAGCTCAGAGACACGGTTAAAATGTGCAGGTCAGGGGTACCCCAGGAGAGAGGTTGGGAAACACTGTATGTGGGAACCATATCCTCTTTCGTTTTCCTCTCCGTTCGTTAATGTTCCTATCCTCTCTCCTTCCCTCCCAACAGACCTACAAGTACGACAGATACCTGGATGAAGACGGACAGGAGAGGAGCAGTTTTTACAGACAGGGTCGCAGACTGCGATATTATTACATGCCGTTCGGCTCCGGTGTCACGAAGTGTCCCGGGAGGTTTTTCGCTGTTCACGAGATCAAGCAGTTCCTGTTCCTGCTGTTGACCCACTTCCAGATGGAGCTCCTGGACACCCAGGTGAAGGTCCCGCCTTTGGACCAGTCCCGAGCCGGACTCGGGATTCTGCAACCCACGTACGACGTGGACTTTCGGTACCGGCTAAAATGCCAGTAGAAAAACTATGATAAACTCATTCATCATCACTGCACTCTCTCAGGACAACACAAGTTCTTCAGCTTTTCTCCTTTCACTGGCAAAAACACCTTTTTGTTTCAACTTACAACACTTGTGTCTAATCTGCATTAATATTTTAAGTTCACTGAACTTGAGAATGCAATCGTTTGACCCCACTTAGTGTAAGCAACTTGTCGAGTTTTCTTTGCTCAAAATTTTAAAACAGCACAGAAACAAACATTTTTAAGTTCATACAATTTATTAAAACATTTTAGCGTGTTCCCAATTTAGTTCTGCTCGGAGAAATCAATTTTCGGAGTGAAGTGTAAAAGCTCCCAGATGAAGAACCATTGAACTTGGTACGGTTCCTCTATGGAAATACTGGGTCCCCATAGGAACCCATTTATTTTTGAGGGTTTACATTAATTTTGTAAATAGTGTACACTTTTTTTTTATTGCTGCTGACTTCCTGTACATAAAGTGTGAGTGTGCAACCATGTGCGCTTTTCTGAATTATACACAGCGAGGGCTGCAGGTATCTCGACAATGAGATGGTTTTAAATGGCTGTAAATCCTTTAAAGGTTCACTCTGTTTTAATGAAGGTGCTTTCAAATTTAAGCTGATTGACTGCAGTTTATCTTGAAAGTATTTAAATGTGGATTGGGTGGTGTAAAAACTAAATCCCTTTAAGATTGTGTCACTGCTGAAATAACTGTTAACCTTGCTGAACTGTTGTGTTGTGGTGAAATACCAGAAAGTGTTTTTATTTAAAAAAAGATTTTTTTTACTGTATATATACGGCAGCTTTACTTTCTTATGTATTATGTTTCTTATTATTCAGGTTTAAGAATTAAGGCTCGGATGTTGATTTTAGCCTGGACATCTTGATGTTGTATATTTGAAAAAAAAAAAAAAAACCAGTATACTGGTCTGATGTTAGTCAGTGTTGAAAAGACAAATTGCTTAAGTATAAGTTCAATTCTACCACTGCTACTGCTACTAAAAATATGGTTAATGAAGTTTTCTTTTGTTAGAGGTACACTGAAATTGAAAATGCCCTGTCTTTTGGGATGCTATCATAGTTAATATTGGCATCCTTGCACTTGATGAGCAATAAACCCGGAAAAGTCACTGAGCTTCTGATTGATGTGCTTTTTAAATCCCTGTATAATGTACAAATGGACTAGAAGGTGTTACACAGTGTAGTGACATCCTGCCCAATCCTTAAAAAGCACACCTCATTCAACAGCTAGAGCAGGGCTGCCCAACCCTGTTCCTGGAGATCTACCATCCTGTAGGTTTCACTCCAACCCAAACAAAGCACACCTCATTCAACAGCTAGAGCAGGGCTGCCCAACCCTGTTCCTGGAGATCTACCATCCTGTAGGGTTTTCACTCCAACCCTAACAAAGCACACCTCATTCAACAGCTAGAGCAGGGCTGCCCAACCCTGTTCCTGGAGATCTACCATCCTGTAGGTTTCACTCCAACCCTAACAAAGCTCACCTCATCCAACAGCTAGAGCAGGGCTGCCCAACCCTGTTCCTGGAGATCTACCATCCTGTAGGTTTTCACTCCAACCCTAACAAAGCTCATCTCATTCAACAGCTAGAGCAGGGCTGCCCAACCCTGTTCCTGGAGATCTACCATCCTGTAGGTTTCACTCCAACCCTAACAAAGCTCACCTCATCCAACAGCTAGAGCAGGGCTGCCCAACCCTGTTCCTGGAGATCTACCATCCTGTAGGTTTTCACTCCAACCCTAACAAAGCTCATCTCATTCAACAGCGAGAGCAGGGCTGCCCAACCCTGTTCCTGGAGATCTACCATCCTGTAGGTTTTCACTCCAACCCTAACAAAGCTCATCTCATTCAACAGCCAGAGCAGGGCTGCCCAACCCTGTTCCTGGAGATCTAACATTCCGTAGGTTTTCGCTCCAACCCTAACAAAGCTCACCTCATTCAACAGCTAGAGCAGGGCTGCCCAACCCTGTTCCTGGAGATCTACAATCCTGTAGGTTTCCAGTCCAACCCTAACAAAGCTCACCTCATTCAACAGCGAGAGCCGGGCTGCCCAACTCTAAGATACAACTCTAATAAAGCACTCTTCCCTCAACCTTAAGATCTACCTAATGTAGATCTCCAGGCAAAGGGTTGAGCTGCCTTGCTGGAGGATATCGGTTGCCAATTACCTTCCAGAACCTTCTTGTAGTGATTGGGTGAAATATACCACCTGATGAAAATAAAATAACTCCGAAACAGGCTTCTCTGTCTCCCCAATAGGGTAGGAAGGCGTATTGTACAACACTGAAATTTATGTTCACACATTACTGTGACACATTTTTGTTTTGGAGTGAAGCAGTTTGTATTGTCAAGGTTTCAGTGATATGCTCAACAAGCACTAACACAAATTAAATCGCATGAAGAGGCGTGGCTCGCTCTTAGACCCCTCCCTCATTTTGCTTTTGGTGCTTCACCTGTGGGAGGAGTCTGTGAACTTGACAAATCCAGAGAAGAGTGATATAGTTTATCACAGATCAGATAAGCTCTGATAAACATACAAGCTCTTCAATCCGCCTCGGTGATCAAGTCAGAACCTCCTAAATATTATAACATCAGAACAGTTATCTCTCAAGGATCTGTGCCATAAAGATGATGCATGTTAATAAAATGTAGTTTTATTACCTGGATGAACAATGAGGAGAGCGTGTGTGCCGATTAAACAGAAGTATCCGATTGTCGCTGGTTATTTGTTTTTTCTGCGAGATAAGATTGCCTTATCCAATTTTTAGTTTGATAAAAGCCAGCTTATCTCTCTTCTGTTGGACAGCATCTCAGGACGCAGGAGTTCACTACAGTTCATCTGCTGGGGCTGTCTACATATCGCTGACTGTCAAACTTTTTCACCCCTTAATTCTCATGTTTTCACATGCGAAAAAATCTGCAATTATTCTTTTTTTCTTTATTAAACAATGAATCAGCGAACAGTGTTTCCTTTCGAGAGAAAGATCTGACCCTTCTCATGAGTAACTTGCTGTGTAAAAATTCTTGAGCTGTGCGTTCGATATTCTGAAGTTTGCCTTGTGAATAAAATCTGAATGGAAAAAGGGAACTGGAGCCCAGATAACTCATTCCAGCAGATATACTATTAGGTGAGTCCGGAGACAGACTGCAAGGGCTGTCTGCTTCGAGAATTATTCCAAACTTTCGTTCAAATACAGTACATTTGGCCAGTTATCGATCTAACTTGGCATCGATCTAACTTCCACATTTTGGTTTCAGTTATGGCCGGGTTACTCAATAACTGCAGCTCTTGTGTCGCCAATAGTTTTCTCTGTAATTTTACAGCAGACTAGTTGAAGACAAATGCAATGATGATGCCCTCAGATAAATAATAAACAGAACTCAATTTTATTTTTCAAAGATAATGTCACAAAATTACGTCTAAAATAGCAACCTCATGTGTTAGTGTTAATGCTCTATACCAAAGCACTCTTGCGGATGAGGTAAATTCTGATCACGACTCATGACTATCAAATGCAAATACATCGCATTGGTCAAGGGAAGTGCAGTGAGTTCTGCAAGTCTGTGTACAATGACAGGGTGTTAAATGGCTGTATAGTATACAGTGGGCTCCAAAATTACTGGTACCACTGACTGGCGCTGCACAAACAATACTTGAAAAAATTCTAAACAGTTTATTTTTAGAGAAACTCTGAAGTACAACATGTAAGAAATACTGAACGTTATTAATGTTCCACTGGAACCAATCAAAATTCAATTTCCTCCAAATCAAGGTTTCACAATTAATGTCACCCTTAAAGATTATTGAAAATAACATCAACCAAAATTAAACCAAGTATTATATTATTGAGTTGTGCGTACTGAAATAAAAGCAAAGGCGATTGGATTCAAGTGCAAAGAAATAAAGTTGTTTTTTACTTTTGAAGCAGAGCTTCAAAAGCGAATGATAATCAGACAGATGCAGGAAGCAACAATTCCCATGCAGTATCCCTTTGTCATCCAACGCCATGAAGAAAACAGAACAACTGTCAGTTTAAAAGAGGCAGATGGACATAGACCTTCATAAATCTGGTAATGGATACAACAAGATTCACAAACAAATGAATATATCACTGAGCACTGCCAGAGCAAATATTGAAAAAAATTCCAAAGATATGGAACTGTTTAAAACCTCAAGGATAGATGACGCAACTGCATTCCCCCCCAGGATACTGAAGAGGATGGTGAGAGAAACAACAAAATCCCCAAGAATCACTGTGAGGGAAATGCAGGCCTTGGTGGCATCTTGGGGTCAACAAGTTTCAAAACGTACCATCAGGCGCCACCTCTCAATCAGAGGCTCTTTGGAAGGGTTGCTAGACGAAAGCCTTTTCTGACCAGAAGACACAGAAGCAAGCGCTTCGAGTTTGCTCAATGTCATTTACATTATGACTGGAACAAGGTGCTTTGGTCAGATGAGACCAAAATTGTACGTTTCTGTCAGATCCAGCATCGGCATGTTTAGCATCGAAACAGAGATACATACACGGAGAAGAAGTTCCTCACTCCCACAGTTAAATATGGTGGGTGAGTCATGTTTTGGGGCTGTTTTAATTCAAGAGGTCCAGGGGCACTGGATAAGATTAATGGCATCATGAATTCCACCAAGAATCAGGATATTTTGGCTGACATTCTGGTTGCCTCTGCCAGAAGGCTGGGACTTGGCCATAGGTGGACTTTCCAACAGGACCATGACCTAAAGCATACCTCAACATCCACACAGAAAGCGTTCTGTGACGAAAAAATCAACATTCTGCATTGACCATCTTGGTCGCCAGACCTCAATCCAGTTGCAAACCTGTGGGCCGCGTTGAAGAGGGCAGCTGATAAGACACAAACCCCTCGAAAGGATCTGCTTAGAGGAATGGTCCAAAATCCCTACACGTGTGCCTATTTTTTAAACCTGTTTTATTTTTCTATTTAGTCTTTTATGTGTTTCTTGAAAATCTGTTTTTAAGCTTTTGCATTCATTTCCAATGCAGTACTTACTGTAAATGGCAATAAATTGACTCTTGACTCTTGACTCCTTAACCTTATCAAAAATTACAGGAAAAGACTCCTTGCTGTTATCCTTGCCAGAAGTGGTTGCACTAAGTACTACATGAAGGGTGCCAATAATTGTGGAACCTTGATTTTGTCGAAATTTATTTTGTATTAATTGATTGTTATGATTTTGGTTGTTTCCATTTAAACATTAATAAAGTATTTCACACGTTCGTATATTCCGTTTCTCTGAAATTGTATTCTTTATATTTATACATTCATACAAACATACACACCAGTCAGCCATGACAGTATGACCACCTGCCTCATATTCTGTAGGTCCTGCTTTTGCCGCTAAAACAGCCCTGACCTGTCGAGGCCGGACTCCGCTAGACCTCTGAAGGTGTGTTGTGGTATCTGGCACTGAGACGTTAGCAGCAGATCCTTTAACTCATTCCCTCCGGAATATATGAAGTATTCCCCACCTTTATATAAAATTGTTGCGTTTGTACGGAATACTTTCCCGAAAATTACACAGTATAAAGTATTGAAGTACAGGTGGCCCATCACCGCAATCGTCAGCTGATTTCGTGGTTTCATTGGACTGCGAATGGCCATCCACGCCGCTGGCACCGGCTTACCGTAGGGAATGGTAAAATTCGCCGCGCCGTTGGCAGCAGCTTGCCGTAGGGAATGAGTTACGTCCTGTAAGTTGTGAGATGGAGATGCTCGATTACATGAAGATCTGGGGAATGTGGAGGCCACGTCAACACCTTTAACTCATTGTTGTGCTCCACAAACATTCCTGTACCATCTTTGGCCACTGTCATTAGGGAATATCGTTTCCATGAAGGGGTGTACTTGGTCTGCGACAATGTTTAGGTAGGTGGTACGTGTCAAAGTAATATCCACATTCATGCCAGGACCCGAGGTTTCCAGCAGAACATTGCCCAAAGCATCACACTGCCTCTGCCGGCTTGCCTTCTTCCCATTATGCATCCTGGAGTCTTCTCTTCCCCAGGAACACCACGCATGCACGCTCAGCCATCCACATGATGTAAAAGAAAATGTGATTCATCAGACCAGGCCACCCTCCTCCATTGTGCCGAGGTCCAGTTCTGATGTTCACGTGCCCATTAAGGTCCTCTCGGCAGTGGACAGGGGTCAGCATGGGCACCCTGACTGGTCTGCGGCTACACAACCCTATACTCAGCACAGTGCTCTGACACCTTTTTATCAAAACCAGCGAGAACTATTTCAGCAATTTGAACTTCAGAAGCTCTTCTGCTGGATCAAACCATACGGGCCAGCCATCGCTTCCCACGTGCATCAATGAGCCCTCGGCCGCCCATGGACCTGTGGCCAGTTCACTCCATTTCCATCCTTGGACCCCTTTAGGAGAGACACTGATCACTGCAGACTGGGAATACCCCTCAAGATCAGCAATTTTGGAGATGCTCTTACCCAGTCCTCTAGCTATCACAATTTGTCCCTTGTCGAAGTCGCACACATCCTGACACTTGTACATTTTTCCTGCTTCCAACACATGACCTTCGAGGACAAAATGTGCACTTCCTGCCTATGATGTCCCATCCACTGACAGGTACCACTGTACCAAGATAATCAGCGTTTCTCACTTCAACACCTGTCAGTGGTCACAATGTTATGGTCGATCAGTGTGCGTAAGTGTGTGTGCGTGTGCGTGTGTGTGTTTTGTGTGCATATATATATATATATATTCCAATTAGAGTGCTGTTTTTCAGCTTTTATTTAAGGGCATTTACATCGATTTAAATTGGCCCATGTCAGTGCCTGCCGTTTTAAAGCATTACTGTCGAAGCACAAATCAGTTGTATTGAGAATAGCTTCTTTTGTACGGGCAAGAGCACCATCTGATGACCTGCTGCAGTTACGTTTAAAAATGCTGCAGATTGATGTGTTTTAGTAACTAACAGTAATTAGTTCCAGCTTCTCTCCAGGTATTTTGTGGTCCAAATTCCTTTCCCTGCTCAACGGAGCTGTGTGTCATATGCGCGATTTCAACTGTAAGGGAATGAATAAATGCAGACAGGGAGAATGAGTGAATAAATGTCTCATATTTAGCTTGTAGGCCCCGCAATAAATGCACAATGTTGATCATGCAGACAGCTGATGTCAGTTTGTATAATCAGATCGAGGAATTTGTATTTTTAAAAACGTACATTTGTCATTCTCAGTGCATCACGTCATTGCGGTGACATATTACGATCCTGCACCATGTTAAAAGTTTTATGTTTTGGGCCTGGAATGTATTTACACATAAATAGAGTGATGTTGCACTGACAGCATCAGGTGTTGGACTTTGAAAAGGGTGTGGTTGGAGTTATTTATACTGGGAGTCAACCTGCACCACACAGCGGAAAGCAAACAGGACGAACGGCGGGGTTATTGTCGGACAAAGCCCATGTCCTCACGTGCAGAGGTGTGAAATCCAGGGGTCAAACAGTAGAAATCCTGTCGTGTTTACATTCCACCCATAAACTCCTCCAAGCTGATTTGCCTTGTCAGTTTTACCTCCCAGCTCAAGAATAGAGCCTGCAGGAAAGTATTTTGTGGCTGAAGCAATAATCTAGGGCGGACTTTTATGCCCTGGAGCTGGATTGTACACCTCTGCTCATTTATACCTTCCTTTGCTTTTCCCGTCTTCTCTGGGCAGGTCTGACCAGTCAACCCAAACAGTGTGAACCAATTCAGCAACACTGAATCAACTAACGTCCCAGCTGAGGCATAGAATGCTTGTAAGATAATGCAGAAGACTGGAATGTTCCAAAAATAGACTGGGAACCTGTTGATTTTACGAGCACGCGTGGTGATATGACAAGCCAATGAGGCAGGAGTGTAGTTCAGAGTTTTGGAGTCCCAAAAATAATTTCCTTTGGCCTTATTTTCATTTTTCAGCTTTTTAATCTTCGAGGGCCCTGTGTCCAGGCGTGGGCTCTTATGACCGTCACTACATTGCACCCTCTCTCGAGATCCGCCCTGCCCACAGGAAACCAAACCTGTGTGAACCCAAGCTGTCTTTGAGCAAGCTAATGTTTGGACGGAGGACGCAAATACAGACTATTACCTGTTTTTTTCAATAGTGAAATATCTCCAGTTTAGCAATGTCAGTGCTGCCCAGACACTGCGATAAAAAGCAGGTGTCGAACTGGTTTCGTGGGCTTGCACTATGGGTATTTGACGCATTTTATTTCGTGGAACTTTTGGCTGCCCAGTTTTGTTGATGGAAATTTAGGGGAGACCAAAGATGGTAGTAACACTTTCTGTTTGAGCATCTGGTTGTTTGTGCTAGATTTCTCAAATTTCGACACACAGTGCCCACATTTGTCTTCCAAGAATTAAATTCACTTGAAGGTCTACAACACATATTCAGTGAGTTGATGTCAAATACTAAGAGTTCCTTTGTTACAACCAACCTCACTACTGGGGTGAGTTTAAATGCTAGTTGAGGATAGTTGTAACAATGAGAGGTAAATAGAATACGTCCTATCCCATTTATGCAAGAACTTTATTGAAGAATTAAGCATATTCAAATAGTTTTGAATAAAGCGAGCTATTTAAAGTGAGAAAACACATTTCTTCTGAAAACTGTTTGATTAGCACAAACAATTGCCAAATGTGTGTGTGTGTGTGTGTGTGTGTGTTTGTGTGGGCATATAATAAAGCGAAAAATTAAATAAAATGAAATATTTATGGTGACAAAAACATTCTTCTAAAACTTGAAATTTTGCAGAAAACAATGGCTGTGTGTGTGTATGTATGTGTGTGTGTGTCTCTGTGTGTGGAGTGTATTCTTCAATGTGCATGAGTCACATAAGGGTTCAATCATTGTAACCGTTGTGGAAAATGTAGATGACTGCCTCTGAGGTGCTGACAAAGCACACACTTGACACAACTTCTTTTAGCTGGGAGTTTGCAACGTCCCTGGAGCAAACAATGCAGAAATGATCATCAACAGATATGTCACAATTGTTTTCGCTGCTTTAAATGGACTGGTACAACTATCCCCACCCCAAGTAGCCATTACATAGCCAACTGTTTTAGCATGTGTGTTGAAAATTAGCATCAATGCAAAGCATCAAGATATACCAGAGAAACTGCTACTTTAGGTTATCCAAGTCAAACCATTGTATCTACAATACAATGAATGCTATGCAAAAAAAATCTTCAAAACATTCTTACTTGAAAACCTGATTTTTGGTCATATAATCCACAATGTTGATAATAAAGACTTGCCACTTCTCCTTTCAGCTAAAAAAGGAAATGGGAACACACAATGATGATGACATCAGCACAGCGCTTTTCCAATTTGTCAAACTGACAGCGCTTACAACTACCTCGGTGTTACAGTACTGCCCAGTCTCCCTGCCAAATATGTTTTCACTTCACCTGAACTAATGAGAGCCTCATTGATCAGCTCTAGCAGGACAGTCCAACCATGCTCCAGAAGATTTATCATCCTGAGTGTTTTTACCTCAATCGTAATATTATGACACAAGGCAGGTCCCGGGAGAAGGTAATAATGTAATACAGACCAGGGGCAAAGGTACTGGCAGTTCAAAAATGTTTTTATCACTAAGGAGGAAAACAAAACAGACTTCAGGGTCAATCCAGGCCATCAAAACAAAGAACCAGGTCCTCCTACAAAAAAAAAAAAAAAAAAAAAAAAAATCTAGCTAATCTCAATTAGCAATCCTGGCTTACTAAATAATTAAACGGAGAGCAAAAAGTAAAAAAAAAAAAAAAAAACAGTAAACTCAGTTTCCCAGCAAGGCATTCGTTTCCAAAAAAAAAAAAAAAAAAGAATACTTAACCCCTCAGTGACGGGAAGCCTTTACGCCTACGAGCGCAGTGGTGTAGCCAAAATTGAAAATTGGTGGAGCCCAGAATATCCCTTTACAACAGTAATTAGTCATGGCTCATTTTCAATCATTTTCCTTTATTAACACGTTTTCCAACTATAATAATTATCCAATGGCGATCAAAGTCATGGCTTCTGTCTCCATGCGATCTATCAGCGACAAAATGATTGGCTAAATGCAGAACAGAAAAATAATTTACTGAAAAATAGGCCAATGCTTTACGAAAGACAAACTGCTCTGAAACTTCAGCGCTACCTTTTCTGCACATCAGGCCACTAAACTTGCGCTTCATGATTGTTTAAATTGTTTGAATGAAATAATTGACCACTTGAAACGTCTTTTTGTAATGTCATCGCTTCCCACCCGAGAAATGAAAAATGAGAGAAGTCCTGAGTTATAATCGGTTTCCACGTTACTAGTGGTGAAATCTACCATCACGCACGTTAAACTGAAAACCTTCCATGCACAAGGATTTCAATTCCGTGTGAGAATCTCTTAAATACGCATGATTGAATAATGATTGATCCGCCTTCCAATGAAATATCGCCTTTCACTTTCCATACATTGTGGGTTGATCAAAAAATGGGATTTGGCAATTAAATATAATTTTGTTTGCCGCATTAAAATGTTCAATCTTCACTTTTGTCATTAAATAAGATTACTGACAACGGCGTGAGAACACAATATGCCGCTATAAAGCGTGAGACTCACACCATATTCATTAGAGTTGAATGATTACCGAAACGGGGAGAACTAGCAACACCTCACAGTGTGGAGCGTTCTCAGAGTGAATCTATTTTTAATGACGAAAATGACTGAGAACAACTCAGGATTATTAATTGTTTTAAAAAGATGTCCTGTGCCCCACCAAATTTTCAGTTCTCACCACCTCACTGTTCGAGAGCCAAGTATACTGAACAAATTCTGGGTCACGAGCCTGTCAGCTGGGAAACACGTATATGCAGGAACGAATTCACTGTGGTTATCCCCTGTAGCTCGCCAGTCAGTGCGAAAACATTCCTTCTGCACCATGTACTTGGCGACCAGCGCCGCTGCCCGCATATTAGCTGTTCCCATCACTAAGGGGTTCAAACATTTATTATACATTTACACGTATTTAAAATACATGTATTAAAATACATCAAAGTTTTGAGCATGCACATTAATCGCGACACTGCTCCTTTAAAGTGAGAAATAAAACGTTTCTTATGGACGAAAAATTGTGCGCATTTCAGTGTTCGTTTTTTTTTTTTTTTGTTGTTTTTATTTGCACAATCACAGAGCGCAGGCTTTACAGCTTGCTTTGCAGGATGTGCCAAAAGTTAGCAAGGATGTTGTTTATCTTTTTTTAACTGAATACAATGCAAGTGAATAAGTAAAAAATTAGTTGAATTTATAATGTAATCACTTTAACAAAGCATTGAAAATGCAGCTGTGTGTTTAATAGCCAATAGATGACACATATAACAGGAATACATTATAAAATGAATGAAACAGGTCACCCCCCCTGTTCCTGGAGATCTACCATCCTGTAGGTTTACACTCCAACCCTAACAAAGCTCACCTCATTCCAACAGCTAGAGCAGGGCTGCCCAACCCTGTTCCTGGAGATCTACCATCCTGAAGGTTTACACTCCAACCCTAACAAAGCTCACCTCATTCAACAGCTAGAGCAGGGCTGCCCAACCCTGTTCCTGGAGATCTACCATCCTGAAGGTTTACACTCCAACCCTAACAAAGCTCACCTCATTCAACAGCTAGAGCAGGGCTGCCCAACCCTGTTCCTGGAGATCTACCATCCTGAAGGTTTACACTCCAACCCCAACAAAGCTCACCTCATCCAACAGCTAGAGCAGGGCTGCCCAACCCTGTTCCTGGAGATCTACCATCCTGAAGGTTTACACTCCAACCCTAACAAAGCTCACCTCATTCAACAGCTAGAGCAGGGCTGCCCAACCCTGTTCCTGAAGATCTACCATCCTGTAGGTTTTCACTCCAACCCTAACAAAGCTCACCTCATTCAACAGCTAGAGCAGGGCTGCCCAACCCTGTTCCTGGAGATCTACCATCCTGTAGGTTTACACTCCAACCCCTAACAAAGCTCACCTCATTCAACAGCTAGAGCAGGGCTGCCCAACCCTGTTCCTGGAGATCTACCATCCTGTAGGTTTACACTCCAACCCTAACAAAGCTCACCTCATTCAACAGCTACAGCAGGGCTGCCCAACCCTGTTCCTGGAGATCTACCATCCTGTAGGTTTACACTCCAACCCTAACAAAGCTCACCTCATTCAACAGCTAGAGCAGGGCTGCCCAACCCTGTTCCTGGAGATCTACCATCCTGTAGGTTTACACTCCAACCCTAACAAAGCTCACCTCATTCAACAGCTAGAGCAGGGCTGCCCAACCCTGTTCCTGGAGATCTACCATCCTGTAGGTTTACACTCCAACCCTAACAAAGCTCACCTCATTCAACAGCTAGAGCAGGGCTGCCCAACCCTGTTCCTGGAGATCTACCATCCTGTAGGTTTCACTCCAACCCTAACAAAGCTCACCTCATTCAACAGCTAGAGCAGGGCTGCCCAACCCTGTTCCTGGAGATCTACAGTGGGCTCCAAAATTTCTGGCACCCCTGACTGGCAATGCACAAACAATACAAAAAAAAAAAAAAAAATATGTTAAACAATATAATAATAGAGAAATGGAATATACCAACATGTGTGACATACTTTATTTTATTAATGTTTGATTGAAACAACCAAAATCATAACTATCATTTAATACAAAATAAATTTCAACAAAATCAAGGTTTCATAATAATTGGTACCCTTCATTTACTACTTAGCGCAACCACCTCTGGCAAGGTGTTATGACCAAGTCATGAGTATGTGTACATATTTGTTCTGCTCACCTCCCTGGGGTTGTTGCTGTTTTCCTTCGTGTGTCGCTCTCCTGCGCTGTGATACAGGCACCCCGCTGGTGATTGGACCTCAGCTAATTATGCGTACTTTACAAGCAAGCTACAGGAGCAGGCCAGACTCTGCCTCCCTCCTTACTTCCGATGTGGCTACGCAACCTGTATAATGGTCATCTTTGTAAGAGCTTGTAACATCAGGCAGTATACTTTGTCGTATATTAATCTTTGTAAGAACTCTAAACCTGGTGATGTAGTCCGTCGTGTGTTTAACTTTGTAAGAGCTTGCAAAACTTGTGCACCCAACCATGTAGTTAGTCCTTCTAGTGTACTTTTACCAAAGCCTGTAAAGATCGTGAATTTAAACAAGCACCTGTTGTTATTTAAAGTTTCTCAATATATATATATATTTTTAGAATTTTTTAAGTAAATGGTGCGCATGCATGCAGCTGAAGCTTACTATGTGACAGAAAATGGGACTCACTGGACCAGGCGATCTTTAACTGCTCCAAGGTCCAGTTCTGAAGCTCAGGTGCCCACTGAGGGTGCTTTTAGGGGTGGGCCAGGGTTAGAGTGGGCACTTTGACTGGTCTGCAAGCTCAAAGGTGCAATACTCAGCAGGGTATGATGCACTGTATGCTGTGACTCAGTCCCTATTTACAGTAAATATTATTGAAATTCTCAGCAACTTTTGCCTCAGTCGCCCTTCTGTCAGTTTGGACCAGATGGGACAGCATTCATAGCCCTTATGCATCAATGAGCCTTGGGCACCAAAGGCCCTGTCGCCGGTTCATGGTTTGTCCCTCCTTGGACCACTGTCAGTTGGTTCTCACATCTGCTGGCAGGGAGCAACCCAGAAGTCTTGCCTCTTCAGAGAGGCTCCAACCCACTTGTCGACCATAACGACTTGGCCCTCGTCAAAGTTGTTCAGTTCAAATTTCTCCTATATCTAACATGTTGAATATGAGAACTGACTGTTCTCTTACCATCTCAGATCCATCTGCAGACTGTGGCATGTGCCATTGTCACAAGATAATCAACATTATATGCTGCATGCTCATCAGTGTATACCAAACACCAAATAACAGCAACACGAAAAAACTGTGGCCATAAGTCAAACCTCTCTGACAGGAATAGACAGATACTTAGTATTATAGCTGATAATACAGAAACACAGCGCAGAAATCACCAGAGTTCATTAGCAGATTCACAAATCTGGTATTTGCTTGTGTTTCCAGTGATCTGTGCATTCAGTCGCGACAGATTTATTCCAAAAGTGCATGCATGTCTTAGTTTGTGAGATCTGGTCAAAATATGTGAATTTCACTCCCAATCGTGATAATGGATGTTTATGCTCCTCGTTAATCTGAGCATTTGATGTGTAGTTTTTAGATTTTCACCTCCATTTTCTCACCAGGTTGCGGTGGCACTTTGCCGCCAGGAGATGGCGATGTTCACCTTCTCCAATCCACGAAGCTTAACAGGGTACGACTGGCTCAGAGCAGTAAATGTTATTTCATAAACGGCGCGATATTAATTTGTCGTTATGTCTTATTAGGTTCTTGTTCAAATCGCTCTCTGTAAATTTATTTGGCTTCATGTCTTTGATAGTTTGAAGAAACTACTAATATTGAAACTGCAGAATCATCTAAATATACACAAACATAACTGCCTTAAAACATAATTTATTTCTGTATTAAATGTCGCCGAATATTCTAATTATAAATACAGAAAATGAGAATCATAATTTTGCAAAATATAATTCACACAATCATGTCAATCCAAAACAGACCATTCTTTAGGCCACTAATTACAACACAAAATTAGTTTTGATAATTTTTTTATTAAAAAGTTGTTTGGATCAGCTCTGATACCAACTTAAAAATATCCTTATGTATACTATCATAAATAGGCATAACACATTTCAGTTTCAATGTACACATGGTATCAACTAGCCACGTGTATTTCCTATCACTGAGAATAATTCGAATCAATGCCATAGAAGCATCTGGCACATTAACTGTGGATTCCACTGATACTTACAAAGACAAATAGCACATTAGACATAAAAACCCTCTGCAGGTAAAAATAGATCTCTTCCTCACGTCAAAGCAGTTTTTGCAATCAAGTAACGATATTTTTTAGCCCGCTATGAAACACGTCCAAAAAATATAGGAAACACTGCAAATCTAACACAATAAATGAGTTTTAAATTAAATAGAAGACTATACAGAGATTCAATAAAAAATTCTGACTAAATTAAAAAAGAAATTGGGCATTAAGAAAATTACCCAATTGTGCCCTAATGCTAAAACTGTATGCGCATGTAATCCAGGTACACATCATCAGGTTGCAGCGGTGGAATCTCAGTTTACATCATTTTTAACTGAAGAGACATGCGAATGAGGGAATGCAACAATTGCTTGAATGCTCTCTGGTATAAATTGGCTTACAGAAATGAGATACGATCAGGCACTCAAATTGGCTGGGCCTCTTCCTCTTACTCAAAATCGCACCACTATTTTTGTGGTCCCAAAATAGGACATCTTTACAGAACTTTCAGTGTGGCAGAAAGAAAACCATTTCAAGCACAAAAAAATCGACCGGCAAACACTTCAACAGTAGAACAGAAAATATTAATACCGTTTCCCAAGAACAAGGACAACCCTGCAGCTGGTAATTTAAAGGTTACAAATAAAAAACAATATACCAGCATGAAACTTCAGCTCAAGAAGGATATTCCCTCACTGAGTTCTTCAAATTTAAATAAAAATGGTGATATTGCATTCAAATTGAACCGTTTCAAAGTATGACACTATCCAACAGAGAAAAAAAAAAAAAAAACACCAAGATGCCATTAGGTATGATGCAAGCTGCTATAAACCATAATCTGACTCTTTACCGTAAACTTACTGTATTTACGGTAACACCCCCTTTTAACACCTCTCCTCACATTCAAACTAAGAACAGTTCATTTCCCTTTCTACATTACGATTACTCAACATTAAATTTGTACCCCTTTGGACTAAGCAACGCACCTGGAGAACTGTGGGTTAAGGACCTTGTCCTTGGGCCCAACGACTGCACTGATCTCACTGTGGATTGAACCACAAAATTTATCAATATCAGCCAAAACATCAAAGCAACAAGTCTACAAGTTTTTACCGGACTGTAACAGGGGACACATTCAACCAGATTGAGCAGGTAGGGAAAATGTCATTCTAATTCATAACTGA
Source organism: Gymnothorax javanicus (assembly GCA_029692085.1). NCBI lineage: Eukaryota > Metazoa > Chordata > Actinopteri > Anguilliformes > Muraenidae > Gymnothorax > Gymnothorax javanicus. The sequence continues at coordinate 12,938,526 of CM056197.1, forward strand.
AGGCAGGTTTGCATTGAGGGTGAATAGCATATTGACTCTATGTCCGACCGGAGCAAAGAACATCTTCATCCAGAGATCCCCACAGGATCGGGTCTGCTCATCTCAACAGGCTCCTGTAGCAAAAAGAAAGGGACATAGTACATGACATCAGATGCATTGAGAAGATTCTCCTGTCGAGAACGACGTACAACAGAAAGGGCATCAACGGCACTGAAGGAAGTAACATTCTAGAAGTTCCAGAAGTGACCACGAGAACTTCGACCCTGCAGATTAACCTGCTGTACAGAAGTGTTAAACAAGAGGCCTGTCGGCCCTGAGAGCTCCGCTGAGGATGAGTGAAATGTCCATGTCATAACTTAATTTCAGAAATCCTTGAAAACTATTGCAATATTAACACATATGACACATTTGGTAACCAGAATATGTTGTGAACCAGTTTGGTGTCTCAATTTATGAAGTATAACAATAGTAGCACACTGCAAATTGCAATCATTGACTTCAATCATCTTACCAGCAAGCAATACTAACAACCAACAAATACCCTTCCCCCCAGTACATCACAAATACAGCAGTCACAATCTTTCTAACACTGTCATAGGACAATCTGATGCGGAATAATATGATCCAGAACAATTAATCCAGAACGACGATTCGGAACAACATGATCCAGAACAATGATTGGGAACAACGTGGGGATATTCAGAATATCATAAGGAGGGCTCACAAAAAATTAGACAAAAAGTTATTGGACAGTTTCTGAGATATTAATGAAAGACTGAAAAAATGAGCACAAACACTGATTTTCTAAGTGTAAAATGCTGAATTTCTCAAAAACCGGGATGTAGAATTTTCTAATTTTCACAGAGAACATTCAGAATATCATAAGGAAGGCTCGCACCAAATGAGAAAAAAAGTTATCCGACAGTTTTTGAGATATTCAAATGAAGTGAAAAGTTGACGGCGGACAGACAGACAGACGGACGCCGGATGACTCAGCGTTAGAAAAGCTCCGCTGACTGCTGACTATCGTCACAGCGGAGCTAAAAATGAGCCCAAACACTGATTTTCTAAGTCCAAAATGCAGAATTTCTCAAAAACCGGGACATAGAATTTTCTAAGTTTCACAGGGGATAATCAGAACATCATAAGGAAGGCTTGCACCAAATTAGAAAAAAATTTATCAGACAGGTTTTGAGATATTCAAATTTGAAGTGAAAAGTTGACGCCGGGCAGACAGACAGACGAAAGGACGGACAGACAGGTGGATGCCGGGCGACTCAGCATTAGAAAAGCTCCGCTGACTGTGACTATCGTCACAGCGGAGCTAAAAAGCATTCCAGCAGATAATACAAAACTACTGAGAAAAAAACAAGTGCAGCTAATCTTCAATGGAAATAAACTAATCAGGAACCACAAAGTGGGGGGGGGGGGGGCAGACGGAAGGGGGGTCTTCAGATGAACATGAAAATGACTCGCGGAAAAATGAAGTGATGAGTTTCATCACATTCAGATGTGGAAAATCACAGGTTGGGCAGTAAAGTCCCTTCCATTGTCTCGTTCCGCTTGAAAGAATTTCCTAATGAGCTCAATTTTTTCAGCCAGGAGGTAAAAAAATACAAACCCCAATTCCAGTGAAGTTGGGACATTGTGTAAAACATTAATAAAATCAGAATACAATGATTTGCAAATCTGATAAACCCTCATTTTATTCGCAATAGAGGAAAAGTAAAAGGAACTCATAAAAAACAGCTGGAGGAGCATTTTACAACTAATTATGTTAATTGGCAGGTCAGTAACATGACTGTGTATAAAAAGAGCATTTTAGAGAGGCAGAGTCTCTCAGAAGTAAAGATGGGCAGAGGCTCAGCAATCTGCGAAAAACTGAGTCTAAAAATTGTGAAACAATTTCAGAAAAATGTTCCTCAATGTAGAGTACATAATATCATCAAAAGGTTCAAAGAATCTGGAGAAATCTCCGCGCACAAGAGACAAGGCCGAAGGTCAATATTGGATGCTTGTGATCTTTGGGCCCTCAGGCGGCACTGCATTAAAAACAAGCATGATTCTGCACTGGAATACACTGCATGGGCTCATGAACACCTCCAGAAATCATTGTCTGTGAACACAGTTTACCGTGCAATCCACAAACACAAGTTAAAGCTATATCATGCAAAGAGAAAACCATATGTGAACACGATCCAGAAATGCTGCCATCTTCTCTGGGCCAAAGCTCATTTAAAATGGACTGAGGCAAAATGGAAAACTGTTCTGCGGTCAGATGAATCAAAATTTGAAACTCTTTTTGTTTTTTTTTTGAAACCATGGACGCCGTGTCATGCGGACTAAAGAGGAGAGGGACCATCCAGCTTGTTATTAGCGCTCAGTTCAAAAGCTTGCACCTCTGATGGTATGGGGTTGCATTAGTGCCTATGGCATGGGCAGCTTACACATCTGGAAAGGCATTATCAATGCTGAAAAGCATATAGAGGTTTTACAACAACGTCTCTTTCAGGGAAGACCTTGCATATTTCAGCAAGACAATGCTAACCCACATACTGCATCCATCACAACAGCATGGCTTCACTGTAGAAGAGTCTGAGTGCTAAACTGGCCTACCAGCAGTCCAGACCTTTCACCAGTAAAAACATGTGGCGCGTCATAGAATGAAAAATCTGGCTTAAAAGACCCAGGACTGTTGAGCAGCTAGAATCCTACATCAGACCAGAGTGGGACAACATCCCTCTTCCAAAACTCCAGCAATTGGTCTCCTCACTTCCCAGACATTTACAGACTGTTGTTAAAAGAAGAGTGGATGCTACGCAATGGTAAACATGTCCCAACTTCTCTGAGATGTGTTACGGCCATCAAATTCAAAATGAGCTCATATGTTTCATGAAATCGTACAATGTCTCACTTTCACATCAGGTATGTGTCTATGTTCTATTGTGAATAAAATGAGGGTTTATGAGATTTGCAAATCATTGCATTCTGTTTTTATTCATGTTTTACACAACGTCCCAACTTCATTGGAATTGGGGTTTGTAGGAGATAAAAGAAAACAGAAACTAGAGAACTCCCACTTTCCAACCCCAGGACTTTACACCTCTGCTCACAATCGATTTTGCAGCAGCTTAAGATTTCAGGTATAACACAGTACACCATAGGACCGTGTAGACACAGGAACATCTGCTGCCGATTGTGCATGCTAGAGGCCATCTTCGCGGGTGCAGTGCGTTTCAATGCGCTGGTACAGTGAAGCTGAGAGTCAAGGACCTGCTGGGCAAAACTTCTACACTACGAGTCGATGTCATTGGGACATATTCAAATATTTCCTGGACTGAACAGAGTCATATTCATCACCACTGAAAATTGAATGAAGTTTAAGACAAGGCTGAATGTGCGTCTGCGGAACTGACCACATATTTTTGTTCAGATACACAGTATGTACAGAAAACATTATGGAAATTTATCAGAATAAACTGAGTAATGTATAAATCAACAATCACGCAATGGACATTTATCAGGATGGACTGAGAAATTTCCTGAGGCACTGATCATGCCATAGACATTAATCAGAGTATACTGAGCAATATATTCACGTAATGATCACAACATATCAGATGTCTGGTTTGAAAATTAATCTCTTTCTTAGGCCTCTTGTTTGTTCTGGACAGACTGTCTACACCCAGTGAAATTCAGATAGTTTGTCATGTTCTGATGAAGAAGGCTTTAGCTCCTCCTGTCCAGCAGGTGGCAGCAGAGAGGTATTTATACTAATTACGGAAGTTAAATGCCGTAAATAAGAGGCATAACATAAGTGAACGAGAGGTAAAATAGAGCTGGGAAGCACTAATTTGTATTTGCTGTGAATATAAAGCCTTCCTGTCATCAGCATCAGTTTGGATTTGTACTGTACTTGCATTTATCCTACATGAACTTCATAACCAGGACAGCACAGCACTCCATAGACATTTAACAGAGTTTGTTTCAAAGAATGCTATCATTGACCATACTCTCAGAAAGCAGGCCTGAAGTTATGACCTGTTAGCAGTGTGTGTACACGAGTGCGTTTGTGTATACAAGTGCATATGTGCTAGCTGAACGTGTGTGTGTGTGTGTGCGTGTGTGTGTAGGTCGAGTGTGCGTGTGCGTTTTGGTCTGACCCGTTACTGCTGAAATCAGTACTCCAATCCACTCCCTCAGTCGAGGAATCCCTGCACCCTGATTGGATGTAATCCATGGGCGGGATCAATGCGAGCCCCCCAGCGGAGAATCCGTTAAACATTCCACCGCGGAACTCTGCTGGAGGGGGAAATCCCTATAAAGAAATAAAATTAAACATAAAAATAAAAAATAATAACAGAATGACACTTATTATCAGGTAAAACCCTATAGAATACAGCAGCCAGTTCATTCCTGATAAGTATTACTGCTGAGCCAGGATTAATGACCTTTGATATACACTAATTGTACGTCGTTTTCAATAAAACCATCTGGCTGATTAATATTAAAGCTGAACGGAAAAGAGTGTGGGATGGAGGGAGATACAGGGAGAGAGAAAGGGAAGGAGAGAGTGAGGAACGGAGAGAAAGAGAGGGAGAGGGTGACAGTCGAGAGGGAGGGCAAGTAAGAGGGAGAAAACGAGGGAGAGAAAGAGAGGGAGAGACAGAGAGTGAGAGAAAGAGAAAGTAGAAGACAGAGAAAGAGGGAGAGGGAGAGATGGGAATAGTCAAACACCCACTATTGTGTGTCCTGCTTACTCTACACGCGCGTGTGTGTGTGTGTGTGTGTGTGTGTTTCAGTGTGAGAGTACACTAGCTCTAGCCTTCTCATGCACTGCCATGTCAGTGGGTGGAGCTTACTGATGCAAAAGACTGGAGGTGGAGAGGGAGCTGCTGGTGGTGGTTGCTAAGGGGTCGCTGGTTCCCGAGATGCGAGGCAAACTGCTGTTGGTGCTGGAGGCTGGCACACCTCTGCATCATGGGCTGTGTCGGAGCTGATGATGCTGCCATAGTGGCTGCAGAGGGAGGCATCGAAGCTGCCATGTTGGCTCCAGGAAGACACCTTTGCAGCCCTGTGTCAGCTCTATGGAGTGGCATTGGTGATGCCATGTTGGCTCCATGAGGAGACATCTGAGAGGCCATGTTGGCTCTGGGGAAAGACATTAATGACTCCATTTTGGATCCAGGGAGACGCAGCGGCGCAGGGGCCTGTTGAGGATGGGTAAGCCCAGGGTAAACTCCGCAGTCCTGCCCTGACCTGGGGAATGGCCCCGGCGAATTGGAACTTTCTGGTGCAGTGACATCACTCGACGGACTGCGACTCTGGAAATGGCAAAATGGAAGGACAGGAAGTGTAATGATGTGATAAACTTGACATACAAGTATGGAATGAATATCATACCATATTTCAAAACTGCAAAAAAAAAAAAAAAAAAAAATAAAAATGAAATACAAAGTTTTGAAAAGTTGGAACTCTGTTTGAATGCTTGAAATGGAATAAAAAGGGTTTGCAAAATTGAAACTGTTTTGAAAGCTTGCATACCGTTTTGAAAGGCAGACCAAAAAAAAACTTGAATCTCTGCAAACTTAATTTTGTATTTTAGTGTTCTACCGTCGTAATTACAGCGCTCTTTTTAGTGTTTTTCCAACAAATTTTCAGAATTTCAAATTTGGTATTGTTCTCCCAGTTATTTATTTATTTATTTTACAATTTTGAAATACGGCATGATATATCCTTCTATATAAAAGACGAGCATTGGTCCAGTCGTAAGGTTCTACAAAATGCACCAACAAAAAAACTATTTAATCTCACCAGAAATATTCATTCATTCATTTTCTATACCCGCTTATTCCTCACTAGGGTCGCGGGGCAAGCTGGAGCCTATCCCAGCTGACTACGGGCAAAGGCAGGGACCCACCCTGGACAGCTTGCCAATCCATCGCAGGGCGCACACACCATTACCAGAAATATTAAAATACGAAATATATCTTCAAACGTCTCAATTAATGATCCATCAAAATAGTGGACAAGAAAGTTCTTATGGAGTGGTGAATATAAATCACATACAAGCATATATACGCGTAAAAGCAAACACAAAAGATATCTGAATTAGATGGACTGTGCTCAGCAAAACCCAGGGCTACTCTTTTATTTCAGTGCGTGCTCCAGAATTCAGCTCCTCACACTGCGGCCCTCAGAGACTGGAGTTACACTTGCAGACACTGCGGTCCTCTGGGATTTGGAGTCTCAGATCTCTGTTGTATGCACTGCAAACACACAGTCGCTGATTTACCTGGGATACTAGGCTGGCTCGATAGGCAGCCAGCTGCTTCAGGTACTCGGTCTTGGCCACTTCAGTCTTCTTCTTGTACAGCTGCAGAGAGGCATCGCACACAGCCCTCAGTACCCATAGTGCTCTCTTAACAAATGGCGCAGTGAACCTTTTCTTTTAAGACTCATATCCTCGTTTCCTTGGTATACTTCTCATTAGCTCCACCCAGGTTGGGTCCAATATAAGTCAAAAAATATCCTATGTACATTCAAGACATGTTACTTTCAACGTGAAAATACGAAGTCAATCATTTTCCCTTGCAAGTCTATTTATGGTCAATATGTTTTATTTCTTCTTTTGGAGAGTGGAGAAATGTTGAATAAAAAAAATCATCAGCGGGTTACTTCACTGCAACTCACTAAATAAGAGAACTCGCACTCCTAATTCTTCAGTACAGTACAATGGGATCAGAGATCTAAGCATCCATGCGCTGAAATGTTTGTCCCCTCAGCCCAATGGCTTGATCAGTTACTGATGTCACAGTAATTTGTTCCATATTTTTGTACAGTCTTTGCTCACAGTCCTACATTGGGTGCAATGGGCCCCGGGTCTAACCCTGGGGTTCTTAAATACTATGAAACTTACATTTACAGCCTGTAGTCATTACATACCGGAATCTTAATTACCACTTCAATAACCATATGTAAGTTTCTTGTTTTCACCCAGTAATTGGGGAACTAACGGCCAGTAAAATACAGCGCTACCACTGATTTCTTAGAGAGGTCCAGCCCCCTAGCTGAGGAGTTGTGCTGGTCAGCAAATCTGAGCGGTAATGACAGAATACTGGGGAGAACTTCAACTTTCTAAAGCTGGATTTTACCCTTACAACGGGGAAAATAAGTATTGAACGCATCAACATTTTTTTCAGTAAATATGTTTCTAATGGGGCTCTTGACATGACATTTTCACCATATGTCGGTAACAACCCAAGTAATCCACACATACAAAAAAATCAAAACAAATAAAAGTCCGTAAATTAAGTTATGTTTAATAAAGTGCAATGACACAAGGAAAAAGTACTGAACACACTTACTGAAATGTATTTAATACTTAGTAGAAAAGCCTTTGTTGGTAATGACAGCTTCAAGACGCCTCCTGTTTGGAGAAACTGCTCGCATGCATTGCTCAGGTGTGATTTTGGCCCATTCTTCATCACACACTGTCTTCAAATCTTGAAGGTTCCGGGGGCCTCTTCTATGAACTCTGATCCTCAGTTCTTCCCATAGATTTTCAATTGTATTCAAGTCGGATAATTGACTGGGCCATTCTAGCAGCTGTATTTTCTTTCTCTGAAACCAACTGACAGTTTCCTTGGCTGAGTGTTTGGGATCATTGTCTTGCTGAAATGTCCACCCTCATTTCATCTTCAGCATCCTGGTAGATGGCAGCAGATTCCTATCAAGAATGTCTCAGTACATTTCTCCATTCATCCATCCTTCAATTATATGAAGTCTGCCAGTAACATATGCTGAAGAACAGCCCCACACCATGATGTTCCCCCCACTTCACTGTTGGTATGGTGTTTTGGGGGTGATGTGCAGTGCCGTTTGTCCTTCAAACGTGGTGTGTGCTGTGACATCCAAAGACTTCAATTTTGGTCTCATCTGACCAGACAATATTCTCCCAGTATTTCATAGGCTTGTTCAAATGTTGTGCAGCAAACTTTAAACAAGCTTTAACATGCTTTTCTTCAGCAATGGAGTCCTGCACGGTGGGTGTGCATAGAGGCCATGGCAGCCGAGTGCATTACTTACTGTTTTCTTTGAAACAACTGTACTTGCTAATTCCAGGTCTTTCTGAAGCTCTCTGCGACTGGTCCTTGGCTCTTGGACAACTCTTCTGATTACTCTTTTGACTCCTTGCAAGGAGCACTGGTCGTGGCCAGTTATGGTGAAATAATGTTCTTTCCACTTCTGGATTATGGCCCCAACAGTGCTCACTGGAACATTCAGAAGTTTAGAAATATGTCTGTAACCAATGCCATCAGTATGTTTTGCAACAATAAGGTTGCGAAGGTCTTGAGAGAGCTCTTTGCTTTTACCCATCATGAGATGCTGCTTGTGTGACACCTTGGTAATGAGAAACCTTTTTATAGGCCATCAATTAGGACTAAACCAGCTGACATTAATTTGCACAAATAGGGGGCAGGATTCCTTTCTAAATACTGACAGATTTCAGCTGGTTTCTTGGCTTTCCATGCCTTTTTGCACCTCCTTTTCTTCACGTGTTCAATACTTATTCCCTGTGTCATTCCACTTTATTACACATAACTTAATTTATGGACTTATTTGTTTTGACTTCTTCGTATGTGTGGATCACTTTAGTTGTTACCAACATCTGGTGACAATTTCATGTCAATAGCCCCATTAAAAATATATTTACTGAGAAAAATGTTGACGCGTTTAATATTTATTTTCCCCGCTGTATAGAGTGAGCGCACAGACTCATCATCACGCTTCACCTGTTTCTCCTCCTCGCCAAGGCTGTCCCAGGTGGACGCTACTATTTTGGACACCTCCCCGAAGGTGGCGCCGGGTTTCTGGCCCTTGATGCTGGCCTGAGTATCCCGGAAGAAGAGGGCGTAGGCCGAGACAGGTTTCTGTGGCTCGTTCGGGTCCTTCTTCTTCTTCTTCTTTGGTGCTTTGGGCTTTTTCCCCGTGTCAGCAGCCTGTCTCTTCTCTGCTCCGCCCCCCCTGCGACCATGGAGAGCAGCCATTTCATTCTCCTCTCTAAACTCCTCCCCCATACCCACACTGACAGCAAAGCTTTGAATTTCTATTTGTAAATAATCTTTGAACGTTTGCTCTTTTACACTCGAAAAAAAGGCGGTTTGGCCAAAAAGGAGAGAGAAAACATTTCCCCCATAGGCTTCATTAACTCATAGGGCACAGTGCCTTTATTTCACCAAATTGCTTTGTCCCTAAGCCAAACACACAAGCCATTTTGTTGAATAAAGTTTTCAGAGCATACAGAAAACTTTAGTCAATACGTTTTCTTATTTTCAATAAAACTGTGGCATGTCTAATCACAGATAGCCCCACAAAATCATCCTGTAAGAGCATGCTTATAAAACACAACCCATAAATATTTGTTCAGAGACACTAACGGTGAGAAAGAAGAGATCCTTTTAGACCTCTCAACACTGAATCGTACCTTGTTGTTTTAGGTTATTAACTAAAGCCAAGTGTGCATCGACTGCACTAAAAACATGTCTAAAGTGCACCAAAACCTTAGCGTGGGAGCATTACACAGTCCGTTCTTGTGCCTAAGTAGCCGATATTCACCTTTGGGGCCTCCTCGCTCTCGTCTTCATGGATGGAGCTCAGCGGTGACAGCGACGCACGTTTGCTCCCAGGGGGCGACGGCGAGTCATGAGGAACTTTGCGTCCGCTCAACTCAAGATGAGGGCTGAGCTGCGATTGGTTGATCGTGGTCAGCTGACCTTGCTGCACCATAACTGATTGGATGCTGGGCCTGAAGTCATCCATTTGCTGGTAGATTACACATGAGGAGGAGTTAGTATTACTCAATATTGGAGAAATGGGTTTTCAAGAAAGGTGCGACTAAGTGAGTTACAACCAACACATTTATTAGCGCATCTGGGCCCGTATTCACAAAGCATCTTATCTTACCGGTAGGAGTACTCCTAAGTCGCGCTAAAACATTTTATGTAGGAGTAAAATCCTAAAAGTCATTCACAAAGCCACTGAGAGCAACTTTTAGTTAAGAAAACTTGTGACTCCTAGAATAGGAGTAGCTCTGAGATAGGTGGGAGTAAATCTCCGTTGCTATGGATGACGTCATTTCTCATGCACAAGTCTTGGGACAATGAGCACGGTGATTGGTTGTTTGGTGACAGGGCAGTCCATTGAAAAAAATATCCCACATACAACCCATGGAGGAAAAAATGAGGAAATAGTCTAAGCGGCTGGTTTGTCCCATAAAATAATAACATGTTGAGCACTCCTGAAAATGCACTATGCGCAGTCCCCACATATCACGGTCAAGGCAAATAAACATACATAGAAAAGAGATAGTTGTAAAAACGCCAATAGCATAAAACGAGTCAATAATACAACGCGTCATTTTCCCCAATAATTAGCAACTTGTTACCCAATGAGAATATGTTGCGATCATTTAAATGCCGAGCCATTGAAGTTTGTTTGCTCTAAACTGTCATGGATGAAAGTTCAAAAAGGACGCGAAAGCCCAACTGGAGCCACGACCAGTTACTGCTGCTGGCCCAGTTGGTGCTGGAGTGAAAGCATGTAATCAAAGGGAAATTTGGCTCGGGGGTGAACAGCAAATCCTCGGATGACAGACGACTGCGAGAAGCGGTGGTATGGGCTGCAATCGCAGGGGAGGTCCGAGATTGCAACGGGCTATCGTTTAAACAGGAAAGCATACTAAGCTTGTTTTGTAATTTATAGCCTACAATTTAAATATGCATACAAAATATGACATAGGCTGGTATTATTATGATGATCTATTAAATGTAACCCTTGCTCAGTAGCCTAATAAAATAATTCATGCATAGCAGGATGAGGAACAGCACCAAAAGCCACTGTCCCCGAGCAAGTGGCATCCCGCAGGCACATAATGCCTGTCAAATAATTGGCATAAGCTGCTTTCCATTAAAATGCGAGTCGTGCGTGGATCCTGGCCATTTCACAACAATGTCCAAAAAATTGTATTCGGCATCAAATACTATCTGGGTATTGATGGAATGAACTTTTTTTCTATTTAAAATACCTCTTCATCTTGGGTTGGAGAAATAATTCAAATGTAGGTCCCGTCAATAGCACTGATGATACCGGGCATACCTGAGATGTGCATGAATTCAAGTTTGATTCTGTGTTGTTGGCGAATGTCCATTGGAAACCGGATAAACTGTCGGATGATATGGGGTTCACTGAGCGCAATGATTGTTTGTGAATTGAGCGACTGACAGATGACCGTGAAATCCCTAAATTGTCCGCGTTGCAAAGTTGCATTTTTCCGGTGGCCAAGTATCGAAGTGTTGTCAAAAATTTTATTTCGGGGCTTATTGGGTTGTGTCTCATGGTTGGAGACGATATTCTCTCCCTCACCAAGTCAACAACAAATAAAATCCCTTCACGGTCGATCCGATATCTTTTCAACAACTGCGCATCATTCAGAATTTCCAAGTCATTCCATCTTTCAACAGCAGCAGCCATTTTCCGATTTTTTGTGATTAGGTTTTAGCGAGTTAGGAGTCCTCTTGACTACTTTTAAGCTCTCCCAGACTTAGGAGCTCCTTTTAGGCCTAAAATCCTTTGTGAATAACACTTAGTAAAAATAATTAGGAGTCCTAAATTTACGACTGACACGCCCATTTTTTTTAGGAGTTTCTCCTAAATCTGGCAATTAGGACCTACTTTTTTGCTTAGTGCTTTGCTTTGTGAATACGGGCCCAGGTGATTTATTTGCTTTCACAAGCTGTGTAGCTACCACAGGTAACTACCAGAACTGGCCCAGGGGGTTAAAAGGTTGCTAACAATTCTGCCATGACCACTACCAGTATTAGCACATCACAGTCTGAAAAAGACTGACCTTGAAAATGAAAAAAAATACCCATGCTAAAGCATCTGGGTGATGCCTAGCAATCCCAGTCTTTCGGTACCGTTGCTAAATTCACACCCCTTTACCTGTATTTGTCATTCTGATGTGTGTTGTTTAGCACATTTTTGCACAGCTCTGGGTGTAGCTGCATAGTTTTTGAAGCAAAGAAACAACAAGCTGACCGGACTCACTTGAAAAGCAGGAGTAAGCTTGGGGAGGCAAAGATAAGAATGTTAAAATAGATTTGAAAGATGGACAGTAAACAGATTAAAGGCTAAAGTTAGAGACTGCCAGCTTTAGTTTTTTGGGTGTTTACATTCGCAGCATGCAAACTATGTAGAAAGGAGTCTCAGCCCTTTTCACTCAGAGCCACGGGCCAAATTTGCACATCCCAACTCTCTCTGAGAATCCAGGAGTCTCCTGAAACTTATTAGCTGCTGCATGATAGCGGGAGGTGTTCCCAGCTCTCCAACTAATCAGCAGAGTGCTTCACATTCAGGAGCGGAAAGCGCAGTTTCGGAATGTGTATTATCCTGTCAGCAGCTGAAATACTGACTGTTGATGATTTACAAAGCATGAGCCCCTTACCCGCATAATCCCCAAGGACATCCCCATCCCCATGCAGGCCGTGTCATCTGCAGGGCTGGACATTTATTTTATAGGTCTCCCAGAATTAATTTTTGCAAGTGTACAGTGTGTAGAAATGCTAACGGATGCATAGTAATAACAATAATGAACTTTATTTATATAGCACCTTTCATATAAAAAAATGCAGCTCAAAGTATTACCATAATTATTGCCTATTTTGTATTTGCACTAATTATTTTTCATGTTTCATTGTTTATTTCGGCAATTCCGGGTATTAGTTTAGAAATTCCATTCATCTGTCACTTGCAACCACAGACTGTATAAAAAGATGGATGAAGCAACCGTGACGTCACCCATTGGTTTCAGTATACCATTTAGGAAGCCTCGATTTTGGGAATTTGAACAGCGCCATTTTGTCATTTTGAAACCGGATGTGATTCCTATTGGACGAAAGCATGAATTGAAGATCCAGGGAGGATCTACGGGTGGATCTGACCGTATCTGACAAGGACCAGAGGATAGCCACGCCCCTAAAGCATATTCTGGCTTTATCCTTTATTCTACTTTGTTTGAGACCATAATTTACAAAAATGAACATCATGATACATTGAAGGAGACTTGAAACTTGCGATAGATACCATAAAATAATGTGGAAAATCATTATCGAAATAATAAATCAGGTGGGAAAGTAGGGTCATTTTCTCGTACACTTCTAGAGCATTGAACTTTCTGCAACCACCAACGTCGCCGTCTGCTGGCGATTAAATAGAATGCAATTTTTAGAGATTTCCACATCGGCCTCACTTTTCAAACCATAGACTGTATAAAAAGATGGACGCAGCACCCTGGTCTGAAAAATGAAGGCCATGCGGATGTACCGTAAAATGGCATTCTATTTAATGGACAGCAGATGGCGATGTCGGTGGTTGCAGAAAGCAGTTCATTGCTATAGAAGTCTATGAGAAAATGACCCTACTTTCCCACCTGATTTTTCATTTAAATAATGATTTTTCACATTATTTTATGGTAGCTATAGCAAGTTTCAAGTCTCCTTCGATATATCATGATGTTCATTTTTGTAAATTATGGTCCCATATAGACTAGAATAGAGGATAAAGCCAGAATATGCTTTAGGGGCGAGGCTATCCTCTGGTCCTCTTCCGATACGGTCAGATCCAGAGCCACGGTCCTCCCCGGATCTTCAATACACGCTCTCGTCCAATAGAAATCACATCCGGTTTCAAAATGACAACATGGCGCAATTCAAATTGTCAAAATCGAGGCTTCCTTTATGGTATGCTGAAACCAATGGGTGACGTCACGGTAGCTTCGTCCATCTTTTTATACTGTCTATGTTTCAGACGCGGGTGCTGTGTCCATTTTTTTTATACAGTCTATGCTTGCCACGTGTTTTTTGTTTTTACTCCGACACTTGCACCATCCTTTGTTCATTGTTAAATTGTTCCCTGATTTATAGCCATACTTCCCTGCATGTTCCTCTGCTCACCGCACTTGCGACCAATGTAATTTCCCTCTTAGTTTCCTTTTATATTCCCCTGTTTCAGCACAGTTCTTCGCCATTTAGTCAGCCAGTTTCATTTGTGTCTACCAACAAGCATTCCTTGATTCATTGTACTTCTGGTTACAGTTTGGTTTGTTTTCTGGCCTTTTGATTCAGTTCAGTCCCTAGAGAACAATTGTCTTCCCATAAATTACGTCTGCTTGTTTTTTTGGCTTTTAACTTCTCCTTGTGAGTTGGCTTTGGAAAACCCACTTCCTGGTTTTGATTCTTGGGCTGAACATTGCCTATGATTCCGGATTCATCCCTACTGTTGTATATTACTGCTGCCTATTACTGACCTGGATTGCTGGACCACGAGAACAAATAAAACCTGTGAACTGAGCTGTCATCGGGGCCAGGTCACGCAGTATCGGTGTTACAAAATTGGTGTATTTTGTATCAGAGCTCCAAAACTAAGTAAGATAGAGTTACAATTTAAATGACTTTGTGTAGGTCTTCCCTTCAAACAACAAAATAGCTCATTTTGGTCATTTGATTTATTTTGGGTGAAAACAGCAAAAAACTGGTCGGTAACCGCTACACAAAGCCATTTAAATTGTAACTCTATCTTAATTAGTTTTGGAGCAATGATACAAAATACATCAATTTTGTAACTCTGTTACTGCGTGACCTGGCCCATCTGTATCTGAGTTCTGCATCTGCCTCCTGTCAAATACATGTCCCTGTGGATTTCACATTTATAAAAACAAACATGAAATATTCAGACTTCCCACAGTGGGATGGCTGATATCTGGCCTAGAAACAAAGTGCCTATTTGATACTGTTGATCTTCTGCAAAGTTTATCAAACATCGGTTTTGATAAATCTGCTTGTAACTAGTTTAAAACTATCTTGAGGATCCGACTCATTATACCTCAGTTAAAGGTGTTCAGCCTTAATCTCTAATAATCAGCAGAGGAGTCCCGCAAGGTTCAGTTCTTGGCCCTAGGTTGTTCACTATCTCCATTAATAATACTGGATTATCTTAAGATGATTGGAAATTGGACATGTGTGCTGACATTCATATCATTTACTCGACTACTTCTTTGGCTCAGCAGGTGGCACCTAATCTTCAGGACGATTTTAATTCTATTCAAAGATCTCAAATTGAGTTGAGGAATGTCTTCAATGAGGACAAAACCAAATTCATAGTATTCTCCAAATCTTGAAAAATAGATCCTCATGACCTTCATATTTGTACTCAGCAGGGTTCCCGAACTGAATTGTTTCCCATTATAAACACTTCGGTATTGGGCTGGATAACAAGCTGACTTTTCATTTGCATATCTAAAATGTGACTCAACTAATGAGGGGCAGGCTTCCTAAACATAAATAAGGGCTGCTTCAAATTCGAAAGTAAGAGGAAGGTTGTGCATTCTACAATACACCCCATGCCTAACTATAGTGAAGTAATTCACAGAAACGCATCCACCTCTTTATAAAACCATTAAATTCTGTTTAGCACACTGCTATTACAAACCCCAATTCCAATGAAGTTGGGATGTTGTGTAAAACGTGAAGAAAAACAGAATACAATGATTTGCAAATCCTTTTCGACCTATATTCAATTGAGTACACTACAAAGACAAGATATTTAATGTTCAAACTGATAAACTTTATTGTTTTTTTTAGAAATATTCACTCATTTGGTATTAAAGTGCATTTTTTTGTGATGGGATTGCAATCGGATAGTGTTTGATCACATACATTTACACCTGGTATAAACAAGCGTCGCCTGCATCCACATTGTAATCCGATCACAATCCATCCAGCTGACATCGCATCCTTCTTCTTCTTCTACGAATATTCCCGGCGACAGACTACGCTTATGTGTTTCCGCCCACGGAGTTGTTGTATGCAGATTGGAGACGTATTTGCATTTACACTTGTGTTCAAAGTGGCCAGAATTCGTCCCTGACCACCTTCAGAAGTGGTTTGTTAGACAGGATCACAATCCGTGCCCAATGCATCCTGAGTACATTTAGACCTGTACTTTCATGTGGTCGAGCGCTATACGATTGCAATTCGATCACAAAAAATGCATTTTAATACCAGGTGTAAAAGGGGTATTTGATCAGTAGAATCAGGTGTGTAACTGTTTGTTACTAATAAAAGCCGGCACCCACACCAGCGCTCTCTGGATAAGATTGAGGAGCCCAAGGCAATGGAGCCTTTAGTCTCAGTCAGGCCCCTGCTTAAATAAATCTTAAATAAACAAATTAGAAAATAAAAAAGGAGGTCTTCATTTGCTTGAACTGTGGAGAAAATTCCACACGAGTGGGTAGAAGAGAATTATATCACAGGGTTCACGCACGTCTATGTTTCATCGACAAGCAATGTGCATTTGTGCAAGTTGCACATGGATAACCTTAACAGCGCGCGTGAGAAATTCTGTAACAGGGCCAACCGTTGACTATTTTGTCCAAAGAAGCGTGAGGAAACGACTTCTGAGACTAAAGAAGGGCGAGTTTCACTTTATGCAAATCTGAGAATTGTGTGGGAGGGCTGGTTAGCCGCGGTTAGTCAGAGTGCCCGTTCCTGCGACACGCAATACGCGCACGATTAGGGCAGTTCGCATAAAAACTAACCTTAGCTTTCGTTTCTCCGATCAAATACTGTCAGGTATTAGAGCAATGTGTTTTGTATTACCTGAATGTTCAGTTAACATATTATCAAAGCGAGGATTTTACCATAAAAATTCTTTTTTTTTCTCCCAGTAAGTACGCTATAATTTTTTTTGCTTACATTATAGATGTAAAACGGCTCCTCCAAAACAGATGTCAAAATTTCAATTCAATAAAAACGCCATTAGTAATTATGATGTGCTAGAAAGTTACAGACATTTGCATTTGTATTCAAATGCATAACAAATATAGACAACACAAATACACAATCACAAAACACCAGATACTTAATTCACATTACACCCAACAGTGCTACAAGGCTGCGACTACACTCAGTTGCTGTGAACATGGAGGACGTACTCACCGCTGACAGGAAACTGGGAGCTGGGTCTCCATTTTGACTAAAAGTGCTAGAGATGTTGAGCCCAGGCGAGTCCATTGTGAGGGAGTTGAAGGGGTGCAGTCCGTTGTGCCTGCTCTGGGCCCGCGGGGGGAGGTGAGAGTGGTACGCTCCGCCATCTGACGCAGGAGGGTAAGGTGAGTCAGGGAGGGTAGACGGGGCGATGAGGGGTATTCCTAAATCTTCATCTCCCAAACCGGACACTGGACAAACCTGTTTGTGGACACTTATTGAAGTCAGTACAGCTGGTGCCATCATAGGCGCCATATAGAATTCTCCATCAGTTACGCCTCATGTGATTTTGTTAGCAATGAGATGTTTTCACAACGAGAACATGCTCTCAGTTGACTTTCATGTACCACTACAATAATACATAGGTTTACCACTGGAGATACCGACCCCAGAATTGTTCCCCAGTGATTTATACAAGGTCAGACTCCTCTAGAGTAATGAGAGGTTAAGGGGCCTTGCTCATGGCTAAACAGCTGAGCTTATGTTATTGTCACTGTACTGGGTTTTGAACCATTAAACCTCAATGTCCTTAGCCATTAGGCAACAGGCAAACGATAAAGCAGAACAGGGAGAGAATGATTGGCACCTCAGTGTTAAAACCATGACAGATGTTTTGGCGTTTCCACATTTTTAAAAAAATGTAGCACTTTAGAAATGTGTGAATGTCATGGCAGAAATGAAATGCAGTTTTAGAAACTGACCTCTTGCACAAGTTCTAGCATTTGTGCGATGACTAGAACTACATCCCATCCTTTCCCGGGAGACTCAACATCCTGTATGTTTTCACTCCAATGAAGCACACCTCATTCAACAGCTAGAGCAGGGGCTCCTAAACTCAGTCCTGGGGACCCACTGTTAAATCTGACTTTCCTTCCAACCTCACTTACAATCCCAGAATTAAGGAGCTGTTAATTCTTTAATTGCTTTTCAGGCCAGAGACATGTTTCACCCCATTGAACCTCTTTGACAAAAATGGCTATGCATTCCATGATGTTTAAAAAGCCAATGTTTACATTTTGCTTATTTTGTGACATTGCTAGTGAGGAAGCCAAGCCAAGGTGGCAGTAATTTTTGAATGATCAAATTCAAGACTGTGGTGAATCAATAAGCTGCTAATTAGGCTTCTGAACACAGGTGTTCCAGTGCTTATCGAATGGTTTTCCTGAGACAAATCACAAAAATAACACCAAACAGGTTTGACTCATCATAATTTGCTTTACCTGTGGTCGTATTTGACTGGTAGTTGCCTAGAAGTAAAAAAACGTTCTGTGCCCATCTGAGCAGCGGCAGATTGTTAATGTTAGCAAGTCTGCCAGTCGAACGGGTTTTTGAGATCTAGACAGAGGTGCTCCTACAACGGAGGAATTTCCACCGAAAGTGGAAGGAGAGAAAACGTTGTCGTGCCGTAACAAAAGAACAAGAAGCAAAGAAAAGGGGAGGTTTGTGTGTTTTTCCTGGTTTGCCGGAGTTTGCCATAATTCCTAAAGCAGATCATCGCACTCAGTATCACCCATCATAAAATTTCAATGAATTTGGAAGATCTTCTGAAGCAGCACAATCACCTGACCAGGATACAGGTACAGTGCTTCACAAATTTATTAGACCACCTGTCATAAAAACAAGAAAACACAAATATTTTAGAAATTTGTCAAAAACTTGTTTAAAACTAAAAATTATATTGTTATTTCTTTGGCAAATAACAATCTGAAACAACTAAATAGTCCTTATTCACACATAAAAACCAAAAAAAACTTAATAATTTGTATCTCCTCCTTTGGCCTTGATAACAGCTTGCATATGTTCAGGAATGCAAGTAAATAACTGTTGTTTGGCATCTTGGGAAAAAATAATTATGCGCTTGACTATTTTTTCAGCTTTTTTTGGAAAACAGTAAATTCCAAAATTCATAGATAACAATAATAATTATATTTTAGCATTTCAATAAAAGAGCTTGGGCATACTGGTGGATTATAACCATTACAGAAACAATGATTTTGGTAATTACCAATCCTGCTAATTTAGGGCAGCTGAGGCGTAAACCTTACATTGGGTGGTGGTCTAATAAATTTGTTGAGCACTGTGCATGAGTATATTTTCTTCCCCGGACTGCCCATGACATCATCCAAAAATTGAACGCATGACACTCAAATTACCCAACAACTTGGGCAGCAATTCGCCACTCACGTGCTCCCACGATGTTTCCTGCTACGTCATGAACTTCAGGCAGGTTTCTCGCTGGTGACTAATCACAATTCTGCGCTTTCGATACGGTGTAATCATTCCCAAAAATTTATGAAAAGCAACTACTTCGTGAAAGCACCAGTCAAATGCGGCGTTTGGAATCTTGAGGACCGAATAAATGGTTAGTTTAAGTGACCCCATGTCCACAGTTTCAACAATTAAAAGTCAATTGATTCTACGATTTAAAGAGTCACAATTTCCCCTCTTTTTATGCAATAAAAGTACAACTGTAATTTGTATTACTTTCAACTGTAATATGCAGCTCTCCAGCTCAGCAATCACCCGATTAGCCATTTCTGACATTATGCGGCTTAAAAGTGGAATTAAACAATATGAGTATGGGCAGCACAGTAAAGAAAAAATGAGCAAATCATTAAAATTCTGGGATTGCAATTGTGGCTGGAACAAAACCCCGCAGACAGAGTGGGCCGAGTTTGGGAACCTCTGAGCGAGAGCAGGACTGCCCAACCCTGTTCCTGGAGATCTACCATCCTGTAAGTTTACACTCCAACCCTAACAAAGCTCACCTCATTCAACAGGTAGAGCAGGGCTGCCCAACCCTGTTCCTGGAGATCTACCATCCTGTAGGTTTACACTCCAACCCTAACAAAGCTCACCTCATTCAACAGCTAGAGCAGGGCTGCCCAACCCTGTTCCTGGAGATCTACCATCCTGTAGGTTTACACTCCAACCCTAACAAAGCTCACCTCATTCAACAGGTAGAGCAGGGCTGCCCAACCCTGTTCCCGGAGATCTACCATCCAGTAGGTTTTCACTCCAACCTTAACAAAGCTCACCTCATTCAACAGCTTGTGATTCCAATGAGCTTATACACTTAACAAAAATATAAACGCCCCATGCAAATTATTTATGTAACATGAAATGTGTTACGCTAAATGAGCTGATAATGTCTTAATTGTGCAAAATGGTTATTTGTCTTGATTTGTATACAACATTTGTGTTCATCTCTGCCAGTGAGCACTTGCTCAGGGATGCATTGATTCCACCCACAACACAGGTGTGGCATGTGCAGACGCTGCTCAAACAGCATGAACAGAACTCAGACACTCCCTAAAACTGGGGACAATAAAAGGCCACCCCAAAATGTCAAATTTCATCAAAAGTCACCATGCCACAAATGTCGCAAATCATGTGGGAACGCACCATAGGAATGCTGGATGCAGGAATGTCCACCAGAACGGTTGCTGCACAGCTGAATGTTCGCTATCGGACAATTGGGCGTTTAAGAGTTCGTTTTAGACAGACTGGCAGTACAGCAAATCGACCTCACCCTCGTCGTCCACGTGTGACCACACGAGCACAAGATCGTCACATCCAGCTTCTCCACTTGCGTGATCGCCTCAGACCAGCAACATGCACAGCAGATGAAACAGTTGGTCTGCACAACAGACGTATCACACCTCAAACTGTCCGGAACCGCTTGAGAGAAGCGAACCTACACGCCCGTCGTCTTCATCGTGATCTTAACCGTCTCTACGAGTATCCCTGATTGCCATATGCCATTATCTTGCTTTAATGAACAGTAACCTGTTGCATATTGAACAATAAAATGAATTGTGTATGACTTAATATATTGTAAAACCCTTAATGCTAATTAAAGTTTAAAAGTGTCAAATCGGGCGTTTATATTTTTGTTAAGTGTATTAAGAAAAACCTGCTACTTAGACAGAATTTGGGTTGGAGAGAAAAGCTACTGGAGGATGGTAGATCTCCAGGAACACTACTAGTAAAAATTTGCACAGACTGAGAGTACAGAAATGTACAGCATAAATTCCCCCTCTCAGTCTTTTTTCCCCTTCTCTCACTTTCAATCTCTTCCTCCGTCTCTTCATCTCTGAGTTTCTGCTTCTCGAGAGCAGAGTGCGCAAATAATAAAAGGAAGTGACCTTCACACCCAGCGTGTGGGTGAAATTAGGTGCTGAGGCCCTTATAAATTTAAACCACAAAATCAAGCACTTTGCTCTGCGACGGAAACCTAAAGAGACACACCTTTATGAGTGATTTTTGAGAGCTACACAGCTAGTAAGCCGCATATCAAAGTTTTCAACAAAGACACCAAGAGAAGTACTTCTTTCTGCACCACATACAAATCTGCCTTTTTTATTGCTGTATTAACAACAACAACAAAAACAATAATAATAATAATGATAATAATAATAAACTTTTTGAATTGTACCTTTCATACAAAAAATAAAGCTCAAAATGCTCTAAAATTTAGTAATAAAATCAAAACAATTAGGAAGTAAAAACATGAGACAGTTTACGAAAAAAATCATACAGAAAACCATGTGAATAAAATAATGCACAATTAAAATTGTCAAGACAGTAAAAAAATGGAAGGATAAAAACAATAAAATAATAAAAAAATCAAACAATGAAATAATAAAGCAGAGAGAAAATAATAAAAAATCTGTAAAACAGCACAACTAAATATAAGCTCTTTAATAATTATTCTATAAAAATTTACAAATTGTTTGTCATTTTTTGAGTATTGTGCCAAGGAATAATATTGCCATAAGTGTCTTTCCCTATTTACCAAAATAATCAGCTGGATTATCAATGCCATTCACAATAAACCTGTTCTCAACTTATGAGTGAATGGAGAAATATCTTTAAATGGATACAATTCTGAAAACCTTAGAAAAGGTCATTGCCCCATTGACAAATTCCCTTACTGAAGGGCAGGGTCGTGGGGTCATTGGAGGCTAACCCAGCATGCAATGGGTGAGAGACAGGAACACACTGTGGACAATCAGCTGATCCATTGCAGGAATCACACACCATTCATTCACACAATCATCTCCAATTCGCCTAACCTGCACGTCTTTGGACTGCGGAAGAAGAAACTGGCTACCTGGAGGAAATCGAGGTGAACATGGAGAGAACATGGAAACTCTACACAGAAAGGCCCTGGCTGAGCTCTGAACCCAGGAACTTCTATCTTTGCAGAAAGTGACCCACCCACTGGAGGGCAGTAGAGAGCAGTACTTCACCCACCTGGCTAACTGGACTGAAGTCCTGGATTAGCTCTGATGCACTCATGTACATGCTCTCCTGGACAAGCTGAAAAACACATCAACAAACATTCAGAGATAGACAGGTAGATAAATAACTAGATGGATATATATATATATAGAGAGAGAGAGAGAGAGATACAAAGGCACTAAAAAAGTGAGGGGGCCAGGCAGCTTTACTTCCTCCCCACATACTTAGAAATACTACTTCAGCATGCTGTGTGTGTGTACATACGGCCGGGAAGCTAAAAATTAGTGTGGCTTACATGGGATTGATTGGTCTCGACCCACAGAATCTAACAAAAAAGAATTTTGTTTCTACAACCAATGGTTTATAAGTTATTGCCCAAGACATATTGTACCTCTCTTAAGCACTGCCATATGGCCAATCAAAGTAATTTTAATAAAATGGCTCTTTTCCACATCTTTAACAAGAATATAAAGTTTGATGATGACAGGTGACAGCTAAAATGAGTAAAAGGGCAGCTGAAATTTGGTTGGCTGATGTTGGTCATGTGGTTTCATTCATCAATTTGTTCTTATAGATTTTCATGGCAACCCTGACTAACATGAAATATGCAAATTTTCAAGTTGATCAGACGAATGGTTTTGGAGTTATGACCATTTCTTTGCTATAGCGCCACCTATGGAGGCATTAATACCAATCAAACAATTTATAATCTGTCCATCCATATATACCTCCCCTCCAAATTTCACCTTGATCCGTTCAGTGGTTGGGCAGAAGAAGAGAAAAGTTACCACAGACGCCGACGCAGACACCGACGCTGATGCTGACAATTTGATAGGCTGATGTTGACCATGTTGTTTCACTTATCAATTTGTTCTTATAGATTTACATATCAACCCTGACTAACATGAAGTATGCAAAATTTCAAGTTGATTGGACAAATGGTTTAGGAGTTGTGACCATTTGTTTACTACAGCACCACCTATTGTCAGATTTACACCAAATTTGGTGTGTTAGAGTGACCTAGCCTGTGGATGACAGATCTCAAGTTTGGTGAGGATTGGTCTTTAAATTCAGGATTTACAGCTGATTATATCCATAGAGGCCATGCCCTCAAAATTCATTGGCTTACTGTGGTTACATCATTTCACTTAGCAAAAATCTGTCCCCTGGGATTTTATACCTTGGTCTGAAGATGCTGTCTACCGAATTTTGTGCAAATTAATTGCACCGTCTAGGAGAAGATCAAAATTAAATTTTTTACAAACAATTCAAAATGGCGGAAAATTTGCCTGTACGCATATGGGCAAGGCTTATATAGTTTGATTTGTCTTGATCCACAGAATCTAACAAACAAGAAATATTGTTTCTACGACTTAGGTTCAGTAGATATAGCCTGAAACGCGTTATACATCTCTATAGGGCCACCTATGGACGCATTTACACCAATCGAACAATTTATAATCTGTACATCCATATGAACCTCACCACCAAATTTCACATGGATCCCTTCAGTGGTTTGGCAGAAGAAGATCAAAGTTAATGCAGACGTTGACGCGCAATCGCGTGAGCTCTCTTTGATCCGTTGGACCAACTGAGCTAAAAAAAAATCAGGACGGAAGCAAAGACTTCTTCACAGCACTGTCTCGTAATATTGCAAATGTACCGCCTCTCCTGAACATGACATTTGGTGGTTACACTGCCAGCATGCACCGGCAAAACCACTTTGTTGGCTGCTAATCAAACATGAAATCTGTCAATCCATTATCAAAGAACAGACAGCTAGCTTTCGTGTTTTTATTGTATTTTGCACAGCTCGAATACAGATTTTAATGCAGATTGACATCCCCTTATTTTGTAAGTTCTCAAATAGCGGCTAAATGGGTTGCCGTAATTGCAAGAAAAAAAAAATGATGGCACATTATTTTTGGGGGCATGTGAAACTATGCCTACTGGGTTTCTAGGTCAGGTGGCAGGCAGTATCTCCGACCACATCTGCATGTGCCGCATTACCAACATCCTGCCAACATCCTGTTTCGGCCCCCATACTGTCAGTCAAACTGGAAACCCTGCCCAAATGTCTCTAATCTGCTCAGTTTGGCTTCCCTTCACAATAATCCTTGCGACCTGTATTTCATTAGGGAAAACCAGAGAGCTACACCTTCTGCCGTCATATTCGAATCAGCATGATGAGTTTTGAATTCTGATGCAACTCCGCTTCTCACAGTTTCAGCAATTAGAGACGTCTTCTGAACTGAAGAATATAATGCAAGAGCTAAAAATGTATCATTTCCGTTCAATTAAAAAATATCAGCGAGGGTGTCGACAGTCCGGCCCATAAGTATTTCGCCAATGAGAAAATGTTCACCATTTTGGCTCAAAACACAATGGATTTGAAATTAACTGATCAACAATTGAGGTCCACTCTTGATTACTGAAATCTACACAAATACACCTAGAGCCACTAAAGAGTATTCTTCATCAGCCAAACTGTTGTTGAGGGGCTCTTCTTCACCAGGCAATAATTCTTCAGTTGTTCAAGACAGTCATTATCTGTGGTCCTCAAGGCCTTGTGCTATTCCGGAACTCACCAAGGCGCTCTTTCATTTAAATATCCTGCCTCACCTAATGTTTCCGGTATTTCTCTGGTGGTTTTGGTTTATCAGCCTAATGGCTTGCTTCATTGGCAGAGACGACTCTTTGAACTTCACACTGAGTGATAACAACAGATTTCAAATTCAAAAGCTGTATTTGAGATCAACTTGGCTTTGGAATATTTTTTCCATTAAAGAAACAATGAGGGAATTGCACAAACTTCACTGTTGAATAGCCAGGCAGGCAATTTTCCAATTACTTTTGGTCCCTTTAAAGGAGAATGGGGGGGGTCACCACATAAATAAACAATGCAATTTCTACACTGATCACCCAGTTCAGAGGGAAATACCCTCAAATAAACCTCAAAGGCTACACTTTGAGCTTATATTCATTACTCAGTTTCACCTCCCATACGGTGCTGCAGATCGCTAAAATAAAAATAAATTTGTCCAAATATTCATAGACGTGACAACATATTTCATATGACTGACGCTAAATGACGTTTTATCAAAACTGAATTATTTTTTGGAGATAATTAGTGACTTCAAATGAAAGTCATTTCTGATTTTGGTCATCACCTTCCATGCTGATTATCCTCTATAAACATAAGTAAGACAATTCTTAGCCAGACCCAAGGGATTACGAATGTAAACTAGCAGTTCTGCTAACTTCGGCACATTTACATTTTTTATATTATTATACTGATGTTTATTAATGTGCACTGTCCCTTTAAAATAAATAAATAAATAAATAAAATAAACTTTATTTTCTAAATGAAGTGAATGATTCTGATAGTATAAGCACACTATGTGCTTCCATATGACCAAGAGTTTCAGAATTCTGACTGTATCATTTACTGGGAAAAGAAACTTTCCAAAGAAACACATTTTTTGAAGGATTAATCATATTACAAAAATTAGAGTCCCACCCCCCACCCCCCAAAAAATTTTTATATGTAAATCAGTGCCATATCACTCCCAATTTATCACTCAAACCACAATCCATTCTCAGTATCGCTTTTCTTGAGATCTCAATCATCTCTCTGAATGACACACTGGTACCTTGCGAGCTGTTCAAGGTAAAACAATGAAAAATTCATTCAGGGTCTGACTAACTCACACAAATTTATGTACGCACATACATACACACACACATGCACACACACGCACAGAATTATTACAAAAATATCCCACCCCCACATGGTTAAAAAGAAAAAAAAAAAACTGTGTCACAGAATTTCACGCAGTTAAAGGCACACTTCACGAAGTATCGAAACTTCAGGTGCAAAAGCACTCATTTAACCAATGGATTCACGCTGACCTTAAGAGGAAGGGGGACTGAAAATGACTCTTATATTATCATCATTGTGTTCTTGCTTCAGCAGAAGCAGCTCACTCTGTTCTCTTACTTCTTCTTCTAACAGAGATGCCAAGTCTCACGCATTCGGCGTAGGTCTCACGCATTTATTGGGCTTATTCACCGCAGTCCGCAATCATTCAATGAACGCTTAATGAGATTCTCACACGGAATTAAAATCCTTGTGCACTGAAGTTTCCGTTTCACTGGCGTAAAGGTGCACCTCACCACAAGTAACATGGAAAGCGATTATGACTCCGGACTTCTCGTGCTTCTCTTTACTCAGGGATTGGAAATAATGCATGTGTTTCATGATCGTTTAAATTGTTTTAATGAAATAAGACCATTTGAAATGTTTTTATGCCATTCCATTGCTTTCAATCCCTCAGTAAAGACAAGCGTGCAAATTCCCGAGTCATAATCGATTTCCGTGTCACTAGTGGGGAAATCCACCGTAATGCATGTGAAACTGATTAACTTGATGCACAATGACTTAAATTCCGCGAGTGAATTTCTTCAGTGCGCGTTGATTGAATAATTGCTGACTACAGCACAGGAATGTGAATGCTACTAAGAGGCGAGAGACTCAAGCCGAATGCGTGAGACTTGGCATCTCTATTCTTATTCTTTTTTCTTCTTCCGCCTAAATTTGACCGACTAACTCCTCCTACACCGTTTAAGCTATTGATTCTGTTCAAACTCTAAAAAATTCAGCTTGTTCTGAATTACGTTCCATCTGTAAAGATTTTTGATTTTCTTTTTAGTTTTTGAGATATTTAATTTTAAATGTCATTTTTTGGGGTCCTATTAAATCAAGCAATTTTTGTGCTGATTAAGTAGATTCAGCTATTTTCTGCTATTTTTTTTAAACTCTGTCATACTTTTACCTAGAAATGTCATTCAAACTGCAAAATGTTAAGTTAAGCTTGCATAATTACTTCACTGTTCAAATTTTTCATAACTTCTATCATTTTTTTAATTATAATTTTTAAAAATAATTTTTGTTACAATAAATTCTGGGAACTTCAGTGGCAAACAGCTGTAAAATCATCAAGAAGTCTTCTCTTAAACTTGCTCTAACTCCCACAGTTTTCACTCCGCATAATTATTTTTATATCCAAGTTGTAGCAAAAGTTGTGCTGGTCACGAAAATGTAACTATGTAAGCAATCAGAGAGATAGTTTTGCCAGTATGAGCTGAAAAGCAACGGGAGCAAGAAACGGAACTCCATTGACTCCTATATTAAATGAGACGCGAAAATTCCGGTTGGGAAGCTAAAAAAACAGTTTTATAACTTGCTCGTGTTCCCACATTTTTGACACTACACACATAATTTTGACATATTTTGCTCATCAGACTCTCCTCTTCAGTATGGTACCTCCATTTCATAGATTGGACTTACTATCTTTGAGGTAGAGGCAGGAGTATGTAAAAGACGCCTTAGCTAAAATCTCCGTTGGACCAAATGCTTCAACCATTGACTCAAATGGCTCAGCTAAATTGTGGCATAGCGGTATTGTGGTTCTATTCTGCTCTCTGCTGGACTTTTTCCTGGCCTCAGCATTATCATTGTTCGGATATAAGATTGATATGACTGTTAGACAAATCTCATTCTTCTGCATCAAACTCAGTGAAAGAATTTTCGGTTTCGTTGTTTGTACAGCCGCTCAAACCAGCTCCAAGAGAGCACATTTAGGGCGGCAAAGCCCGGTCTTTTCGCAGGGCGGGTCCATGAGAACACAGGGTTTCCCGCAGAGAATTGGCTAGTCAAGGTGGTGACCGGGGGGGCAACAGTCAGCGTTTATTTACTCTTTATAAATAAACAAAGCAGTTAAAGTGCAATAACAAAGTGACAAAGTCAACAGTCTTGTAACTTTATTGATTGACACTCAGATATAATAAAATGCATGTATTATGCTTTCATGGAAGTGAGATCAAAAATTGCAGTTTGAATGGGTTTCTGTCTGGGTTTCAATGGTGCATTTTTTTGTGCTTAACAGTCTGAGTGTAACACTTGCTTGTACACAGAGTGTTTTAGTCTTACTGTAAGAGCTGAGCTGGAAATAACAAGATCAAATAAAAACACACAATCTCACCAAAATTCATGCTACATGCATGAACACAGCCAAAATTATCAAAAAAAAAAAAAGAAGAATGAAAAGCATGTAAAATCGCTGGCAAACCGTCCCCAAAGGGTTAAAGGAAAATTAATGTAAGAACGGAAAATGTATTTGTTATCTGTTTTGACTTCAATTCCCCAAATGCTTTGCGGTTGTGGTTATGTTTGGGGAGAGGAGAACGGTATTATGTACGGAAGCGCATTGCATTTGCAGGATAAAACAATATACACCTTCTCTCGAAATTACGAGATCTAATTACGCGCAGATGGTGAAGTAGACCGGCTTCTTTGAATAAAGTACCCTGATATTTTTGACTGCTTTTCCCCATCCATTACTATACACTACTAGAGAAAACCACGTGCAATTGCCAAACATAGCAGAAAGCCACGTGCAAACTCATCGCGATGCGGCCTTATTTTACTGTGTATGCATGCGTGGATGCAGCAGAATTTTTTTTTTTTTTTTTTTCGGGGGGACGTAGTCAAGGCGGGGGGCATTTGTTGTCAAGGCGGCCGCCCTAACTATAAAGCGCAGTGGGAAACCCTGGAACACGTTACAGTTAAAAATTGCAAAGCAGAAAAGAATTGCTCCAGCTCCTATTCCAGTATGTACAAGCAACTGTTCGCACTAGCTAGATATATTTACGATCATATCTGAAGCAGGAGAAATATTGGTATCAAAATGACCGTAACTGCCATCCTTGAAAAGCCAGCAGACGTAACTTTTCCATACTCATTGAGTAGTTTAATATTTAACATTAGCCAGCTATTGATTATGTCATCTGCAGTAATGGCAATTTCAACACTCAAGTTCGACCCGTTTCGAGCACGTTCTGTGCACATTGTGTTCGCGAGTTAACTAGCCAATAACAGCACAGAAATAAAAAGGGAGCCATGAATAATATCACAACATCTGTTAATGATATCTTGTAGCTTGCTATAATTTGCTATTTAGCTAGCGAACACACAGTGCACAGAAATGAACAGAAAGCCGCAAATAGTATCATTTCACAACTTGGCCAGGTCAGCGTTATAAACAGTTCGGGACCCGGGGAGACACTGACAATGAGCTATAAGCAACAACAGCTGCGGCAGTCTGCCAGTGTGGCCTGACATGTTTGCTCCGCCATAAAGTTAATTTCTCAGCATGCACTGCGCTGACCTAGATATGCACAGAGCCATAGAGAGATGCGTCAACCTCATTGACTCCAAATGACCATTTTTTTTCACAGCTGGGTTGAAGTGGAGTAGACTCGGTCATGATACAGCTGAAAAATCAGAATTCCTTCACCAATTACTTTCAGCTTTAAAGTCTTGTGTTGACATTTCAGCAGTTTTTCAACATTTCTTCAGCAATTTCCTTTGCCTCTCAGTTTCCAAGCACCTTCATTTTATAAGCCAACCTCTTCAACTTCTCTCCCTGAAGCAAGCACAGAAATTTTATTCAGAATAAAAGTATTTCTTTTCCGTAAAAAATATATATTTAGTCTGAATTAAATAATTAAAATTTTTTGACGGGTTCGACAATGACTTCCTGTTTACATCGTACAAGCCAATAGCGGCCGGGGCATTGCAGGTTGCCAAACACGGTCTCTGTGCTCGACACAGCTAGGCTGGCACTGGGTAAAATGGCGGAGGCTGCAAGTCCTGCTGCAGCTGCTTCAGAGCCCCGGCGAATGGTGCATTATCCGTCCCAACGGCAGAGTGACCGGAGAAGGGCAAAGACGAGAGTCAATATCGGCGAAGCATACGCTTGCGCAGGCTGGTCGCTTGGCACACTCGGCAAGGAACCTGGCAACCCGACTGCTGGAATTATTTTCTGTTGTTGCGACTACGATCTTGAGACACTAGATGTCGGTATTCTGCTCATATTCCATAATCAACCTTTAAACGGTGTCAGATTTTTTCCTTCTTGGGGATAAGGACATAGGCACAGAAAACACTACGTGGAATCAGGGAAAAAAAAAAAAAAAATCTTAGCACATCTTCAGACGGTAGTAAAAAAAAAAAAAAAAAAAATAATAATAAAAAAATAAATAAATAAATAAATAAATAAATAGGCTGCCTTCGCAAAATTTCTTATAGTTCAGGATTTTACTGCCCTGTATTGTCTCTGATACCACAGTGTCAGATTCATGCGACGTTTTGAGAATAAGGAGATAGAGCCATAGAAAATACACAGATGGTGCAGTAAGCATATAGTCTCATGTCATGTTCACATGGTAGTAATAAGAAAAACAGTTAAATTTCTCATAAGTGAGGATTTGGTAGGACCTACTCTGTTGTATTGTCTCTGATGCCGCAAAGTCAGTATTATGAGATTTTTCGAAGATCAGGAGATAGAGCCATAATGAGAGGAAAGCCAAAATCACGCAGGTGCCATTTGAGGTGGACCGAAAAAATTGAATAAGAAGCTGGGGCCTCATTTATAAACGGTACATAGGCACAAAAAAGATACGTACGTTACTTTCTTTGCAGATTTCTGATTTATAAAAACAAACTTGACATTAAAAATGGGGAAGTATTAAGATCATGCGCAATGTCAATAAATTCCAAGTCCATCCTGATTAAATAAATGAAAATTCCATGCAGTTTATTTTACCCATAGGTTTATAAATTAGGTTATTTTCCACGAAATGTCATTTTTATTTTTTTGTGCGTAGCTACGTATTATTTATGTATGAAATCCACGCAAATTTTTCTAAATAAGGCCCCAGGTGATTAAGGAGCTATGTTCAGCCTTGTACGATTCATTGAGTTGGTGCTCGTAATACTAATTACAAATAATGCTTTCAGAAATTCAAAGTTGCAGTCATGGCAGCACGAACTCATTTCGAATATGGTACGTCTTCAGACAGACAAAAAAAAATCGTTCTTCGCAGTGTAGTGCATACGTTTTGTTTAAATGGTCGTCGCGTTCGGAGTGGAATGGTCTAGTACTGTTCAAACTGCATTTCAAGTGCCAGTCTCCACCGTCAGCCGTCGTACATCCTGCATAAAATTCCAACTAGCAGGGTACTGTTCGTGTGACAGCGACAACAAAAATGCTTTTGCACAAATTAACGGAAAGGCTCAGATATACAAATGAATTCTACCACTAAAATGTGCACTGCAAGGACTCAGAACCAACCGCTTTTCTGTCGGGACCTCGGAAACCGGTTTCGGCAAAAAGAAGCATCAAGTTGCTTCATAGGAAACCCAGTTGCCGAAGGTTCACGAGCGACTTTCACGGAAAACTTCGTCGCGCTCTTCACTCGCAGAGTGCAGCTGCAGCCAATTCTCATCATACATACTTCGGATAGATGCAATGTGCAACTCCCAAACCAACAACTGAACAGTAGCCTATTGATTTATTCGCACCGATGTGAATCAAATAGTGAGCAGTCGTGAGGTAGAGGAAATGCGTCCTCTTTCTTTCCTCTAAAGCGCACTTAGCAGCTATATGTTGTTGCTAGTTATGCTAGGATCATTCAAACATACATAGGGTGGTCTTAAATAATCCCAGTTTACAGTGAAGCTATTTTTCGTAAACACATATGAGTTGGCGAAAGGAGTAACGAAAGTTATTCACCTTATTGTTGCAACACAGAGGGTCAAAGCGGCGCGAGGGGTCCGGGCAGGAAGGGTCTGTTGCAGATGGAGGCTGCACCGGAGGTGAGTAAAATCTCATGTCCATTTCATCAGATATATCAAACCACCTGTTACCCAAAGTATATCTGTTTTTGCTATTGCACAACGACTGCGCAGCGAAAACAGAGGAGCCGCCGCGTTACCAAAAAATAGGTATTTGCAGTGTCGATTTACTGGAACACTTTGATGCTCGCATATCCGTTTGCGGTTTTGCAGAAAAAAAGAAGAAAAAAGAAACTGGTGCCACTGTAGCGTTGAAATGATGGATGAACGATGACAAATATCCGTGTTGTCCGTCTGAGTCACACACTGTGGGATCTCAACTAGTTTTCCAGTCGGACAAGCAGTTGCATTTGGTGTGAACCAACATAAAGTTTTATGACCGCAGTAACCGCGCGCACTTCGCTAGACACAGTCCGATTCACCCTCAGTCCCTCAGTTCACACAGTAGGCTCGCGCAGAGTAACTGGAGGCAAGGCGCTTGTGCTACTGACTGGTCAACGGGGGGCGCTACGGTGCTCTAACCTTAGCGGAACTTCTTAATGCTGACGCATCAATAATAACCGCTGATGAAAACAAAGAAGTTATAGAGCGCTCACTACGAATTCTGTGCGGGGGGGCGGGGGAGGGCCAGTGCGCAGACGGCTGGTGGGCTATTTTATGAAGTCGAAAGTGTTAGTCTTGAAACTGATATTTTACCTCAGATAAAATCTCTGCCAGAGTACTTTTCACTGAAGAGTACAAATCAGAGAACAAAGAAAATACTTCCACTAAAAATAATGAGATTTCAAAACAATACAACAATAAAGTAATAATAATAATAATAATAATAATAATAATAACCATCATCATCATAATATGGTCATAGATGATTTTGAATGAAGGACTACTATGACAATTACTTAAAACTGCAGCAATATAAAACAAATCAGAAGGAATTAACTTCATTGTCATGATTGTCAAAACACTTAATGGGGTGTTCATTTGGTCTATGAGATGACAGTAACTTTCTTAAATTTATTGTGGCCACATAAATAGGACATTCTCTGAGGATTACTCCCTGGTGAATAGGGCAGTGTTTGACTGACATTTATTCTCAGCTGGCCTTGACCTTTCGGCTATAGTGTGCATTGTGTTCGCCACAACACGTCAGAATGACTGAGCACCGAGGATATGCACACGAAATCTCATCGCACCAGCGTGGGACCAAATGCACAAATCGTGCTCTTAGGGAAGGCAGAGACCTCCTCAACTGTGCTTTTTAGCGACTCAAACCGAAAACGAACACCAACGATCCTTGCTCTACGCTTGCAAACTGCCTCATCTGATTGTGGTAAAATGTAACTCAAGGAGAAGTGAATTCCTCAATTCAAAATTCTATTTTTACTGAAGTAAAAAAGTCTGAGATACAATATCACAGCTCTTTTGCTTCTGATATTTAAAAACTTTTAAAAGGAAGTACTAATGCATGTCACCTAAAGAACAAATTTAGAAGACTTCTAGTTTCACTCAAACAATATTTCCCAAAGATTATCTCTGCTGCTATACATTTTTCATCCACCTTTGGATCTCACCATACAACAGACACTGTTCTCAACATAAAACACACTTGAAAACCCTACAGTAGATACACATCTCACTTATTAATACATATCCATAAATGCATAGTGATATTTTTTCTGTTATATTGCTAAAAGTTAAAATTAATCAACATAATCGAATGTCAATAAAAAGGAACACTTCTCCGTGATGCAGTTGGACCGAGCTGGTAATAGCGAAATGCAATATTGTGTACAGATTTGTGATGGTTGATTCTGAAGATTTCTCCCCAGAACATCAATACACAGTCATCTCAGAGCCTGCAGCTATACGGAGATGAAACCGCCGGTGGAAAATTAAACGTTTGAAACAAAGCCAATGGCATCAAGTCAAATTTAAATTGCATTAAAGCAAATTTATGGGGGGAAAAAAAACAACTTGCTTTAAGGCGAGCGATAAATGGAAGAGCACCGCACATAACAAAGAAGAAAAGGTATATAACAATGTGGACACTAGTTTCACGCATCAAAAAATAATGTAGAAGGAAAGGACATCCATTACATGCAACATGGAGGGAATTCAGCACATATCAGCTCAGTGTGTGTCTGAGAAAATGACCAGGCAGCAAATCTCTTTCATGGAGAAGAGTGTTATTTTCAATGTTTCATCACTTATGCAGTGTTCCATCTTCCATAAATGCTGGAATTCAAATCAGAAATTTAGGTCAGGCGCCCTTCCAATACACACAAACATGGCAGAATAAACTACAGACTCACTTCAGGTCCCAACGATGAGCGAACCACAGATTTTCGTGACATGGTGCCGTTCCTGCTTTGTATTAGTAGGCCGAATAGAAACTAGAAAGTTCAAACTTACCTACCAATTAAAGTGATGTCATCATGTGTCATGTTTGTGACAGGTATTTCTTGGCCAGTTGAGGCTTTCTTAAAACGTTGTGAATCTCCAGTGACTAACCTGCTTAAATAAATGTTGAATTTAAGAAAATTGATGGCCAAATAAAACACCTGAGTTTACGCTGTGAAACAGGATTACTGAGTTAGCTGAATGAGTCCATATAAAACTATGGAGCCTATCAACATGGGAAGCTGGAGGTAAAAACAGTTGTTTCATGTTTTAATCGGTCAATTCATCCAGCGAACTTAAGACAACAAATCCTGTTTGGTCCATTACCCATTCAGTTATTGAACGATTTTGCCATGGCGAGGATCTGAATACCTACCACTGGGGTATTCTGGGTGGGCGATTAAACTACCGCATTGATGAATCTAGGAAGTTTTTTTCCCCCCTTTTCTTTTAGAATCTAGGGTTTCTTTTTGGGCCCTCTAAAAGAGAAGGGTTAGAGGTCAAAGGTCGGGGGTCATGTCAGTTGTGAATGGACTTTGTCAGCCTACGTAAGAGCATGAATGCTTTTACTGAGACAGCTTCATTATTTAACAGCGTCTCTACGGTTACTTCAGTTCCACAAAATGGCTGCAGTCAGATATTAAAAAAGTGATGAGTCGTTACTCTACAGAGATTTCACGGATTAACAACATTTTATACATCAGAAAAGAAAAAGAAAAAAAAACCCACAATTATCCCTACATATCCATTAAATATAAATATAAATTCAACTTTTCAGAATAGACTGTTGGGGAATGTATTTTAAAAACACAAGTATTTTATGGGCTTTTCATGAAAAGATGCAGGAATTTCAAAAAAAAAAAAAAAAAAAACCAAGATAAACTGTGTTTTCAATAAAATTAGGCCAAGCTACAATGCATTCCAGCAATATGTGCCTTTGGGATTTCACTGCTGGCTTGAGAAGTGACACTTCTTTCAGAAAGCAGCTAGAAAGTGCACATAATTAGAATCCACGGTTTAGTGATTCTTCAGACCCAATATAAAAGCTTTGTAATAATAACTGAAAATGTACCGATGGCTCTTGAGTAAAAAA
Organism: Gymnothorax javanicus; assembly: GCA_029692085.1. Lineage (NCBI taxonomy): Eukaryota > Metazoa > Chordata > Actinopteri > Anguilliformes > Muraenidae > Gymnothorax > Gymnothorax javanicus. The sequence goes on from CM056197.1 coordinate 12,974,068, forward strand.
GTATGTTTGAATCATCGTTTCTTTTATTCCAGGTGAGCTGCATAAGATTTCCAGTCATATGAGGCCAGTGAATCTCATATAATAGTCTCCCCATGCAAAAGCAAATTGCATGATCTGTTAAACATATTGTTATTAAAAATTGTTGCAATAGGGATCATGAGATTAAACAAAGGAATTCCCCCTCAAATTAATAAACCACAATATTTTCACATCTTGGCATTTTCAGTTTATTATCTCCGCCAAGGAGATAATGCGATCGAGTCGGTTTATTTATTTATTTATTTATTTATTTGTCCGTCTGTCCTTCTGTCTGTCTGTGGACAGGATTTCTCGGAAACTACTGGACGGATCTTCATGAAATTTTCACCAGAGGCAGATCTTGGGCCAGGGACGACTCCATTCAAATTTTGTGATGATCCGGATCCGGATCTGGATTCTGGATCCGGATCTGTATTTACAATCTTAGTGGCATATCTTGGAAACTACTTGACGGATCTTCATGAAATTTTCACCAGAGATAGATCTTGGTCAAGGGACGACTCCATTAAAATTGTGTAATGATCCAGATCCGGATTTGGATTCTGGATCCGGATCTGTATTTACAATCTCAGTGACATTTCTCGAAACTAATGAACAGATTTTGATCAAATCAAGGTGGAAAGTGATTGCGCAATCACACCCGAGGGTAATTGTCCAGTCAGGCCACTGATTGCGCAATCACACCCGGCGCCATTGTCCAATCACACGCCAGCGGCGGTGATTATCCAATCACACCACTGATTGCGCATCATACACCGGCAGTGATTGTCCAATCACGGCCTGTGCAGTCACATCGATGCGATTGCGCAATCACACGATCATCACGCGACATCATGGTCACGCGTGATGATCATGTGATCGCTCTGTACTTTGATGACGGCTTTGGAGAATGGATGCTTCAAACATACAAAAATCCCATTTAAACTTGTCACACGGGTGGTCCTGAAATCTTCCAAAGAGAAAGATCTTGCATTTGTATCAACATCATCCCTTGGCGGAGATCAGAAATCTCGGATTGCTCTTGTTTTTATAATGCAATCATGTTTCCTTTTCATAGTATTTTTATTGCATTTATAGTAGGGGGAGCCAATAATTCTGCAGCCCATTGTATAAAATATGTCCATATTTTATGGTTCTTCAAATGCTCCTGCATGGACAGGCATTGTACTGGTTTGCATTTCTCCCTTATGCTCATGTGAGCATGTACCACATTAAACAAGACCCCTGGCATGTACAAATCGTTCTAGCACATACAGCATCAATAACAGAACTAACGATTGGTGCAAACAAATGCCACAACCAATCAGAAACATTATTGTTTTTTTGAGTGCTAAGTTCTTTGCACAAGCTAAAGGTCAAACTAGAACAAGCCCAAACCCTGCACCTCAACTAGTGGATTATGGTCACCTGATGAACTGTCAATCATGCAAACCAGCCAATCACAACGCTTTAGCGCTGTGTACCTCTTTTTATTATCCTAAAAAAAAAAAAAAAAAACAATCTAAAAATACCCTAACATCAAATGTCCCCTCTAAGAACCTTCAATGATCATAGTCAAAGATTTCAAGCAATATAAATGTAAATAAAATTCTCCAATTCATTTTGCACAATCACAATTTTTGTAACAAAATAAAACAAGAAACTTCGCAAAACAATTGGAAAGACGGTTTTTTACTGTCACATGGGCAAGAATATAACGGCGTAAGGCACTGAAACATGTTTACCTACTATAACTGTGTGTGTGTGTGTGTGTGTGTGTTTTCTGTTTGAGTTTGATACAGGCAATCACTGGCAGACATGAGACGTATGGACTGTTAGACTGTGATTGACAGATTTCTCCTCCTCTCAGTACATAGGCGGTTTCTCTTCTCCCTTGGGATTGGTCACTTTGTCCTGGTTCTTATAGATGATGTCATAAAGTTCAGCCTATGGAATTAAGAACAAAAGTTAGTGGACACTTTATGTTGAGATCCATGGAAATGAGAATTAGCTATTGCCATTGCAAACTATCAAAGACGGAGAAGTTAGCTGGTACATCATTAATTCATGCTAAGGACTTCATTAATTAATGCCAGTTAATACTAGAAGGAATCCATTTGTTAATGGATAACTATGCTTTTATTCTACCCTTGATGATTTATAATCATTAATCAATACATTAATTGTTCCTTAGCAAGAACATTATCTAATCTAATATTAAACTACTTTAATTCTTTATTACAGTATCTGAACACCATGAGGTCATGTTATTAAGTTTATTGGTCAGTTTATGTGAGCTTATTGTTTAGTGTCATCAAGCTGGAAATGATCAAAACATCAGACACTACTCTTTAGAATCAAACAAGAACATTACCAACAAGCAAAATTAAAATGACAAAAACTCAACAGGAAGTCACCCCACACCCCTAAACCTAAAACCACAGAATTTATAAATAGGGAGAAGTCCCGCACTCAGAACTTCCTGTTTTATTGGGGGCGCTCATGAGTTAGTTCAGAATGATAGCAGTAAAATCATTTTGAATTTTTTTCCTTGAAGTAAAATACATTTTTATAAGTACTAGTGACATCACTCACCATAAGCCACTTCATGGTATTCGCCCAGCCACTTGCAGTAGCCATAGACCACGAAGCACACGCAATTTTTTATTCAACCGCACTCCTAATGTCTGTTGTAGTTATCGTTCCGAAAATACGTGAGGAATATAATATACACAAAAGCAGACACCACAATTACTGCGATTGTGTTCATATGACTGCAGTAGGGTAAGCAAGTCTGACGAAGGTAACATTGTTAGCCTGCTAAAGCCTTCCAGTGCCCTCGAGGGACGTTTTCAGTCTCCAGCAGTTGTAAAGAAATAGATTAGCAGGATGCTAGCACTTTATGGGCAAAATCATCAACCCTGTAAGAAACACGAAAGGTCATCGGTAATTTTTCATTTGAACTCTAATATATAATCAACACTGTATTTGCCAGAACTAAAATAAAATTTTGGCTTTTTTGTTGAGAAGCGGGTGTAAAAATGATTTTAGCTGTTTAGCTTCATTCAATCCCATTCACTGAGGACCATCTCAGGAGCACCCTCGAGATGAATTGCGGCCGATTTCAGTGCAGCGGACATGTCCTCTGTGGAACAGCTGCACTAAAACTCAAAAATAGGACCAATGGTCCTGTAGCTTACTGGCAAGCAGTCTTATAGTGATGATACAAGTTATGAAAATTCCATGTGAAATGTGACCTTCAAATTACTGAAGGTCATTGTCAAGGTCACTAAATAAAAGTTCACATACATTTATAGGACCCCCTGTAATACGCAATCCTAAGCCCTGAAGCAGTTTTCGTGATACCGGTCATTGAAAATTCAATCTGTCAATTATGAACTTTAAAAAGTCACAGAGGGTCAATGTCTCTATACAAACCTTGGCTCCATCTGTGACCATTTTGGTGATACAAGTCATTGTAATTTCACTGTTGAGTTTGACCCTCAAAGGTCACTGACAGTCAAGTTGAATGCCACCAAATGAAAGTTCACATCTGACTTCCTAGATGTCTGCAACACAAAACCAGGCTCCATCTGTGACCATTTTAGTGATACAAGTCATTCAATTTTCACTAGGTCACATTTGACCTTCGAAGGTCAATACGGAGGTAACCACATGAAAGTTCATATATGACTTCCTATATGTCTCTAATACAAACCTAGGCTCCATCTGTGACCGTTTCGGCAATACAAGTCATTGTAATTGTATTATGTTACTGTAAGTTTGACCTTCAAAGGTCACCAGCAGTCAAGTTGAAAGTTCATGTGTGACTTCCTTTAAGTCTGTGAAACTCCATCTGTGACCTTTTTAGTGATAGAAGTTGCTCAATTTTCACTAGGTCAAGTTTGACCTTCCAAGGTCAATGTGATATCTCAAAATGGCACTCGCACTGCACATAAAGTGCATCAAGGTGAGTAGATTGCCAAATTTATATATTATAAAAAAAAAAAAAAGTTATCAGACAGTTTTTGAGAAATAATTTTTTTGAAATTTCAAGTCCTATCTTTTAACATTGTTAATATTTTCCTTGACCTCGAGTTTGACCTTTCAAAGTCATCTGAGGTCAACTTTAACATAGGAAGTCATATATGACCTATATTTTGGCTATGTGTCGATAATACAAACTTCATCTCTATCTGCAACCATTTGGCCTCCACAGGCCATCTTGCATATTCATAAAGTACAGCGCCCCCAATAGACCCACTTCCGTCGATTCAATCAGAATGGCGCTCGCACTGTACATTGATGGTACCAAGGTAAGTTGATTACCTGATTTAGAAAAAAATTTATCGTGCAGTTTTTGAGAAATAATTTTTTAAAATTTCTCAGTCCCATCTTTAACACTGGGGCCAAAATTTCAAGGGCCCACAAAACGGACAAAAATGATTCAATCAAAAATCCGAAAAAAAAAAACCCACTACAATAGCTTATCGGCCCATAGGGCCGGTAAGCAAAAACGAAGGTCCTCCATCCCAGAGGTGGCACAATATCCCCATTTCTCCAAGAGCCGCTGAGAGATCGCCTCCACCATTCTGCAGGTGTCGAGATTTTTTTAAACCAACACATCTATTGCAGTTATTCCTCAGCTGAAGTCCGATTTACCGACTTACCGAAGGTCTGCATTTTGACTGCGTAAACCATGTTTCACATTCATGACTATGATGTAACTGCAACGTCATGGAAAATTTACCTCATCCCAACTGTGTTATGTAGTTGCTTCCGTATGCGGTAAGTGTATGAAAGTATCAGCCAATTAAAATGTAATATAAAGTGACGTAAAGTCGCCATGTTTTGATTCCTCTCCAGTTACTGGACTCACATAGAAGCCCCGGACGTCCAGGAGGATGATCCTGATCTCGGAGTACACGGCCTCATCTCTCTCGTGCACCAGAGAACGATAGTCCATCTGACGGAGGGATGGAGAGGAAGTGAAGAGAGAAGAGAGGAAGTAAAGGGTAGAGCCATGGAGAATGAAGGACAGGCAAGGAAATCGAAGCAGGTAAGAGGGTTGTTGGAAATCAAGAAATAAAACTAGATTAATCCTTTTACTCCCAAGGTCCCTTTTGGTTTATCTGTCCTTACTGCTGAATAGGATTGAACAAGACATGGAGGTTTTTTGAGACCCCTTTTCAAATCAGTACATCTCACAAACAATGCAATTTCCAGAGTAACAATATAAAAAAGTTTATTGCGCATAAACAAATCTCTTCTCATTGGCTAAAATAAAATGGCTCATATATCTACATAAATTCCTAAGATTTGATTGGTTAAAGTGGGTATTGCCTTGGGATTTCAAGAGCCTTGACACTTTTGGGAGTGACAGGGTTAAGGAATTGCAGCACTAGCATCATGCTAAGTGTCCAAAGGCATACATGGCCACCATGCAATAATGCACATACACTACATATAATATTTATTTATTGTACAGACCATGCATTATATGGCATTTCAGCAATTACAGACTATACTCAGGCACATTAAACACTCACCACATGCCTCTCCTTGGACGCCTTGGCTACTGCATCGCCTCTCTCTGTGAAATACCTAAAGGAGTGGTTTATAAAATGAAGTTAGTGATGTGAAATGTAAGTACAGCTCAAGACCGCAAGCAGTTGGACCGAGATGCATCTAATTTCCCTCTGCGCTCCAGTGAATTGAACTCTTCCAATGATTATTAGGAGGTTACAGTGCGAAACTTACATGCATAATGAGAGATCCTTTTTTCGGACATTTTTCTACATAGTGAGTGTCCAAATACTTATGGACTGCAGTCCAGTCCACTGATCACTGTCCCTCTTAACTTCAGGAGGCTCTATTTAGTGGCACTGGTTTATACAAAGTGGCTCTTATATTAACCCTTTAAGTCTCTGGAATACAACTGGCAGTCGTACCTCATTGGGGTGGGATGATGTCAGATTGGGCACAGAACATAAAGGGTTAATACTCTAAAGGCATACAGATCTTAAAAATTATCATTTCTGTGACACCCAAAAGGACTATATCTAGGGGAGCAGAGACTGACACTCTTCAGAGGCAGATAAACTCCACTGTGAACTGGAGAAACTGCAGTTTAATCAATTTAAATTTAATTATTTTTCCCATTGTAGCCCAGTCAAACCTTTGACTTGACCGCAGTGAAAATATTCCATTTTAGACTGCAGTTTTAAATCCTGAAAATTCTTTGCTCTGACACAGTGAAGCTGCTTTCACACCGGACATGAAACGAATTTTTCGCACGACAGATTACATTCAAAGTCATTGCAAAGACGCGAATACACGCAAAACGCATGTATTCGCGTCTTTGCATTGACTTTGAATGTAATCTGTCGTGCGAAAAATTCGTTTCGCGTCCAGTGTGAAAGCAGCTTTACTCAAGGGAATTTCTCTTCCCCGAGCCACACAGAGGATGATTCTAATTCAGTGGAGCAGCTCCTGTAAGAATCTATGGGAATAGAAAGCAAGAGCAAAGACTGTCTCCAGGTCCTTACATGTCTCTATTTGTGGTAAAAACACAATTAATCAAGGTTTCACCCACACCCATACGTTTTCATTCAATAATACATAACATTTTTGCCAGGAGTCAGAACTACTGTGGCGTTTTATAACACTAAAAACATACACTTTGGAAAATGCTGCTGGCCCCGTTTCAGTTTGAAAACTCCGGGATTGTGCTTCAAAATGGACTGAAATTATTTTCGTTTTAAAACACCACTTTAAAATGAAAACATATTAGGCTACATCCACACTAGTGAGTTTTCATTTTAAAGCGGCGTTTTGAAATGAAAATGTTATTTGTCCATAAAGAGTTTTAGCGGTTTGAAAACCCCAGAGTATCTGGGCGAAAACACAGCAAAAGTTTTGCGTTTTAAAGTGAAAACGTAGTGTTAATGTAGTCTTTGTGTTGATGTAGCCCGAGATCAGGTCCATTTGAGTTCTATGGTTCAATTTTTACAATAGTGAGGGGGTGGAGATGCGTTATTTTGGAACCCACCTTCGTTCTCGCAAAGACATGCCCCTCCTGACCATTGAAGTTCTAGGATTGGCCAGTCATCCAAGCGCCAGAATTAGCCAGCCATTCAGCTCTAAGACTGGAATCCTACCGCTTGAGCAGTTGGTCAATCCTAGCGCTTGAATGGTCTGGTGGGGCGTGCTTTTGCAAGAACATAGGTGGGTTCTATAATAACGTGGCATAGATACAACGCCATGTGTCCCATGATGTCAAAGAGGGCGGAAAATTCTTGTGTCAGTTCTAGAACTGCCAGATTTTTGAAATTGAGATTCTAAGATCCATCAAAGTAGCTCTGTGAATTGTGAACTAACTTCAGTGTTGAAATTATACAGTTTCTAGTGCCTTTATCAATTACAGGCAGATTGAAAATAAAAAGTTAATGATTATATCATGCGATTTTGTGCATAAAAAAGGCCAGAGCAGCCTTATTTAAGGTCCCCTTACTTGTTGATATTGGTTTGAAAACCCTCCACCTTGGTCTTCACAGCGGTTATCCTCTCCAGAATCTTCTCCTAAGCAACAGACCAACAGGAGCCAGGGGAGAGAGATGTATAAGATATGTTAGTGGACTTAATGCAACTCCTGTGCTGACAGGTTCATGTTTTTAGGGGAACATCCTCGTATATCTCACACTGATCATGGAAGTATGAGCAGACAGGACCCACAATATTACAGGTGATATACAGGACATGGAAGATGCTTCCAAAGACATCATTAAATTCTGGAGAACTATAAGCGCCAGTGTCTGCTGTCGACCTGTGATCAAGTAAATGAAACAGTCTGACTTTTTCGCCCATGTATGCTTACATAAATACATCTGCTGCAGTAAAGACCTTAATGCTGCCCAGATGGAGACACTTTCCATTTGTTTTAAATGTTTTTATATTTTATTTTAATCCGGAGGATAATATTCCCTCATACTTGAATTGAGACTCCGAAGTCATTTCCATCCTCAATTTTGGGAATGAGAAGCTGAATCCAACAGGAGATCTGGGGAAAATGATAAAAAAAAAGACAACGACATTCCTTAAGTGTCTGCAGACACATCATGAAATATCAGAGCTTGGACCACAACAATTTATTTTTAGGTTGTGAGCTGCAGTAGGGCAGATTTGAAGACAATGAATATGATATGAAAACAGAAACCATCAGCTTTAAATTGTGGGTATTTAAAATGCATCCATATCCTGCTGACCATGTAGCAATAGCTGCCCTTGTATTCAGAGTCTCTGTCTTAATGCTTACAGACTGCGTTGCAACAGAAATACCTTCTAATTCAACGGCTGTTCTCTCCGAGCAAGACGATCTTCGTGTCTATTCCAATGCACCGCAACATGTTGCGTTACCAACCCCCTACCACAAGAGGGAGCTTTTTTCTTGGCAACGTCTCAATGATGTAGCCGCAGAGTTGTTCCACAGTTATACCAGGAATTATCACAGATATCATTAAAAATAAAAGCTCATGTGAACTCATACTATTTTAGGCATATATTTGCCAGCATAATACACCGACCTCACAATATGCAAAGGCAGCCCAAAATAGTATTGCTGACACAACAAAAAAGGAAGTCAAACTCAAAATGCAATTTAACCTCATTTTTAGACTCATAATCTTAAATCTGATACTTAATTGTCTCCAAAAGGCTAAAAAAAGGTGCTTATGGCTGATGAAAGAAAAAGATTAAACTTGTTTCAGTGTTTTCTGGTGTAAGAAAATTTTCAATAGAAAACACACAGTAATGAGGCACAAAGCTGATACTTTCAAATGGAGAAGGATAAATGACATTAAACTAAGCAGTAAAATAAAAAAAAAAAAAAAAAATGGGTGTGAGGTGCATTTCTGCAGTGTGCTATACCCATTGCATCTTCATACATCCTATCCTTGCAAAAATAAGTTTTGGCTGAATGTTACAATTTTTGACATGCTGGGAGAGGTTACATTACACGACATTACAGAGTTATATTACAGCTTGACAAGAACAAGCCATTCAGACAACCAGGCTTGCCATTTTCTGACCTCAAAAAAGTGTCAAATACTTGATGACTAGGCGATATCTAGCACTTTAAAAAACTTTTTAAAAACGCCAACAGTTTCTGCCTAAAAAAAGCTAGAAACTACTCGTGCGCTATGTTTACCCTTTGCTAACGTCCATCTGTGATCTCTGGTTGTGCAAACAGAACTGAGCAGGAGGGGAGAGGATGCCATGGTAACCAGGTAAAGAGCACTCACCAGAATGCAGGTCTCTTTCAGGGCGCGAATCTCGGGCTTGACTTGGTCCAGTAGGGCCACAATCGCCTCGTTCACCTTGATGTAGCCACAGATCGGGGCTGTGAGACACAAACGGATACCAGCCCATTTTTATTTAACCTTTCTGTAAAGAGCTTGCAAAGTATATTTTTATACTCCAAATACCAGAATACCTTTCGAAAAAGACATTCAATGTGAGCACATCATCAAGCACTTTATTTCTCTCTGGAGGGGCTCCAGCACAGGCATAATTTTAAAAAGAGCCAAACAAATATACTCTCTGATATTGTAATGTTGAGTAACACGATTTTAAAGACTGATTTTGCGCACCTCGTACACCACTCTATACGTGGATCCAAACTAGCTCTCCAGCTGGGTCACATCATCAAAATATAATATAACTTTACAGCTGGGAAAGTCTTAACCAACATGACTCATTTATAACTGCATACATAGAATATGTCGACAAAGCCAAACACACAGAATTGATGTTGCTGCAAAAATAATTTTTAAAAAAAAAAGCGATTGCAGGAAGGCGTCAGATACCAGTATTAAATCAGTCACAGAGTTTCAGACCGGCAGTTTCTCAAAACATTGTAAAATCTCAAAAATATATTCAACACACAGCATCAGATCTTGCCACAGCACAGACGCTGCTTTGAGACGGACCCTGTGCAACCGTAATCATGGATTCAAAGATGCCAAAGGAGAGCAGATAGAAATTTTTCAAATCTTTACGCAACATATTCCAGACTGAAGGAACAGAATGCAGCATGGGACACACCAGGAACACATGAATAAGACAGAGAAGCCAGCAGACGGAGGGACATAAAAAACAAAGATAAGCCAAATCTGCACATAAAAGACAGAAAAAAAAAGATATTTTACGTTTCTTTTTCTTGTCCTCATCCTCCTTGCTATCGGTCTCCATTTCCTGTAGAACAGAGGAGCAAATGGTTTCCTCAAAATAAAGCGGATTATCCACTACTTTTAGTGACCAGCTGAAACCGCCCAATGCAGAATTTATTAAGCTGCTTTCGCACCGGACGCGAAACGAATTTTTCGCACTACAGATTACATTCAAAGTCAATGCAAAGGCGCGAATACACGCATTATTAACTTTGAGTGTAATCTGTCGTGCGAAAAATTCGTTTCGCGTCCAGTGTGAAAGCGGCTTTACTTCTAAGCTCATTAGAATCACATCAGAATAAAATTCCATGAACAAGAGTGTTGCTGCGTTCAAAATCCACGCTGTGAATGATGGTGTGTTGCACCCTCTGGTGGACAAAAATGATATTACCCCCCCAGGCCCTTGCCATCTACCTCTGCTTGAAGTTCGACCAAACATTTTCCACTTTGACCCTAAATAACACGACTCAAGTCTGCTCAATGAGATCTCCATCTGTTGAATGAGCTACTCTTTGTTATGGTTGCAGTGAACTCCTAAAGGATGGTAGATCTCCAGGAACAGGGCTGGGCAGCCCTGCTCCAGCTTTTTAATGAGTACTGTATTAAATAGTAGAAGTGACTTGTATTGTATTGTATTGTACCACACTGTATTGTATTGTATTGTATTGTACTGCACTTTATTGTACTGCACTGCATTGTACTTTGTTGTATTGTATTGTGCTGAGTTGTATTGTATTGAACTGCATTGTTTTGTACTGCGTTGTATTGTATTGTATTGTACTGTATTGTACTGCATTGTATTGTACTGTATTATGTTCTATTGTGTTGTATTGTATTGTATTGTATTGGTGTTTTCCAGAGCCTTGTGACTTTTGTGTTTCACTGTGAGTCAAGGATGATGGCTCAACCCTGAGCTCAGCCACAATGAGATCAATGCAGCTCTTGGACAGAGCCCTTAACCCAAGGAACTGGCCCAGCTGAATCGAATAAAGTGTCATTTACTTTAGAGAGTAGCATCAGTTAATTAAGGAGACTGTATTTATTGTTAGTCTGAAAGGCATCTGTTAGTGGTGATTCAGCTGTGTGACATAGTGTAGCTGAACTCCTGACTCCAACGGTACACAGGCAGCGCCCCCATGTGGTACAGCCAGGTGTAAGGACTTGATGCTGACCTCATCCTCAGGGCTGGGAGGGTCCGGGATCGGGATGTCCAGGGGGGCGCGGAGAGTGGACAGATCCGACACGCAGAACTCCGCCTCCTGGGGGGAGAGGGGTGTCAATGAGAAATTTAATTTCACCAGTATAGTGCTTTTTACAGGCAAGTAAAGAAGGTATGGAGAGAGTGAGGAAGCAGAAGAAAAGAGATGAAATATAGAGGAACAGAGAGGACATTTGATTGCATCTGTATCAATCTTTTTGCAGAAGATGGTCACAAAAACTGAGGGAGCGAAAATGAGAATGAGAGGGAGAGACAGAGTGATGATTAAATGGGGAATGATGAGGAGGGATGGAGAGACGGATAGTCCAGCGGCTAAGATCAAAATAGTAAAGGAATTGTTCACTTCATGAAGAAAGCATGAAACTTGGCACAGAGTTTCTTGGAGACCTTGGGGTCAATTTAAGAAGAAGACCACAAAAATTGGTGCCCCCTGGTGGCCGCCATCTTGAAATTCAAAATGGCTGCCATATCCATCACTTTTTCTTGAATATTTCGAGTTTGGAACGAGATAGAAGTTTGATAGACTGTTCGCAGTCTCTTAGTGATCTTATTCACGAAATCATAACTCCTTCACAACAAAGACAAATTTCATAAATTTGAGTGAGTGATGCGTCAGCTATGGAGGAGAGAACTACTTCTCACAGGTAACTACAATGTATACTATTCAAAAAAAGTAGGGGATATTTTATTTTGAGATCAAAATTTTCACATATACAGAGGGATACGAAACCATATTGTATAGTTCCTTACTGAGGAAGCATTTCCAAAGAAATTCATCACCCAAACACATCAATGACACTCTCACGATCTGCACGGGATGCTATTGATGATCAAGGGGGTTGTGCCACAAATTTGCATGACTCTGAATTGGAAGGTTAGAGCCACTGTAAAGGAAGATTTTGAAGAGAAAGCATCAGATTATCAGTGGTTGAAGTCGTTAATTAAACAGAGACCATGCGCCGTCTAACACAGGAGGAGAGGTTACGTGCCCTTGGCATGCTACAGGTTGGCACAAGACAGGTCGTTGTGGCAAGGGCAATGAATGTTTCCCAGTCTGTCATCAGCAGATTATGGTCCAGACATCGTGCTACAGGGTCTGTTCAGGATAGACCACGATCCGGTCGGCCAAGGGCAACAACTCAGGCTCAGGACAGATTCATCCGCACTATTGTCTTGAGAAATCGTATGGTAACAGCAAATCAGATAAGGTCTCAACTTCAAAGGGATACTGGCTTGGTAGTGAGTGGCCAGACCATCAGGAATCGCCTGCACAGATTTCACTTACACGCCCGACGCCCTCGTGTCATTCCCTGTTTGAGGGATCGTCACATTAGGGCCAGACTCAATGGTGTCGCCATCATCAACGCTGGGATAATCGCCCGATGGAACAACGTAATGTTCTCAGATGAGTCGAGGTTCACTGTGGACTTCCTTGACAGACGCAGGAGGGTTTGGCGCCGACGTAACGAACGTTTCCATGACGTTAACGCCATTAGACATGATCCGTATGGGGGTGGATCTGTAATGGTGTGGGAGGCATCACTGCTGCCGCAGAACAGACTTGCATGTTGTTGCTGGACGTGTCACAGGGCAGTACTACCGGACAACATCTTGGCACCCCATGTTGTGCCGTTTGCACGCCGTTATGGCCGCCGTTTCATTTTCCAAGATGACAATGCCAGATGTCATAGGGCCAGGATCGTTACAGATTACCTCCAGCAGCAGAATATCACCACATTACCGTGGGCCAGCACTCAGTCCGACCTTTCCCCCATCGAGCATGTCTGAGACATGCTTGGACAGCGGCTATGCCAACGCAACAACCTCCTGCCAATGTCCAAGAACTTGCTGCAGCATTGCAACAGGAATGGAATAACGTTCCCCAAAATGACCTGGGACATCTCGTTAGGAGTATGCCACGCCGAATTCGAGCTTGTCTAGCCAACCGAGGGGGTTTTACCCGCTACTGACTCTGTTTCACAATGGTGGTAAATTTGCTGTGTGACCCTGTGTTTGTGTCGACCCTTATTCTGGAGAATCTGTCCTTTACTGACTGTACACAGGGTTTCGAATAAATTGACAAATGTTTCCTTAATGTTTTTATGTCATTTGTTTCCTTCCTGACCTCATGATCTGCATTTCATGGTACTTGTAAATCCAATATCCCCTACTTTTTTTGAATAGTATATATACATGTAGTTCCTGGTTGCGATCTTGTAGGAGTTCAGTGTGAAAGTTCATATTATCAGTGTCTGACAGAAAGTTGAGAGACAAGAGGTGATTTTCAAGTCAGATCAGTATTTTAGGACGGCCATATTGAAATTCATGGCTGCCATATAACCTTCGTGGTCTTGATGTCAAACTATTTGCAAATGTTGAAAATATGGGAGTTTGCATTGAAATGAAGCTTGTATCTTGTTTAGAACCGAAGATATCAGGTCGGACATGTTTTCTCTGGCCGCCATCTTGAAATCCAATATGGCCGCCATGTGACCTAGTTTTCACTGATACCAAATTACTTGCAGACCCTAAAAATATAGGGGTAGGCTTTGGAATCAAACTTCTATCTCGTTCAAAGCTCAAGATATTTAAGAAAAAGTGATGGATATGGCGGCCATTTTGAATTTCAAGACGGCGGCCACCAGGGGCGCCAATTTTTGGGGCCCTCTTCTTAAACTGACTCCAGGGTCTCAAAGAAACTCTGTGCCAAGTTTCATGCTTTCTTCAAAAAGTGAACAATTCTTCTGCTTAGCCGCTGAACTAGGAGAGGGAAAGGAGAGAGGGGGGTAAAGGAGGGCTAACGGAGCCTGGAGCTCACACCTGCGGGTCCAGTAGCATCTCACCTGGAGCAGTTTATCCAGCTGGAATATCTTCTGAGGAATGAGACTGGAAAACAGCTCCTCTGCCTAAAAATCATAATAATCATCCTCTATTGATGAAGCACATAACTACAAACGCAAAACGCCAATGACTGTGCTTTAAAGAGAGGAGGAAACTGACAATGAAACACATAAAAGAACAGTAAAATACACAAACACATAAAATGGCAATACATGCAAACAGCAAACTGATCATTACAATAAATATATAAGCAAATAACAAAAAAGAAGCTAAAGTGGTTTCTAAGAGAAAGCCTTAGCGTAGAGATGGGTCTTCAAGTTCTTCCTAAAAATGTCCACAAATTCAGATTATCTTATAGCCCAAGGAAGCTCATAAAGACCCCATATCATGTCACCACGTGCACAGCCAATAAATCATTACAAGCCATTTCAAACTCTGTCTCTTAGTGACATCATGTGGTGATGTGACCAACCAGGGACAAGAGCAAGTGACTAACTTCAGCTAACCAGTTACGAGCCAGTTTTTCTAAGAATCAAGCAGTTAACCATTAAGGGGTGAAATATGACAGACTCAGATTTGCCTAAAATTTTTGTTGATGAAAGATGGTTGGTTGAATGGAAAAAAATTCACATTTTTAGGCGCCAATACCCTTCGGTTTGTTTTTTAGGGGTACCAGAAGGGCCAAAGATTCCGAGATGAGATAGGCATGGGCAACGCTCTGCATAAACTCTAATGGAATGCGTAACAGCTGAACTGGGGCGGTAAACAAGCCTCAGAAAACTTATAAAAAAATGATGTAAATACCATTTTCATACAAAAAAGAACACCATGGTTTGATTAAAAGCAAACTTTTCAATAGGATACCCGCATTTCATACATGAACTCTGCGATTCACGGCCAATAACGCGATTTGAACAGAGCTATTATTCGCCTGTTGGATGAATGCGTGACCTCAATTTGCGCCCGTGTTTACAAATTTTCAAGTGCGGGCGTGGGCAAAAATATCCATTTTGGAGGTAGATTTCAAATAGCCCGCGCTGACGTGATATCCCAGCTACAGCCCTGATTGAATTACAGCCATCTAATTTGAGAAATTACGAGTCTATTCGTCCAGTCTAGACCTCCGGGGGATGTGAAATATGTTCGACAGAAGTTGTTGAAGTTCGTCGCGAGTTCGCCGTGACTTCTTCTCAACAATAGCAAGAAAGGTGAGTGTATTTTTACTGTACCCTACATAGTTAGTTGACCGAATATCCTGTGACCCTATTTGTGAAGTTTCAGTAAAATATACCAATGTTCTGACAAATTTTGCTACCTATGCCACCTCGCGAACACCGGTCACAAGATTCATTCACTTATACCCTTCAATTCGAGACTGCGAGGATGGAAATCTGAATAATCAATTAGGAAAAATTCTCGGCTCTCGGTAATTCTGTATATCGTTTAAACATTTTGTTAATCGGGTTATGAAAGAAGACTGAAAATAAGCGCCCGCTTTTTTGTTTGGATGTAAAAGCGCCGATTTAAAGGAGAATACATTGTATATTGATTAAGCATTGAACTCTGCATAAGTCGAACTGTTTTAATATTTGTTGATGACATTGCTTCGCTTCCTGGAAGCAAGCACGCCGCAAATCTGCTGTCTAGTGAGCATTTCAGGTTCGATGTACTGAGTAATAACGCCATGAAACTTAAACTGGCCCGTCATTCTGCCGAATAGTCTTACTAAACTAGTTAATTGTCTGATTGTTAATCAAGCAAAGGGGAGGTTTCTGCCTCACCAAACTAACCTCCGACTGCACGTCACTGTGTTTTTACTATGAATTATTCACAGTAGCTCATTGAAACTATCATGGGAGGAGGGTATATGGACATGGTAAAAAACAGTGCAAAGGTTTTTTTTTTTTTTTTAATCACCACGGGTTATTGAAGGGGAACGTTTGATTCATTTCAGAAAGCAGTGGGAGGGCAAACAACTGCCGCATCAGCGACTTCACTGCATTTTATATAGTAATGGGCGAGTAGCGTTAATGTTTGCCCTCCCACTGATAATTTTGACATTTTTGCAGGCCATTGATCCAAAAAAAAAAAACAGGCAACCCATTCATGCCATTTTTTAGTATCAATGCAAAACCTAATGTTTGTTGAACATAATTGGGTGAAATTCAATGCATTTTCCATTAAAAAGGGCCTAGGGGGCGCTGCTGTACTTCAGAAAAGGGGTTGATGACTTTAGCATCAATTATTTCTGTTAGGGTACCCTAATGGATAATTTGGCCTGGTTTATTTCTGAATAGACTGTATTTTCAAAAATGCCCTCAGGCTTCACCCCCCAATTTTCACAATGGGTTTTATTGATTAATGCCAAAATCAGCCATTTTTGGGACCCTGTGGCTCTGAGACCCTTTCCTGTAAAGGTGTTGGACTTGTGGCAAACTCTTCGTCTGTGTCTTCTGTACTTACCTGCAAAAAAATCATTAGAAAATAATAAAAACTTTTTTCTCAGCAACTCAAGAAATGTTGTCATTTTATTCATTTGTATTGCCCATGCCGAGATGAGAAATGAGCGCTGAAAAAAATTCAGTTTTCAAATGCAATTATATCATTGCGCCGACAACAGCCCACATTAATTTTCACACACGTCAATCTACTGTATGTGGGGCTCGCAGTAATCTGAAAATTTTCTGTGGGCTGTCGAGGGCGCGTCCTATAGGGGGCGCTGCAAGATGCTAGTTTTGGCCATTTGAGCAGTAATATCAGGGGCATTTCCAGACTGTCCCCTCGACAGCCTAAGATGGTTTATTCATAATATGATACCATGGGACGTCCTTAACATAATCAACACAAATTAAGCGTGGGATGTTGAGGGCACAAGAGTGTAGGTGGTGGCTCCGTCAGGGAAAACTGAAATTTGCCATTTTGAGAGGTCAAAGTTCTCCGTGTGCCCTCATCCGATTCTGATGGATCCTTTTCTGTTGGGTAGCCCGATACGTCTACTAACTGTGCATTCAGGCTACTTCGCACTAAAGAACTGAAATTGCATTTCATCCAATGTTCACAGCATTTTAAATTTCTTAATTATGACCACAATTGAGCGATTCAAGTCCCTTTGTTAAAGAACAATTCAAAGGTTACTAGGTACATGTAATGAACTAGGTATTAAAGGTAATCTCTCAGAAGCATTGTTTGAGTGGGCAACTAAGGGTTAATTGTTCTGTGTTATGTTTTCTTTTATGATTTAGCAAGATATGTTATCATTCCTATAGGCAAAAATTATGAAATCAAAAAATGGACACTCGGCGAGCACAGGAACACATTATTTCCAGGGATGCAGTTTTACAGTAGCACCGCCTGTATGAAGCATCATTATAAATAAGCTGTGTATCACTTTTCCTGAAGTAAGTGCCCCTTCAACTGATATCAGTGCATTTAAGACACTTACATTCAGTGCATTGTATTAGTTGAACTACATGCAGGTCACAGAGTTCACAACATGCCGATTTTCACTGGGCTTTCTCTCAGGTTTTCACTTGTGTCTCAGGTACTGGTGGTAAAATAACCCACCAACATGGACTGGTAGTCAATTCTGCATGCTGTCTTACCAGAGTTTTCCTGAATAGAAAAGTGATGGTTGAGATAATTTGAGATATTTATCGTGTAATCTGCATCACAACAAACTATACAATGGCTGATATGCCAAAGCATGATATACCGCTGCTCCCACCTACTACAGGTTCCTGTTGGGTGACATCTATCAGTAATATGAATAACTGAAGAGGAGAATTAAACATCAAAGATAATTTTGTGGAAGACAAATTAAATTTTCCAAAGTGCAGTTAACGTGAATTAGTAGTTGCTGTCTTTTTCATTTTTGCAAAAGGTGCTTTAAAACTGATGCTGGGAAAGGGTTAATGCAGCACAAACCCAGAGTAATGGTCACATCACAGTTAGTAGACGTATAGGGCTATCCAACAGAAAGGGTTCCATCAGAATCGGATGAGGGCACACGGAGAACTTTGACCTCCCAAAATGGCAAATTTCAGTTTTCCCTGACGGAGCCACCACCTACACTCTTGTGCCCTCAACATCCCACGCTTAATTTGTGTTGATTAAGTAAAGGACGTCCCATGGTATCATATTATGAATAAACCATCCTGGGCTGTTGAGGGCACAGTCTGGAAATGCCCCTGACATTACTGCTCAAATAGTCAAAAGCAGCATCTTGCAGCGCCCCCTATAGGACGCGCCCTTGACAGCCCACAAAACTGTTCAAATTATTGCAAGTCCTACACACAGTAGATTGACATGTGAAAATTAATGTGAGCTGTTGTCGGCGCAATGATATAATTGCATTTGAAAACTGAATTTTTTTCAGCGCTCTTCTCATCTCGGAATCTTTGGCCCTTCTGGTACCCCTAAAAAAGAAGCTGAAGGGTATTGGCACCTAAAAATTTTCAGTTTTTCTATTGAACCAACCATCTTTCACCAACACAAATTTTAGGCAAATCTGAGACCATCATATAACACCCTCCGCCTGATTCTTAGAAAAACTGGCTCTTAATCAGTTCCTTCATGACTTGCAATGTCACAAAGGACAGATTTTTAAATGGCTTGTAATGGTTAATTGGCAGGACACCTGGTGACATGATAAGGGACCTTTAAATAGGTGTGAGTCATTGATATTTGCATTGCATTTAAACTCCTTATTATATAAAAATGGTAGATTTAACCATCCTGTCTCCATGATTTTGAAAATTCAGAGCCTATTGATTCTTCAAAATTGATACATCGCATTTTTGTTTCGATTCCTCCATTTATACGCAGCTATTTTCAAGATAGCAAAATGTCAGTACGGAGCAGTTATTGTTCATAGCATGTATTGCTTTTTTGACAATGTTGCTTAAAAGGGTAATCAGTAAAAACAACCGCCTTCCTAAAACGCTGGGATTGGATTTGCAGTTGGAAAAAAAAAAAAAAACATCATTCAATGTACTCCCCCTGCACCAAGTTTGGGAACCACTTCACCAGGCTGTGGGCCCAGTTTTTACATCAGTTTATGTCTGCAGGTTTTGTTCCTGGATTTTTTTTCATATCAGCCGAGAATTTTTTGACAATTGAATGTCAAACGCAACCAAATCCTGCGTTATGCTCCAGTACCAAGTGGCAAACCTTAAAAGTATTCATTCCCAAACTGCATCACTTCCATTTGTCAGATTTGATTTTCCAGGTACATGATTTCAAATGAGTACAATATAAGAACTGGTCAAAAGTATTTGGATCTTCTTGGTTTGGGGGATGTCCTATACAATACAAGCAAAACCTTTTAGTTCCACCAAATGCCACAGCATACAATGACATTCTGACTGACTCTGCACTTCCAGCTCCTCCGGGAAATGCTCTTCCATTATCCAGCTGGACAAAATCCTCCAAACAGCACTGGGATCAACTTTACAGCAATCTTTGAACCAGATCTAGTTACCCAACATGACAGCCCAGGCTCACGAATAACATTACGACTGGAATTAAAGCAAAACCGCACTGAAATGCGCCAAGACCTAGTGTGAAACCTTCTCCGAAGCATGGACACCATTATGGCAACTCCATGTCAATGACCAGGATTTTGGATTGAGATGTTGGAAAAGCAAGAGTCCACATTTGTTTAGTCGTGTTCACTCCGGAGTGCTGAGCATCACCACCTCCCATCACTGAGAGAATAACTCAGCCTACCTGCTGCAAGATGGTGAGGCGGAAGTTTTCAACCTGAAAAGAAAACAAAGGTATGAGTGTTGTGTGCAGGTGTGATGTTATGCAGTGTTGCAGAGTGTGGACTTTATACTGTAGCAGAATTCACTGCTCCCCCCTCTTTTTTTGTAGTTACCACGGCAGCCAGGCAAATCTAATATGGCTAATTAATAGTGGTTGATAGACGACCCACAACAATACTGAAATATATTTCCTTTAGAACTGCAGAGTAAAATGGGCCATTCCAAACATTGTTCGGAGGAAAATAATAATGGGATTGAAAAGTTGATTGGAGAGGAGAAAACGTAAAAAGAAATGCAGCAAATTATAGGATGTTCAGCTAAAATGATCTCAAATGCTATAAAATGGCAACAAAAAACTGAAACACGTGGAAGGAAATGACTAACTACTGTTAAAATGGATCGAAGAATAGTTAGAATGGCAAAGATTCAGCCCATCATCACCTCCAGAAACATCAAAGATGATATAAACTTACCCGGAAGTGCTGTTACCGTCAGAAGACGTTTGATCAAAGCTAAGCTATCAGCAACAAGCCGCCGTAAAGCACCATTGTTGAAAAAACGGCATGCACTGAATCGGTTAAAACATATCAATTGGCCCAAAGAGAAATGGCATAACATTCTGCGGACTGATGAGAATAAACTTGTTCTTTTCGGGTCTAGTGGTCGTCGACAGTACGTCAGATTCCCCCCAGGTACTGAATTCAAGCCACAGTACACTGTGAAGACAGAGAAGCATGGTGGTGCAAAAATCATGGTATGGGAATGTTTTTCATACTATGGCGTTGGGCCCATTTATCGTATACCAGGGATTGTGAATCAGTTTGAATACATCAAATTACTTGAAGAGATCATGTTGCCATATGCTGAAAAGGAAATTCCCCTGAAATGGGTGTTTCAACAAGACCACAACCCCAAACACACTTGAGTAAGCAAGGAACATCTTGGTTCCAGACAAACAGGATTGAGGTAATGGAGTGGCCAGCTCAATCCCCTGACCTCAACCCCATTGAAAACTTGTGGGGTGACATTAAAAATGCATTTTCTGAAGAAAAACCCAAAAATTCACAGGAACTGTGGAATGTAGTTTGTTCAACCTAGGCTGAAATATCTGTTTCTAGGTGCTAGAAGTTGGCTGACTGATTGCAAGGCAGATGCACAGCAGTTATCAAAAGCAATGGTTATACAACAAAATATTAGTTCAGTAATTTAAAGTGAAGTTAAATCTTGAGTTAAATTTAATATTTGAGTTTGAAGAAAAAATTGTTGACACTGCTATTTTTTAACAGATTAATAGTCCTTTTCTTTGCTTACTGTAAAAGAATAAGAGACTTGTTAATGCTTTGATTTGGAATTGAACGTGTAATGTTTCCACTACATTTGAAATGGGGAACTCCAGGCTACTAAAAATTATTTACACATTATTCACATGTTTGACGCGCTGCTATTTTTTTTTAACACAACTGTACAGCTCTACTCTCAGAAGTGAATGAGCAACCCCTATGGTGAGTTTCGACTTGACTACCGCTAGGACCGCATCTCGGCGTAAAACATACTTGGGCGCGCCTGAACTGGCACCCACTGACGGTACTTACTTCATGCAGGCCACAGTCGCAGAAAAGGCGACCCGTAGGGTTTTACCATGAACTTAGCTGCTTTCACTCGTAGGGGAATACCAACTAAACCTTACCAAATTACTTTCGATTTTAAAGATCGGGCTATTCGACAATTGTGCACAAAGTTCACACAGATAAACAATTGTTTATGCGGATCCTGCATTATAATACTGCAAAATGAATTACAAAATCGCAGCACTGCTCCTGCATAAGTGTTCGGTGACAGCGTAAATTCATTCAAGCCCATTAGTTAGCCTGCTGCTGCGCAACAGCCGCATCGAAACTTCCGTATTCGCAGCTACTTCATTTGGCAACTGCTTTCGCATGATGCACCTAAATTTATATTAAAGTCATCTTAATATCCCCCAAAAACAATAGTAAAATTTGGCGAGGTGATACCCATATTGCAGTTGTATTTAGCTTACCTTGACGGCGTTCTGCTCGCTTATTTTAAGAACGGCGGATTTCGGCATGATTGACACCGGACAAACAGTTCACTCGGTTTTTAAATATTTCTCTCCAGCTGGTACAATACTTCAGCAGAGTGGGCCCACAGATTTCGCCGTCCTTCTGCTCTTTCTTTGAGTGTTGACACGTTCCCCTTCTTTACTTTCGATTTCATTTGCGTCTCCCTCTCCTGAACACCTGACCACTCAGCACCTCCCTATCGGTGTCAGAGCAGTGACGTTCTGCGCATGTTTATGGTTCTGCCTGTGTCGCCGCTGAGATCGTACTGCCTGTGCGAACCAATGGGAGAAGCGTGCGTGTTTTTAAGCGCAGAGAAAAATAGCAGATGCTTTGACTGAAAACGTAGCAGTTAAATTTCGATGTGAACCAAGCGCCGCACCCTCTCATTTACTCTTATTCAAAATGTGGGCAGCTTTTTAAATCTTGTAAACTTCATCGGAAAGATTTCCGCCCGTAACCCCCGCCTGAAATTACTGGTGTTTGCGGTATTGACTTCATCATTTGAAGTCATATTGAAGTTCATTTTGAATTTTCTGGCGGGGGTTATGGGCGGAAATCATATCAAATGAACTTCAATATGACTTTATGTGATGTTAATACCACAAAAAAAGAAAAAACAGTATTTTCAGACAGGGTTTACGAGCGGAAATCTTTCCTTTTTTCAGTAAACTTCACTAGAGATGGCAATTTCGACACGCAGACTCGAACTGTTTTAAACACGTTCAAAACTTCCGGTTTTGACACGGGTTTACGACTCTGCGTCAACCTTTGTCACGTGACTAGTGACGTTTTTCCTGCCCCCTCCCCTCAAAAAAATCTTTAAATGCCCCGGGAAAGTTTGAGTGCTTGTTAGTAATGGCCAAATGAAGCTTTCTGAAACATTGAAGCTTGTATCGAAAAAGGGTTCATTACTCGAAGCTTTTCAACACACTCCTCTTTGGTGGCATCTGGTGGCCAAAAGTATGAAGAGCAGCTTGAATCTACAATTTGAAATGAACTGCTTCATCATGGTTGCCCACTCTACACTAGTTGAGTTGACAGCTTCCTTTTAATATCATGTGACAACTCCGTCTGATATTGGGTTATAGTTGTGGTGCTTTGAGCATGTTTTTTTTTTTTTTTTTGGTGAAAAAAATAATGTTATGTTTATTTGATTAATAAATTATTTTGATGAGTGAACTTTCCTTGTTTAAACATGTGCCATGGTGAGGTCTCTCTTTGCTTGTGACCTCTTGATGTTTGTAAATGTCATAGATAAAAAAAAAAAAGTACAACACAATCTTATAATAGCTTTGGAGTATGCCTGTGCTGTGAGGTCTCAGCCTCCACGTAATTATGTAATTAATTAACCAGTGAACAGGTACGTAATATATATATATATATATATATATATATATATATATATATATCATATTGTAACTTCTATGTATTGCATATTTCTAATGTATTTTTTGACTTAGGGGTAGAAGTGCTTATGAACTGGGCAGTGAAAATGCTTATAAACGCATAAAACACATAACGCTTATAAGGTTATATTATTTGGTTTTTGTTTAGGAAGAGGATTTGTTCCACGATGCAAGGGCTGAGTCTATTTCTGTACTTGGAGATAATTTCTCCTGCCTTGGAGAAAATCCTCTCAATGGAACAGAGGAGGCTGGAGAGCACAGAAACTGCAGTGCAAGTCGATAAAGTATTCCCACACAGAAGAACGTCCTCTCTCCCTCGCTGGCTCCATGTCTCTCAATATGCCGTTCACTGGTTCGCTGTCTATTGCACGAAATCACCACCAAAACACCTCACAAATCCCGCCAATGTTTCACTACCTTATAAACCTTTTAAATTACTACCAAAGCAGTAACATGGCAAACAAAGCTTCGGACGTCATTGATCATGTGACTCCGGCCAAACAAATCAAGCCTCGACACAGTGCTTCTGAAACACTGTTGTTTTTTTAGACGCATGCGCCGGAGCCTCAGCTTCAAACGGACCATCACTCGTGCTTGTTGACCTCAGACACTGGAGACCATATAGAGCATGTGTTAGAATCATGTATTAAATATAATCAGGCAAGGCAACAACTAATTCAGCAACTTCAAGGAGAGGGAGTACCTTTGAGGACTAGAGACATATTGCAGAAAAATTCTGGTGAATTATGTTTTAAATTTTTATTTTTTGGGAGAACTGGGTTAAACAAGAGGCTGTGAGGTAGGAATATCCAGACCCACACTCCATTTCAGAAGGTGGCGGTAATTCACCGAGCGTTATTTTTAACACAGAATAAAAAGAAGAAGACGAAGAAGAAGAGTTTGTTTTAATAGCTGCAGTACAAGTTTTTGCCACTAGGCTGTGCACTACTGAAATAAATCTGGTTTAAAAAAACTCGGAACATTTCGAAACAGTGGTCGTTTCAGCGGTTTCAAAACTGTTTCAAAGGTTCGAAATTGCCATCTCTAAGCTTCACATATAACTGCATGCTTTTCGCTGCCAGAACTCTAGCGTATCACCGACTGTACTGGACTTCGCAGTCGTTCCACATTTGGTATACATTAGATATATCTAGCTCAGTAACTGATCCTAGACCAGCAAGACCCTTTTATCACAAACGCAGATCATAATGCGTAGGTTGTGGACACGCTGATCTTGGATTTTCCAACCAGCACAGACGGACTATCGTCATCGTTAGCCGACCCAACAGCGTCCTTATAGCTGTCAGTTTCCGGGTAAATAATGTCAGCCGTGAAACGGAATCGTTCTCCGTCGCTGCCTTTTAATGTTTGGCTTGAAATGTATTGACTCCGAGGGAAATATCGAGAAGGCTTAATCGGAGGGCAGGACTTGCGTGAAAATAACCTATAACGCATTGGTAAGCCTGATTTTAGCTAATTAGCCTGCTAGCTAGCTAGCGTCACATTTAGCTATAAGCCGCTTTCACACTGGACGCGAAACCAATTTTTCGCACGACGGATTACATTCAAAGTGAATTCGCGTCTTTGCATTGACTTTGAATATAATCTGTCGCGCGAAAAATTCGTTTCGCGTCCGGTGTGAAAGCGGCTTTACTGTATCGCGTCAATGGCATAGTTAAGTTCCGCAAAATGATGTCGTAACGTTAGTCCGTCCTGCCATGTCATTAACGTTACAAATTTGTAGAGGTGCAACGCTTTTTAGGTTGGCTGTTTGAGCTACCGAGCGTTGGGTGCCAGATGAACTCTCCACCATCTCAGTTACGATCGCACCAGTTTGCGAGGCAATAAGTTAAGTTCTCGCTTTCCTGCAGTGCCATGTCATGTACCTGCGGGGTTGTCCACTGAATTTGTGTTGTGTTTTCTGACTCTCGATGCGATAATAGTCGGCTAACCTGCATATTATACAACAATCATTTCAGAGAGCGGTCCTGGAGTACCCCTGTGCGTGCTGGTTTTCGTTCCAACCGCAATGGCAATCCGATTAATTTCACAAGCTAGGCCTAACCATTTTTCCTTGTTTGTTTTCATGTGGGATTGCTTCAGGTCTTCACGTTACGTCGTAACATGTCTGGACAAAACATGTAATACTTATCAGGCTATATTGCAAACATGCTTCCAAAAAAGAAGGCGAATTATCTCGACGTGATTGGCTGCGCTCAATCAATGGGCTCCTAATAGTTGAAAGTCAGGACACCGGTCCACCAGCTCCCATCTGGTAGATAATGAGCAATCCAAAGGCGATTAAATGTTAATCAGGCAAACTTGCATTGTGTTTATGTTTAAGGAAAAAACAAATATTAG
This sequence comes from Gymnothorax javanicus, assembly GCA_029692085.1. Lineage (NCBI taxonomy): Eukaryota > Metazoa > Chordata > Actinopteri > Anguilliformes > Muraenidae > Gymnothorax > Gymnothorax javanicus. Next base: position 12,999,985 of record CM056197.1, read on the forward strand.
GCCTAATGACAACCGAAGTAGGAGCCTATTAACCCTTGGTGTTTTGCGGTGACACCTTACGTACAAACTTTTGCCATGATGTAACAACCACAATGTGAACTTGGGAATTATGTATATTTTTTGTGGCACTGCAAAGCTATTTCTGTCATAATATTGATTAAGAAGATAAGTAATGCTACTAAATATCAAAAGCACTCACTCAAGAAAAAAATAATCGGCTTTTAAAATGATTTTATTACCCCTTTGGTTGGAATGAAAACCAGCACACACGTGTATTCCAAGTTTGGAAACCATTGGTAAGTGTACAGCTATGTCCATGCAAACCATATGCGTTGTACTGCTAGTGCAGTGCAGTATATTTTTCTGTTTAGTCAGCTTGTATATGCTGTGTTAAGACTCGTTTGATGCACTTCTGATTCACTCTCTTGGTGTTGTATTGGTATGAGGTGAGCCTTGCCCACCTGTTTCTTGACTGATTGTGCAAGATAAAAAGCTAATTTTTCTGGACCTGAAGATGTTTTTGAGTTCCAGTCAAGTGATTGAGACATCCCAAGGTTAAAAATGCAGTGAAACACAGGACACCATCTGCAAAAAATAAACACATTTTGCCTGCATTTTACTCAAATACTCCATAATCCCTTCTGACACTGTACACAAGCAAGGCACGATTCATGTTAGAAACCTATGAGTCAGTCTGTTATTGCACAAGGCAAATGTAATTACTGTTGTCACATAAGCACACTGTAGGGTCATTCCATATCAAGTGGACCAAATTTCCAGATGGTCTGAACCTGACCCACTCAAAAAAACCTGGCAAAAATGTGTGTTGTAGTACATGACTTAAAATTCATGCATGCCAAAATCTAGACCTCTAGGTCACTTAACTCCTGAGATACAGCCCTCGCAGTGTACAGCACCCTTACAAGTTCCTGCATTCATTTAATTTTCAACGGTTTTCAGTGGTCGATTTTGAATCTTTCCCAGAAACGTAACACTCTCCTGAATGGTGACTCTAGCAGAACTTTTTACGTAGATTTCAAATCTGGCATCAGTTTTGGGCTAGGGCTTACCTGTAACTTACTAGAGCCATCCCAAATCCAGAAAAAATTCATGATGCTGAAATTTGTCAGGATTTTGGACAGGCCTAGGACTATCACTATATCTAATGACTGTAGAATATTGTACTTTGGCGTATTTAACCACAAAATGTGTAACTTTAACCCCAAACATTAAAAACGACTATTACATGTACTGTAGTGGTTTGAAAGGGGTCTCAAATCCATTCCGCAAGATTATTTTACCAAATGGCAACCCTGGTTTCTTACCCAAGCAGTGGAACAAAAATTCTGAAACTTGAGCTGTATCCAGGGAAAACAAAACGTTCTCCAAATGTTCAGCTGTAGTCATCTGGTGAGTATGTTGGCCTGTAACTTTGATTAAAACGTTTGGGAACATTGTGAGTTCATTTATAGTTGCTGGGTAATCTGCTTTATCATTGCAGATGGGTTGATTGATGAGATATGAAGACCCCACTTACCAGGAGAACATCCAGATGGTTTCGTTGAGATTTGAAAAGTTTTTGAGATGCAGTGCTCCGTCATATAAGAAATCTCTTGCCGCCATAAATTTAGGACGTTTAATGTGCTTAAAAATATAGCCTGCATTAAGAAACAATCAACGTTAACATTATTGTGCTTTCTATCAAGCACAGATATCACACAGGAATAGGCCTGGTTAGTGTTTTTAACCACCCATTAACCCAACGGCTGATTTTACTAATTATGTCAAACTTCTGTATAAAGTATGGTGCTGATAAGCTCATCTTTGTGGTTGGGATAAAATACTGCGGAAGACTTTAACTCCCTGAGTGTGGATTTCTCACCTCTGGCTCACCCATCTCCTCCTCTCACACTGTAGCCATGGCGACCCTATCAGGACAGCTGGAGGAGGTGAGGGCCAGGGCCGAGGCCTGTCTGTCATCCTCAGTCTCCGCCCCCGAGGTGAAGGCTGACGTCATGGCGATGGCCAACGTTCCGCTCCCCCCGTCTGCCAAATACCGCCACATCGCCGCAGAAACCATGGTGGCAGAGAATGGCGTTGGCAGGAACAGGCAGGAGGTGAGATGGGATTGGCTGTTTTTTGTGGGGAATGCTGTGAGGTCATGGTGAATTTACTGTCTCGCGGGGTGACTGTGGCCTTGTAGCTTAGGCTGGGACCTGAATAGTGAAAGCCCAGTGTAAATGATTCAAATCCCAGTGTTAGCACAGTGAGGTAAGTGCAGGTGTTGGGCCTATAGACCCACATTACTTCTGACTCCTGCTCTGGCAAATCTGCTATGAATTGTTGCCAAAAGAAAGTGTCTGGTTTGTAACTATATTGGACTGTCTAACCCAACATGGAGGTACTCGTCCATTCATCTACCATTGAACCTGCAGTGGGGCTGCAGCTTATCCCAGCATGCAATGGGCAAGAGGCAGAAATGCATCCTGGGCAGTACAGCAATCCTCCACAGGGATCTCGCACTGTTCACTCACACACTCCTGAGTACTCTCCCACGGCATGCTGGGATAGGTTTCAGCACCCCCGCAGGTTTGATGATGGATGGATGGATAGATTTCTCTCTCTCTCTCTCTCTCTCTCTCTCTCTCTCTGCAGAGTCTAGCCTCGCTGCAGAGGCTGTCCACGGCCCTGAACATCCTGGAGAAGTACGGCTGTAACCTGACCAGCTCCAGCCGGCCCAAGTACTGGCGCAGCGTCAAGCACAACAACCCTGTCTTCAGGGCCACTGTGGATGCCATCAAGGTGGGCGCAGGGGATTATGGGGGATGTGTCCCACTCTTGGGATTATGGGGGATGTAGTCCCGCTCTTGGTCTGCTGGATTAAACTGCGGGGACACTTATCGGTGTGGGGCTGCTTTTCATGGCTCGGGCTTCTTTATAGCCCTGGAGGATAATGCTGATGCAGCAGCACTCAAATGAGATGATTGTATTTCTGCAGTTCCAAGTGGCTACACGCACATCCAAGTATTATAACAGGTGCAGGACAAACATGTACGTTAAATCCGAAAATGAAATGTCCACACACTGTTAAATCAGCTCACAATAATTTTTTGTTCACTACAGTAAAGTGCGATAAATTACTGTGAGCTGATTTAACAATGATTGTGCTTCTGACAATTTGGCGAAGTTTCACCGATGCCTCCGAGCACTTAGCACAGTCCATAGATGGTTTTTCAAGATTGTTATAGAATACAGCGACAGGTCTGCCGTGAACCCTGACCTCAATCCTGTCAGATGCTGTTGGGAGCAGTTTAATTCACTTCAACTCAGTTTCATTTGTATCGCACTTCTTATGTAAGAGTATTCAGGTGATTTATGGAGTAGTAGAAAGGTAGGCGAATGGAGAGCCAACTTCAAGCTGCTGAACTGAATTGCTCAACATTGCTGTCCATCCCCACGATGCTGGCGCAGACATTGCAGTGTATGTGAAGTGCAATGCGGGGTGTGACATATGAGCAGATAAACACTTAACACCTATATGTAAATGCATATTCAATGAATAACTATAAAAATAATCCCGGTAAGAAAAAAGTTAGCTATTTTTTTTGTGATCATCCCTCACTCCTCCTATCCACAGGGGGGCCGGGCTGTACTGTGTCTCTACGGTTACTCCAATCAGCAGCCAGATGGCCTCAGTTTCCCTAATGATGTCACCGAGCCGGACGTTCAGAAGGTTGCTGCGGTGACCTTAGAGGTCATGACCCTGCGCATGGAACTAGACCTGCTAATCAAGGTCTTACCCAAATGCTTTTTGTTTTTTTTTTTTCATTTTTTTTTTTTAAAGAAATGAAATGATTTGTGTCTCATTATTGTGCATTGTTTATGTGACTCTGCTGTTTTCTTTTACTGTGTTTTTACCAGGAAGTGCATCCTCACCCGGAGTTTTTTGAAAGAATTGCACCTGCTCTCTGCCACCAAGACGAGACGAGCGAACAGGTGCGCATCCGAACTTTAGCATTTATATTGCGCTTATGGGCTCGATTGAATATGCATGCCACAGGTGTACATACTGAATGTAGTTTGATAACTGTTTGTCTGGTGTAGTAAGCACAGAGTGTACATAAAGTATGCACGAAATTGGACATACTACGGACACCATCTCTCTCCCCCCAATCTCCTGACTGGGTGTTCAGCAGCAATACAGCTCACGTTCTCCCCTGCCCTGCTCTGTGAAAGTTTAAAGACGCATCTTCATCACAGACCTCTTGGTATTTACTGAAGCCCGCTAATAGCTAAGAGGTTTGTTTGTTAAGCCTGTAGTTAGGTGTTTGAATCCCCGCAACGCTATTACCAGCTATGGTTGGCGGTCTGCATGCGCAAGGGTACCATTGGCTCAGCCGTGCCGGGGATGATGGGGATAAAGCTGGCAAAAATTAGTATGTCTCTTCTCCCTCTAGTGGCCACTCCTGGTTATCCAGGCGCATGTAGCTGTGCAGTGACTGCATTACTATTATCCCCCCGGCATATAATGCGCGGGGATATAGTCATGGGTGCGGTTGTCTGTCCATCCGTCTGTTTGTCGGTCTGTCTGTGAACATTTTGTTTCCGGAGCATAACTTGAAAACCGTTGAATATTTTTTTTTTTTTTTTTTTTTACAAAACTTGGTGTGCACATTAATCATGACCTGAAGTGGTGCCTTTTGCTAATCCGAAGTTGATGAATTTTGTATTTTTCCTGGTTTCCGTGGAAACATTTTGAACTTAGAATTTTTGGTGGTATGGATTGTTTCCGGAGCAGGTGGCAGTTTCATTCTTTCAATTTGTGGGGCCAGGGGGATACGCCATCCCCTGATGGCTCCTGTCCTCTGATGGCGTCGGCTGCTTGTGATTGGCGATGCACATGCAAAGCATAAAAAAAGCGAGGGCCAGTCATTATGTCAGTCAGAAGAGCCACCTCATCTCAGTTCCGTGGTGATGGGCGCAGGTCAGTGCAGTGGATGGAGCAGCTCAGCTGTGTTCAGGGTGGGAGGTGGGTAAAAGCCAGACAAATAGAATTACTGGTTTTAATAATAGTTTCTGTTCAGTTTTAGCCTACTATTTAGTAATCGTGTATGGGTATTCGGACGGGCCCAACATTTTTTAAACTCGTAGGCCGCAAAACTGCTGACTAATTTCTTGTGCTTTTGGCGCCACCTCTGGTCATCCCCAGAATGGCAGCAGACTCGTGTCGGACGCGGTGGCCATTCCGTCCAGCGAGAGGAAACGTGAGAGGGAGGAGCAGCTGCTGTCCCCCTCCCTGCCCCCAATACCGGCCCCCAGTCCCAGCCTGGGCCCCGCCTCCCTGGCCCCCATCACACAGAAAGGTGCGGTCGCTAGCGGGCTAACGGTCACCTCTCTGGGGCTTTATTTATTTTAAGTTTTTGCAGTAAATGATCCACATTTCCACTGGGAAATCCTGAATGCTTCCATACGATAAAAATATATGTAATTTTGTCCCGCTTATTGTTCCCCCAAGTGGCAAAAATGAGGGGATATTGAAAATTTCTCTCTCCCCATCCCTTCCTCTCTCTCTCCTTCTCTCTCCAGGTGACTGTAGTCTGTGTGGGAACTCTCCATCTCTCCTTTGTCCAGCCTGTGGCTCTATTCCCTTCTGTGAGTCATGTGACCTTGTCTTCCATCGCCACCCCAGCAGGGCCAGTCACAAGCGTGAGAGCACACGTATTCAGAAGCCTGGTGAGTGCTCATGGGAAATGGAGTCTGTGGGCTTTCTACCGCATCTTTCCTTACTCGATCTGGAAATCAGTCCAGGTCCACCATTCCAGGACATTAACTTCTCCTTTAAGGTGCTGGGAGAGAGGAGCCTGGGCTTTCCTGAAGTTATCTTGAGGCAGGAAATCAGAGCACAGCCGTGGCTGAAGTGTCTGTTTTGGAATTTGTGACATAAAGTGATTGACCTTTGGCCTGGTTGCAACTGAGGTCTACAACTGATAGGGCTTTAGACTGATGGGTAAGGCCGTCCCATTTCTGATTTAAGTTTTCTTGATTCCCTTGTCTTTATGTTCCTTGCTTGCTTTTTATGAAAGGACCAAGTGAAGGATGAAGGATATAAAAACATGTAGAAGAGCTCCAGAACTTAGGTGTGGGGATCTGAAATTTACCTACTATTTGTAATGCTGAACACTTGATAGAATCTGTCTCATCTAATAAGAGTAATGTTTCTAAAAAATGTAATGGAATTTGGTGCTGACTGAGGGTTAAGCATATCAATGCTCAGGCCCTGTGATGGTTTCTATTTATCTTGTTGTTGTCGCTCTCTTTAGGAGTTACCTTGACCCCCTCCTTCTTTCTTGTTGTCCCCCCTGCAGACAACTGCACCATATGTGGTATCTTCCCGGTCTCCGCCCACTGCCCAACCTGCGTCCAACGGCTGTGCTCGGAATGCGACAGACTGTATCACTCTCACCCGGGGCGGGGGGGTCACATCCGATCAGCGGTGACCTCATTCAAATCGCCAAAGACCTTATGGTGAGCGAAGTAGCTTGTCTGAGCCAGAATGGCGGTTTTCTCTTGACTGCTGCGAAACGAAAAATCAGATCTGTCGCCATTAGGAGTTCTTCAAATGAAAAATACCTAACGATGAGTGTGAAAATCTGAAACTGTTTTGGAAGGATGTGCATGGCTTGAGGGGTAGGGCTCTTAAGATCCCTCTGGACATTTCACCAACTCAATACCGGTTTGGTACAGAGCTGCATGGGACGCTGGACCCCATATCAGTGAAAAGGACCGATATAATATCCTGCCAAAGAAATGCATCCTGTTGAACTGCAATTGTTATAACCCACCAAAATTCACTTTGTTCAGACTAATTTTGGGGGAAACCCTGCATCTTGAACAGCGCACCTGTGCTATAATAAATAAGATGGACACATTTCAGAGAGTATGGGAACCTTTCATGGACCTCTGATCATAACCAAGTGTTGCCAGATGATATCTATGGGTCATTCCATGTCAAATCATCCAGATTTTGAGAAATTTTCCTGGTCACCTCCTCAAATTTTTGAAAAAATTCACGAGTAAATATTCACACAAAATGAAAAAATGCCAAATATTAGGCCAGTATCTCAAATGGTTTTCAAGTTACAGCACTTTGAAATTTAAATAATATTTAAAGTTTTTTGGCAAACCCATTTTCAGCCAACTTTGGCAACTTATTGCTCCAAATTGATTGCATATACAAGGCTGAAATTGGGTATACTAGCCATATTCATCCCGAGAATCTGAAAATGGCCTTAGCTTCTGTGTATGTTGTTCCACTTTTGTATGGTAAAGCCTCAAAATCAGCTGAAAACGCGAAATGCCAAAAAACGACACCACATTTTATGACCTGTAAATCAGGAACTAAGTAAGATTAAAAGGCTAGAATTCTTTTTTTTTAGCTTACTGGCCCTATGGGCCGATAAGCTACTGTCGTGGTGTGGCGTCCGTCGTCCGGAAAATTTTTTATTTATCTTTTTTTTGGCCCGATGAATTTTCGTGTAAATTTGCCGTAACATACTACTAGACCGTATCTCAGGATTGTTTCGGATTTTTGATTGAATCATTTTTGTCCGTTTTATGGGCCCTTGAAATTTTGGCCCCAATGTTAAAGACAGGACTGAGACATTTTGAAAAATTATTTCTCAAAAACTGCGTGATAAATTTTTTTCTAACTCAGGCAATCAACTTACCGTAGTACCGTCAATGTACAGTGCGAGCGCCATTTTGATTGAATCGACGGAAGTGGGTCTAGTGGGGCGCTGTACTTTATGAATATACAAGATGGCCTGTGGAGGCCAAATGGTTGCAGATAGAGATTAAATTTGTATTATCGACATATAGGAAGTCATACATGACCTATATTTTGGCAATATTAAATTTGACCACAGATGACTTTGAAAGGTCAAACTCGAGGTCAGGGAAAATATTAACAATGTTAAAAGATATGACTTGAAATTTCAAAAAATTATTTCTCAAAAACTGTCCGATAACTTTTTTCCTAAATCTGGCAATCAACTCACCTTGATACACTTTATGTACAGTGCGAGTGCCATTTTGATTGAATCGACGGAAGTGGGTCTAGTGGGGGCGCTGTACTTTAACATTGGGTCTTATGGAGAATGGGCAAAATCGCCTGTGGAAGCTAAATGGTTGCAGATAGAGATTAAGTTTGTATTACTGACATATAGGAAGTAATATATGACCTATATTTTGGCTGTGTTAAAGTTGACCTCAGATGACCTTGAAAGGTCAAACTTGAGGTCAAGCAAAATGTTAAAATTTTCAAAGGCTTCTAGGCTTGAAATATCGAAGATTGGGAACATATATGTGTATTGAACATTTATAGGAAGTCATATATGAAGTTTCATTTGGTGGCCTTGAACTTGACCTTCAGTGACCTTCGAAGGTCAAACTTCACATAGTGAAATTTCAATGACTTCTATCAACAAAATGACAACCCCAATTCCGAAATAGTTGGGACAAAGTGTAAATTGTGAATAAAATCAAAACGCAATGACTTTCAAATCACACCAGCCAGTATTTTATTCACTATAGAACAGAGATAACACAGCAAATGTTGAAACTGAGAAATTTTACAATTTTATCCACAAAATGAGCTCATTTCAAATTTGATGGCTGCTACAGCTCTCAAAAAAGTTGCGACAGGGGCCTGTTTACCATGGTGTAGCATCCCCTCTTCTTTTTAACACAGATCGGAGGCGTCTGGACATTGAGGAGACAAGTTTCTTGAGTTTAGCCATTGGAATTTGATCCCGCTCTCGTTTAATACAGGCTTCCAGCTGCTGGAGAGTTTTGGGTCTCCTTTGACGGACTTTTCGTCTAATTATGCACCAAATGTTTTCAATCGGTGAAAGATCAGGACTGCAGGCAAGCCAGTTCAGCACACGGACACTTCTACTATGAAGCCATGCTGTTGTAATAGCTGCAGTATGTGGTTTTGCATTGTCCCTCTGAAATACACAAGGCCTTCCCTGGAATAGATGTCGTCTGGAGGGGAGCATATGTTGCTCTAAAACCTTTATATTCCTTTCAGCATTTGTGGTGCTTTTTAAAACATGCAAAGTGTCCCACACCATATGCACTAATGCATCCCCATACCATCAGAGATGCTGGCTTTTGAACTGAACGCTGATAACAGGAGGGGTGGTCTTTCTCCTCTTTAGCCTGGAGGACACGACGCCCATGATTTCCAACAAGAATGTCAAATTTGGACTCGTCTAACCACAGGACACTTTGCCACTTTGCTACAGTCCATTTTAAATGAGCCTTGGCCCACAGAACACAGCGGCACTTCTGGATCATGCTTAACAATGGCTTCTGTTTCGCATGATAGAGTTTTAGGTGGCATTTGTGGATGGCACGGCAGACTGTGTTTACCGACAGTGATTTCTTGAAGTATTCCTGGGCCCATTTAGTAATGTCAATGACAGAATCATGCCGGTGAGTTATGCAGTGGCGTCTGAGGGCCCGAAGATCACGGGCATCCAGTAAAGGTCTTCGGCCTCGTGCCTTACGCACAGAGATTTTTCCAGTTTCTCTGAATCTTTTGATGATGTTATGCACTGTCGATGATGAGACCTTCAAAACCTTTGACGTTGAGGAATATTATTTTTGAAGTATTCCACAATTTTTTTACGCAACCCGTCACAGGTTGGAGAGTCTCTGGCCATCTTTACTTCTGAGAGACTCAGCCTTTCTAAGTCATTACTTTTATAGCCAATCATGTTACACACCTGATGCCAGTTAACTTAATTACTTGCTAAATGTTCATTCAGCTGATTCTCATATATATTCATTGCTTTTTCAGCCCTTTTTTTTTTGCCTGTGTCCCAACTTTTTTGAGACCTGTTGCAGCCATAAAATTTGAAATAAGCTCATTTTGTGGATAAAAATGTAAAATGTCTCAGTTTCAACATTTGCTATGTTATCTATGTTCTATTGTAAATAACATATTGGCTCATGTGATCTGAAAGTCATTGCATTTTGATTTTATTCACAATTTACACTTTGTCCCAACTATTTCGGAATTGGAGTTGTATTACAGATAGAGCTTAGGTTTGTATTATGGGTATAAAGGAAGTCATGTATGAAGTTTCATTTGGTGACATTGAACTTGACCTTCAGTGACCTTGAATGACCAAACTTCTCAGTGAAATTTCAATGACTTACATCAGCAAAATCGTTTCAGATAAAGTGTTGGTTTGTAATGGAGATGTAAAGGAAGTAATACATGAACTTTCATTTGATGGCCTTGATCTTGACCTTGGGTGACCTTCGAAGGTTAAGATAAAAGGCTAGAATTATTTTTTTTTTTTTCAGCTTACTGGCCCTATGGGCCGATAAGCTATCGTCGTGGTTTGGCCTCTGTGTACGTCGTCCTGAACATTTTTTATCTTTTTTTTTTTTTTTTTTTTTTTTGACCGATGAATTGTTAAAGATAGGACTTTTTATTATTATTATTATTATTATTATTATTTCTCAAAAACTGCCCAATAAATTTTTTTCTAAATCAGGCAATCAACTTATCTTGGTACCCTCAATGTACAGTGCGAGCGCCATTTTGATTGAATCGATGGAAGTGGGTCTAGTGGGGGCGCTGTACTTACATTGGGTCTTATGGAGAATGGGCAAAATGGCTTGTGGAAGCTAACTGGTTGCAGATAGAGATTAAGTTTGTATTAACGACATATAAGAAGTCATACATGACCTATATTTTGGCGATGGTAAAGTTGATCTCGGGCAACCCTGAAAGGTCAAACTTGAGGTCAAGCAAAATGTTGCAATTTTCCAATGCTTCTAGGCTTGAAAATATTGAAGATGGAGAACATATGTGTATTAAACACTAGTAGGAAGTCATATATGAACTTTCATTTCGTGATCTTGAACTTGACCTTCGAATGTCAAACTTTGCAGGGAAATTTCAATGACATATATCACCAAAATCGTTACAGATAGAGCCTAGGCTTGTATTAGAGACAAATAGGAAGTCATATGTGAACTCTCATTTGGTGATAACATAACATAACATAACATAACATGAATGGCGAGAACAGGCCGTTCAGCCCAACTAGGCTCGCCAGTTTCTTTGTACCATCGTGAATATATCACTTCAGATACTCAATGACTCAATGGTATCTAGCTTTAAGTCAAGTCTGCTCTTGAAAACTCCCAAGGTCTCTGCCTCAACAATATGGTCAGGCAAGCTGTTCCACACCGAAATTACTCTTTGGGTGAAGAAATATTTCCGAATATCAGTGCTAAATTTACCTTTAGTCAGCTTCCATTTGTGACCCCGAGTTCTGCTAACAACACTTGGTTGAAGGAATCCTACATAATTCACTTTGTTAATCCCTTTAACATATTTAAAGACCTCAATCAAATCACCCCTTAGTCTCCTTTTCCTAAGACTAAAGAGATTAAGGATCTTCAGCCTTTTCTCATAGCTTTCATCTTTAATACCGGAATTAGCCGTGGCTCTTCTCTGAACTTTCTCTAAAGCCTCTATGTCTTTCTTAAAGTATGGTCCCCAGAACTGTACACAATACTCTAGATGTGGTCTGGCAGAATGTGTTGTACAAAAGAAGCATCACCTCCTTGGATTTGTACTCAATACTTTTGGCAATGTATCCCAGCATCCGATTGGCTTTTTTAACAGCTACGGCACAATGGCTAGAGCCTGTGAGGGTTTGGTCAACAATCACTCCCAGATCTTTCTCTTGTGGAGCACATTCCAGTTTAAAACCTCCATGAAGTAATCCCGTCTAATGTTTTTATTACCTACATGTACTACTTTACATTTCGCTACATTAAATTTCATTTGCCACATTTCTGCCCAATTCTGAATTCTATCCAAATCATCCTGAATCACTTTAGTGGACTCTAAACTATTTGCCAAGCCCCCAATTTAGTATCATCTGCAAATTTCACTAATCTGCTCTCAATATTCCTATCAAGGTCATTAATGTAGATGAGGAACAGCAGGGGTCCCCAAACACGATCCCTGGGGGCGCCACTCCCCACCCTACCTAGCTCAGATGATATACCACTGACCACCACTCTTTGTGTTCTGTCCTGCAACCAGTTATGAATCCACTTCAGAATACCACCTGTAACTCCAATGGAGCTCATTTTAAAAATTAGTCTCTTATGCGGTACTGTGTCAAATGCTTTCTGAAAATCCAAATATATGATGTCATAAGCCCTGCTCTGGTCATAAGTCTTGGTGGCCTCTTCAAAAAATTCCAGAAGGTTTGTCAGGCATGACCTTCCTTTACGAAAACCATGTTGGCTGTCCCTCAAGATATTGTTACGTTCAAGAAATAAGTCCAGCTCATCTTTTCTGATAGATTCCAATATTTTGCACGCAATGCAAGTTAAACTGACTGGCCTGTAATTACCTGGCTCAGTACAGTCCCCTTTTTTATATATTGGTATTATATTGCCCTGTTTCCAATCATTTGGTATTTCTCCAGTTTCTAAAGACCGTCTAAAGATGGCAGATAGCGGCTTAAAGATGATCTCACTATCTTCTCTGAGCACTCTAGGATATAAGCCATCAGGACCCGCCGCCTTATCTGCCTTTAGTTGATGCAACTTGTCTAATCTGACGTTATCCCTAACCTCAATTTCCGCTAAATAATCTTGAGCATTGGACAAGCCCTCTGGCGAATAAAGACCAGCTCTAAGGTAAAATTCTCAACAAAGTAACCGTTTAAGGTGTCCGCAATATCCTTATTATCATATAGCAGCGATCCATTTTTATTCTTTATGCACTTAACCTGCTCTTTGACTTTCCTTTTTCTGCTACAGTACTGAAAGAAGCGCTTAGGGTTAGTTTTTGCCCCCTCTGCAATTTGTCTTTCATACAGTCTTCTAGCATTCCTCAGCTCTTTTTTGACCACAGCCCGCATTTTACAGAATTCGGCCTTAGTAATCTCATTGTTATCCTCTATGTACATCTTATAAAGATTCCTCTTTTCCCTCAAACTCCTACTTATAGCTGCTGTCATCCACTGAGGATTCTGCTTTTTCAGCTTACTTTTGGACACCTTTGGAATGAATTTACATTGTGAATCAAGTAAAACCCCCTTAAATCTTTCCCACATCTCATTTACAGACTCACAGTCCAGGAGTGTCTCCCATTTTGTTTCACTTAGATATGACCGCATCCTGTCAAAGTTTGCTCGCCTAAAATTAAAAATTTTTGTTTTTGGACACACCTTTTTAACTTCCCATGAAACCTCAAAATTAATAGTAGAGTGATCACTCGTCCCAAGTGGCTCCAGTACCTCAACATTGCTAATTCTATCTGGGTCATTACAGAGCAGCAAATCTAAAATTGCCTTCTCTCTTGTAGGTTTATTAACATACTGCACCAAAAAATTATCATTTATGACATCTAGAAATTCTTCCTCCCCCCTACCCTGTCCTTTCACCATTTCCCAATCAATACCAGGATAATTTAAGTCTCCCATAATAATAGTCCCTCCTCCTCTACAAGCTTGCGTAATCCTCTTAAGGAGCATTTCATTGACTGTACTGTCCAAAGCTGGTGGTCGATAGCATACACCTATGTTTAAACCAGTCTCGTGTTTGCCAGTGAGCCTGACCCAGATATCTTCACAAGGCACGGAATATTCAATTTCAGGAATTTCCTGCACATTTATGTTTTCGTTCACATAGAGTGCTACACCCCTCCTCGCCTATTACACCTATCCTTCCTAAAGAGCTTATAACCTTCTACATTATATTCATCTCCATCCTCTTCACTAAGCCATGTCTCTGTAATCCCAACTATGTCATAGCCTTCACTAATCATAACGGCCTCAAGTTCTTGAAATTTATTTTTAATGCTTCTTGCATTTAGATAAAAACATTTCAGGTTATCATGAGCAGCTCTTCCCCTTCGATTTCCCATCGCCCGCTGCTCAAAGCCCTCACCATGCTTTTTTTGCTTTAAAAATATATCATCAATAGTGCATGTAACGCTGTCAGCTTCCATCAGGGCAGTCTGCATTTCCCTCTGTGTAACACTCTCTAACCTCCCTGCCCCCCAAGTCCCTAGTTTAAATAACTCTCTGCTACCCTCAACATACGCTGACCCAGTGCAAAGGTACCCCTCCGGTTCAGGTGTAGCCCATCCGGCTTGAACAGGTCACCCCTGTCCCAGAAGTAGTTCCAGTGCCCCATAAACCTATACCCCTCTTTCCTACACCAGGTTCGTAGCCATGTGTTAAACCTCCAGATAAAATTCTGCTTCCCTCTGCTTGCACGTGGTACCGGTAGAATCCCGGAGAACACTACCGTGGAGGATCTGCTCCTAAGCTTTTCAGCTAATTCAACAAATTTGCTTTGCAGAACCTCAAACCTACCCTTACCTATGTCATTAGTCCCAACATGGACCATGACAACTGGATCCCCTCCCGCTCTGGCCAGGAGCTTGTCCGCCGCACGCTCAGGAGGTCTCCTACCTGGGCACCAGGCAGGCAACACACCGTCTGAGACTCCTTGTCGCGCGAACAGACTAAACTGTCTATTCCTCTAAGTATTGAGTCCCCCACTATCAATAACTCTCTTTTCTGAGGGGTAGAGGCCAACATGGTGCCCTGCTGCTCATCAGTCCCCTCACTCTCAGGGTCAGGGGCCAATTCGAGTTCCTGCAAGGGCCGGAATCGGTTGGACACCTCAACCACTGGAGGAGCTGTCGCTGTCACGGTGTGCACGCCCTTTCCTGCGCTGACGTCCTACCATCACCCAACTTTCTCTCCCTGCCTGCTCTGGGGTCCCCACACCACCCTGCTTTGGCGTACAGACCATTTCTCTAAACGACATACTGCTTAGTTCCTCTAGGAACTCTACTGATTCTGAACTATGTCGTGCCGCCACTGGCCCTGAAGAACAAGGATCTTGCTCTCCAGATGCTCAATTAGCTGGCACCGGTGACAGACAAACCCACCCTGGAAATCTCTTTCCAAAAGTGCGATCATCCTGCAACCGTCACATAGTTTTGGCCACATTTTGAACCCCCTACTTCATATTGACCTTCGAAGGTCATATGTGACCTTGCGAAAATTCAATGACTTGGATCACTAAAATGGTCTCAGATGGAGCCTACTGTGCTGTGAAAAAGTATTTGCCCTCTTCCTGATTTCTTATTTTTTTGCATATTTGTCACACTTAAATGTTTCAGATCATCAAACTAATTTTAATATTAGACAAAGATAACCCGAGTAATGAAATGATGATTTCATTTATAAGGGAAAAAAGCTATCCAAACCTACCTGACCCTATGTTGAAAAAAGTAATTGCCCCCCCCGCCCTTGTTAAATCATGAATTAACTGCGATGAACCACATTTTTTTTAGTTCAATTTCACTAGCCACACCCAACCCTGATTACTGCCACACCTGTTGAATCAAGAAATCACTTAAATAGAACCTGTATGACAAAGTGAAGAAGGCTAAAAGATCTAAAAAAGCAACACATCATGCTGCGATCTAAAGAAATTCAAGAACAGATGAGAAACAAAGTCATTGACATCTATCACTCTGGAAAGGGTTACAAAGCCATTTCTAAGGCTTTGGGACTCCAGCGAACCACATTGAGAGCCATTATCCACAAATGGAGAAAACTTGGAACAGTGATGAACTGTTCCAAATGATTTATTTGTATATGTGTGGATCACTTGGGTTGTTACCGACATCTGGTGAAAATTTCATGTCAATAGCCCCATTAGAAATATATTTCCTGAGAAAAATGTTGACGCGTTAAATACTTATTTTCCCTGCTGTATAGGACGTCGTATAAATGTATGTGAACTTTTATTTTGTGACCTTGTCATTGATCTTCAATGATTTGAATGTCAAACTTCACATGAAATTTTCATAACTTGTTTCATCATTATAAGACGGCTTGCCGGTAAGCTGCAGGACCCTTGGTCCTATTTTTTTTCATGACCTCTTCATCGCTCTTTCTAACGCTCTATCTTCTCCAGATTTCTCTTTCTCCTCTCGCTCACTCTCTCTCATTCTCTTTCTCTCTCAGTTCAGTTCAAATGAGCTTTTTGCGTGATGGTACTCTAGCATTGATTGAATATGAACAATCAACTGAGGCAACAACAGTAAATAAAAAAAAAAAGTAATGGTGCATGATATCTTTAACTAAAAAGATATTCCTATTAAAAAGTACAAATTATTATGAACTAATACTTGTATTCAGTAAGGAAAAAACCCACTGTATTAATTGTAATACTGTTCAAAATAAGGAGCTATATGTGAGGTAGCATACTCACTGTCTCTCAGTCTGTGGCCCACTGCTACATAATTTGTGTGGGTCCGTTCCCCAGACAAACTGATCATTTATCTCTTTCTGCTTGCTCTGTGAATTTAGGGAGAGACTTTGTAAATACTGGAAAATATATCTCCATTGATTGTGCGTCCTTTTGACAATGTAAGAGGAGGGGTACCTCTTACACAGTTATAAATGCCCACAATCAAAGAAAAAAAATCTAAAATATCCTCCTCGCCAGGCTCACGGTGACCACAGAGCCTTTCGTTTTTGGCAACCATGACTGTTTGTGGTGGCATTTCTCAGTGTACAAGCTGTGGTCACTGAGCCTGTACTTGTTCAGGATCTGTCTCTGCTGTGCATCTCTGATGGTGCAGTGATACTGGACCTGAGTGTATTCATGTTTCTGGGTGCTACAGCAGTGAAGTTTGCTTTGACTTTTGGCTGTTTGGCCGCAATGTTTGACATTTTTGGTTTGCTTCATTATTTGGTTTATTGTGAATAGTGGTGGATTATAAGCAAAGATATTTACCTCTCTCTTTGTTGTTTTCAGGTCGTCTCTGTCTTCGTGGCAGTGTGTCCACTGCACCAGGGTGAATGAGCAGAATGAAGTGTTGTGTGGGACCTGTGAACGGCCCCGACTCACTCCTGCCTCCGCTGGCACGGAGGAACAACTGCAGCTGTCCACCATTACAGGTCTGGGGCCCTACATCGTCTGCTGGCTTCTCTCTCTCTCTCTCTCTCTCATTTTCAATTTTCAATTTAATTTGCTTTATTGGCATGACAAATCAATACATCTGTGTTGCCAAAGCATAGGAAATAAAAATAAATAAAAGTAATATATCAATAAATAAATAAATAATGTGTACATAAATGAATAAAAAAAATTACAACAAGCATTGTTTCTTAATGTAATACAAAAATTAGGAATTTAGCTTCATAAATTCATTCATTTAGCGCTCTCTCTCTCTCTCTCTCCCCCCCTCCCCCCAGAGTGGCAGTGTAAGAGCTGTACCGTGCTGAACTCGGGTAGCTCTATTCTGTGTGTGGTGTGTGAGCGCCCCCGTCTGGCCACTCGCCCCCCTCCCATGCCGGCCCGCCCGCTCCTCCCACACCGGACCTGCCCCGGGACATTGGAACCCAGGTACGAGGGGGATGATCCACAACCGGAACCTCTGCTCCCAAAAACTACTCCCCTGGGTCTCGGGCAGTGGGCTGGTTCACCCTCCAGAGGCCCCTCGTCTGTAACGTCAACAGTCTCACTGAGAGATTAATTTTACCCTGACAAGTCATTGGGTAACATAATAACCCCATCGTGCAAATATGGACGCCGGGGTGACCTTCGAAGGTTAAGATAAAAGGCTAGAATTCTTTTTTTTTTAGCTTACCGGCTCTATGGGCCGATAAGCTATTGTCGTGGTGTGGCGTCCGTTGTCCGTAGTCCGGCATCTGTCGTCCGTCGTCCGGAACATTTTTTATCTTTTTTTTTTTTTTGGCCTGATGAATTTTCATGTAAATTTGCAATAACATACCAGTAGACCATATCTCCAGATGTTTTTCTCGGATTTTGATTGAATCATTTTTGTCCGTTTTATGGGCCCTTGAAATTTTGGCTCCAATGTTAAAGATAGGACTGAGAAATTTTAAAAAATTATTTCTCTGCATGATAAATTTTTTTCTAAATCAGGCAATCAACTTACCTTGTTACCGTCAATGTACAGTGCGAGCGCCATTTTGATTGAATCGACGGAAGTGGGTCTGTTGGGGTCGCTTTATGAATATGCAAGATGGCCTGTGGAGGCCAAATGGTTGCAGATAGAGATTAAGTTTGTATTATCAACATATATGAAGGAAGTCATATATGACCTATATTTTGGCAATATTAAATGTGACCACAGATGCCTTTGAAAGGTCAAACTCCAGGTCAGGGAATATATTGGCAATGTAAAAAGATATGACTTGAAATTTCAAAAAATTATTTCCCAAAAAGTGTCTGATAACTTTGAATAACTCTGATAACTAAATCTGGCAATCAACTCGCCTTGATACACTTCATGTACAGTGCGAGTGCCATTTTGATTGAATCGAAGGAAGTGGGTCTAGTGGGGGCGCTGTACTTTAACATTGGGTCTTATGGAGAATGGGCAAAATCGCCTGTGGAAGCTAAATGGTTGCGGATAGAGTTTAAGTTTGTATTACTGACATATAGGAAGTAATATATGACCGATACTTTGGCTGTGTTAAAGTTGACCTCAGATGACCTTTAACTCCTTCAACCCCACAGCCCTCTACAGAGGGCTGACCAACATATTCCCTTTAACCCCAAATTCCTGTAGGGAAAATTCAAACAATCTGACTAATTGATTGGAACATATCAGGTTACATTTAATGGGATTCCAGAGATAACAGTAAGATACAATGTCCAGATAATGATCAGCCCTCTACAGAGGGCTGTGGGGTTGAAGGGTATAGTGATGCTAGAATATCTGGGGTTGAAAGAGTTAAAGGTCAAACTTGAGGTCAAGCAAAATGTTACAATTTTCAAAGGTTTCTAGGCTCGAAAATATTGAAATTTGGGAACATATGTGTATTGAACACTTATAGGAAGTCATGTATGAACTTTCATTTGGTGGCCTTGAACTTGACCTTCAGTGACCTTGAATGCCTAAACTTCACAGTGAAATTTCAATGACTTATATCAGCAAAATAGTTACAGATGGTTTCGGTTTGTATTGGAGATGTATAGGAAGTCATACATGAACTTTCATTTGGTGGCCTTGAACTTGACCTTCGGTGACCTTTGAAGGTCAAACTTCACATAGTGAAATTTCAATTACTTCTATTACCAAAACGATTACAGATAGAGCTTAGGTTTGTATTGTGGCCATATAGGAAGTCATGTATGAAGTTTCATTGGGTGACCTGGAACTTGACCTTCAGTGACCTTGAAAGGCCAAACAGTACAGTGAAATTTCAATGACTTGTATTAGCAAAATCATTACAGATTGAGTGTAGGTTCGTATTGGAGACGTATAGGAAGTCATGTATGAACTTTCATGTGGTGACCTTGGTATTGACCTTCAAAGGTCAAATGTGCCCTCGTGAATATTCAATGACTTGTATCACTAAAACGGTCACAGATGGAGCCTAAGTTTGTGTTACTGACATCTAGGAAGTCACATATGAACTTTCATTTGGTGACATTAAACTTGACTGTCAGTGACCTTTGAGGGTCAAACTCGACAGCGAAATTATAATGACTTGTATCACCAAAATGGTCACAGATTGAGCCATGTTTTGAACAGAGACATTTAGAAAGTCATATGTGAAGTCCATTTGCTGACCACAACTTGACATTCTGTGACCTTTAAAGTTCACAATTGACATATTGAATACATATTGACATATTATAATTACTTGTATCACCAAAACTGCTTCAGAGCTTAGGATTGTATTACGGAAGGTCTTATAAATGTATGTAAACTTTTATTTAGTGACCTTGACATTGATTTTCATTGATTCAAATGTCGAACTTCACATGAAATTTTCATAACTTGTATCATCGCTGTAAGACTCTTGCCGGTAAGCTACAGGACCCTTGGTCCTATTTTTTTATAGTTCTAAAATAATCAAATATCACTTCGCTAATGCTGTACATTATTTTTATTTTTCATGGCTATGTTGCCCAATTCTAGAATATAATTCTGTATCAGATCACCTTAGCCTGACACCCACCATCTCAGGTGCTGCTGAAACTCTATCAGATGGTGTACACTGATGAGAGAAGTGTTCTGAAAATGTTTATTGGTTTCATAATATGTGAATATTTAAGTGGACTGTATACAGTACGATTTGTCCCAGATGTTGCACAAACCATATGGAGCTGAACTTCTCAACATTTGATAGATTGTTCTCTTTAAAATTGTGATAGTTATTTTTCTCTGTCAGGAGAATTACTCTCCAAATTTATGAAGGTTTATATTATAACCATTATCAATGCTGCATTAGCATAGTCAGCTAGATGCTCTCAGTAGAGCATGCGGGTGTTGCAATGATCATGGTCATAATAATGTGTTAAATTAGGATATTGAATTCTCCCGACAGAAAAAAATAACAATTACAGTTTTTAACATGAAGTCTATCAAGTGAACAAAACTTAATTGGAGAAGTTCCATTATACATTTTCCCACATAGTGCAAATGCACTGTATACAGTCTAGTTAAATATTCTCATTGTGGTGTTCAGAAGCTCCTCTGAGAATCGCGATGAAAGAGTTTGTGTGCCTCTTGGATCTTGGGAGCCATGTTGCTTGGAGCATTAGCTTCTGGTAAGGTCTCCCATGGCATAGTGGTCCCAGGTAAGGGGCCAGACAAAATGTGATTCACAGACCCCTATGGATGAGTACCCAAAAAATATGAGAAAGCTGCCGGGAATAGGGACACCGGGGCCGCCTCCTGGAGCCAGGCCCAGGAGAGGAGCTCGTTGGTGAGTGCCTAGTGAACAGGGTTTTTCCAGGACCTTGGCTGGGCTTGGCCCGAAGAGGGTGTGGGGAGCTGCCTCCATGAGGACTCACCCCCCACGAGGAGAGGAGAAGGAGTCGGGTACAGTGAGGATCAGGTGGCAGACAGGGGTGGAGACCCTGGCGTTCTGGGGCCCGGCTGTGGAAACTGGCTCTAGGGACATGGAATGTCACCACACTGGTGAGGAATGAGCTGGAGCTCGTGCGGGAGTTTGAGCGGAGCGGTACCAGCCAGATATAGAGTGACTCACCTCTACGTGCATGTCTGGCTCTGGAACCGAACTACTTGATAGGAGTTGGGCTCTCTCCTTTTCTGGAAGCGCCCAAGTCGAGAGGCGGGGGGATACGTACATCTCTACAGCTGAATGCTGATGTGTTGGAGTTTGCCTCGGTGAACAAGAGGATCTCCGCAATGCGCTTGTGGGTTGCAGAGGGCAATGCTCTGAGTTTTATTTGTGCTTATGCATCTAACAGCAGTTCAGAGTATCCAGCCTTCTTGGAGTCCCTGGGTGGGGTCCTGGAAAAGGCTCCGACTGGGGATTCCTCTACTGGGAGACTTCAGTGCTCATGTGGGCAACGACGGAGACACTTAGAGAGGAGTGATTGGGAGGAACGGCCTCCCTGATCTGAGCCCGAGCGGTGTTTTGTTATGACAAACACTGTTCAAGCAGTAGGGTGTTCATAAGTGTACTTGGTACCAGAGCACCCTTCGCCAAAGGTCGATGATCGATTTTGTAATCGTGTCATCAGATCTGCAGCCGTGTGTCTTGGACACTCAGGTGAAGAGAGGGGCTGAGCTGTCAACTGATCCGCACCTGGTGGTGAGTTGGATCAGATGGCAGGGAAGACTGCTGGACAGACCTGGGAAGCCTAAACGTATTGTGAGGGTTGACTGGGAACATTTGGTAGAGGACCCTGTCCGGACGATTTTCAACTCACACCTCCGGAAGAGCTTTTCCCACATTCTGGGGGAGGCTGGGGACATGGAGTCCGAGTGGACCCTATTCAAAGTCTCTATTGTGGAAGCAGCTGCCGCAAGCTGTGGCCTGAAGGCTGCAAGGATCCGTTGATGGACCCCAGTGGTGAGGGAGGCCGTGAAGCTGAAAAAGGTGGGCTTTCGGGCTTGGTTGTTCTAGGGGACTCCTGACTCAGCAGACTGATATCAACAGGCTAGAGGGACTGCGGCCACAGTGGTCGCAGAGGCAAAAACTCTGGCTTGGGAGGAGTTCAGGCAGGCTATGGAGAAGGACTTTCGAATTCCTCCTCGAGGTTCTGGCAAACCATCAGACTGCTCAGGAAGGGGAGGCAGGGGTTCGCCCAGGCTGTTCTCAGCAGGGGTGGGGAACTGCTGACCTCAACTGAGGATATTATCTAGCGGTAGAAGGAGCACTTTGAGGAACTCCTGAATCCCACAGACATGACCGCCGTGGAGGAGGCAGAGAAGGAAGACTCGGGTGAGTCTTGTCCCATCTTCCCGGTGGAAGTCACTGAGGGGGGTCAAAAAGCTCCGCAGTGGCAAGTCCTCGGGAATGGACGAGATTTGCTCTGAGATGCTGAAGGCTCTGGATGTTGTTAGGCTGTCAAGGTTGACATGCCTGTTCAGCATCAGATGGATGTCGGGTACAGTAACCTTAGCCTGGCAGGTTGGGGTGATGGTTCACATTTTTAGAAAGGGGTACTGGAGGGTGTGATCCAACTCTAGGGGGATCTCATTGCTCAGCCCAGTACGCCTATGCCAGGGTGCTGGAAAGGAGACTCTGCCTAATTGTCGAATCTTGGATTCAGGAGGAGCAATGTGGGTTCTGTTTTAACCGTGGAACAGTGGACTAACTTTTTACCCTTCACAGATACTGTAGGGGCCATGGGAGTGTGTTTTGTGACCGCGTCCCATGAGGTATCCTGTGGGGGGTGCTGCGGTATAATGGGGCTCCAGGGTTGTTAGTTCCAACTATCTGATCCCTGTTCAACCAAAGCCAGAGTTGTGTCTGCAGTAAGTCAGACTCATCTCCAGTTGGTGTTGGACTCCACCATGGGTGTGCCTTGTCACCAATACTGTTCATAATTTCATGGACAGGGTGTCATGGCACAGCCAAGGTTTGGAGGGTGTCCAGTTTGGTGGCCTCAGGATTACATCTCAGCTGTTTGCAGATGATGTGGGCCTGTTGGCTTCATCATGTTGTGACCTCCAGTGCACACTGCAGCAGTTTGCAGCTGAGTGTGAAGTGGGCGGAATGAGGATCAGCACCTCCAAATCTGAGGCCATAGCTCTATCGGGGTCTCATTCACAAGTGAGAGTAGGATGGAGAGGGAGATGATGTTACTTGTACCAGTCCGTCATGGTGAAGAAGTAGCTAAGCTTGAAGGTGAAGCTTTCTTTACTGGTTGATCTATGTTCCAACCCTCACCTGTGGTCACAAGCTCTGGGTAGCGACAAAAAGAACCAGATCATGAATACAAAACCATCGAAATAAGCTTTCTCCATTGGGAGGGGTCTGACCCTTAGGGATGGGGTGAGGAGCTCAGACATCTGGGACAGGTTGCTGCTCCTCCGCGTTAAGAGGAGTCAGTTGAGGTGGTTCGGGCATCTAGTCCAGATGCCTCCTGGATGCCTCCCTTTAGTAGGTTTTCCAGGCATGTCCAGCTGGCAGGAGCCCCGCGGCAGACCCAGGACACGCTGGAGGGATTATATCTCCCTGTTGGCCTGGGAACGGGTTGGGATCCTCCAGGAAGGGTTGGAGGAAGTGGCTGGGGAAGGTGGCGCCTGTGCTTCTCTGCTTAGTCTGTGACTCCCACGACCCGACCCCGGATAAGCGGCGGAAAATGGATGGATGGATGGATGGATGGGGTTCAGTGGCTCAGATGCTTGTTTTTTTTTTTTTTTTTTTTTTTTTTTTTTGGTTTTTCTTGCCCCTTAGTCAGTAATACTGCCAACGTTGGTCCAAATCTGAATCATAATTTAACTTGGTTCATAGAAACCATATTTATGAAACCATATTTTCTTTTTATCAAAAGTTTATACAAAAAATGTTTAAAGAACACTTCTTTCATCAGTGTGCACCATCTCATCATTGTTTTATCAACATCTGAGATGGTGGATATTAAAACCTTGTCTCCTCACTCGATTTCACAGGGAATACTCCTTTCAATCATTAGATCCACTGATTAGTCTAAAATAATAAAGCACAAAAGGAACTCTGAAGAAAGACAAGTCTTTCATCTCGGTATTCTGTATTTCGGCAAAACCTTTATGCCATCATCAGGAAGCACAGAGCAGTCATCAAAAAGCAGAGAATAAATAGCATTGACAAAATCATTGAACAGGTCACAAGGCAATGCCATACTGCCAATCCAAGATGGTTAATCAAGGTCAAATGTTGATACAGTGCAACCAATCCAAGACAGTCGTGTTAAGAGAGGGGAAAAAATAAGCAAATAAAAACTAACAAAACACTACTAATTCTTCACTGGCTTTTAGTGATTGAATATTGGACTGTTATGTTTTTTAGCTAATGCTTCTACCCCTTTATTTTAATTTCCTTTGACGGCTCACAAATGAAAATTCACTAAGTTTGTCCACCATTTGCTCTTTTCAATATCTCAGTCCAATGACTGTCAAATTACACAGTTATAAGATGCTGATGACGCAGTAATGGCACGCCAGTGATAATGGAAGCAGTAATCTCTCTCTCTCCCTCTCTCCGCAGTGGGTGTGTCAGTTCTGTACCTACGTAAACTCCTCCCTCTCGTCCTCCGTCTGTGAGATTTGTGACCTGCCACGCCCCGACCCTGTCTTCACCGCCAAGCTCCCCCCTTCGCCAATCAAAGAGGCACCTCCGTCTCCAGTCAAGGCCCAAGTCCTGCCCACAGAGGACCCTGATTGGAAGAGACAGAAGCTAATGAGGGAGGAGGGGCAGAAGCTGATTCAGCTGATCAGAGTGGGTGAAGTTTGCAGTTTTTCAGGTTTGATTGCAGACACGAGCTCTTCCTGTCTGTTTGGTTGTTCTGATTGGCCTATTCCAGAGTCTTGATTTGTCCTTTCTTGTCACCTTGTTCATTGCCAGACTAGTAAACTGATCATAATTAATGAGTATATCTTTGAGCAAGGAAGTACAAGAGAAGAAATTTTTCAGATTGTGTGATGAATTAATGATTGAGCCATGGATCCAGCTCTGCCCATCTGCTGCACACGTGACTGACTTTACCTCGCATTCCCGTTTCACTGAGCGAGGTGCTTCTTCTGCTTTAATTCACACGTTCCTGATTTTACTGTCTCCATAAGCTTTTAAGACTTCATGATGGGATTGAGCTAGGGGTAAGGAAAGGAGGAGGCAAGGAAAGGAAGGAGGTGAAAATAAAGCATTTGAACTTTACGTAGGTAAAGTTGTTGGAGATGCATCGATAAGGAGGTACATTAGTGCTACACGAAGTTGGCTTTGCGTTTTCGTCCACCTTTCTCTGATTGGCCTGGTGGGTGGCGGAGGATTACAACAGGTATAGGTAGAGTCCCGGCAGGCAGAACTTGGGGGGGACTGTCGATAGGGGTTAGCGGTTTTTGGGTATGACTGGTGTGTGTACCAGATGTTATTGCTGGCCTTGAATTTTGGCAAGAGTAAACTACCGCAACTGTTTTGGATACGACTTATTTACTAGACAATCGATGTTTTTGCTATTAGAGTTTTAAAATATCTAGTTCTATAAGAGGTAGTTAGAAGTAGGAGTAGTCATGAAGTGGAAACGCTTTCCTTATAGATGACAACTTACGCATTTATTGTCACAAAATATTTTTTAATACATTTATAATTTCTCGTTGGATGCCCAAAATTTTAAATCTTGCTCGTGTCACTGTAAATGTCGATAATTTGCCGTGGCGAAATAGCTGTTGATCTTAATAATGTAAGACGTTGGCTTGCACGCAGTTCGCAAATTGATAACTATACCATTAAATCTGAATATAGGCTAAATGTTTTACACAGTATACCTAAGGCGGATAAGTGTTCATTTCTCACAAATGTGAAAACATAATCAGTCCCACTGTGAGAACAGTTTTTAACCCTCTATTAACCAAGTACCTTTCCAACTGTGTAAAAATCATTTCCCTAGGCAAATATGTTGATTATGGGCCAATATTTGGAAAAATAGTTTAAAAAAAAAAAAATTTTCGACCCTTTGGCCCACCTTTCCAAAATGTAGCAGATCTGCTACATTGGGTAATAATGCGAATGGAAAAATTAAAGTGACGGACCATTCAAGTTATTCTCAAATGTTTATTTGGCAATAAGAAACAAAACCAGCAGGGTGTCCAGGCTGTTAACCCTTTCACTATATGTAGCAGATATGCTACGGTGGTTAATAGAGGGTTAATCCGTGCTACCCCATGACACTTGCAACTGAGAAGGGCTTTATCGCGTTAATTTGTCGGTAACAGCCAAAGTTTATTCTGGAAATTAGCTCTCAAATTATGAGTAAAAGGCAACAAAAGTTAGCACACTTTACGTTCAACCGTTTGATCCGACTGAACAAGTCACCGCTTTCTTGACTGAGAGTTGTTCGGCTTATACACAACGAGGACTAAAACCTCCGGATTTCCAAAGGCTGAAACATTTCTTGCGGACTTAGGAAAAAGTGACACCGTTATTGTAAGTTACAAGTACATAGATATTTGCGTATTTTATTTCTATTTTCAAAAGTGCGGGTTTTGTTCATAATTTAAATAGGCTAATATTAAAGTGGTGGCAAAACATGTTGTTGCTGTTGTTGTTTTGCTTTCTCCGATAACGGCACTTTAGAACTAAGGATGTCATTTCTTAATTCTTATCGGTAAATATTACGGCAAAAATATTATGGCAAAAATACATGAATTTGCAGATATTAACTTTCCTGGAAATAAATATATCGCCAACTGCACGAAAGGAAAATCTGTAGCAAAAATTACTTCAGGCGTTTACACTATACTACAAATATAATGGACGTCATGTTGTCTGACAAAAAAATTTCAATGCTGAACTTATTTGGACTTCTTTGCGACGGGGATTTACACTAAGATATGTGTGAAATGGCCGGCCAACATGCCTTCTCGCTCACTCTACTTCCCGGTTCAGTGAGCAGGGCACGTCCACCTGACTTTCGGCTGACACGCGGCCAACGGCGCGTTGGCGAAAGTGGAACCTTTATCCACGCTGGTACTGTACCTTCAAGGCAAATACCTCTTCATTTTATTATTGTTGATTTTGTTTTTAGTATCCCTCACCTCTAAGTGCTAGTGTGATATTGGAATGAGGTGTTGTCCTTCCGTGTGTCCGTCCATCCGTCACACGTTTTCCAGGTCAGAAATTCTAAAACGTTCAATATTTTTCCATGAAATGTAATATATACGTACATCTTGTTGTATAGATGTACCCGTTTGTCCTAAACACTAAAACCGTTTAAATTCCGCGAGGAAATCTTGATCTATTGATACTTCTTATTTCACGGATGTGCGTTTTTGTACTTCCATCCATCCTCCAGTTTTGAAAATGCTTTCTGCTGTTTCCTGAAATTTCTTTTGGAATATTAGCCATCCTGTGGCAGGGATCTGGAATTTTCATGCAGTTTGTTTTTGTTATTATTATTATTTCTAGTAACCGTGGCAGTAGCTGTATTAGTATTAGTTGTTGTGGCTACAGTATCAGCTATAGTAGCAGTGACAGTAATGTTGTAGTTAATGAATTTGTTCTTAATTTCTAAGGAATATCATTGTCTCACTCATTTCATTTTCTTCATCAGGAGGGAGAGAAGAAGGGAGTGAGCCCAGAGGAGGTATACACAAGCGTGCGTGTTTCAGGGGGCAGCTCAGTGGCTCCCTGTGATTGGCTGAAAACGGAGCTGCCCCACCTGCTGGACGAGATCTGCGCCATGGCCTCCTCGGTGCGGCAGAACTACAGAACAGGGCATCCTGGGACGCTGGAAGAGGACTGCAAGACTGGGAATTCTGGGGAGGACTTCAAGACAGGAAATTCTGGGACTGTGGTGGAGGACTACAAAACGGTGCGTTCTGGGACAGCAGCAGAGCCAGGGGGCGGAGTCGTGAGGCTGTCCCGAGCGGAGGCCAAGCAGGCCTGGCTGTCAGCAGGGGGCGACATGGAGCGTGCGGTGGAGCTCGGGCTGAGGGACCGGAGGGCCAAGGTGAGCCCATATCGCCCGGCGGTAGAGCCATGGAGAAGGCTAACGAATTTACGGCTGACAGGATGTGAATGCACCTGACTCTGTGTCTGTCCCAGGTGCGGGAGCTGTGCTCGCTGGGTTTTTCCGACGCGTCACGGTGTGAGGAGGCCTTGCGGCTGAGCGGTGGGGAGGTGCGGGGTGCCCTGGCCCTCCTGCAGCGCCCTCTGCTGGAGCCTTTTCACCAGCGCATGTGGAGCGACCAGCCAGAACCCCACATAGACATTAACCACCCTGACAGACAGGTGTGCTTGTGTGTGTGTGTGTGTGTGTGTGTGTGTACACTACAGGCCAGAAGTTTGGAAGCAAGGCCAATACAGGTCAAAAATTTGGAAGCAACTCCAGGTGTCTGTTCACAATGCCTTTCTGAAAAACCAGTATGTAATCTATTGATTTTCGGATTTGTTTACTGCATAATTAGACTTTTCTTTCATTGATATGCTCCATTTTTCTCTGTTTACCTCGAGGTACAGTATACATTGATGGTTGAGAAGATTTGCAAGAGTCTCAACTTCAGTGAAAAAGTAAAAAACAAATCACAGTTTGCATTATTCACTTTTTTGTCATGGTTTACAGCCCACCGGATGCCAACGGCAATCCGCCGGGCACTAGGACCATGGGCCTAGTAATATGGGCCTGAATTTGAGTACAAATGTATTCTGATAAGTGACTCTTTATATAATAATCATGTTTATTTTGTTGCAAAGTATGCCAATGAAACTATGATCTTTTTTTGTACAAATTTGATCTTGCTTCCAAACTTTTGGCCTGTAGTGTAAGTGTATGTGTACATATGTGTGTGTCTGTGTCTGTGTGTGTGAGAAACACCTTCAGACATCCTGTAGAGTTCATATCCAGGAAGGTTTGAGCTGTTTTCGCGGTACGTAGAGGACCGAGAGCATTGTAGGAAGATGGTTTAAATGTTTTGGCTCATCTTTGTAAGATAAATATTTTTCTGTCTCTATTACTTTCTTTCTTCCCTTTACTCCTCTCTTCCCCTCTCCCCTCTGCCATCTCTTTTTATCTCCTTCTATCTTTCCCTGTTCCCTTCTCTCTATCTCTCTATGTGTCTCAGAGAGTGTGCCGGAGGCTGCTTGCAGTATATGAGCTGCCCAGCTGGGGACGCTGTGAGTTGGCTCTGTCGCTCCTGCAGAGCCCAGGTGCACAGTACACGCTGGAGGATGTGCTGCAGGCGGTCAGGGAGTCACATGACCGAGACTTCATCCGCCGGGTCCTCGCAAAGGAGTGCCCCATCTGCCTGTCTGTTTTTCCCCACAGCAAGGTACTGCAGGGCTGTGTGTGTGTGTGTTTGTGTGTGTGTGTTTGCGTGTGCTTGTGTGGAGCGGGCGATATTGTAATGCAGCCGGTTCGTCCATCTGTCCATCCAGCCCTCTTGATAAGTAGGGACAAGTTCTTTCAAACTAGTTTACCTGGATGAATGAATTTTTTTATGTGTTACTAGTCGTGACCTTAATTGGGTTCAAAATTGGGATTCCATGGTGGCGGGGATATTGATGCCAACTAATTTCTTGCCTTTTTTCTAGGAGTGTATGATGGTTCTAGACTTCACTGACATAGGATCAGCCCTGTATTTACCCACCTGATTCTCTCTTGTTCTATTTAGATGCGGTCTCTGACCTCCTGTCAGTGTTCGGTGTGCTGTGACTGTTTCCAGCAGCACTTCACCATCGCAGTCAGAGACAAACACATCAGGGACATGGTGTGTCCTGTGTGCTGGGAGCCAGATATCAACGACCCTGAGCACCTAAACAGCTACTTCAGTACTCTGGATATACAGGTAAGCACACCTGTACAGGTACTACAGTACTCTGGATATACAGGTAAACACACCTGTACAGCTACTTCAGTACTCTGGATATACAGGGATATACAAAACACACCTGTACAGCTACTTCAGTACTCTGGATATACAGGTAAACACACCTGTACACACCTGTACAGCTACTTCAGTACTTCAGTACTCTGGATATACAGGTAAACACACCTGTACAGCTACTTCAGTACTCTGGATATACAGGTAAACACACCTGTACAGCTACTCTGGATATACAGGTAAGCAGTACTCTGGATATACAGGTAAACACACCTGTACAGCTACTTCAGTACTCTGGATATACAGGTAAACACACCTGTACAGCTACTTCAGTCTGGATATACAGGTAAGCTCTGTACAGATATACATATACAGGTAAACACACCTGTACAGCTACTTCAGTACTCTGGATATACAGGTAAGCACACCTGTACAGCTACTTCAGTACTCTGGATATACAGGTAAACACACCTGTACAGCTACTTCAGTACTCTGGATATACAGGTAACCTGTACACACCTGTACCTACTCTGGATATACAGGTAAACACACCTGTACAGCTACTTCAGTACTCTGGATATACAGGTAAGCACACCTGTACAGCTACTTCAGTACTCTGGATATACAGGTAAACACACCTGTACAGCTACTTCAGTACTCTGGATATACAGGTAAACACACCTGTACAGCTACTTCAGTACTCTGGATATACAGGTAAGCACACACCTGTACAGCTACTTCAGTACTCTGGATATACAGGTAAACACACCTGTACAGCTACTTCAGTACTCTGGATATACAGGTAAACACACCTGTACAGCTACTTCAGTACTCTGGATATACAGGTAAACACACCTGTACAGGTACTACAGTACTCTGGATATACAGGTAAACACACCTGTACAGCTACTTCAGTACTCTGGATATACAGGTAAACACACCTGTGCAGCTACTTCAGTACTCTGGATATACAGGTAAACACACCTGTACAGCTACACATCTACAGTACTCTGGATATACAGGTAAACACACCTGTACAGCTACTTCAGTACTCTGGATATACAGGTAAACACACCTGTACAGCTACTTCAGTACTCTGGATATACAGGTAAACACACCTGTACAGCTACTTCAGTACTCTGGATATACAGGTAAACACACCTGTACAGCTACTTCAGTACTCTGGATATACAGGTAAACACACCTGTACAGCTACTTCAGTACTCTGGATATACAGGTAAACACACCTGTACAGCTACTTCAGTACTCTGGATATACAGGTAAACACACCTGTACAGCTACTTCAGTACTCTGGATATACAGGTAAACACACCTGTACAGCTACTTCAGTACTCTGGATATACAGGTAAACACACCTGTACAGCTACTT
Source organism: Gymnothorax javanicus (assembly GCA_029692085.1). NCBI lineage: Eukaryota > Metazoa > Chordata > Actinopteri > Anguilliformes > Muraenidae > Gymnothorax > Gymnothorax javanicus. The sequence goes on from CM056197.1 coordinate 13,031,268, forward strand.
CAGTACTCTGGATATACAGGTAAGCACACCTGTACAGCTACTTCAGTACTCTGGATATACAGGTAAACACACCTGTACAGCTACTTCAGTACTCTGGATATACAGGTAAACACACCTGTACAGCTACTTCAGTACTCTGGATATACAGGTAAACACACCTGTACAGCTACTTCAGTACTCTGGATATACAGGTAAACACACCTGTACAGCTACTTCAGTACTCTGGATATACAGGTAAACACACCTGTACAGCTACTTCAGTACTCTGGATATACAGGTAAACACACCTGTACAGCTACTTCAGTACTCTGGATATACAGGTAAACACACCTGTACAGCTACTTCAGTACTCTGGATATACAGGTAAACACACCTGTACAGCTACTTCAGTACTCTGGATATACAGGTAAACACACCTGTACAGCTACTTCAGTACTCTGGATATACAGGTAAACACACCTGTACAGCTACTTCAGTACTCTGGATATACAGGTAAACACACCTGTACAGCTACTTCAGTACTCTGGATATACAGGTAAACACACCTGTACAGCTACTTCAGTACTCTGGATATACAGGTAAACACACCTGTACAGCTACTTCAGTACTCTGGATATACAGGTAAACACACCTGTACAGCTACTTCAGTACTCTGGATATACAGGTAAACACACCTGTACAGCTACTTCAGTACTCTGGATATACAGGTAAACACACCTGTACAGCTACTTCAGTACTCTGGATATACAGGTAAAAGCACACCTGTACAGCTACTTCAGTACTCTGGATATACAGGTAAGCACACCTGTACAGCTACTTCAGTACTCTGGATATACAGGTAAACACACCTGTACAGCTACTTCAGTACTCTGGATATACAGGTAAACACACCTGTACAGCTACTTCAGTACTCTGGATATACAGGTAAACACACCTGTACAGCTACTTCAGTACTCTGGATATACAGGTAAACACACCTGTACAGCTACTTCAGTACTCTGGATATACAGGTAAACACACCTGTACAGCTACTTCAGTACTCTGGATATACAGGTAAACACATCTGTACAGCTACTTCAGTACTCTGGATATACAGGTAAACACACCTGTACAGCTACTTCAGTACTCTGGATATACAGGTAAACACACCTGTACAGCTACTTCAGTACTCTGGATATACAGGTAAACACACCTGTACAGCTACTTCAGTACTCTGGATATACAGGTAAACACATCTGTACAGCTACTTCAGTACTCTGGATATACAGGTAAACACACCTGTACAGCTACTTCAGTACTCTGGATATACAGGTAAACACACCTGTACAGCTACTTCAGTACTCTGGATATACAGGTAAACACACCTGTACAGCTACTTCAGTACTCTGGATATACAGGTAAACACACCTGTACAGCTACTTCAGTACTCTGGATATACAGGTAAACACACCTGTACAGCTACTTCAGTACTCTGGATATACAGGTAAGCACACCTGTACAGCTACTTCAGTACTCTGGATATACAGGTAAACACACCTGTACAGCTACTTCAGTACTCTGGATATACAGGTAAACACACCTGTACAGCTACTTCAGTACTCTGGATATACAGGTAAACTCTGGATATATATACAGGTAAACACACCTGTACAGCTACTTCAGTACTCTGGATATACAGGTAAACACCTGTACAGCTACTTCAGTACTCTGGATATACAGGTAAACACACCTGTACAGCTACTTCAGTACTCTGGATATACAGGTAAACACACCTGTACCTGTATAGCTACTTCAGTACTCTGGATATACAGGTAAACACACCTGTACACTACTCTGGATATACAGGTAAACACACCTGTCTACTTCAGTACTCTGGATATACAGGTAAACACACCTGTACAGCTACTTCAGTACTCTGGATATACAGGTAAAGTACCTGTACAGCTACTTCAGTACTCTGGATATACAGGTAAACACACCTGTACTCTGGATATACAGGTAAACACACCTGTACAGCTTCAGCTACTCTGGATATACAGGTAAGCACACCTGTACAGCTACTTCAGTACTCTGGATATACAGGTAAACACACCTGTACAGCTATATACAGGTAAACACACCTGTACAGCTACTTCAGTACTCTGGATATACAGGTAAGCACACCTGTAAACACACCTGTACAGCTACTAGTACTCTGATATACAGGTAAGCACACCTGTACAGCTACTTCATATACAGTAAACTGGATATACAGGTAAACACACCTGTACACACACTAGTACTCTGGATATACAGGTAAAACACCTGTACAGCTACTTCCAGTACTGTATACAGCTACTTCAGTACTCTGGATATACAGCTAAACAGTACTCTGGATATACAGGTAAGCACACCTGTACAGCTACTTCAGTACTCTGGATATACAGGTAAACACACCTGTACAGCTACTTCAGTACTCTGGATATACAGGTAAACACACCTGTACAGCTACTTCAGTACTCTGGATATACAGGTAAACACACCTGTACAGCTACTTCAGTACTCTGGATATACAGGTAAACACACCTGTACAGCTACTTCAGTACTCTGGATATACAGGTAAACACACCTGTACATATACAGCTAAACTTCAGTACTCTGGATATACAGGTAAAACACACCTGTACAGCTACTTCAGTACTCTGGATATACAGGTAAACACACCTGTACAGCTACTTCAGTACTCTGGATATACAGGTAAACACACCTGTACAGCTACTTCAGTACTCTGGATATACAGGTAAACACACCTGTACAGCTACTTCAGTACTCTGGATATACAGGTAAACACACCTGTACAGCTACTTCAGTACTCTGGATATACAGGTAAACACACCTGTACAGCTACTTCAGTACTCTGGATATACAGGTAAACACACCTGTACAGCTCTTCAGTACTCTGGATATACAGGTAAACACACCTGTACAGCTACTTCAGTACTCTGGATATACAGGTAAACACACCTGTACAGCTACTTCAGTACTCTGGATATACAGGTAAGCACACCTGTACAGCTACTTCAGTACTCTGGATATACAGGTAAACACACACCTGTAGTACATATACAGCTACTTCAGTACTCTGGATATACAGGTAAACACACCTGTACAGCTACTTCAGTACTCTGGATATACAGGTAAACACACCTGTACAGCTAGTACTTCAGTACTCTGGATATACAGGTAAAGGTAAACACACCTGTACAGCTACTTCAGTACTCTGGATATACAGGAAACACACCTGTACAGCTACTTCAGTACTCTGGATATACAGGTATATACACACCTGTACAGCTACTTAGTACTCTGGATATACAGGTAAACACACCTGTACAGCTACTTCAGTACTCTGGATATACAGGTAAACACACCTGTACAGCTACTTCAGTACTCTGGATATACAGGTAAACACACCTGTACAGCTACTTCAGTACTCTGGATATACAGGTAAACACACCTGTACAGCTACTTCAGTACTCTGGATATACAGGTAAACACACCTGTACAGCTACTTCAGTACTCTGGATATACAGGTAAACACACCTGTACAGCTACTTCAGTACTCTGGATATACAGGTAAACACACCTGTACAGCTACTTCAGTACTCTGGATATACAGGTAAACACACCTGTACAGCTACTTCAGTACTCTGGATATACAGGTAAACACACCTGTACAGCTACTTCAGTACTCTGGATATACAGGTAAACACACCTGTACAGCTACTTCAGTACTCTGGATATACAGGTAAACACACCTGTACAGCTACTTCAGTACTCTGGATATACAGGTAAACACACCTGTACAGCTACTTCAGTACTCTGGATATACAGGTAAGCACACCTGTACAGCTACTTCAGTACTCTGGATATACAGGTAAACACACCTGTACAGCTACTTCAGTACTCTGGATATACAGGTAAACACACCTGTACAGCTACTTCAGTACTCTGGATATACAGGTAAGCACACCTGTACAGCTACTTCAGTACTCTGGATATACAGGTAAACACACCTGTACAGCTACTTCAGTACTCTGGATATACAGGTAAACACACCTGTACAGCTACTTCAGTACTCTGGATATACAGGTAAGCACACCTGTACAGCTACCTGGATATACAGGTAAACACACCTGTACAGCTTTCAGTACTCTGGATATACAGGTAAACACCCTGTATACACAGCAGTACTTCAGTATATACAGGTAAACACACAGCTGATATACTCTGGATATACAGGTAAACACACCTACAGCTACTTCTACTTCAGTACTCTGGATATACAGGTAAACACACCTGTACAGCTACTTCAGTACTCTGGATATACAGGTAAACACACCTGTACAGCTACTTCAGTACTCTGGATATCAGGTAAACACACCTGTACAGCTACTTCAGTACTCTGGATATACAGGTAAGCACACCTGTACAGCTACTTCAGTACTCTGGATATACAGGTAAGAACACCTGTAAGCTACACCTGTATACAGGTAAACTACTTCAGTACTCTGGATATACAGGTAAACACTTCCTGTACTCTGGATATACAGGTAAACACACCTGTACAGCTACTTCAGTACTCTGGATATACAGGTAACACACCTGTACAGCTACTTCAGTACTCTGGATATACAGGTAAACACACCTGTACAGCTACTTCAGTACTCTGGATATACAGGTAAACACACCTGTACAGCTACTTCAGTACTCTGGATATACAGGTAAGCACACCTGTACAGCTACTTCAGTACTCTGGATATACAGGTAAACACACCTGTACATACTACAGCTACTCTGGATATACAGGTAAACACACCTGTACAGCTACTTCAGTACTCTGGATATACAGGTAAGCACACCTGTACAGCTACTTCAGTACTCTGGATATACAGGTAAACACACCTGTACAGCTACTTCAGTACTCTGGATATACAGGTAAGCACACCTGTACAGCTACTTCAGTACTCTGGATATACAGGTAAACACACCTGTACAGCTACTGGATATACAGGTAAACTCTGGATATACAGGTAAACACACCTGTACAGCTACTTCAGTACTCTGGATATACAGGTAAGTGTACAGCTACTTCAGTACTCTGGATATACAGGTAAACACACCTGTACAGCTCTTCAGTACTCTGGATATACAGGTAAACACACCTGTACAGCTACTTCAGTACTCTGGATATACAGGTAAGCACACCTGTACAGCTACTTCAGTACTCTGGATATACAGGTAAGTAGCTCTGGATATACAGGTAAACACACCTGTACAGCTACTTCAGTCTCTGGATATACAGGTAAACACAGTACAGCTCTTCAGTGGATATACAGGTAAGCACACCTGTACAGCTACTTCAGTACTCTGGATATACAGGTAAACACACCTGTACAGCTACTTCAGTACTCTGGATATACAGGTAAACACACCTGTACAGCTACTTCAGTACTCTGGATATACAGGTAAACACACCTGTACAGCTACTTCAGTACTCTGGATATACAGGTAAACACACCTGTTCAACTACTTCAGTACTCTGGATATACAGGTAAACACACCTGTACAGCTACTTCAGTACTCTGGATATACAGGTAAGCACACCTGTACAGCTACTTCAGTACTCTGGATATACAGGTAAACACACCTGTACAGCTACTTCAGTACTCTGGATATACAGGTAAACACACCTGTACAGCTACTTCAGTACTCTGGATATACAGGTAAACACACCTGTACAGCTACTTCAGTACTCTGGATATACAGATAAGCACACCTGTACAGCTACTTCAGTACTCTGGATATACAGGTAAACACACCTGTACAGCTACTTCAGTACTCTGGATATACAGGTAAACACACCTGTTCAACTACTTCAGTACTCTGGATATACAGGTAAACACATCTGTACAGCTACTTCAGTACTCTGGATATACAGGTAAACACACCTGTACAGCTACTTCAGTACTCTGGATATACAGGTAAACACACCTGTACAGGTACTACAGTACTCTGGATATACAGGTAAACACACCTGTACAGCTACTTCAGTGCTCTGGATATACAGGTAAACACACCTGTTCAACTACTTCAGTACTCTGGATACACAGGTAAACACATCTGTACAGCTACTTCAGTACTCTGGATATACAGGTAAACACACCTGTACAGCTACTTCAGTACTCTGGATATACAGGTAAGCACACCTGTACAGCTACTTCAGTACTCTGGATATACAGGTAAACACACCTGTACAGCTACTTCAGTACTCTGGATATACAGGTAAACACACCTGTACAGGTACTACAGTACTCTGGATATACAGGTAAACACACCTGTACAGCTACTTCAGTACTCTGGATATACAGGTAAACACACCTGTACAGCTACTTCAGTACTCTGGATATACAGGTAAACACATCTGTACAGCTACTTCAGTACGCTGGATATACAGGTAAACACACCTGTACAGCTACTTCAGTACTCTGGATATACAGGTAAACACACCTGTACAGCTACTTCAGTACTCTGGATATACAGGTAAACACACCTGTACAGCTACTTCAGTACTCTGGATGTACAGGTAAACTGCTCTCTCATGATGTTCCTGAATTTGTATTCGATGGTTTGATTAAGAGTGTCGTGGGTATTTTTGTCCTATATCTGATGTATGTATTGTGTGTATATGTTTAATATATCTGACATGTACAGGATGTGTTGCTATTTTGTCCAGTGCGTGTGTGTGTGTGTGTGTGCGCGTGCGTGCCTGTGTGTGCGTGCGTGCGTTTGCGCGTGTGTGGGTTAATATGAGGAGTGCTGATATGTACAGCGTGTTTTGTTTCTACATGAGTGTTATTTCTCATATATACACTATGCCCTGATGTGTAATGTATGTCTTTGCTGTGCGTGTGCGGTGTTTGTATTTGTGTGCTCATATGCATGCATGTGCGCGCATGTGTTGTGTGTGTGGGTGGGTGTGTGTGTATGTGTGTGCGTTTAGCTGCGGGACTGCCTGGATCCAGAGGTGTATGATCTCTTTCATAAGAAGCTGACAGAGCAGGCTCTCATAAAGGACCCCAAGTTCCTCTGGTGCAGTCATGTGAGTGTGAACTCCATCTGCCCCTACTCTGTCTCTATCCTTACTCTGCCCCTACCCTGCTTCTACTCTGCCTCTACTCTACCTCTACCCCTACTCTACCACTACTCTGCCTCTACTCTGCTTCTACTGTCTCTACCCCTACTCTGCCGCTACTCTGCTTCTACTCTGTCTCTACCTCTACTCTGCCTCTACTCTGCTTCTACCCCTACTCTACCACTACTATGCCTCTACTCTGTCTCTATCCCTACTCTGCCCCTACTCTCTCTACTCTGTCTCTACCTTTACTCTGGTTCTGATATGCCTCTAAACTGCCTCTTGAGGCTGAGTACTGGTAAATAAACGCTCTCTAATTTGCCTCCAGTCCTCCCTTACTCTGCATTTACTCCAGCTTTACTCGGTGTAATCTGCCATTGCCGTCCGAATTCTGCTTCTGCTCTATTTCTAATATTCTTTAACCCTAACCAACCTCAGTCTGTCAGTACTCTAATCTTTCTCAAATCTGCCCCTAATCTGGCTTTACTCTGTTTCTCATGTTCCCTTTATGGACCTCAGTCTGTCATTACTTTAATCTTTCTCAAATCTTCCCCTAATCTGGCTTTACTCTGTTTCTAATGTTCTCCTAACCGACCTCAGTCTGTCAGTACTCTATTTGGCCTGTCTGTCAGTACTCAAATTTTTCTCAAATCTGCCCCTAATCTGGCTTTACTCGGTTTCTAGTGTTCTCCTAACTGACCTCAGTCTGTCAGTACTCTAATCTTTCTCAAATCTGCCCCTAATCTGTCTTTATTCTGTTTCTAATGTTCCCTTAACTGACCTCAGTCTGTCATTACTTTAATCTTTCTCAAATCTGCCCCTAATCTGGTTTTACTTTGTTTCTAATGTTCTCCAAACCAACCTCAGTCTATCAGTACTCTAATCTTGCTCAAATCTGCCCCTAATCTGACTTTACTCTGTTTCTAATGTTCTCCTAACCGACCTCAGTCTGTCAGTACTTTAATCTTGCTCAAATCTGCCCCTAATCTGACTTTACTTTGTTTCGAATGTTCTCCAAACCGACTTCAGTCTGTCAGTACTCTAATCTTGCTCAAATCTGCCCCTAATCTGGCTTTACTCTGTTTCTAATGTTCCCTTAACGGACCTCAGTCTGTCAGTACTCTAATCTTTCTCAAATCTGCCCCTAATCTGGTTTTACTTTGTTTCGAATGTTCTCCAAACCGACCTCAGTCTGTCATAACTTTAATCTTGCTCAAATCTGCCCCTAATCTGGTTTTACTTTGTCTCGAATGTTCTCCAAACCGACCTCAGTCTGTCAGTACTCTAATCTTTCTCAAATCTGCCCCTAATCTGGCTTTACTTTGTTTCGAATGTTCTCCTAACCGACCTCAGTCTGTCATAACTTTAATCTTGCTCAAATCTGCCCCTAATCTGTCTTTACTCTGTTTCTAATGTTCCCTTAACTGACCTCAGTCTGTCAGTACTCTAATCTTTCTCAAATCTGCCCCTAATCTGGTTTTACTTTGTTTCGAGTGTTCTCCTAACCGACCTCAGTCCGTCATAACTTTAATCTTTCTCAAATCTGCCCCTAATCCGGTTTTACTTTGTTTCAAATGTTCTCCAAACCGACCTCAGTCTGTCATAACTTTAATCTTGCTCAAATCTGCCCCTAATCTGGTTTTACTTTGTTTCGAATGTTCTCCAAACTGACCTCAGTCTGTCAGTACTCTAATCTTTCTCAAATCTGCCCCTAATCTGGCTTTACTTTGTTTGTTTCCTTTTTTTTTTTTTTTTTTTTTAATTTGGCATCTCCAATCCCACCCGAATCTGGAATGCCCAATCGGTGAACTATGTACAAGGCTTGCTCGTATGCGACCCCTTGCTGCCAATTCAGCAGAGTGTAGATAGTTCACGGCTTTCCTCCGAAGCACGTGCCTGTCAGCCACCGCTTCTTATACAGTCATTGGTTCAATCTTCCCAAGTTCAGAACGAGGGCGGAGGATACCCAGACATGAACAGACTTAGAATCTTCCTGACGAGCGCCCGTCTGGCCAACAGGAGGCGCTTGAGCAACGAACAAGGCAACTATTATTTTCCCTCCCCGGCAGACCCTTCCCAATTTACAACCCTGTAGCGCAATAGCCAATTGTGTGCTACTCTGAAAAAGCTGCCGACCACTGCCGGCTGGTACGAAGCGGGGATCGAACCCGCGACATGATAGTCACTTTTGCTTCGCAACGCGATGCTTTACCGAGTGAGCTATCCGGCAGCCCTTTACTCTGTTTCTAATGGGCCTCTTCTCCAGCGCTTCGCTGCCTGTAATCTCCTGAGTGATGGTGATCAGTTTCTGTGATCATTTCTCTCTCATCCCTTTATTTACCTCAGTGCCCCTCTAAATCCCTTCTTTCCCTCCTCCTCCTGCTGCCTCACTCATCACGTCTCTCTTTCCCTTCATTTTCTCTCTTTCATTCAACTTGAATCCAATGCCTGCTTTGTTGGATCGAAGTAAATAAAGTGAACATGAAATATTCCTACATAATCAAACAGTAAGAAATTATGGTTATTATGATGGTGATGCGTGTAACAATGTTGAACAATAGTGAGAATAAGAGTAAAAACAATTATGAAGCCATAAATTTTGGTCTTTATCACTCTCAGGTTATCACTGGCTGAAATGAATCCTGCTGCTAGGAATTTTGGCTGTTGGTCCTTATTTAATCACACATTCTCTTTCCCTCTTTTTCCATTTCTCCCTTTCTTCTTTTCTATTTTTTCTTCTACCTCTCTACCTTTATCTCTCCCCCCCCCAGTGCTCGTATGGGTTTATATACGATGGAGACCAGCTGAAGGTGACCTGTTCTCAGTGCCGAAACAGCTTCTGTGCCCAGTGCAAGAAACCAGTGAGTCGATTTCCCCCCCTCACACCAGTCAGTCCGTATCCCACCCTCACATCAGTGGGTCCATTTCCCCCCCTCACACCAGTCAGTCCGTATCCCACCCTCACACCAGTGGGTCCGTTTCCCACCCTCACACCAGTGAGTCCGTATCCCACCCTCACACCAGTGAGTCCGTATCCCACCCACACACCAGTGAGTCCGTATCCCGCCCACACACCAGTGAGTCCGTATCCCGCCCACACACCAGTGAGTCCGTATCCCACCCTCACACCAGTGAGTCCGTATCCCACCCTCACACCAGTGAGTCCGTATCCCACCCTCACACCAGTGAGTCCGTATCCCACCCACACACCAGTGAGTCCGTATCCTGCCCACACACCAGTGAGTCCGTATCCCGCCCACACACCAGTGAGTCCGTATCCCGCCCACACACCAGTGAGTCCGTATCCCGCCCACACACCAGTGAGTCCGTATCCCGTCTTCACACCAGTGAGTCCGTATCCCGTCCTCACACCAGTGAGTCCGTATCCCGTCCTCACACCAGTGAGTCCGTATCCCCCTCACACCAGTGAGTCCGTATCCCCCCCTCATACCAGTGAGTCCGTATCCCCCCCCCTTACACCAGTGAGTCCGTATCCCCCCCCTCACACCAGTGAGTCTGTATCCCACCCTCACACCAGTCAGTCCGTATCCCACCCTCACATCAGTGGGTCCGTTTCCCACCCTCACACCAGTGAGTCCGTATCCCACCCTCACACCAGTGAGTCCGTATCCCACCCACACACCAGTGAGTCCGTATCCCGCCCACACACCAGTGAGTCCGTATCCCACCCTCACACCATTGAGTCCGTATCCCCCCCTCACACCAGTGAGTCCGTATCCCCCCTCACGCCAGTGAGTCCTTATCCCCCCTCACGCCAGTGAATCTGCAGCCCTCAGCTGAAGAGTGCTCCCATATTATACTGTTTTTTAAGGATTTAAGATAATCCTGTTGTGTCTGTAAAGCAAGCCTTTGGAGCTGGTGGGGAAAAAAATCTTTAGTCTCTGCTTCCTTCAAAAACTACTGTTTTGAGTAGGTGGTCAGTCCATCAAAATGAGGCTCTTCTCTGATTGGCTGTGGCATCACAAAGTGAACAATGGCTGCCAAAACCAAAACCTATCTCTACTTGGTCGCATCAGCAACACTCTCCTTGTGACATCATAAGGGGCACACATTTGAAAATGGGTTGTACAAGCACTTGATATCTTTTGAAGGGTGCTACAGCAGCAATGTCGCAATGATCTGGTTTAACTTTTAGTGAGTTGTTGTGCGGCAGGAGGTGTGTACTGTATGTGTAAGGGCCATGATTTTTGAATGAGGGATCTTTTTAGCATTTACAGTGCTGTATTATGGGAAGGGGTTTGGTATGTAACACTTCCTCTAACTCTCTTTGCTAGTGGGAATCTCAGCACGCCGGCCTTTCCTGTGAGCAGTTCCAGTGCTGGAAGAGGGAGAATGATCCAGAATATCAGAGACAGGGCCTGGCTGGGTATTTGCGTGACAACGGCATCAGTGAGACCCCGCCCCTCAACTGCTCCACCCACATAGCTCGCCCGACACCCCAGAAAACATCCATTGCCCTGTTAATGAGCGAGACACCAATAACATCATGAGGCACCCCTAACCACACTCCTTATGCTGTTCCCTAACAATACTGCTAACTGTATATGCTTGAAATGGCAGAAAGTACCCTTTACCCTGTTAGCTAACCCTTCTTTTAGTGCACTGCTAACTGTGCTAGCTTAAAATGCGAAACGGAACGCTTGTCCCGGTCAGCGAAGGACACCTAGAAAACGGCCTCACCCTTTCAATGCTCTGAGCACACACTTAATCCTGTTAGTCAGTGGCACAGCGACCATAACCCTGACCCAGGACAAGCCAACCATGTCCCTTAACCTGTTAACTAACGACATAACCACCGCTAACACTGTTAGACAACAATGCACAAACCGCAACCTAAACTCAAGTGTTCTTAAGTGCATGTAATGACTTCATGCGCTGAGGAGGAACCGACCACATCTGTCCATTACCCAACATCAGCAGCAGTGTCAGCGGAAGGGAATGATGCATTTCTCCCTTCTTCCATATTCTCTTTGTTCCTCCTCTCTCTCTCTCTCTCTCTCTCTCTCTCTCCCCCTCTTTTTCTCTCTCTCTCTCTCTCTCTCTCTCTCTCTCTCTCTATCTATCTATCTATCTATCTATCTCTCTCTCTCTCCCTCTTTTTCTCTCTCTCTCTCCCCCCTCTTTCTCTCCCTCTCTCCCCCCTCTTTCTCTCCCTCTCCCTCCCTCCCTCTTTTTCTCCCTCCCTCTCTCTCTCTCTCTCTCTCCCTCCCTCCATCTCTCTTCACCCCTCCCTCTCCCAGCCTGTCCTAACTGCAGGTTCCAGTACGCTCTCTCTAAAGGAGGCTGTATGCATTTCTGCTGCTCCCAGTGCAGATATCAGTTCTGTAGTGGCTGCAACAACCCTTTCCACACGGTGAGGCCCTGAGAGAGAGAGAGTGTGTGTGTGTGTGTGTGTGTGTGTGTGTGAGAGGGAGAATGTGTGCATGCATGCGTGAGTGAGTGTGTGTTTTTTTCTGCTCCTAGACTTGTGTACCTGCATCGTCACAACATTTTAAACAAGGGATTGTGTACTTTTTTCAAGAGCACTTTTAATATCGTTGACCTCATAGCATAATTGCCAAAGTCATTTTTTGGCTTACTGTTGCAATATCAATAAAAATACCAGTGTGCTTGCTAAAAATTGTGTTTTTTCTTGTTTTCCGAAAACGTTCAAATATGACTTGGGGAACTATGCTATTAGGCTAACGATATGCAACTTTTGATACTCAAATGTCAGGGCAGTCGGACGTGTCTTTGTTTTTCAGACGTGTACAGTGGCTCAGTGCAGTGTGACTGGTCTGCATGCGCACCATCCTCGAGACTGCCTGTTCTACCTGAGAGACTGGGACGCGCCTCGCCTACAGGCCCTGCTGCAGGTATACACACGTACACACTCACTCGGACTCGCACTCTCGCACAAATTCTCACACACACACACACACTCGCTCATAGAAGCACACTCACTTTCTCGCACAAACTGACACATACACGCACACTCTTCCGCACACTCACACATGCGCGCTCACACACTCACTGTCTCACACTCGCACACACGTACATTAACATGCTCTCACACACCTGCCCACCTTGCATTTATATTCATTAACACTATCATACTCTGAGACAATAAGGTTAATAACTGATGTGATTACCCGTCATCAAACAGACAGACACACTTTCACGTTTCCCTCATTTGTGAACATCAATCACTTGACTGGAGTCTCTTTTGCAGAAGAATGGTGTTGCGTTTAACACCGACCCGCCGCATGGAACCCAAGCAGGTGAGACTCCGCCTATCATCCATTTTGTCTGATTGTGTGTCCAAATGGACATTGTGTTTGTGACGTGTTCCCACACCTTCAGTCACTCCTAATCCTTCTCTTTCCTTTCTTTACTCATCTTTCTCCCTCCTCCGCCCAGTTTGGCATGGGAAAAAAAATTATTGTAAACATAAATTAAGATGTCCAATACTAGTGACTACTAACAAAGGGACAGTAACTATGAGTGAAAGCAAAGGTTTTGGTGGGGTTTTTCAAATTGGTGTTGGGGGATTATTGAGCAGTGAGGCAGCCGTGTCATGGCTAGTTCACTACCGGTACTGGTGTTGGCAGTAAAATCCTTATGAAAATTTATTTGGGGCTTCGGAGACTTATTGGTGTAAAACCCACAAAACAATAACCAACGGCGGAAATTGTAGGGCAAAGGTTCAACGTGTTCTTTTTTGGCTAGTATTATATCGCGCGACGTCCTGGCTGGTGCGAATCACAATAAAATGGATATATTTTCTCCGTTCGAAGGACGGGGCACAAAAGCACAACGGTTACAATTAATCTGACTCCATAATAAATTTAGGATACCAAATTTAGTTATACCCTCGTTAAATATCTGACTCCAAATTAGAATTAGAACTTATAGTTTAGGGACACATGCGTGAATCTCGGGGCAGCTACGTCGCCAGACTCATCCGTGAAAACCAGTTACTCAACCGACGCCCCCGGGTAATAGCGCAATTGCCGGATCTTAGTTCGGTGAGAGTTCTAGAGGATGGAAGAAATTACCATGATAGTTGCAACTTTGGCATAAACATATCATGAACCCAGATTTATGTGCACCACAGGGCCCCTTAAGGAGATCGACCAGGCACCGGTTTATAAGCCCAAGGGTGCCCTTAAGGCCAAATCCCCAGGACCGATACTACATAAACCCTTTATATAAGTAGACCGTAATCTGCAATCCAACTTAAAACCCATCACTACCTTTAAAACATCAGCTAGCTAGTCTGGAATGCAAGGATTAAGCCCCTAAGTACCGGTCGAAACGTGGCTAGAAAGAACAAAAGGATTAGGAGTCACGGAGACCACGCAAGCTTAAAGGAATGACAATAATTTATTCACCAGGTAGGCAAAAGCTTAAATCAAACAAATCAACGTTAAGCCAATTACAAGTTACGCATAATTTAGAAGAGGAGAATAAAGTCATACCTGGAGGAAAAGGATACACGCACTAACGTCTGCGGGAAGTTTGAAATACGATGTTACATCATTGAAAAGGCTACTCAGCGCGCTTACTGCGCGGGAGAGATCGGATACGATCTTCCCAGAATGGATTGTTTCTCTTTGCTTTAAGCCAAACCACATCTTTGATCCAGGCGGCATGGCCATAAACTCCTGGAAGGGGGGTCGAATCTGGTTTTTTGGGTTCCCCCCATGGGGAGGAGGTAATAAAACACTTCAGCAGAGAGAGGAGAATAGGGTGATTACCAGAGAGTATTCTGACCAAATTCTCATGAGTTTCCAAAAGGGAATGAACCATAATTTCAATGGGAATGAAACATACTCCATTCAACTCCTTGGATTCCCCCGAGAATAACAAGACCAAACATGATATGAATATGTACTAATATGATGCAGTTGTCATGAAAAGGTCTTAAGATGAATCAATATATAGTTTAATTGGGTTATAAGTATATAAGTGCTATTTGGATATATAAGAACATGATTTAACATATAAGCACATTATGCACTTCCCAGTGGTTTAGATTATTTGAAACAAATTAATATAACTGGACTTTAACTTAAGACTTAGGCCAGTAATATGACTCGCACAGGGGCATTGTGTCAGCCAGAGCCCTCTAACAACCCCCCATACAGAGGAACAGTAAGACTGTTAACACCTTAGCAAGCATTTTGGGGAGGAAGTCCACAAAAGCTTTATTGCTATCTGGCATGGCTCTGGACTAAGCTTATCAGCCATTTGTCGCATACAGTCGCTGGGCTCCCCCACGCATCAGCGTTTGCAGATCTTACAGAGGTGCCGCTCAGAACCTAACCCAAAGGCACAGACGAATTTTACGGGTTTAGAAATGGAACAATCTTTTGTAAAATGAAATATGCAATGTCTACAGTTCTATTGCCATTTGGCCTGGCTCTGGACCGAGCTTATCAGCCATTTGTCACTTATATTTCCAGATTCTACATTGGCATTATTAGAACTGATCAAGAAGGCATAGGCAGCACTCCAAATGCATAAAAAATATATATTTACTGCCACACTATATACTATAAAAAATATATATTTTTTTATGCATTTGGAGTGCTGCCTATGCCTTCTTGATTAGTATATTTTACTTTCTATAGGTTTTAGCACCCATCGCTTAATTGTTTAATAACTTTTTGTGAGTTGTGCGCGTCTGTGTCTTTTTCATTATTAGAACTGAAAAAATGTTTAACCATTTGAGCTGAACCTATTAGGTATGTGGATGAAAGTGGGTGCATTAAATTCATAATTCATCGTGTCTCTTATATCATACTTGTAGTGCGCTTAATACTTTATTTTTGTAAACTACATTTTCACTTGAAGACGCAAAGAGCTTGTGATACATCCCTGTCCAATCAGGTACCTTGATTTCGATAAATACCTAGCTAGCTAAAATCTGGTGCATCGAAATGAACAGAGAACAGTAAATACCAACTCATTTGCCATGTAGGTCACCAAGAGCAGTGAATTTTGATTACTTATCTTGGTAGCTAGCTATTAACACTACTGGCCAGAAGTTTGGAAGCAAGATCATTATTTGTACAAAAAAAACATGATTATTATATAAAGAGTCACTTATCACAGTACATTTTTACTCAAATTATCAGGCCAATATTACTAGACACATGGTCCTAGTGCCCGGCAGATTGCCGTTGGCATCCGGAGCGCTGTAAACCATGACATAAAGTGAATAATGCAAACTGTGATTTGTTTTTTACTTTTTCACTGAAGTTGTGACTCTTGCAAATCTTCTCAACCCAAAAACTAAGCCCCTCCTTTTTTTTTAACATTTATTCAGCAGTGGTCTGGTAACATCAATATATACAGTACCTAAAGGTAAATAGAGGAAAATGGTGCATATCAATGAAAGAAGTCTAATCATGCAGTAAATACATCCCAAAATCCACAGATTTCTTACTGGTTTTTAAGAAAGGCATTGTGAACAGAAACTTGAAGTTGCTTCCAAATTTTTGACCTGTACTGGCCTTGCTTCCAAACTTCTGGCCTTTAGTGGAGGTCATTGAAAACGGCGAGTTGTGATTGCTTAGTTTGATAGCTAGCGAGCTTGGTCAGTGACGCAATGGCAAGGTTAATGGGTTGGCTTCTTATTTGGCAAACTAGCTAGTCAACACAGGCCAAAGAGATGGCACTAGCTACATAACATAATTACTAGCTAGGTTAGCAGAGCAAATGGAATGTACAGTAGCTTCTTAATTGGCTACCTTACCAGATTGTCTCAGGCTGGCTAGCTTTCTCAGCCTCATTGCAAGGTGCTGGCCATTTTCTAATGCAAACCTGGGGCTGGTTTCACAAAGATAGACTCTGACTAGACACAAGCACTAGTCAGACTTCAGATAGACGTCTAAATTCAGCCGTTTCACAAAGCAGTTTAGTTTTTGACTATCTTAAGTAGGACTACTGTACAATGAATTCTGGGTAAATTAAGACCTTATTCAAATAAAAAAAAATGGCCGCATCTAGCCGCTCAGCTCCCATCACCACAGCAGAAACTTCTGTCTCCTTGAAGAATTCAATAAATATACAGAATTTTACTTGGAAAATTCAATGAGGAGTGTAACAATAACAAAAAAAAAACCGAGATGGAAAAAAATCGCCGCTACCATTACCAAACCACAAATTGTGAGCCAAGTTTTTCTTTCTTTCGTTCTTTCTTTCTTTCTTTCTTTCTTTCTTTGTGTATTCCTGTTTTTTTGTTGAGTACCACTGGTCAGAAGGTGTAACTGATTGGTTACCATGGCAACACGGGTCTAAAGCCTAAGTTAGCCTGGGGGTGAGGTGTCTAATTTTTTTTGGCTTGAACTTAGTCAGTCTTTATTTTTGTGAAACGATCTAACTTGCATTAGACTAATCTATGAGCAAATTTTAGACTGGTCTAACCCTATAGACCAGTCTGAAATATCTTAGTGAAACCAGCCCCTGAGCTCATTGCTCATTCTTGGGTTAAAAAGGGTTGAACTTTTTGGTGAAAAATTACAACAATGTAAATTACAGTTGATTTCAGTTAACAAAAACAACATATGAATTATGTCTAACATCTATAATCGGAATTGTTGGCAGCCTAAAAATAATGGCAAGTACTTCAAGAGTGACTTTATGCCTGAAATGGATGGGAAAATTTATTTCCAGAACCAATGTGATGTAGTCACATTAGTACTTTACTTTGAAATTATACAACAAAAAGATGAAAAATCAGTGGTAAAATCAATAGTAATTATAGTTATGACCTCTATCATGCCTTATGCAGCTTCTCACTCTCTCATCCCCCTCCCTCTCTCTACCTCTCCACCTGTCTTTCTCCCTCCTCCTTCTCTCTCTCCCTCTCTCTCTCAGGTCTGTGTGGGGTGATGGAGCAGAAGGATGAGGGGGGACGGCAGGTAGACTCTCCCTGTGGGGCTCAGACCCAGCCAGGGCAGGCGGGACTCTGCGAGTGAGTGACCCAATCCTACCCTAACCCCGCCCTCAATCACACTCTAACCCCGCCCCCATTCCTACTGTAACCCCACCCCCAATCCGACCCTAACCCCGCCCTCAATCACACGCTAAACCCGCCCCCATTCCTACTGTAACCCCACCCCCAATCCTACCCTATCCCCGCCCTCAATCACACTCTAACCCCACCCCCATTCCTACTGTAACCCCTCCCCATTCCTACCCTAACCCCACCCCCAATCCTACCCTAATCCCGCCCTCAATCACACTCTAACCCCGCACCATTCCTACTGTAACCCCACCCCCAATCCTACCCTAACCCCGCCCTCAATCACACGCTAACCCCACCCCCATTCCTACTGTAACCCCACCCCCAATCCTACCCTAACCCCGCCCTCAATCACACTCTAACCCCACCCCCATTCCTACTGTAACCCCACCCCAATTCTATTCTAACCCCGCCCCCAATCATACTCTAACCCCACCCCCATTCCTACTGTAACCCCTCCCCAATTCTATTCTAACCCTGCTCCCAATCATACTCTAACCCCACCCCCGTTCCTACTGTAATCCCACCCCTAATCCTATTCTGACCCTGCCCCCAATCATACTCTAACCCCACCCCAATCCTATTCTAGCCCCACCCCCAATCCTAGTGTAACCCCACCCCAATCTTATTCTAACCCGCCCCAGTCCAACTCTAACTCCACCCCCCCTCGTACTGAACAAATCTACCTACGGGTACTAATAAAGTCACCTTGACCTTGACCTTGACTATTCTGCCCCAATGCCTCTCTAGCACCGCCCCCAATCCTACTCTAACTCGCCCCCAAAGTTACTCTAACCCTGCCCCCAATCATACTCTAACCCTGCCGCAATCCTACTATAACCCCGCCCTCAAACTTACTCTAACCCTGCCCCCAATCATACTCTAACCCCGCCCCAATCCTACTCTAACTCGCCCTCAATGTTACTCTAACCCTGCCCCCATTCATACTCTAACCCTGCCCCCAATCATACTCTAACCCTGCGGCGATCCTACTCCAACCCCACCCCCAAATTAACTCTAACCCTGCCCCCAATCATACTCTAACCCTGCCCCAATCCAACCCTAACTCGCCCTCAATGTTACTCTAACCCTGCCCCCATTCATACTCTAACTCTGCCTGAATGCTACCCTAATCCCGCCCCCAATCGTACACTAACCCTGCCCCAATCCTACTCTAACCCCGCCCCCAAACTTACTCTAACTCTGCCCCAATCCTACTCTAACTCGCCCTCAATGTTACTCTAACCCTGTCCCCATTCATACTCTTACCCCTCCCCCAATCATATTCTAACCCTGCCCCCAATCATACTCTAACTTTGCCTCAATGCTACCCTAACCCCGCCCCCAATCTTACACATAGCCATAATACAATACAGTATGTTATCTCATGCAACGGACTCCATCTCGGGCAGCAAATATACTAATGGGCCTTATTGTTTGCTGATGTTTGGAAATCCCATTCATTTTTCCCGTACACGCTTGACCGTTTGAACCAGCAGTGGAAAAATGCTAAACAGAGCCTCATTCGAAATGATGACAAGGCTGTGATTCGCTATTCAAGTACCTTGGGTAAAAGATTACATGAAAAACATATGAATGCATCTGAAAACAAAACACAAACCAAGCGTAGTTTTAAAGAAACTGACCTTAGACTGAACATGACTAATGATTTAAAGCAAAACAGATGTCTGTCATTAATTTAACCACTCCGAAAATACTGCAAAAACCCGCTATACTGCTCAACACGACCACAAACCCATCGAAAAGTCATCCTGTCGCCTATGAAGCGATCTGATGCAGACTGAAGGTCACTCAGGCTCTCAGGCAAGTCTTGTTCCTCCAGCAAACACTACAGGGAGTACCTGGTAAGCCTCATCAACGGACACTCCATAGACCCCGCCCCTCTCTTCACGGCCAATGAGGTGGCTGTGGCCTGCAGGAGATACCAAGTGGATGACCGACGGGGGGAAGGAGAAGAGGACAGGGCGTACTACTCTCGGCTACGAAGGGTATGACGTGTTAGGGGGGACTGGACTTCTGTGTTCCCTAAAACGTGTTTCTGTGAACTTGAACGCTTGTTAATTAAACCCAAACCCTGAGCTGACCAATGAGAGCCCCGCTCATCTTGATTTAGGTGGCGCGAGCTGTCACTGGGGAGTTTTATCATACTACTGTCACCTGTGGCTGGCTCTTGTTTGTGCTATAAGCCTTAGTTACCTATGAACACTTTCCATCTAGAATTAAGTGTGCTGTACCACACAATTTATTTTTGCATTTATTTTTGACATTTAACGGATATATTGTCTGTGTTTGTTTCCTCCGTCTTTACAGAAACTGATGGAAGAGGTTCCTCTGGGTGACAAAGTCCCCCGGAAGAAATAAACGAGTTTTAAAATCTTTTCTGTTTTTAACAAGCAAACAAAAGATGGACAGAAAACTGGGTCATTTTAAAAGTGTGTATTTCCACCGTGGATTCATGTTCTGGTACACATTTTTGAATGGAAGGAGATTGTTTGGAACTGTTACGTCTTCCTCTTTCTTGCCAATTGGAAGGGAATCCCTGATTGTATAGGCGTCTTATTTTCTGCACAAGAACTCAAATCATGTTTTATGTTTCCATAGCTCCACACTTTACATTAAGCTGCAGCTGTACCTTTTCTAGTCGGCGGTAACTAATTTGGTAACAAGATGTAATTAATGCGCAAATCCAACGTTGATAACTTATAAACAGTGGTAGCTCTGATCTTTATTAAACACGTGAAATAAGGCCAGCCCTGTTGCATCTCTCCTGCTAATAATGAAATGTTTCCTGTGCTCAATGTGTATTTTGAAATGAGAATGCAATAGTTATTTTTTATGTATCATGAAGGCATAGTCTGTGAGTGTCTGTGAAATTGAGAAAAATATCACTGCAAACTATTTTTCCCCATCCCTATTGTACAAATTACTGCATTTTAACCTCTTGTTACCGCATTCGTTACAATTTAACGACACGGATACAGCTGCAACTTTGCGTAAGGCGTTACCCTCCTTAGCTGTTGACATGTCAGATCCAATATGGCGGTTTGTATAGTTTATATTCATAAAAGAACATTTATCTTCTGTAAGCACTGCTCTGTCCAAAACATGTTTTATTCATGATATTGTCGGTGTATGATAAAGTAAATCTTTCTTATGTGCACTGCCTTAGTTTGTGTGTGATTTGTCTGTGCCTGGAGAGAGTTTGATCAAATTTACTGCATCCAAACCCATGATGCTGCACCACTGTGTTTTGACGCTTGATGGATATTTTTCCAAAGCAATTTTAGATGTTACTGATCTTTTAGAATCATTGCTTTTGCCACTTTATTTTTTGTGCAAAACAGCTAAAAATTGTTGATGTGCTGTGTTTTCTAAGTTATTATCTCTTGCCACAACGAAGTTGGTGAGGGATATTGAAACGGGCTCCGACCGTCCGTTTGTCCGTGAGTGCGTATGTCCGTCCTGATCAGTAGTACGGTTCGTTTCCGGAACAGAACTCTGAAAGTATTAAAGTTATTGTCTTGAAACTTGGCTTGCATAATCTCGGGAGGGTGTAGTGGTGCCTTTTGATACTAGAGCATTTGCCAAATTTGATTTTTTTTTTTTTTTTTTTTTTTTTCCAGTTACCATGGAAACAATTTGGGACTGAGTGTCTTGTAATGTGGAAGGGGTAGGCCATATTTCCTGAGCAGAACTTGGAAAGTATATTGTCTTGAAATTTGGCATGCATGTTCTCCAGGGGATGTAATTGTGCCTTTTGATACTAGGAAATTTGACAAATTTTATTTTTGCTAGTTATCACGGAAACAACTTGGGACTTAGTCTCTCACGTAACTGGTAAAGGATACGCTTGGTTCCCGGAACAGAACTTGGGAAGTATCCAAGATATTGTCTTGAAACTTGGTATGCATGTTCTCTTGGGGATGTTGTTGTGCCTTTTGATGCAAGGGAATTTGACTAGTAAACTGACATTGTCATTCAGTTTAACTTTTGTGGAGTCAAAATTAAACCTACAAGGTATTACAGCAGTAGTTTTCCTTTAAAGTTTTTTTCTTGATGCATATATCATGTAAATATTCTTATTTATAAATTGTTCTCCAACATAATCTTTTAAAGTGTTCGCTATCAAGTGGCAGGGGATATAGACGACTTTGTCTTCTCGTTATAATCAATATGACTAGTATCAGAGTTTTTATCTGGCCTTCTGGCCCCAAACTGGTCCTCTTTTACTGGAGATGATTCATTCTACAATTAATAATGGTTTTTTCTTTAAGAATACTAATATTGCTATTATTTCTGTACTTTTAAAAAAGGGTAAGGATCCTTCTGAGTGCTCGAGTGACCGTCCTATTTCAATTTTAAATGCTGATACTAGTTATTCGCCAAAGTCTTAGCTTCCCGATTGGAACCACATTTGTCTACTCTAATTCAGGCGGATCAGACTGGCTTCATTAAGTGGCGCCTTGCCTCAGATAATGTCCGCCGCCTTCTCCACATCATAGAAGCTTCCAACACCGCAGATTCTTCAAATGCCATTTTGTCGCTTGATGCAGAGAAGGCATTTGATCGCCTTGAGTGGCATTTTCTGTGGCAGGTTCTGCATCATATGGGCTTTGGACATAACTTTATATCTATGATTCAAACCTTATATACTGACCCAACTGCAATGGTGTTGACAGGGAGCACCTGTTCTAGGCAATTTCCCATATCTAGAGGATCTCGACAGGGTTGTCCCCTCTTGCCTTTGTTGTTTATCTCTTGACCCTCTTGCCCAGGCAGTCCGGCAGTCAATCAGCCATCACCCTATTATTATACATAATACCAAACACTTTATATCTTTGTATGCGGATGACATCCTTCTTTTCCTCCATAATGTTTCTCATAGTCTTCCTCACCTTTTAAACATCAAGGACTTTGGCCAGGTTTCAGGATACAAAATCAATTGGGAAAAATCTGCATTATTACCTCTGAACTCTTCCACTGGACAGGTTCCCACCACCGCAGCCACACTAAACATACCGGTTGTCCAGACATTTAAATATCTAGGAGTCTCAATTTTTCCTACAGTTTTTTTCCCACAGTGACTAACAATTATAAGAAACTACTTGCGGAGGTGGAAACTAGTCTTCAAAAGTGGAGCTCCTCATCTTTGTCTTTTCATTCCCGCATTTCAGTGATTAAAATGAATACTCTCTCCCGAATAAATTTTGTTAGTTCTATGCTTCCTCTGGCACCTCCCAAAGGTTATTGGAAGAAAATCCACTCACTACTCTCTAAATTTATTTGGGCTGGTAAAAGACCCAGAATTAAATTATCTGTCCTTCAGAGACCAAGGAAATTTAGCGGTTTAGGACTCCCAAACTTTCAATTGTATCATTGGTCCTTTGTGTTGCGCCCTCTCTCCACCTGGTTTGACACAGCATCTTGTGTATCCTGGCGTCCCATTGAGGAAAGTATTGTTCAGCCCCATCGATTACAAGATCTTATTTACTCCAACATCTCTATTAAACAATTTAAGCTGAAATTTGGGTCTATCATCACCGAGTTAATTTCCACCTGGAGTGCTGTTGAAAAATGTTGTAAAGTGTCTCCCAATTGGTATCTCCAGTCACCCATATTCTTAAACTCTCGTCTCCAGCTGGGAGGGCGTCCTATATATTTTTCCAGTTGGGCAAATAACGGTGTATTTACATTATCTGATATTTTTGGGGCTGAAGGTCTCCGCTCATTCTTAGACATTCAGAAACTCTTTAACTTACCTGGTTCCTCCTTTTTCTTTTATCTTCAGTTGCGTACAGCAATGCTTACTTATGGGGTGCCTTGGGATGGCACACTAGGTTTCCACCCTTTTCATAAGGCTCTGACTGGGAGTAAGGGTTTGGTTTCTACTGTTTATGCCATTTTGATGCAGGCACCAAACAAACCACTCTCTCTTGACAGAGTTTGGAAGCAGGACCTCCCATCTGATGACAATAATCTGGACTGGCACTTGATCTGGCAAAACTTGTCTTTTTCTTCCAGAAACCCCAACCACCGAATCATTCATTACAATTTCATACATAGGTCATATCTCACTCCACGCAGTTTGTTCAAATTTAAAGCTTTGCCCTCTCCTAATTGCACTCTGTGTTCGCAAGAGAACTTAGGCACCTTTCTCCATATGGTTTGGGAGTGCCCAGGTGTTGTGGTTTTCTGGAAGAATGTTTGTAGTGTGCTGTCCATAATATTGTCTAAGCAGATTCCTTACTCGCCTACCATCTTATTACTTAATGACTCTTCTAGTTTGAACCTACCTGCTAAACTTAAACGCCTTTTTTTGGCTGGTCTCACTGCTGCTAAAAGGCTGATAGCATGTGGATGGAAACCCCCTCATTTGTTATCCTTAAATAAATGGTTGTTAGATTTCATAGATATAGCCATTATGGAACATTGGGCAGCTAACTTGCACCGAGCCAAACCTGAAAACATTTCATGTTGGGATGAAGCCATCTCCACTCTAAAATCTTTATTGTAGCCATCTCCTCTTCTTACTTTGGGTCCTGTGGGTGGGTGGGGGGAGGGGGGATGTGGCACTCCTTGTATATATTTTCTCATTTATTTTTCCTTTTTTTTTCTTTTTCTCTTTTTCTCTCTCCTGGTTTTATTTACTTATTTTGTATTTATTTATTTTTTGATAAAGATTATTGAGTTTGTCATGACATTGACTCCATTTAAAAGGTCCAGCCCCCTTTCAAGGGCCCTATAGGCGTTGGGTTTTGAGGGCAGTATTGGTTGAGGCTTGTTTAAAAGCTCTGAACTGCTATGTGTATATATGTGCATTCACATGCGTGTTTGTATGTACATCAGTGTACATCAGTGCATTTCTTAGAGACAAAGCCTGTGGACCCCTTGAGATTTGTGGGGCGGGAGGGGGGTTGTCTATCTATTTTTCATTATTATTATTATTCTTAATTTTTTTTTTTCTTTTTTCCTTATTCATCAACACTCAATATTGTTATGTCTGGTTGGTAGTATTGCCATTTTTATTTATTTATGTATTTTTTGTTTGTTATGCTACACTACCATTCTATTTTCTTTGTTGCTGTTGCTATTATTGTCCAATTGATGCTTGCCACATCTCTTTGTTTGTTTTATACTAAATGGAAAAACCAATAAAAAAACAATATGACTAGTATAATTATATATATGTTTTTTTCAGGTATTGCTCATTTCCATCACAATTCCCAGGAAGTTTATAAAATTTTGCAAAAGTACAAATCAGATCCCATTATAATTGACAAAATAAGTGAAGTTGCATATTTCATCACATCTAAACTGAAACAATTTTAAAAATGAATTTTTTTTAACTCAAAAAAAAAAAAAGCTTCAACGCCAGATGAGGATTTGAGTCAGAACTGTAGACCTTTAATGGGGTTTACTCCGAATGAGCTGTACGTGAGAGTTTGACCTTTAATGGGGTTTACTCCGAATGAGCTGTACGTGAGAGTTTGACACTGATATGACAACTGCTCCTCCTGCCAGGCCTTTTGCATATTTCATTTTGCCTTTGGCTCTTTCCCTGATTTGTCGTCGTTGCCCGCAGACGTCGCCTTGGCCAGGTCGGGCACGGTTGCGGCCTCCATCTGCGCCTGGCCCTGCGGCGTTTTGGTGTACCAGTCCCTCAGCTTTTCCTCCACCTGCATGACAGGCTTCACGCTGGCCAGGGAGGGCGCGAACTCAGCCGTCACCAGTGGCTTTGCGGGCAGTCGCTGGAGCCGGGTCTCGGTCAGGACCTCCCGCACCATCTGGGAAATCTGGCCGGCTGTGCAGCCGTCAGAAAGCCTAGCCAGGGTGCTCACGTTCAGGGCAGGGGTGACCTCCCCGCCAGCTCGCTCGATGAACCGGCTCCAGAGGAGGTGTCGAGAGGCGTAGTCGGGCCGCGGCAGCAGGATTACCTTGGCGTACATCTTCAGCAGCGATTTGAGGTCGGCTCTGGCCGGGTCGCTCGTTGTTCCCACCACCAGTACGCGGTCGTCAACCACCTAAATCACAGGTGGACATTGTAGTTACAACTCGTACAGGTTAGAGAGTAAAAATCCTGCAATGTTTTACTGCCAGCCATGAGCGCAGGCAGCCGATGTCACTGATCGGTACAACCTCCTGCTGAAGGAGATGGTCCAATCTGCAAATTCAGGTGGTTGGAATAAAATATTTGATTGGACTTTTATTTTCTGAACCCGAATTTTGCATCTCTGGTCTGCAGTCAATATAAAAGACCAAACTGCTTATACATGACAACACACAGCAGGCAATGGCATATTTTATCTGCTCAGCAATCTCACGTGACTGATGCACAGCAGTGTGTGAAGGTGCTGGCTGAGTGGATGGAGTACTTTTCTAGGGTTGGAGCCATCTGAAGGCGGCATTTTAAGGGACGAGTATGGTCATCTAGAAAGGGCCCTCTATCTTATCCAAATTGGGCTGATGGGGGTGCAGGTAAGCAGGTATACGCATTATTCTAATAGTCAACCTTGAGTCTTTGCCAATTTGTTCCTTTCTATGTAGCATTTGCGTGTGCGCACAGGTTCCCCCTTTCGGTACTCCAGCTTGCTCCCTCAATCCACTGACACGCAGGTTTGGCAAATTCAACACTCAATGGCTCGAAGACATGAGAACGACGGTGAGCGCTGTGTGAATGTGGGAGTTCCCTACAACAGATTGGCCCGCGGCCCTGGGCACACGCCTGTCCACTGGATGCTGAGACTGCCTCCAGCCCCAAGCGTCTCAAGAACGACAGATTCCATTGAATTAGATTTTACAATGAATGGGTTAATTGCCAAATATGAACAGCCAATGGCAACTCAAAGCGCTTTACAGTGATGACTGGAAACTGGGCTAAGCCAACAATCTGCAGCACCAATGTGATATCGTTTCAGTACACAATTGTAAAAGCTGACCAATGTGTAAGGGCCCTCAATGCAAATCTCTGTCAAGTAGTGATGCATGGTTTATTTTCCCTCTCATTTTGGTCATTAGAGACTCTTAAGCAAGCACTGAAACTGCAGCTATAAAGTGTCAGTATTTGCTACCTTAATGTAGCTGAATAATTGACTTCAGATTTTCATTAACTAAAATTGGTAAGGTCAAGTGACTTAGGTTATTTAGCAAGCCAGCTATTGTTTCATGAAAACAATGATAGCAGTTATGTGTACCTCATGTATTAATGAAATAGACCGTCGTGGATATATTATTGAAAAAAAACTGCTGAAATGCTTAGATATTATCTTACTTGAGCAAACTCAAAAAAATGTTTACATGAACACATTTTTCTTAAGGGCAACCACAGGAAAGCGAAGTCCTGAATGTATTTTTTTAAACTCCTAAAGCAATCAAAATGCAACACATCACTTCTTGACATAGTTATACGGGGACCGCGGTCACATCGGTCAGCTGTACAGATCATGTTCTGACAGCGGAAGCCATATTGCGCCAGAACACCAACCACACAGCTGCAATGAAAGAAATAACTAATTCTTAAATACAGGGTCTGATTGGGTGA
The DNA here is from genome assembly GCA_029692085.1 of Gymnothorax javanicus. Classification (NCBI taxonomy): domain Eukaryota; kingdom Metazoa; phylum Chordata; class Actinopteri; order Anguilliformes; family Muraenidae; genus Gymnothorax; species Gymnothorax javanicus. The sequence continues at coordinate 13,059,036 of CM056197.1, forward strand.
CTGAAAGAGCAAAGTTCGGTAATTTCACTGGGCCAATAAGGCACCTCATACTCACTGATGTGTGTCATACGGTCTAGAAAACCCTGAGTGTTTGACCTCAGTTGAACATTGTATCCTGGAGATTTACTAACCTGCTTGAGGAACTTGGGCAGGACCTTCGTGAGCCGCTTGGGCTTTGCTTTCTTCTTCTCCTTGGGCACCTTCTTGTAGAACATCATCTCCGCTCCGCCAATATAGATCACTGAGGGTTGCATCAGCTTCGCCACCTTAAACACCATGTGTAGCATCATCTGCAGGCCGCTCTTTCCAGGGTACTTGTTGGCCAGGTTGAGCGGTGAGAGGTCAAAGAGGTTGGCCCCAGTCTCCTGGCAGATGGCGTGCACCAGCATCCTCTTGCCCATGCCGGTGGGCCCCACAAGGAGGATGGTCTTAGCTGGCAGCCCTCTCTCGCTGATGACCTGAGAGCGCAGCGGTATGATGGCGCTCAGAGTGATGAGCTGCCGCACGTCAGCAGCAGTCGCCGTCGACTCGGCGCCCATTTGCTGAAGGGTCGTTCCCAGGTAGCAGAAGAAACCCAGGTAATCCCTGAGCTTGACTGCGTCAGCCTGCTTCAGCAGGCCCTGTTCTGCCAGCTCCTGGTACAGCGACTCCAAGCTGCGGTCTGCTGTCAGGTCTTTGTCTTTCTTCCTGCCTTTTTTCCCTTTCTTGGCCTTTGGCTTGCCCGTGGCCTTCCTTCGTCCCTTGTCGACCCCCATGGCCCTTTTCAGGTTGGCTAACTCCTCCCTCATGGACTCATCCACCTCCCTCCTGGCCTCCTCTTCCACCTCCTTCCTCTTCTTTTCCATGATGAGCTCCATGTTGAGCCTCTGGGTCGGGCTGTCGGGCTGCTCTTGATTCTCCCAAACCATGGTAAAGGTTTGCTCTGATGCCTCCAGACCCGGCAGGAACAGTGATGGCGGCAGTTTAAAGCCGGGCTCCTCGACGTCGTCTTGAGATGACTTCGGAGGTCCAACGTCCGGCTCCTCCCTGCTTCCCATCTGCTCCTGCATGTGCTTGGGAATCCCATCAGCGAAGATCAAGGTCGATCCGCCCTCATCCTCTCCCGGGTAGTCTGGAAGAGTCCCCGTGGTATCTCGACACTCCACAATCCACTGGCGAATCTGGTCTTTCAGGTCCAACTTCATGAAACGCAGCTCAGTGTCTCGTACAGCTTGGGCCGACGCAGCGACGGCCTCCTGGTACAGGGCCTCATTCTGCTCACGCATTTGCCGCCGGCGAACCTCATTTTCAGCTGCCTGAATGACAGAGGCACTCACCGGGATTGAGGAAGAGTGGCGGAGCCCGGCCACCTGTAGGAGGCACACAGCCGCCTGCTGGTTCAGAGGCTCTGCGCCTTTCTGCGCCTCGAGCGCTGCACCATCGTCATCACAGCCCTCCTGTCCAACTGCGTTGCTCAACATGGAAGCTCTCTGCTGCAACTCAGCGGCTCGCTCGCCCAGGAAGTGCCGTGGCACAGGGATCTCGAGGTCCGCCGGCGTCAGCTTCAGGTCCTGCAAGACGTCGTCCAAGTGGTGGAACTCGCATGCGTCAGCCGCCGTCATGGCACCTTTCAGCTCCAGCAGTCGGCCCATCACGCCCTCCAGTGTCTCGCGGATTAAACGCCTCTTCTGCGCGTGCACCATTTGATCGTAGACCTCCTCCAACTGCTGGAAGAGCCGCACATACAACACGAAGAAGGTGCTCAGCTGCTGCAGGAATGCCCTCCGGCTACACTCCGGGGGCAGCGCTTGCAAGCGCCGCTCCTCAGCCAGCAGGTGGCGCAGCTGTTCCTGTGCTGTCGTCCAGAGTTTGTTGCGAGTGCCGTGAGACATACTGAAACAAGCTGTTAATACCCAGCCCAGCTCACTCGCCTTGGTGAGGGCACTGCTGTAAGCTAAACCTTTTTTGACCTTTTTAGCGCTGAAGATAGTATTTATGGCAGCGCCTATTAATTCATGAACTCAAATTTTCAAAGTCTGTGTTTTTTGTCTTTGTTTCCCGTTGCTGGCTGCTGATCCGAGCGTATATTCCACGATTTGCCAGTGACGGCACTGTACCTACCCCTGATGTCACAGCGCCTATTCTCAGAACGTGCCTTCATCATAAAATTCTTAGATCCAGCTCGTTAGCCACGACTTAAGCCCAACGCCCACTGGAAGCGTGAGACGCGCGTCAAAAAATTGGTTACATTAATTTCAATGGAGCAACGCCCACTGGCATCGTGTGACGCGCGTCGACGCGCGTCAGATTTTTACTTTTCGCCACTGCTCAATTTTTACTATTCGCCACTGCTCTATTTCTGAGGCGTCAACTCAATAGAAACGCATTTGTCTTTTAGGTTATTTAACCATTTCGCCTTGTCATGGTTGGTGGCACACATTTAGCGGCAACCTCACATGCAGTTGTCGAAACCGATATACCTGCTTTTTAACCAAGTCGCAGTTTTGAGAGGAAATCCGTTATTTTGCGGGCATTTAAGTTATCAAGCGATCTACAGTTAGACAGTACCTAACTCAGGGTACACTGGTAAGAACTTACACTGGTAAGAACAGGGTACACTGCTAAGTTAGCTAGCTAGCTAATTCGCTGGTGGGTGAAGTAAAGTGAATCATATTTATAATTTACAAGACGGCTAAATTTAGGAGGAAAATTATGCCTGTATATAACGTATAGTGCATCGTAACCCGACCGTCGCACTTTGCCATCACTTAAAATAAGCTTGATCGGTAGGTTTTTTTTTTTTTTTCCCAAAATTAAACGTCGTCTTGTTTAATATTTTGAGATTGACGCTCATGGCTTCTCGGTGGTATTGACAGCTGTCAATGTTGATGCGGCTGACGCTTTCAGTGGGCGTTTAAAAGCGTCAAGTCAACATTCGGAGTTTGACGCGACGCTTCGCTTCGCGGCCAGTGGACGCTGGGCTTGAACCATAAAGGGTTTTCTTTCTTTTTTTTTTCTTTTGTCTGTAAGTGCGAAGGACGATAATTGTAGGTTTTTTCATACCGTGAGGTGTTTTTGTGCTATCTGACTTTTGTGATTTCGCCCATTGCGTATTTTATTAATTGAACAATATATAATAAGTAGGGCCTACGCATCTGAACGTCGCTTGCTAACGTTTACTCATAAAGGTTGTGACGCAAATTTTATGGAAATTTAGAGTGATTTCAGGTATAATGATATTTTTAACTATAGGTCGCTGACCATGACAGTGGCATTCACGAGGTATACGGTCACGACTCCACTTATCTGTTATTGACCATTACTTTTTGTGTTTATTAAATAAGCTAAGAATGAAGTATTGCAATGATGGATAATATTTTGTACCGTGATTATACCGATAGCTCGGCTGTCGCCTAATAAAGCCAGCTAATGTGCCAATTTTTCTTCAGATAACGGGACAGGCAGTGCCTACAGCGTTTTAATGGAAGTGGTCATTCGCAAGGCAGCCTTGTGGCTAATCTCCACTCGGCTATTCGCAAGGCAAGATCCTGTGGCCAGATCGGGAACGATGAATTTTGCCGTTTTCACATTGTTAAAGGCATGTAAACTTCATGGATTTATCATCTAGGTTACGAGTTAGTTAAACACACGGTTTAGTATAACAGGACTTTTCTCAACAGTGCAGTGACTGTGTAAACTTGTGGTCCCACGATGGTGCGGCCACCCTTTCAGGAGTTTGTTTACTCCTTGAGTTTCAAATATTGCCACCCAGACCTTGCCTAGCGAAAAACCGATTTGAAATTGGCCACAGCACCTTTCCTTTCGACTACCCGATTGGAAAATGGCCTCAAGGCTGCGTTGCGAATAGCCACAGCCTTTAATAAACTAGTGTTGAAAAAAATGAAACTTAATTTGCTAAATCCTGATAATCAATGCGCGTAGGCATTTGCAAACAATGAACGGTCTGAATTTGTATCATCCGGTGCCTATGTTGTGGTTTCCCGACTAGACGTTTACATATTTTTGAGGTCGCCTTGTTCGTTAATAATTGGAGGGAGACAAAATCTTCAGAAGCCATCTTTATTCCCACGGTGAGCAGTCCCTGGCCAGGCAGTGCTAACCCAGCATTCTTTACAGAGCAATATTTATGGGAAAAACTCAACCAACTTTGCTCCAATCAAAATACATGGGTTGTAACCATCTTATCTCTAACAAACTTTGCTCCAATCACAATTCATGGGTTGTAACCATCTTATCTTTAACTTTTTTTTACTCTCCAACTTTGTTTTGTTAAACCATGGTGGAATATAGAAGTATAGGATTTTAAAAAAATAAAAGGAATATACTGTATACTAAAATGGACTGGAAAATTACAGTCAAGAGAGGAAAAATATAGCCAAAGGAATAGGATACAAGTAGATACATAAATGATTCAATTTATTATGTTTTTTTTCAGTAACAACTAATGATTTTACTGAACAAATATTGATCAAAGCTACAGAAATCAAATGCATCACCTGATTATGTTTTCGAATCAACTAAACAGAAGCCTGCTTACTAATCAAAGCTACAGAAGCGTGCTGCTTATGTGTGTGTGAGCTGCTCATGCATGTGTGAATTGAATTGCTTGTATGTGTGTGTGTCTGTGTGTGAATTGCTTGTATGTGTGTGTGTGTGTGTGTGTGTGTGTGTGTGTATGTACATGTGTACGTGTGTGTTTGTACTGCTCATGTGTGTGCGAACTGCTTGTATGTGTATGTGTGTGTGTGTGTGTGTGTGTGTGTGTGTGTGTGTGTGTGTGTGTATGTGTCTGTGTGTATGTGCATGTGTGCGTGTGCGTGTGTGTGTGCGTTTGCACTGCTCATGTGTGTGCGAACTGCTTGTATGTGTATGTGTGTGCGTATGTGTGTGCGTGTGTGTGTGTGTGTGTTACTGCTGCATACATAATATGCATACTGATTATGATTATTGATTATGGTTATTCAACATGGCAATTGATCTACTGATGAATATGATGAGAAATATTGAAATATAATCTTCAACATTCCTCCCGTTGAGGCCATCCCAATCATGGCCTCACATTAACCATGGTCAAAAAATGGAACAGCATTGTCTACCCCTGGTCTATGACCCCCATACTACTCACAAGTGAATTTCTTATGAGCCCGAACATAAAATCATTTGTTGGTCCTTTCCGACTGTAACACTTTGAGTAAAAACAGTCTGTCATGTACGCCAGCATGTGAACTCCAGTTGTTTTTGCGTCAAGGTTTCTCAAGGCCTTAAGGCCTTTCGTTGCTCTGGTAAATAAAGTCCCAGTCTAATGTCCCACTTGAATCCAGTAATGTTGCTTATAGCAGGTAATCAGTCCAAAGTTAGTCCATTGTCCAAGCCCATATTCAACATTGATTTGCGATTTTTCCATTTGATTGTTTTGGTGAACGAGCCTTCATGACTGGAATCACTGTCTCAGCATATTCGTTCAAAACTTCAGGGAGGCTCCAGGAAGGAGCGGGCCTTGACCGGCTGGTACGCTAAACTGCCACTCGCCCGTCACTGGAGTGAGAAAATAAAATACAAACACAGGCACAGACGCCACAGACACAGGCACATGCAGATCCACTATGCACTCGGCACATACAGAACGAGGGTTACCTACACCTGCATAATTTCACTTAGATGTACCAGATTTTATAATATTTACTTTTGCTGCAAAGACTGTGCAGACACTTTGGAGTCAGAACATTTTAAAAACAGTTTCATCCAGGCCTTCCCAAAGACTTACAATAGCGCCTCCATGCAATAGCCCATAATAATAATCTCCCAAAAGACTTTGACTTCAACAATGACCTGGGGGTCGACTCACCCCTGACTTAGGTTGTCTCCTTGATAGGAGATCTTACCCGTCTCTGGAGTGAGTCACAACACACACGCCACTTAGATCCTTCGAACCTCCCTCTCCCAGGGCTCAGTTCCAGGCTAGACCCTTTTCCACAGAGATCTTCGCCCAGCTCCCCCAGGTTAAGAACTCTTCCTTCTGCTTCCCGGTGTCTTCTTTTCAAAGCCCACCGATCACAGAAGCACCACTCACCTACTAAAGCATTCGCTTTTGGCTTGTGGTAGCCTGACTGTACATTGAGCCGAGCGCGGCGGCCACCCTCCCTGTGGTCTTACTGCCATCTGCGACCCGACCGGCCGGTGACCCAGTCGATACCGATCCCCGAATCCCGTAGTGGTTACCAGCCACCCAGGTGGGAACCGACGGTCTGATCCCTACCCAACTTTGCTATGGGTATAGAAACTTTGACCGTTTTCACCAGCCTCGCCTGTTCACAGAGGTCGTCTCCAACGCCCCTCTGCTAGGTGTGGGCTGTCACCCATGTACCACGTGTTGCCCTCAACTTACATGCAACAAACACGCCGACTAGACGGTACCACGGCAGTATGTCAATTCATACTTCACTGGACACGGAGGCCTTCATCCTCTCCCCTGCACTATATCACATCTTTAACGTGCCCTCGGAACTTTGCAGTCCCGCCGCCGCCTGTTACACCCAAGGTTCGGGGGGCCTAATCCCCTACCCTAGGTGTTCAGCACTGAGCTCTATCCCAATGAGTAACAACTCATCAATAACAATTTGAAGCAGATGCTGCAATTATAGTTCTGACACTCAGATTCTTCTTTAACCAGCCAAATAAGTCCCAATTCAAGAAATTTTTCTTGTGTATTTTTCCCCTCGGTCTGAATGTGCTTTACAAAATCATTAATGTCACCTTAATTATTTGGAATACAATGAGTTGTCGATGTGCCACCCTGGTAAATTAATATTATTCAAAAATTCATAAGTACCCAAATTGCTCACCTTCACTACTGAGCTCCTGTCAATTTTAAATAAATTTTTTTTTTGGCAGTATATTCATTATTTTATGTTTCAGCATATTCTGGGTCAAAAGATAGGGCAGTAACAATAATATCTTTTTACAGTATTTTTTTCAATGAATTTTGATTTAGCAACCCACCACAATCTAGGGTTCCGCTAAGAGCATGGAGGAGATGCACAGTCAGGGCTTATTAGCCCCAGCCATAACAATTTCCCATGTCATCAGCAGAACCGGGTGGAGTTGCTTTAGACCGTGTGTCACAATATGCAGTTTTTTTTTTTTAATTCAAAAACATGGGTAAATATTCAACCGTGATACAGTTTTTTCATTTGGATCCCTGCATGTAAAGGTAAACAATCATCCCAAATTTGGTCAACTCAGTCAGTCAGTCAGTACCTTTTATTTGAAAGTCCCTGTCCTTCTCACTAATAGTCAGAGGAAAAGATTTTGTCTGCCTAATCAAAATAAATTTAGAATGTGATCACGTTATTAGTCGACTTTTTCAATTATATGGTGGTTCACCTTTTGAATTTAGTCTTACTCTTGTATTAATACTCCAAATTGAATTTCCCCAAATTTATTTTAGAAGAATCTCTTCTCTTCTGGCGTGCGCACTCTGTGGGAAAGTTTCAATAGAATGAGTTAGATGCAAACAATGAACTCAATCATCATAATTTTGCTGCTTTTCCTCTCGCCTGGATCCTTTCCTGTAAAAGTTAAAAATCAGAGAAAGTTTATTAGTCAATTCGTCTCCTTGAATTGTTGGTCCACTCCTGTTCAAAAACAGAGAAAAGATCATGAATTTATTAATTGCATTTCTTCGGTCAGGAAAGCTTTCAGTCACATTTGTTCTCATTTGTTATAGCATTGATCCTCTACATGACTCCTTTGCTGGGCAGAACTTATTCTTGTTAAACAAATCAAGATAATTCCACTTGAAATCGTATTGCTTAGACCCCCCTTTCTCCCCTTCTGTTCTCTGGCCTCTGTATGTCGGCCTTTCACCTATTTCTTTTTCCCTTATCTGCTTTTGGTAACTAAGGCTCCATTCGCGGTATTGTTTTCTCTGCGCATCTTTGTTTAAAAACCCATCCAGTCATCCAGTCTCCAATCCAGGGGCGGATCTACGGGGGGGCAGAGGGGGGCAACTGCCCCCCCCACTGTCGAGCCTTGCCCCCCTAGCTGCCCCCCTAACTTTAAAGTTCTTAAAACTATACTTCTAAAACAAATCATCACTATGTCTAAAAGCCCCTCAAAGCATCGAAATAAAAGATGAATTCACCAAATATATATATAAATGTAAATATAATATTCGGCTCCTCAAATACTTAGCTACGGTCCTGCATCAAACGCGCGGAGTCTGCGTGACGAGCCTCCTGCTCCGCGCTGGCGTGTGTCAGTTGGCATGGACATATGTTGGAGTCTGCGTGCAGCGCAGCAGAGTGGAGCCACTTAGCCACGCAACTTTCTCCAAGTAAAGTCAGTTTCCCCCGGTGAATTAAGTTAAGTTAAATTTGTAATCGATGGAATGTACGCTAAAGGCGATGGTTCAATGCGCTCATTAATCGCTGGTCAAAAGTGACTCACTCCCGTGTGATTTGTTGGAGCATTTTTCCCTTCGGTTAGTTTTGATTATAGTAAAAACGAGAAGAGTTTATGAAGCATTTAGCTAGATATCAAAAACAGGAATGGTTGAATCCAGAGGGTCGCTGTTAAGTTTCAGTGTTATGTGATCAATATCACAGCAATGAGGCTGCATAATAAAACCAGGTCCTTACTGTCAGGGCAGTGGCTACGGTCACGGACCCGTATCTCTAGCCTGTATGCTAAAGGTAAGGCAGCGGTATTCTTAGCCTCTTATTCCATCACAGGTAAAGGTACGGGCGGGTCCGTACCTACTACCGTTAGCCCTTATTGCAAACATACGGATGGTATGTCCTAATGAATTTGGCATGTGTCAGCCGAACCAGGCAAAATTTCTTCAATTCCATTGAAACTTGAAATATAATTGTTATTATTTTACCGTATATATGTTTGTATAGACCTAGCAATTCCGTTTTTTTGACGTAGCTCATAAGTACTCGCGGCAGGAGCAATATCCGACTTGGCGGAAATTCCACCACACGACTAGAGGTCTATGTAGCCTGACAATCATCAGACGATCGTCTTAGAAATCTAGCTGTTCTCAGTATTGAAACAGCGTGCAAAAGAGCTAGATTTGGATACGTTTGCGAGACGCTTTGCTGCAAAGCACAACAATCGTCGTCAGAAGCTCTCTTAAAAGAGATGGCCAATATCAGTCCTGGACTGTAACTTACGCACTTTTGCTGTATTTATTTTGAGGTACTTTTATTTCATTAGGCCTAAATATTCACGCTGCTACATCTTGGAAGGCATAGCCTAATGATACAGTGCATCCGGAAAAAAGAAAACTGGGAATAAAATGAGAAGTATTCTGTTGAAACTTAGTATCTATAAAACTAATTAGGACTATTAATTACGCAACTATGTACTTTTTCACATCATACAAAGAACACAAAATTAGTCAGGCATCGCTGTCAGAACACTGTTGTGTTGTCAGCTGCATGATTTGTGCACGTCATGCAGCTAGCAGGGTTTACATTTAAAGCAGTACACATTACATAACCTAAAGCACGAATGGCCCCGACACTGAAAAGTTGAAACTGATCATCCAGGTTCATCCGTGTTTAGGCCTGTCATCATTTTATGTAATCTGGCGCAAAGTGGTTACTGACTTACTCCAAAAGTGTCATTGTTGTTCAGTTGAGTGCGGCACAAGCTCCACTTACTTGACATCATTAGATACAAGACATAATTATATAACACCAAATGCCATTTTTAATCAAAGAATGTTAAGTAATTTTTATAGAATTAACCATTTATTCTTGGTTTCCTTTTTTGGGACACACTGTACAATAAATACATTGAAGAATATTTTTCTGAAATTGTTTCCCCAATTTTTAGACGCAGTTTTTTTGCAGATTGGTGAACCTCTGCCTGTCTTTACTTACAACATCTGATATGTTGTCTGTGCTCTATTGTGAATAAAATATGGGTTTATGAGATTTGCTAATCGTGTTCTGTTTTATGCACGTTTTACACAATGTCCCAACTTCATTGGAATTGGGGATTTCCTAATACTGCACTGAGGACGTCCCATGCCACCCTTCCCAGACCTCTTGCCACCCCTTTGCCACCCCATGTAAAATTTTCTAGATCCGCCACTGCTCCAATCCCACAATAGTTCCCTTGATTTTTTTTTATTCTTTCATAAATCTAATATGTACTATTAAATTTCACAACTGCTTCTTTCTGATCATTCAACCCTATTTTTTTAACCTTCAAATAGCAACTAAAAGTTTCCAATTCTTGATAGAGAAACCTCTGTATCAATTAAATTTACTGAATTTACTGCCCTGTATATCATGTTTAACAGTACTCTGGCAAATTTTGAATGCTCTGTGTTATTCTTTTTGTTTCTCAGTGTTACTTTTCCTTCATTTTCTTTTCAGAGATATGCTTCTAGCACACCAATCTCACACAGTCTAATTATTTAAAGAACACTTAGATTTTCTAGTTCTTTAGAATTTTACAAATATTTAACTAATTCAAATGGTGTGATTACCTCACATTCATAGTGGATATTACTGGATTTGCTGATAGCATTCTGCCACATATGTATCATGTTGAGATCACGGTTGTTCTGGAAATTGGTCTAATTCTGTCTCATTTTGATCTCCAAGTTCATTTCTGATTCTTCAATAGGAATTTTCACTTGCTTTATTTTCCCTATCAATTAACAGTTAATCATAATCTTAATCATTTGTTTCCTGTCCTGTTCCAAATCAACATTAAGGGCCCATTTTTTTTTTTTTTTTTTTTTTTTCTAATTCTGGGTCCTAAGTGGGGTCGAATATCATTGTACAATGCCATGTAGCCTGGGGTCTTTGGGCCTCAATATACAGTATTTTCCCCAGGTACTCCAAACTTGCTCTTTAATTTGGTCTACTATATCCCCCAACTAATAAACATTTGCTAATTCACTTTTTATTTTTATTTGTATGCTATACATCCCCATTAAATCAATTTCTTCTTCTGCGCTATTTAAATTTAAACCTAAAGCCTTCTAGGTGTTCTTTTATACACTGCCAACGGCAATTTTGTTTCCTTAATCCCTACCCTTATAGCCATACAATTGGGTTTCCCAAATCTGATATTACTGTATATTACTCACTTCAGGTTTTTTCAGCTGCTGTCTCTCCCTCTGTTCCTGAAACTGGGGGGGCATACGGCGCTGGGTTAAACAATTCATTGTCAGTAAACTTTTCAGATGGCTTTGACTGAGACGCAGCTTCACTTTGCTTTACAAAATATTTATCCTGATCCTGAATGTTTAGGATTCCCCTTCCTCTTAACAGTTCCAGAATTTCCAGCTCATTTTCTTCTTTTTTTTTTTAACCCTTTTTGCTGCCGATGCATAATTTGTCACTATACCCATCATTTTTTCACATATTGCAAGATCAAATTTCCCCTCTTCTGGCCACTTTGTAAGTCTGTTTTTTTTTTTTTTTTTTTTTTAGTTCTTTTTTCCCAGTTATTTGACAATTTTTTTTTAATCATTCTCAAAGGTAGGAAATTGCTCTCTTAATTCCTCCACAGGCGTTGCCGTTGTTATTTCTTTATTAATTAAAATTTTATTACTTTAGCCAAATTATTTCCCCCACGTATTAAATTGCAATATGTTTATTTTACCAGTTACACTGCTCACTTTGCTCAGTAAACAGTTTATATTATAAACCCGCTTATGCAATTTCTCCTCTTCCTTTTAGACAGATCGTATTTTGTTACGCATTCCTAAACTAGTGTTATGTTTATTGTATAACCATCTAGTTGTCTAATCAATGATATTTCTTGTTTAGTTCCATTTGCCTTTTTTTTTGTGTTTTTTTTTCCAACATGGGAAGTTGCTTTTGCTTTCTTTTTTCCTTCTTTTACCTTTTTTCCTCTATCTACCAGCTTTGCCGTAATCATCATTGTTTATTTTTTAATCAAAATTTCATTTCTCGGCCAAATTGTTTTTTTTTCTCACCTATTCGATGATGATAGTACACCGATCAAAATGATGCTAAATAATCTTTTAATACATGCAATTTACTACTTCTTTTAATCTGCCAAATAGTAATGACCATTAATAATAAATTTAACTTATTGCATGTAAACTAGGGGTTATTTATTTATATTTAGTGCACTCTTAACACTCCCAAGTAATGCAATATGCAACAAGACCACTGTTCATATCCACATTTACTCTACACTCATGCAAAAAGGGAGCCGCACCCACCCAACAAACTTCCCGTCAAAAAGCGTCTGTACGGGACCTTGCAATCCTTACTACCAGTCAGTCCACCCTTAGGACCCAGCAAACCTTACTTCCAGTCAATGTCCTCACAAACCCATTAATCGGCTAGCTCCATACGCCAAATGTGCTGTGTACCATTTTGTAAAAATAATAAACAACAAGACAGACAACACTGCAAAAACGGATCCCAGTACCTCTCTAGGTCATCCAGGCCGTATCCCAATCTCAAGCAGGGAAGGCCTGCAGGTTTATTCCCTCCCTTTAGGGTCCCAGCACAGGCCTCACATATAACAACAGTCATACACCAAACCAGTTACAGAACACGCTCTGAGTTCCAAACAATTACTCACAGTAACTTGTTGCAAATTCATTGTTAGTGGTTTGTAGTTACATATCAATTCTGCAGATTCTGTCCCCCTCCTCTTAATCTCCCCAATTTTGCGTCTAGTTTCTTTGAGCCGAAAGGTCACTTGTCTCCAGTGCTCCAGATCAGGGCCAGGACAACACAAAACAACACCCTCACTTATCTATCTGAGCAAGATAATTAAAGCAAATTAATTAAACTGCTCACCTTATCCTTAGTTTGCTGGCATCTTAGGGTGTGTGTGTGTGCTCCCTGCACCATCTCCGAGCACCGGAAGACCGCCCATCCTTACCCTTACGAGTGTAACCGACCTTTGCCGACTCCTGCCGCTGGCTCGCCAAATATGTTGTGGTTTCCCGACTAGATGTTTACATATTTTTGAGGTCGCCTTGTTCGTGAATAATTGGAGGGAGACAAAATCTTCAGAAGCTATCTTTATTCCCACAGTGAGCAGTCCCTGGCCAGGCAGTGCTAACCCAGCATTCTTGACAGAGCAATATTTATGGGAAAAACTCAACCAACTTTTCTCCAATCAAAATACATGGGTTGTAACCATCTTATCTCTAACAAACTTTGCTCCAATCACAATTCATGGGTTGTAACCATCTTATCTTTAACTTTTTTTTACTCTCCAACTTTGTTTTGTTAAACCATGGTGGAATATAGAAGTATAGGATTTTAAAAAAATAAAAGGAATATACTGTATACTAAAATGGACTGGAAAATTACAGTCAAGAGAGGAAAAATATAGCCAAAGGAATAGGATACAAGTAGATACATAAATGATTCAATTGATTATGTTTTTTTTCAGTAACAACTAATGATTTTACTGAACAAATATTGATCAAAGCTACAGAAATCAAATGCATCACCTGATTATGTTTTTGAATCAACTGAACAGAAGCCTGCTTACAAATCAAAGCTACAGAAGCGCTGCTTATGTGTGTGTGAGCTGCTCATGCATGTGTGAATTGAATTGCTTGTATGTGTGTGTCTGTGTGTGAACTGCTTGTATGTGTGCGTGTGTATGTGTCTGTGTGTATGTACATGTGTACGTGTGTGTTTGTACTGCTCATGTGTGTGCGAACTGCTTGTATGTGTATGTGTGCGTGTGTTTGTGTGTGTGTATGTGTCTGTGTGTATGTACATGTGTACGTGTGCGTTTGCACTGCTCATGTGTGTGCGAACTGCTTGTATGTGTATGTGTGTGTGTGTGTGTTACTGCTGCATACATAATATGGATACTGATTATGATTATTGATTATGGTTATTCAACATGGCAATTGATCTACTGATGAATATGATGAGAAATATTGAAATATAATCTTCAACACCTTAAATGGCAGAATGATTTCAGGATGAATCGTCTTGGTGAATTCTGGTTCTTCTATGCCTTTAGGGAGTTTTCGCAACTATGACGGCACAGTTGTCTGGGACGGTAAACTGATGTCAAAGTCGTTTTACGCATGCACGACCCTGAAACTTTTTCCGTATTTTCCGAATCTGCTACAGTCATTGGCTGCAACCAAATATCTGCACTTCACCGCACTAGCAGACTCGCGGACTTTGCGGGCGCGGTCACGGGAAGTCGGGAGTGCTGAGGGCTGTCCAAATCCACAATTGATCCAATCCACAGGGGGCCTCAAGCGGACTTTCTGCGGACTTCCAGAGAGTCCGCTTCGGGTGCAGACTTCAGCAGACTTCACTAGTGTAGTTACCCACAATTCATTGCAATACGGATGTGACGTTTTAATTTTTCCAAATTGCTGACAGAAAAAAAGCACATTCACACACACAAAACCACATAAACTTTATTATTAATTTATAATATGAAAACGTTACTTGAATAACGTAGGCCAGATATGAAATTCAACATCATGATACAGAAATATAGGCTATAGAGGTAATCAATGTGCATTTGCATGGAAACGAGTGAAACAGACTCGAGGCCTTTCTATCAGCTCCTTTTACAATGCTGCAGACTCCCGCTCTTGCAGACTTTTCGTGATGACGGTGAAGTCGTCACATTCCGTATGCCTGAAGTCCGTGAGGGCTCAGTCTGCAAGGCCAGAGGGTGGAGATTTGGATTCAGCCATAGACTGTGTCAAAAGATGGACGCAGCGCCCTGGTCTGAAAAATGAAGTCCATGCGGAAGTACCGTAAAATGGCATTCTCTTTAATGGCCAGCAGATGGCGACGTCGGTGGTTGCAGAAAGAAGTTCAATGCTATAGAAGTCTATGAGAAAATAACCCTACTTTCCCACCTGATTGTTCATTTAAATAATGATTTTTCACATTATTTTATGGTAGCTATAGCAAGTTTCAAGTCTCCTTCGATACATCATGATGTTCATTTTTGTAAATTATGGTCCCATATAGACTAGAATAAAGGATAATGACAGAATATCCTTTAGGGGCGTGGCTATCCTCTGGTCCTCGTCCGATACGGTCAGATCCAGAGCCACGGTCCTTCCCGGATCTTCAATACACGCTCTCGTCCAATTGAAATCACATCCGGTTTCAGATCGACAACATGGCGCAATTCAAATTGCCAAAATCGAGGCTTCCTTTATGGTATGCTGAAACCAATGGGTGACGTCACGGTAGCTTCGTCAATCTTTTTATACAGTCTATGGCTACAGTAGGCCGATTTCTCGTTCGTCGTGGATCTTCTACGATGGAGCATGATGGTGTGCAGCCAGCCAATCAGCACTTGGCTGCATCATCAGCACTCAGATCGTGGTGTATGCAAATATTCGCTCGCCCCTCTGGCTTTTTCGATGCATCATGGACATGGATTCAACAACTAGGCCTGCTACTAATAATGCTTTTCTTGTGAATGTGCAGCGACTACGTACAACACGCAGTCAGGTTTATTTCTTTGTCCAAGTGGGCCGGTGCGAAACTGCATAACAATTTAGACCTTTAGATCCCATTACTGAAACTTAAATACGAGTTATTTATTGTTCAGGAATGGCTGTCAATTCAAAGCAGTTCTCCTAAAACATTTAGGTTAAAACTACTACATGAAGGTATGAGAGAAACACCAACCAAGATTGCGCGCACGCACAATAGAGGGAGTGCATCTGTAGCTGACGTCACGCACCGTCCCTGTTCTCCTTTTGCGAAACTGCACGTAAGTCAGACGGTGGCACGAGTGCGGGAATGGTCACAGTTGATTGCTCACCGGTGTAGATCTTGCACCGTCGTGGTTTGCGAAAACTCCCTTGTGAGGGGTATCAGGACGGGCGTTTTTACTCATCACTTTACTTAATATCACGCTCGCGCTCTCACGTCATAATTTGCCTTATATGTCACTAAGGATTTTTGCTGTCATCAAAATGCCGAGTACAGTAATTTCAAATAAGCGCAGACTAGTGACTGCGAAGAATAGTAGGGGAGACTGGGGTCCGATGAGCCATGGGGACCAATGAGCCATATCACTATTTTGCGATCAATCAATGACAGAGCTACTTAAAATAGGCAAAATATTTGACCATTGACTGCTGAGTCATGAGGATAAATGAGCCATGTCACTATTTTGCCTATTTTAAACATGTTTGGCATCGATTGATCGCAAACTAGTGATATGGCTCATTGGTCCCCATGGCTCATCGGACCCCAGTCTCCTTGCACATTACGCCCTAAACACGGGTCAAGGGAGAGTTGCTGGGAGATTTTGATGTTACCAAGACATGTGTTTGCGAAAATTTAATTTATTTTCCCTTTTGTCTTTTGTACAACGGCGATAATTTTTTAAAGCCAAGTTGTTATAGTAGACACAATTTTTGAGCTTCTGATGGCACAGTCTTGGAATTTTATGAGCTTGTAGCCAAGTGAGGGTAATGATTCCATAATACAGTAGTGTATGAACTTGCAGTTGAGTAAAGTCATGATTTCACTGTGTGGCAGTTAATTGTCATGGTGTGGAAAACGGCAACCTCAAGCCCACTGTTTCTCAACTCCAGTCCTGGGGACTCACAGTCCACAAATGTGTGATCCTGCTCAGCAATAGCATGATTCAGCTGATCAAAACATCCTAGTCATCAGTCTCTTGCTAGTTGAATTAGGTGCAATAAACTATAGGGCTGGTAAAATTGTACATAATACTTTGGGTACTTTTTGAGTGAAGAAACACTGTTGAAGAGGTTTTGCGGGGATACAAAATTACATTTTAATAACAAAGAGACTATTGTTAATGTAAAAAATATTGAATTATTATCTTCAGAATAGCTGACCAAATATTAAATGTGTGCAGGACTAGGAAAAGGGGTCACTTGGGGTTTTTTTCCATCCTGAGATTAACGGGGTATCTCAGTGATATCGGTGATAGTGATATCCCAGCACTACTGTACTGTCACTTTGCTGTGTGCAAATTCACCTAATTTTTTCTCAAAATGAAAAACTTGGATCACTCTTTGATTTTGCTGGAAAATCTCAATTTTCATGAAATGACCCAAGTGACCCCTTTTCCTAGTCCTGCACACAAATGTTTTAGTTTAATTTGATTAATTCGAGCCATTTGATCCCTGTACAGCCAAAGCTGGAGTTGTGTCCACATTGTCAGTATTAAGTCGGACTTGTTCTCAGTTGGTGTTGGACTCCACCAAGGGTGTGCCTTGTCACCTATTTTGTTCATGATTTTCATGGACAGGATATCAAGACGCAGCCGAGGTTTGGACGGTGTCCAGTTTGGTGGCCTCAGGATTGCATCTCTGCTGTTTGCTGATGATGTGGTCCTGTTGGCTTCATCATGCTGTGACGCTCAACGCACACTGGAGCGGTTCGCAGCTGAGTGTGAAGTCGTCCAAATGAAGATCAGCACCTCCAAATCTGAGGCCATGGTTCTCTTGGGGTGTCGTTTACGATTGAGGGTAGGATGGAGTGGGAGATGGTGCCAATTGTACTGGTCAAGCCTGGTGAAGAAGGAAATGAGCTTAAAAGCGAAGCCCTCGATTTTACTTGTCGTTCTACCTTCCAACCCTCACCTATGGTCACGAGCTTCGGGTAGTGACCGAAAGAATAAGATGGCGAATACAAGCGGCCGAAATGAGCTTTCTCCGTAGGGTGGCTGGGCTGACCCTTAGAGATAGGGTAAGGAGCTCAGACATCCAGGAGCGGCTCAGAGTAGTACCGCTGCTCCTCCGCGTCGAGGGGAGTCAGTTGAGGTGGTTCAGGCATCTAGTCTGGATGCCTCCTGGACGCCTCCCTTTAGAGGTTTTCCAGGCATGTCCAACTGGCAGGAGCCCCGAGGCAGACCCAGGACACGCTGGAGGGATTATATCTCCCGGCTGGCCTGGGAACGGGTTGGGATCCCCCAGGTAGAGTTGGAGGAAGTGGCTGGGGAGGGTGGCGCCTGGGCCTCTCTGCTTAGTCTGTTATCCCCACGACCCGACCCCGGATAAGTGGCTGAAAATGAATGGATGGATGGATGGATGGATGGATGAATGGATGGATGGATGGATGAATTTTTATTCTGGCATTCAAATTTAATGACTTGGACTACTTTATGAAATAAAAATCACCTGCAAGTTAATGTTAGTTTTCTGTACTGTTTTATTGTGGCTTGTTCTGTTTGGTGTGCTTATTTTAAATTGATTTTTTTTTTTAAAGTACAAAAGCACTGTAATAAGAGTTACAACCCTCCGAGTCCACTGCATGGTAATCAGAGCAATTTGGAACATGCTGGTCTTGGTTGAGGACAGACGGAAGTCGAGCACAAGGCAGTCAGGAATAAGCAGGGCAGGTAAGGTGAGGTCAGGAGACAGGAGATGGGCAGAACCGGGAGGCCTGGCAGTTGAGGCCAGGAGAGACGAGGACGAGGGTGAGTATTTCAGTGAGGCTACTGAATGTTCTCACAGTGTTGTATTACTTTAAATTTTATTTGTTTAGCGCTTTTCACAATTGAGATTGTACCAGATTACTTTACACAGGACAGGGCTGAACCCCCAAGAAGCAAGCGAAAGGCGACAGTGGCCAGGGAAAACTCCCCAGTAGGAGGAAACCTCGAGCAGAACCCGGCCATAAGAAAGGGGGAACCCAACTGCCTGAGGTCGGGCCTGGAGACACGAAGAGAGGAGGGGGAGGAGAGGACAGGAGAATGAAGGGGCCAAACAGGGACCCTGAGGTCGGGCCTGGAGACACGAAGAGAGGAGGGGGAGGAGAGGACAGGAGAATGATGGGAACAAACAGGGACCCTGAGGTCGGGCCAGTAGACATGAGGAGAGAAGGGGGAGGAGAGGACAGGAGAATGATGGGGCCAAACAGGGACCCTGAGGTCGGGCCTGGAGACACGAAGAGAGGAGGGGGAGGAGAGGACAGGAGAATGATGGGAACAAACAGGGACCCTGAGGTCGGGCCTGGAGACACGAGGAGAGAAGGGGGAGGAGAGGACAGGAGAATGATGGGGTCAAACAGGGACCCTGAGATCGGGCCTGGAGACACGAGGAGAGAAGGAGGAGGAGAGGACAGGAGAATGATGGGGACAAACAGGGACCCTGAGGTTGGGCCTGGAGACACGAGGAGAGAAGGGGGAGGAGAGGACCGGAGAACGATGGGGACAAACAGGGACCCTGAGGTTGGGCCTGGAGACATGAGGAGAGGACAGGAGAATGAAGGGGACAAACGGGGACCCTGAGGTCGGGCCTAGAGACACGAGCAGAGGGGGGGAGGAGAGGACAGGAGAATGATGGGGACAAACAGGGACCCTGAGATCGGGCCTGGAGACACGAGGAGAGAAGGGGGAGGAGAGGACAGGAGAATGATGGGGACAAACAGGGACCCTGAGGTCGGGCCTGGAGACACGAGGAGAGAAGGGGGAGGAGAGGACAGGAGAATGATGGGGACAAACAGGGACACTGAGGTCGGGCCTGGAGACACGAGGAGAGAAGGGGGAGGAGAGGACAGGAGAATGAAGGGGACAAACAGGGACCCTGAGGTCGGGCCTGGAGACACGAGGAGAGAAGGGGGAGGAGAGGACTGGAGAACGATGGGGACAAACAGGGACCCTGAGGTTTGGCCTGGAGACACGAGGAGAGGACAGGAGAATGAAGGGGACAAACGGGGACCCTGAGGTCGGGCCTAGAGACACGAGCAGAGAAGGGGGAGGAGAGGACAGGAGAATGATGGGGACAAATAGGGACCCTGAGGTCAGGCCTGGAGACACGAGGAGAGAAGGGGGAGGAGAGGACAGGAGAATGAAGGGGACAAACAGGGACCCTGAGGTCGGGCCTGGAGACACGAGGGAGAGAAGGGGAGGAGAGGACTGGAGAACGATGGGGACAAACAGGGACCCTGAGGTTTGGCCTGGAGACACGAGGAGAGGACAGGAGAATGAAGGGGACAAATGGACCCTGAGGTCGGGCCTGGAGACACGAGGAGAGGACAGGAGAATGATGGGGACAAACAAGGACCCTGAGGTCGGGCCTGGAGACATGAGGAGAGGATGGGGAGGAGAGGAAAGGATAATGATGGGGACAAACAGGGACGCTGAGGTCGGGCCTGGATATACGAGGAGAGAAGGGTGCGGAGAGGACAGGAGAATGATGGGGACAAACAGGGACCCTGAGGTCAGGCCTGGAGACACGAGGAGAGGAGGGGGAGGAGAGGCCAGGAGAATGAAGGGGACAAACAGGGACCCTGAGGTTGGGCCTGCAGACACGAGGAGAGGAGGGGTAAGAGAGGACATGAGAATGATGGGGACAAACAGAGACCCTGAGGTCGGGCCTGGAGACATGAGGAGAGGAGGGGGAGGAGATGACAGGAGAATGAAGGGGACAGACAGGGACCCTGAGGTCAGGCCTGGAGACATGAGGAGAGGAGGGGGAGGAGAGGACAGGAGAATGATGGGGACAAACAGGGACTGAGACACAGGAAACGGGGACAACATTTCACAATGGAGGGGGAAGCAGAGCAGATTTGCACTTAATGGCATGAAGGCAAGCCCAATATAGCTCATGAATATAGAAATGCACAATTAGTGAGGTACTCTCTAGGTAGGGGTAAGGGTTTGCGTTTTGCTGGGATGGAAGGAGCAGGAGGCATTGGTGGTTCTGACTGAGTCCAGGGTCCAACGGGGTTTGTAACATTGATAATCCAGGAAGTGTCCAGAAGTGTCCAGCTAGGGGAGAAAGTCTGGGGGAAGGTGGGGATTAGGGCAGTCCAGGGTTCTTTGTGACATCACAGTGGTGGTGCCGCCATGGTGATCATGATGCACCACAGAAATACTGAGATGAATGGCTGCTCAGAGTTTCAGAAGGAAACCCTCAAACAAACTGAGTCTATGGCCGCAAAAATAAGGAATGGAAAATACCGAACCAGCACCATCACGAGGACAGGATGAAAACCCCTTACCGAACCATTACAAGAGTCATGGTAGGGCTTTCGCAAAGACAGTCAGTCCATCAAAGACTCCATAACGGGTTGCAGATCACCACACTCCATGCCAAGCTATAGACTTGGCTGTACAGATTAAGGGGAAGTGGGCGATTTGGGCACGTGTGAGACAGGCTAGACATGTTTGAATTCAGTGGAGAAAATGGGTATCTCTTTAGCCCAATATTGGGCTACAATAGGCACCTTTATTCAACCCCGTAGGTCTAAAAGAAGCATTCATGGCTACAAACTAGACAGAAGATCGATCTCAATCAACCTGAGGTTGTTACTGTTCAGCAGCACATTACTTGTGACTTGTGGATCGGTGGAGACGAACCCTGGATCCGGCCCCGGCCCCAAGACAAGACAATAAACGCTTACTGCAGACAAACAGGGAATGGTTGGACTGGATCAAAGCAGTGGTAATGTGGAAGTTATGAAGGTGCTGAAGAAAATTGAGTCAGAAATGAAAACAATGAACAAAAACTTTGAATCTCTCGACCGCAAGGTAGACAATATAGCGTCCGACTTCTCTAAACAGCTTGATGCGTTGAACTGAAAACTGATCTGAAGTCCAGACTACGTGTTATGGAAGATAAAATTGATGATCTTGAATCAAGAAGTCGACGCGACAACCTTATTTTTCACGAACTGGCTGGAGCAACAGGTGAGACTTTGGAACAGTCGGAGGAGAAAGTGTGTGATTTCATGGCGGTCACATTAAATATGGACAGAGCGCATGTAAACAATGTTATCATTGTTCGCGCCCATAGATTCAACCTACGCAAACCTAACTCACCTGTGATCGCTAAGTTCCTGACATCTTGTGATAGATCGACAGTTCTCAAGAAGGCAAGAGAAATCCTTACCAGGGATGGGGATCAATGTGTGTCAGAGGACTTCTCACAGCGAGTGCTAGAGGACAGAAGAGCTCTGTCACCCTGGTTTGTGCAAGCTTGAAATGATAACAAGCGAGTGACAATGAGGCAGAACAAACTTATCATAGAAAGAACTGTGTATGTCTATGATCGTGAGAAGAAGGACATTGTAAAGGTCTCTAAAGGGCGATCAGACTATACTCCAAACTCACCTCGATCTCCGACTGCCTACAAGGATGCAATGCCGGCTAACCCACGTGGTGGTTTGTTTACACCGGAAGAAGAAAGTGGTATGCCGACAAGCGAGGCTACTCCTATTGACAGCTAGGGCTGTGGCCAAGGCTCAGTGTATTAAACAAAGCACTGACAACGTAAATATCCTCTCGTGGAACATCGAAGGTTTGAGAAAATATGACAACCAGTTCTCCGAACTTAAGCAGTACTGCAAAAGGTATGACATTATCGGGTTCTGCGAGAGTTTTGAGCGTGATGAAAGAATTCGGTGATTTCCTACCTGGATTTAGTGTGTTTAACTGTGTAGGACGTAAAATGAAACATCTCGGCCGTTATAGCGGGGGTGTCTTTGTCAGGGACTGTCTTGCCTGCAGTGACTATATTCAACTTGTGTATGACTGGTTTGAGAACTGTGTTGCTTTGTTATTTCGTACATCTTGATTAGCTTGGGATCGCGTGAGGTCAGACTTTTCCAGAGAGCATGTTTTTCTGGGGGGTGACTTTAACTCTAGTGTTGTAGCCATTTTCTACACATATAATTTAAGATAATTTGAATCAATATTCTGTTTGAGATGTTTGGGTTTGAAGTATTTTCTGTTCCGTGTTTTAATGTGGAATGAAGGTTTGGCCAGTGACTAATGACGCGATGGAATGGTGTTTTCTCATTGGCTGCTGTGTGTATAGTATAAATACATCGTGAGCCCGCGAAACGGCAGAAGCCATTGGACCTTGATGCAACACGGTCTTTTGACCAGCGCACTAATTTCGGTTAGTTTACTAAGAAAAGTCGAAAGTCTATTATTTTTCTATTTTGTATGATTTCAGTTTTGTAATAAAGATACTAAAAGAAGAATTTAGCTTCAAGACTTTTGCTTTCCGATGACAGTGTGTTGCGTGCGAAAACTTTGAGGTCCGGAGCTAGTGAGGCAGCCAGCTGCTGCACCCATATCTAGAATGAAAAATTTTTTAGATTATATTCAAGATGATACTATGGAATATATATATGATGCTGATGATTATCCTTGTGACTTGTTTGATGTACTGTAACTCATAATAACTATGGTATTAAGTTGGCTGAGTTGTGTCGATCGTTTGGCATTCACACACTGAATGATAGATTATATGATGATAAATCAGGTAATTTCACTTGCGTAAAACAAAATGGATCTAGCATTGTTGATCAAATGATAGCATCTTCATCTCTCTTTCCTTTCATTACAAGCTTTGGAATCCGTACACTTGTTTTATCTTGCCACTTTCCACTGCATTGTTCACTTGCCATACCCTGTTCACTTATTCACCCCGCCCGCAACGAAAGTTGCAGAAGGGTGTATGTGGTTGTCTCGTTTATTTATTTGCGCGCGCGCGCGTGTGTGTGTGTTTGTTTGTTTGCACTCTACAGGCCACAATTCTGCACGGATTGTCTTCACATTTGGTAGGGACAATCCTTAGGCGGAAGGGAAGAAATTATAAGTTTTTGGCAAAGATCCGGATCAAATCCTGGACCCTGGATCAGTTTGAAGATTTTGTTAACTCTGGGAGATAGGGCAGACTTTCCACTGCCTATAACTTGAAATTGGTTGGAGATAGGCATGTAGTAACTATTAATCACTAAGAGGAAGTTGGGAATGGAGATTTTTTTATCACCAAATGTTACGACCTTGGGCGACCATGAAAGGTCAAACTAAAGGTCACCCATTTCTCAGGCTGCTCTAGGGGCCAAACGGAGGGAGATAGAGACATGGTTACTATTAATCAGTAATAGGAAGTCATATATGGGAATCTAATGGCACGTCACCTTGACCTTCAAGTGACCTTGAAAGGTCAAACTCAGCATCACCACTTTTCTGAGTGCTCTAGCAGCCAAACAGTGCAAGAGAGACCCATAGTTACTATTGAAGACTAATAGGAATTAATTCCTATTACTAATTGAAAGGTCAAAACGCCTTACCTTCATATTTTCAGGCTCTGTAACTGGGAAACTGCCAGAGATAGGCCCTATGTTATGCTCAGTCACAAATAGGAAACCATATATGGGGAGACCAATTGCACCATGCCATTGACCTTCACGTGGCGTTGAGGATGTGGGCAGGTTGATGTGGCCTTCTGGACACAATTTCTAGTTTATGTTAATACTGTTTCATGTAATATTCAGTGTTATGATAGTCCTGACTATGAGACAAGCAGTCAATGGACTAAATATACATGGTCCAAGCACTATGGAGACATGTTTATAACCAAGTTTAATGATATTTTCAATGAATCATTAAATAGTTTGTATGATGTTTTACATTCTAGTGTTGATGATGCTGTCACTGCTCTTGCTGAGGTATTACATGATGCAGCGAAACACACTAGAAGCATCTATCCTGTTAGATATAGGCTCCCTGGAAGCCAGCATGATCACCCTCCATGTTGGGATGTGGAACTAGGAAAGCGGAAGCATCAGAAATAATGAGCACTTAGAGCACATAGAGATGTTAACCTTGATATTGATGTGTTTATAAACCTTTGAAACCTCTTTTAGCGTAAATTTGCAGCAAAGAAGGAAGCACACCTTTGTCAACAGAAGCAACATCTTATTGCTGTGAGTGCTGATTCGAAATTATTCTGGAAAATTTTTAAAAAGTGGAATGTATCAAGTAATATTTCACAAGCTATATCTTCTCAACAGTGGGTAGAGTATTTTATGTCACCTCTATATGTTGATCATGATTTGTTACCTCCCTTATTTTATATTAATGAGTTTTCCAAGGCTAAGGACTTGTCCACCACAGGGCTGAACCAGGCAATCACACAGATGGAAGTTCTGTATCAAATAAAACATGCAGCCAGTGATAAATCACCTGGTCCAGATGGCATTGCTGCTGAGTTTTTTAAGGCTTCACATGATATTACAATTCAATATTTTACATATTTATTTAACTTGATCTTTGACAGTGGTTCTTTTCCTTGCTGCTGGGGAAAAAGTATTATTTGTCCTTTATTTAAGTCCTAATCCTGATAACTACTGGGGCATATCTCTCATTGTGTAAAATATTCACCTCTATTTTAAACAGTCAGTTGACAGAATGGTGTGAAAAGAATAATATTATCAGTGAAACAAAAGCTGGCTTTAGATCAAATTACTCAACCACTCTTCATATTTTCTCTCTACAGGCATTAATCCAGAAGTATGCAGGTAAAAAGAAAGGGAGATTTTACTGTCTCTTTATTGATTTTAGTAAGGCTTTTGATACTGTTAGACATGATGTCCTTTTACAGTCACAGGAGGAAGCTGGGATAAATGGGAAATTCTTGAGAATTATTAATTTTATGTATAAGTCTTTATCAGCCTGTGTTAGAACTCCATGTGGCTTATCTGAATATTTCCAGTGTAATATTGGTACCGGTCAGGGTTGTGTATTAAGCCCTCAAATGTTTATTATATTTATTAACACGTTGACTGCCAGCTAATGGCGAGTCAGGGCCAGCGCCAGACTTGAAAATTCGGGGGAAATTATCCATCCCTTTATTGACAACAATTGGTCCTGGCTAATTCTTGATGGTTTTCCTTTATAAGCACGTTTTCTAATTCAAGAATAATCAAGTGGCAATTGAAGACACGGCTTCTCTCCCCCATGCGATCTAACTGCAAATAATGGGCTACATTCAGTGCAGAAAAATAATTTAATTATAATTAGGTCTATGCACAGGCACTCAGCAACGTTAATTTTTTTTCCAGCAAGAGCGGCATTTCAGAACTCATTTGCGAATGAAGGTAATTACGGCAAGTACCTACACCTGTTTTTGCAGCACCGTCACGCAACTTGCTGTAAAGAATAGCCAGCTGTTAGACTGGAAAATGAAAACGGAGGAAACCACGTATACTTGTCACCAGAATTACCTTCATTCGCGAAGAGTTCTGAAATTCTGCTCTCGCTGGAAAAAAAATTACCATTGCTGAGTGCCAGTGCATTGACCTAATTATAATTAAATTATTTTTCTGCACTGAATGTAGCCCATTATTTGCTGTTAGATCGCATGGGGGAGAGAAGCCGTGTCTTCAATTGCCACTTGATTATTCTTGAATTAGAAAAACGTGCTTAAAAAGAAAAACATCTAGAATTAGCCAGGACCAATTGTTGTCAATAAAGGGATGGATAATTTCCCCCGAATTTTTCTGGCGCTGGCCCTGACCCGCCATTACGAGTTATCTCGTAGTTGGCAGTCAACGTGTTAACAAGCTTTGTGACATGTTTGAGAAGGAGGGTGGCCTAGGTGTAACCGTTACATGTGATTTCAATAGTTTATATTTACTTATGTTTGCTGATGATGTCTCAGCTGTATCTGATACATGTATTCAACTTCAAAAGACACTCAATGTACTTCATAAGTTCTGTAAAGCTACTGGCATGAAGGTTAATTTAAGTAAAACAAAGTTTTAGTTTTTGGAAATGGTGGTCCTTTGCGCTCATATGAAAAGTGGTCTTATGATGGCATTGTCTTTGATACTGTATCATTTTATTAATACCTTGGTGTAATATTTACTCCTAAGCTCAAATGGACTAAAGCGTTATCCTGTTTAGCATCACAAGCCAACAAGGCCATATTCTCTGTTCAGAATTTTCAAAGAAAACTTGGTGATATTGATTTTAAAGACTTGTTTAAAATTTTGATTGTATGGTTACACATATTTTGTGCTATGGTTCAGAGATATGGGGTACCACATATTGTAAGATTATTGAGTTTGTGCATGTTAAATCCTGTAAATCTATTTTGAAAGTAGGCAAATCAACCTGTAATAGCATGGTACTTGGTGAATGTGGTAGAGTACCTCTACAGTTTGTTTATGTGACTAGAGCTATTAAGTACTGGTGCAGATTATTACATCTTCCCAGTAACCGACTCCCAAAAGAGTGTTATTTTATGTTAAAATCTTTGGATGATGTTGGACGTAGTAAATGGGTAACTCACATTAAGAATATATTGTTTCAGTATGGATTTGGATTTGCATGGATTAGCCTAGATATTGGTGATATAAATGTTTTTATTCATCAGTTTAAACAGAGACTCTATGACAACCCAGTGCAATCCTGGAGGTCATCATTATCCTCTAACAGCAAATGTGTGTACTATAACCAGTTCAAATTTGCTTAATATAGAAAAATATTTAAGCTTACTGTTGCCTAAGAATTTAAAAGTAGTCTATTCTAGATTTTGTTGTTGTAATTTAAAATTAGCTGCTGAGACTGGCAGATATGAAAATATTGTTTATAATGAAAGATACTGCGTGTTTTGCAAGTCCAGGGATATTATTTGTGTGGAAGATTAATGGCATGTATTGTTTATTTGTGATAATTATTCAGACCTGAGGTTCAAATATATGTATATCAAAACATGTCAGAAAATATCAAACAGTTCAAAATTTTATGAATATTATGCAAAATACCAACTATAAAGTAATAAAAGATGTATGTCTGTTTCTATACAATGTAAACAAAATGAAGAGGAAATGTTGAAGTGCCTGTAAAATATCTTTGTCATGTAATGAGTATCTTGGGCCGGAGGCCTGTTACTGTATAAACTGTGTACTGACTGTACAGATGAAGGTACTGAGTCTAGATTGAAAGAGTGAGATGGCGTCTGCTTCCTGTACATCAAGTGGAAGATTGTTCCACAGGACAGGGGCGTCATAACAAAAGGCTGTTCCTCTCACTGTTATTTTATGTACACCCTGCTTTCTGTGAACAAATAATTCTTTGGCCACAATATAGAGCTATTAGGTCTCTCGTATGTTGGTGCCAGGCCACTGGGTTTTCAAAGCAATTCTAGATTTCACCTATAGCTGGTGTAGGAAGGCCAGCACTGGGGAAATATATTCAAAATTGCTACTTCTGATTAATTTGCAAGAGGCTGAGTTTTGTACCAACTTCAGGCTTTTGAGAAACTTGTTTGTGAATCCTGATAGGAATGTGTTGCAGTAATGCAGAATAGAGGTTACAAAAGCATGGACTAACTTGTTTGTATCATGTTAAGGCAAACATTTCTTGATTTTGGAAATATTCTTCAAGGGAAAGAGAGCAGCCTTGGTGTTTGTTTTTTTTGTATGCAAATCAAAGGAGTGATCCTGTTCAATGATGACACCAAAGGTTTATTTATTGACTTGACCAGTAATGTATGAGCGTGTTGTCCAGTAAAGTTATGATCTCAGGGTGGCAGTTTATGTGCTTGTAGTCCTTGAAGGATATGATTTCACTGTGCAGTGGTTCATGAGCTTGTAGTTCGGTATTTATAATTCCTGATAAATATGGAAATTTAATTTCAAACTTTTGTGAGCAACCTTTTTTTTTCCAACTTTTATAAACAAAACTAGGCATACTTTGTTATTTTACAACTTTATTAACCAGCAAAATATAAGATATGAAAGTTTTGCTGAACGCAGTTCACCAAATGTCAATCAACACAGCAGTTGTATAAATTTACATTTTTTGCTTTTTTTTGAGCGGGAATTGGCCCTCTTCAGTGCACACCAGAGACCTTTCAGCTGTCAGCGTGTAGCCTTTACTCTCCAAATCATTCACTTTAATGTACACTGGCCCATTTGAAGAAAAAATGACAAACTTTTGGGTTGGGATATCTTCATAATCAACATCATCGGTTTGGATTGGATGTTGGCTGTAGTAAATCCGCTGGGATAACCCTGATACATTAGCCACAAGGATTTCTGCTTGGGAGTTCATCTTTCCTGCTAATGAGAGAGATGGAGATGGAGATATATATATATATATATATATATATATATATATATATAGATAGATAGATAGATAGATAGAGAGAGAGAGAGAGAGAGAGAGAGAGAGAGAGAGAGAGCTTTTAATTAGACAATTTCTTCCTCCGCACATTCTGGCTAATCAGAAGCACTAATTGTTGAGTTAATTACCCAGGAAAAAAAATAATGAAAAAACCAACAATGAATTTGATTTGAGGTCCAGATTTGGTGATCCCTGCAGTATAAACAGTGCTGCAATGTGCATAATATGGCTGATGTAAATTTCTGCGAACCAAAGCTGACGGCAACAAGAAAATGAAGGCAATCCAAAACTTGTAAACTGTAAGACAAGGGAAATCGAAACACTGGAAGTCAACGCATGGGCTGGAACAAAACAGGATAAAAATAACTGAGACAAGCTCCTGACGAAGACAGGAAACAGGGACTGTATAGAGGGAGAGGTGATAAGGGAAACTGCAGACAGGTGGAGCGGAAGGCGGGAGAGCAGAGAGGGGCGTGGCAACAAACAAGGATAATAAAACGATTACGGAAACCGAGTGGGGAGGGGAAGACACACAGAGGAGGAAAGGCAAACAAGAGCACAAGGACGATAACTAGTCAACTGAAACACAGGCCCAGATGGCAGACAGAAGTGAAACAAATGCCAAAGGAATGAAACGATGGCAGAGCAAAGGAATACTGACTCTGGGTCTCGGTGACCTCCTGCCTCTGTCCCTGTCGATCGCCCGGACCCGTCTGCAGAGCAGGACAGCGCAGCAGGAGCATGAAATCAGAGAGGAGAAGGACAGAGACCGTGAAAACGCAACAAGGAGAATGAATATATGTGTGAGGGCATGTATGTATATGTGTGTGTGTGTGTGTGTGTGTGTGTGAGTGTTGTCACAACAGCGACATTCAGTGCTGTATAAAAGTCGATAATTTTATGTGAATTTGGACTTAGATTTCTTGTTTTCATGTTTGTTTGTTTGTTTCTTGCATTAGAAAATCATTAATGTTACGAACAGGCCATTTTAAATAAGAGGACACGATCCCTTAAAGAGTGCCAAACATCTTGTTGGTCCCTAGCTGAGCTGACATTATTTACAATAATTGTGATTTATGTAGATTTATGCGTGTAAATTCCACTGTATAGAATTGGTTTGTTTGTTAATAATTGACTTACTTGTGAAACATTATTAAATGATTAATCACTGTTTATCTCGTCTGATCTTTAATCTGGTGATGTGAGGCAGCTGATCTATATCTAGTGTGGAATTACAAAATGGACGCCGGTGATTTGGAGATGTTCGGAGCACGCCACCTTCGTATTTAATCAGCTCATCCTCGGCTTGTGCTCACGTTTGCAGTATTCCCTTTTCTTCTTTTTTTTTTTTTTTTGCTCAACAGAGCATCTTCTTGTTTCACATGTTTTATTTACTTATTCCAGCAAGAGACTTTGAAGATCTTTTGGAAAACTAACTTGAACAAGCGATCCACAAGAGCACTCGGGAAAGCTGAGGACTTCTCTGTTACTCGCCGATCTGGTCGTTGTCGGATGACAAAGGAGGGCTGGCTGAAGATAGAGCCTGGAGTTTCCTCCGGTGGACGGGGTGAAGCAATCGCTCATTTACTTATTAGTCATATAAGAAGACCGTATTGGGTATATCAGTGTCACGCCACCCTGGCACGATTCTGTTTGCACAGCTTAGCTAAATATTTAAGGCAATTTCTTTTCATACCCCTAGACAATCTTGTGTGTTAAATGCATTCATGCACCTAACTAGTTAGTGTGTGTTTGAACTTGCTAATTATAGCAACGCATCTTCGACCAAGGAGTTACGTGACAATGAAAAAAAAAATTAATTTCCAAGCATTCATTTTACATAAAATTAAAGAAATCTTATATTTATCAAATAAAGTTACTCACGACATGGCCTACCTGGAGCCCCGATCTCAGCATCATTGTGGCTATCTGCGATTCCCTGGGGAGACAGAAGCACATTAGAAAGCCCGTCTCCAGAATTACAGAAACAAGTTCTCCAATATTTTTTGGAATATGTTCAAGCAGATTTTTTTATAACTTTTTCTTGCCTTGAGGTTTTGATAAAATCAAACTTGTTTAATATTATTGGAAGTCTTTTGTATTGGTTCATGCAAATCGTGAAGTTCAATGACATGAACTTTGTCAACAACCATAGGCGGCCTTACCTATGTTTCAACCACAGACTGTATAAAAAGATGGACGCAGCACTCGGGTCTGAAAACTCAGGCCAATGCGGAAATCTCTGAAATTTGCATTCTATTTAATGGCCAGCAGATGGCGACGTCGGTGGTTGCAGAAAGAAGTTCAATCCTGTAGAAGTCTACGAGAAAATGACCCTACTTTCCCACCAGATTTATTTTTTAAATAATCATTTTCCACATTACTTTATTGTATCTATCGCAAGTTTCAAGTCTCCATCGATATATCATGATGTTCATTTTTGTAAATTAGGGTCCCAAATAGACTAGAATAAAGGATAAAGCCAGAATATGCTTTTGGGGCGAGGCTATCCTCTGGTCCTCGTCAGATACGGTCAGATCCACCCGTAGATCCACCCCTCGCTCCTCCCTGGATATTCAATTCACGTTCTCATCCAATAGGCATTGCATCCGGTTTCAAAATGTCAAAATGGCGCAATTCATATTGCCAAAATCGAGGCTTCCTAAATGGTATGCTGAAACCAATGGGTGACGTCACGGTTGCTTCGTCAATCTTTTTATACAGTCTATTATGGATTCAACCAGAGCCATGGTTTCAACCGTTTCAGTTGAAACGGGGTCCGCCCTTAGGGGGCTCCCAACAGCCAGGCAACAATTAACATCCTGAACGTTGACTGAATGAAAACATGCAGAGGCGCGCTGCCAGGATAGGCAAACCGGGCAAATATTTGAGCCCCCAAAGAAAGGCAAATACTTGGGATCCTCAACGGCCAAGCAAATTGGCACATTATGCAATGACTTATAAAAACCCCATCAAGCCTTGAAAGCCCCCTAAATGGTCCCCTTTTTGGAACTGAGGCGAATGCGCATAATACACGGCTATCCGTGGTCCGAGTTGTTGGTTTTCTGCGTTAGATGGTTGCATGGTTGCATGGACACCGAGCTGGCTGAAGTGTAGGTAATTATTCATCGTCTGCAAATGATGGTAGCAAAAGAGCAAGGGTAGTGCTGGTGAGATGAAGCGTTGAAGCTTTCCAGCCACATGTGCTGAAGTGTGGTTCATTTTTTGAGGTTTCGAATGCACTCTCGAGACCCCTATTGGTCAATAAAAACACATACGAATTGCGCTTCCTAGGAAATGATAGGCAAGCATAAGCCTACAGCGTGAAAGTGGAAGAATCAATAAATGCAAAATAAAATCAAGTATTTTGACTACATATTATGTCATAACAAAACTAAAAGATACTTTCGGGGACTGGACAGAGGGCAGTGAATGTGCTTGTGAAACAAAGAGCTTCGTATTTTTGTTAAAAAATAATAAGCGTTTCCCCTAATAATAAAAGGAAAAGCTATCAAACTATGGGAATTTATTATGTATTGGAAATTATTTGAAAAGGTTTGAAAATATGACATCACATAACAGTCTAACAATTTGACCTAACAGCCTCACTAAGTGACCTTATTCGGTGAAATCAAATCAAAGTATTCCCGAACGGGTGAAAACTTTCTCTTTCTTGCAGGCTCCATCGCACGCAATGACAAACTGCACACCGCACAAAATCGCAAACCGCACTGACAAACTCCAACAACTGACAACAACCCACGAGTTGGAGAAGAGAATTGGGAAATTCTGTAGTCGAGTCACCCGTCAAAAGTGAACCCCCTTTTCGAAGCAGCATCCCAGATGAGGCTTTGAACGTAATGAGTGACGTCATTTCGCCGAGTCGGCACAAGCCTCGACACGGAGGTCCGTTAGGAAGGGCTTCACATTTTTGATACAGGCTCCGAAGCCTTGGTATCGAGGGTAACAGCGCTAAGCAACGGTAGCTGATAGCCTACTTTGGGAATTTCGGAAATACAGTTGTCACCTTAGCAAATGTTGCTAGCGCCTCGGACTTATAAGTTGGCATCCCTGCTGAAAATTGCAGCTTTAACCAGCCTAAGCTGGTCAAGCTGGTTGAAGCTGTGTTTTGGACAGTTTTAGTTGGTCGAACAGCCCTTCACCAGCTGACTCCAGCTGACAATACCAGCTTAACTAGCTTTGACCACCTTCATCCAGATATAGAGACCAGCTTTAAACATTTAGACCAGCTATGACCAGCTGATGGTGTTGAAAACACAGCTCAGACCGTCTTAAACCAGCTTAGAATTCTAGCTGGTCTTAGCTGGAATTTTCAGCAGGGACGTGAACAAAAAAAGTAATTTGCTTGCTGCATTCCGGGGGTATTTAATATTTTGTATAACGGTGAGCTTTGATGTAAACATTTTAAAGCATTGTCCAGCAATTTTATGCGTTTCTTACCCATTAAATTATTTATGAATATCATGGAAATTTCTGGATTCAGGCAAGGAACTGGCCCGGTCAAAATAGTTTCTGTAATTCGCATATCTGGTATCAGTGCATATCAGCGTTACATGCTGTGCTGCGTTTTAATATAACGTTAGATAAACGTACTTTGAGCGAAAAAACATGCTCCTTAATTCACATGGCATTGCAGTGAACGAAAACATTAATATGGTGAACACGCTGAAAACGTGTTGATGGTATAGTAAACATCATGGCTATGGCAAAGGCAGCCTCATTCTCTTACAAAGCACTGAGGGATACTACCAGCGATGGCTCATGAACTGGCAATGGGGGAAGCTTAAATAATCCCTTAAAATTAATGATTGGTCATGACCTGTTTTGAATCATTCATTTAAATTACCATTACAGAAACTCCGAAAACTATATCAGCTGTGACCAGTTTTCATTTATAAGGCATAGGCCTACCAATTACGACTCTGGACTTCTCACGCTTTTCTTTATTCAGGTGTTGGAAGCAATGCATGTGTTTCATGATCATTTAAATGAAATAAGATACTTTGGGAAACGTCTTTATTGAATTCCATTGCTTCCAACCTCTCCATGCACAAGGACTTCATTTCCACACGAGAATCTCGTACATATGACTTGATAGAATAATTGCTGACTACAGCAGAGAAATGTAAATATGCCACTTAAACTCACACCGAATGCGTGAGAGTTGACAGGTATGCGTTATTAATGAAAACTGGCCTCACCTGATAATGTGGAGAGTTTTCGGAGTTTCTGTAGGCCTACTGCTAATTTAAACGAAAGATTTAAAACAGGTTATGACCGATCATTAATTTTAAAGGATTGTTAGAGCTTCCCCTGTTGCCAGTTCACGAGCCACCACTGGATATTGCGTGCGTCACCTAGTGTTGACAATGTTTATAGCTATGCAAATTTGAATTAAGTTGAGGTCTAAAAAACACGCTAGGGTTTAAAGGGTTAAGGTCTGGCTGTACAAGTCTTCTAGAGCTTCTAAACCCAGCCCACTCAAGCGGCATTAACCCTCCTCCAGTGTTCACGGTCAAATTTGACCGAGCTGTTTTAACTGCTCTTATATTGACACAAAAGCCTGAAATCATCACTAAATTTTTTTAAAAACCTTTTTCAGCCATGAAACAATGTCTTCAACCAATGCTTAACATGAATAATTGCAGTGATTACACAAATAACAGACCCTAAACATGTATTTCTAAATGAACATTTATCGTAAAAAACAAAAAAACGAGCAAACAATCAAGCAAATTCAAAACGAAGACCATATGAACACAATCTCAACATAAACAGTCCTCTGTGTGAGTGTGTGCGTGTGGGTGCGAGTGAGTGAGTGAGTGTTCGCACACATGAGTGGAAATGTACGTTGTACAATCACCAGGGAGTGTGCCTCGCAAACATAGACATTGCATTTGTGGTGTGTTTGGCTGGTTTTATTGTCTCTCGGGGCACAAAGCTGGCACCTTTGCGGCTGGGGGAGCAGATGGGGCGGAGGCTGGGTGAGCGCTTACTCAGTTGCCGACTCTTTGTGTTCAGAGAGTAAAATGGGAGCAAGGCACAAAGAAAGTTCTATAAGTGTGCTTTGCAGGAAGATATGATACATTGGGCCTCATGCAGCAACATTCTCTTAAATTTCTCTTATATTTCCTCTTATTTTTTTGCTAAGAGAAAAAATAAGAGAAATAAACTCTGGATGCACCAAACGCTCTTACCGTCCAAATTTGCTCTGACCCAGGTGTGCTGAATGGTGAATCCCACTTTATTGTAAATTGGAAGTGCGTGGCCAGTTGTTTTAAATTAGCATATATGACACCCTCTAAACACCGTATAAGGGCAGGTGACGTGCTCTGTGCAAAGAGCCCACTGCTCGTGGCAATCTAGTGCGCTTTCACACTTTGGCTGTGTCCGAATAGTCTTTTTTGCATAGGAAAGTTCCTAACTCCTAAAAACGATCCGGAAGTATTTACGTGGCAGCCATGATAAGTGTATTTGGATTCTTTAAATGTAAAGGAAAGGTGCTACAATGCTTCCTAATTTATCTCCTTTAGCATAGGGTACACTGAACCATCCTTTTCACAAAGAAAGGAGGAAATGCTATCCCGCAATTCTGCGATGACCGTCCATCCGGCCAATCAAGAAAACAAACAAACATGACGGTCAGGAGGCGGGTGATCACTGTGCCTAGTGTGCATTTGGATTCTCTTATCAGCGCGGTTCTCTTCCTAAGCTGTAAAAGAGTCCTCTTTACACCTTTCCTTTACCTCATGATGTTTTACACAGAGGTTAAAGAAAAGTGGTTAGGAATTAGATGATAAGACTTGATTTTTTAACTATTCGGACGCAGCCTTGGTACGATTGTTCCGTACCGTGCCACAGTATGATTGTCCCCCCTCACCTCTCCCCCTGCTGGTCAGCTTTCACACTAGTAATATCGTACCGTACCCGAGTACACTGGCATACATGTCAAAATTCTGATACAGTGCGTTGCAGTATTTACCTAGGTGGTTTTAAATGGGGAACAATTTTAAAAGGAGGCGCCAATATATTTCGGGGGGGTTTATTTTTGAGAAGGGGGTTTAGAATATTAATATCGCGAATGCATATGCTGCGCATGCCCTAGCAACCCGGTGTGTCATCTGGACCATGAATTACCACGTATAGCAGCACTTAAAATTGAACTTATAATACTTATAACTCATGTTAATTTTCCTGACTGAATGCTTGATGTTTTTACAGATCCGAATCTTTCTCTGGGTAACCAAACATCAAGGTCAGCCGAAAATGTACTGATAACATTCGATATTGGTGGATGTTGCATACGGAATTCTTTCGCCCTTGCATTTTTGGCCGATTATGCTGTCCACTGCCTCATACCACGAAAATTTATCTATCTCATAACTTGAGCTGCCAGACTTTCGCACTGCATCCCGCACTTTGAAATATCGCAGCCGCATTTTCTTTAGTTTGTCATGGCGCTGATCTATTATTCTGTGATAACCACGCAAATGTAACCACTCACAAATTATTCCTTAATATCCGAGTTTTTGCATGTAGTATCCAGTTGTGATTGTATGTTTTCGTCTGCCTGCATTTTGAGCAAGCATTGAATTTCATCGTTTGAATGGAGATATCTTTTCGCCGCTGCATTTGTTAGAACAAGAGAGCCGTAACACATAACAGTGATCTTCCATGCTTGAGTACGATTGGTTTCACATTTGGTACGATTCATCTGTCTCCGCAAACACATCCGCGTGATCTCTAAAAACATGCTCTCTGTGCAAGGCCAGGATAGCCAAAGCGTCCAACAGCAATAGGTAAGCCATTCAGAAGCAGAACGCACGCAAGTATCTGAGGGTTTTTATAGCTTAGTCCTAATTAGGATCAACTGGCCAAACTCTTTAGCGCAAGAATTAAATAATAAGATCATTATAATTTCTCAAAAATGTAAAACAACCAAAATTTGATTATATGATACATTATTAATGTTTAGGTTTTAAAACTTGTGTTTCCGTGCATTGGACAAGCAATTTGTGGACAGAGATAACAGTTTTCTGTTTTCTCTTATCTCGGTAAGAGTGCTCTCAACCACTTATAAAATTTTCTCTTACCTAAGACAAGAGCAAAAATAAGAGAACATTGGTGCATCCCAGAAATCAATGGGTAAGAACAAAATAAGAAAAAAAATTGGGGATATGAATAAAAATAAGAGAAAATTTCTTCTTATATCGCTTCTTGCATGAGGCCCAGTGTTAAGTCTTGAATGTGTGGTTCACGAAGCAAGTTGGCACAAAGCATGAGAAAGTGGCAGGTTCCCATAACTACCTTCAGTTTATTTGGAAGGTATGTTTCACCTGGGGCGGTGAGGGTGGGCCACACAAAGCCTGAGAAAGAGACAGGTGCCCGCCACTAACACTAAAGATGTTATGTTTAGCCTGGAGGGGTGTTGCTCTTGTGGGGGCATGGGCATGTAAGCACGAGAAAGGGATGGGGGGGTTGAGGTGGAGGGTGTGGGGGGAGGGGGGTTGTGTGGATGTGCGGTGTGGGGGGTGAGAGTGTGTGGATGTGTGTGTGGGGATGTTTTCCATCTGCTGGATGAACATAATGTAGTCTTGTCCAATCATTTCCTATGGCGTTCATTTTTGACCGGGAACACCAAAGGTGTATCAAAATTGAATAGATCTCTCAAAATTCAATGAAAATGGTGATCAGCAATTTTGTGTGTTCAGGTGCCTGGTGTGGAGGATATCATGTTGAGGCAATGGCAATCGGATGAAAAACACATCATTTATGCTTCAGGAAAGCTGTAAAATCGGTCAGATTTGACCAAACACAGGAGGAGGGTTAAATTATATTGATGGGATTTCGAAGTTTGAATTGCATCCAAATTTTACTGTATCATTATCCTGGTGATTATGTTGTAGAGCTATCCCGTAACCCCGTCCCTCAGAAGAAAACAAAGAATAAGGGCTCTTCGTGCCGTTTGTAATTAAACCTAGGGCATTTTTAGGCAGCAGCTTTTTTAAAAAAAAATTTCTAGCGACGCATAAGTGCACGAAGACGTCCGCAGTTTGCAATGCAGCTAGCTTGTTGGGGTGAGTTGCACATTTCATTTTTTGAGAAATGTATCACATTTACACATGCATGTATTTTATTGCTGATATTTAATAAATCATCATGAATAAACATCAAGTTTCAGCCAGAAAAGTTGAAATTTCACTGGACAGGCTAAGGTAGGAGTTTTCATCCAGCAAAATGATGAAGCTCTTATGTTTTACAGGGCCCCACATTTGCTTTTGAAACGGGCCCCAAATGCTTAAGGCCGCCACTGTCAACAACCAATGGGTTTGCACTGCAAAATCCCCAGTCCTTGGAGAATCTTACAGTCAGTGAGTTAACCTCTTCAGACCGGAATTATGTTCCACGGATGGGAGAAATACAGCGTTGCATTTTCCCCATCCCAAATGCATCCAGAAATAAGACTCAATCAAAAACAAAAAAAAAAGTTATTGCAAATTGAAATTGTGGCATTTTTTTTCCCAAATGAAAGGGGCAGGAGCAAGCTATTTCTTAATTGGCTGTTGAACATCCAATCATGGACAAATGCCCTCATGTGGTCAAATATGTCACAAAGCATAAAAAAGGGGGGGGGGGGCGGAGAAAGTGGTATACATGGCAATGTGCACTGGGTCTGAAAGGGTTAAAACTGTGCTGCTCAATGACACATTGTCATTAGATTTGTCTTTTGAGTGGATCTTTTGAGAACCTTTTCAAAGTCTTCCAGTATATGGAAGGCATAAGATAATTGCTCCTTTAAACTCAGAAAATGATGTCCTGGCTTTAGATCAGGGCAATTCAACATTATCCTGCAAGGGCTGGTGTGAGCACAGGCTTTCATTCCAACCAAGCACTTATACACCTGATACTACTAATCAAGCTCATTAGCAAAGACTCTTGGGCTTGATTAGTGGTGTCAGGTGTGTAAGTGCTTGGTTGGAAAGAAAGCCTGCACCCACACCGGCCCTTTCTGGATGAAGTTAAATAGCCCTACTTTAGATGTTCTGGTTCATCTTTGGAAGCCATTTTCAAACACCTATAGGTACCTTGTTCATCCCTACAAACAACAGTACACCAGTATAAACATAATTAGAACACACAGTTGTCATACCACACAGGAAGGAGACACATTCTGACTTCTAGAGATTAACATACTTTGGTGCAAAAAAATCTGAATTCGTCCCAGAACAACGACAATGGTCCTTGTGAAGATACTGGAGGAAACCAGTACAAAATCATCCACAGTATATCCACAATAAAACGAGTGCTACATTGACATAACCTGAAAGGCCTCTCAGCAAAGAAAAAGCCACTGCTCCGAAACTGGAGTAAAAAAGCCAGGATACAGTTTGTATCTGTTAATGTTTTGGAGAAACATCCTTTGGTCTGATTTTTTATTTGTTTATTTATTTTTATTTATTTACACAGGGAGTCCGATTGAGATCAAGCTCCCTTTTGCAACGGAGACCAGTCGTGAACCACAGAAAAACATGCAATACAACAATAAATTAAAAACAAAAGAACTACTGAACACATGTACATTCAAGCTTCATGGCGTCCAATAACAGACATTTAAAACAATCAAATGAAATAAGTTTTTCCAATTTCAGCAATTGTTGAAGCCCATTCCATTTCTGTAGGGCATAATACCTAAAAGCAGTTTTACCCAGTTCAGTATGAAGAGTATGAATGTCTAAAACCAAATACTCTAGATCACACAGATGATACTCCCCCCTTCTAAAATTAATGAAAGAAGAAGAGCTGAAAAAATTCAGAACTGTACTCCCCCTTCTAAAATTAATGAAAGAAAAATATAGAACTGTTTGGTCATAATCACCATCATTATGTTTGGAGGATTAGTGAGGAGGCTTGCAAGCTGAAGACCTCCATCCTAACCGAGAAGAAGAGGCGGCAGCATCATGTGATGGGGGTGCTTAGCAGCAGGAGGGAAGCAGAGGGGCGGCAGCATCATGTGATGGGGGTGCTTAGCAGCAGGAGGGAAGCAGAGGGGCGGCAGCATCATGTGATGGGGGTGCTTAGCAGCAGGAGGGAAGCAGAGGGGCGGCAGCATCATGTGATGGGGGTGCTTAGCAGCAGGAGGGAAGCAGAGGGACGGCAGCATCATGTGATGGGGGTGCTGAGCAGCAGGAGGGAAGCAGAGGGGCGGCAGCATCATGTGATGGGGGTATTAGCAGCAGGAGGGAAGCAGAGGGGCGGCAGCATCAGGTGATGGGGGTGCTTAGCAGCAGGAGGGAAGCAGAGGGGCGGCAGCATCAGGTGATGGGGGTGCTTAGCAGCAGGAGGGAAGCAGAGGGGCAGCAGCATCATGTGATGGGGTATTGGCAGCAGGAGGGAAGCAAGAGGGCTGCAGCATCATGTGATGGGGGTATTTAGCAGCCGAAGGGAAGCAGTGGGGCGGCAGCATCATGTGATGGGGGTGTTTAGCAGCAGGAGGGAAGCTGCGGGGCGGCAGCATCATGTGATGGGGGTGTTTAGCAGTAGGAGGGAAGCTGAAGGGCGGCAGCATCATGTGATGGGGGTGTTTAGCCGTACGGGGGAAGCAGAGGAGCGGCAGCATCATGTGATGGGGGTATTTAGCAGCAGGAGGGAAGCAGAGGGGTGCCAGCATCATGTGATGGGGTGTTTAGCAGCAGGAGGGAAGCAGAGGGGCGGCAGCATCATGTGATGGGGGTGTTTAGCAGCAGGAGGGAAGCAGAGGGCGGCAGCATCATGTGATGGGGGTATTTAGCAGCAGGAGGAAGCAGGGCGGCAGCATCATGTGATGGGGGTGTTTAGCAGCAGGAGGGAAGCTGAGAGGCGGCAGCATCATGTGATGGGGGGTGCTAAGCAGCAGGAGAAACAAAGTGACAGCATCATGTGATGAGGGTGTAGCAGCAGGAGGGAAGCAGAGTGGCCGCAGCATAACTGTGATGGGGGTGTTTAGCAGCAGGAGGGAAGCAGAGAGGCGGCAGCGCTCCAGGTGATGGAGGTATTTAGCAGCAGGGGGCAGAGGGCAGCAGCATCTGATGATGAGGGGTATTTAGCAGCAGGAGGGAAGCAGAGGGGCGGCAGCATCATGTGATGGGGGTGTTTAGCAGCAGGAGGGACTGGAGCACTTTACAAAGCACATGGAATCATCTGGACGGAAGATTACGTGGATATATTGAAACAGCATCTCAAAACATCAGCCAGGAAGTTTAAGTTTGGTGGAAATGGGTCTCCGAAATGAACAATGAACCCAAGTATACTTCCAAAGTTGTGGCAAAATGGCTGAAAGACGACAAACTCAAGGTAGTGGAGCAGACAACTCAAAGCCCAGACCTCAGTCCAACAAAATATTTGTGTGCTGAGGTGAATAAGCATGACCTGACTCAGTTACACCAGTTCTGTCTGGAGGAATTGACCAAATTTACGGAAACTTACTGTGAGCAGCTTGCGGAGGGCGAGTTGAAAAATGTTACCGAAGTTAAGCCATTTAAAGATGATGATACCAAATACTAACTCACATCATATAAACTTGTAACGCGCTGGGAATGTGATGGAAGAAATAAAAGCTGAAATAAATCATTTTCTCAACTCTTATTCTGACATTTCACATTCTTAAAATGAATTAGTGGTCATAACTGACCAAAGAGAGGTGAATATTTACTGGGAATAAATGTCAGGAATTGCGATTAACTGTGATTAAATGTATTTGGCTAAGAATTGCTAAGAACTTCCAAGTGCAACTGTATTTGTAGAAATCTTAATTTCAGTAATTTTGATGGCAATACTTTTTTTTTTTTTTTGCCTGAGTCTTTTGAACTGCACAATCTTTCAATTATGATGCAATACATCTCCTGTTGTTGTATTCGGTCCTATCTGGAGAGCGATATCATTAAATGGAATTGTAACTTCAAAATAAAAGCCCAGTTTCATCACATAAAGATTGCTTGCATGATGTAATCATATTTGTACCAATTTTCTACTCTGGCTCTGCTCTTTCGACATTTCAAAGTGCAACCATTCTGTGGAGTATGCACAAAATGTAACTCCCAAAATGAGTTTAACTGGCATTTTCTCCCGCTTTCGAAATACTTTGCCATTTTATTGCGAAAGATGCTCTGGAAGTTAAGCAACTAACAGAAGTGCTCCTTGGGCCAAACGTTCACCGTTGCTCATTGCTCAAGCAGGAAAATAAAGCATGAGCCAATAATCTTGAACAATAAGTGCCTGCGAAAGTAAATAAAGTCAAATTTTGCAGCATGAATAAGGAAGAAAAGCCAAGACTCAATGCCCAGATAAAAAAATAAAAAATGGAGAAAAGCCTTTAGTAAATTGGCTAGTTTATTGCAACAAGATACCAAAAATTGTAAGACAG
Source organism: Gymnothorax javanicus (assembly GCA_029692085.1). Classification (NCBI taxonomy): domain Eukaryota; kingdom Metazoa; phylum Chordata; class Actinopteri; order Anguilliformes; family Muraenidae; genus Gymnothorax; species Gymnothorax javanicus. The sequence goes on from CM056197.1 coordinate 13,101,340, forward strand.
ACTCCTCAGTGCTGGATCTCACCTTCTCAGGTAGGTGGCTGGCTGCGGTCTCAGGTGGAGGTCTCTCTCAGGCTGGTGTAGAGCTGAAGATTAAAGGTGATCTGGCCTTATATTCTCTCTGGGTATAAAGGCGTGACCAGTAATCACTCAATCACTCGGCAGGTCTTTTCACTTCTCCAGAATATTTTCATCAGTCACCGTGGGTCTAGTTTCCGTGTAACACATGACAAATTAGATCTTTGTAATATTGCATCACGTACCAAGTGAACATAGGCAATCCAACCCTGGTGGGTATTACATTCAAAATTAACCTTGGAAATAAATATTTTTAATAAAACCAGAGTAGATCATGATTTCATAAGTGCATGTGGTTTCTCACACTGTATTCTTACTCATTTTGAAAGCTTCATTCCCCCCCCTTCGTTTGGTTGAAGGTAAAAATGGGCAGTATTTCGGTTCTATGTTAGTAACTAGGATTCTCTGTTGAAGATGAACATGTAGAGGCTCTCTGTGGTCTATGTGTGAGAGCTGTGCAGGGAAATGCAATGAGAACACAAGACGGAGCAGACAGTTATGCGATTTCTGCAGTTTATTACGCAGCAAGAACATAAGCGACAAGATCTACAGGCATCTGACCTCAATTCACTGAATGACAATCAAATCTGCAGAGATTAAAATACAAGTTTCTCAGTTTTGTGAAAGATATGGCATTTTGTACATTGCAGCTTGTGTAAAATTGTTCTTCTGTCAGGCTATTTCAGAATAATTTTGTCTGTTTTTTTGTTAATGTTTCATTCAGCAGAAAAATGGAGATGCAATTTGTACAGAATGTCAGATCCCTTCAAAAATTATATTGGCAAACTGAAAACATCTCTAAATATGACATAACCCGTCAGAGTGGAATTTTCTTCTGTTTTTCTATAACATAACTTTGACCATCAGTCCGTATAAAGGATTTATTGGGATCAAGACAGATGTCATCATTTTCACCATTTTTCTGGTTGCTGCTCTCCTGCCATTGGATGTACAGTTTCTTTTTGGAGGGAAGCTGAGCAAAGCTGTAGGCAGGGATCGTCACACGAGGGGTAGAGTGAGAAGGGAATTCGAAAGGCTTTTTGCTGTAATACACTATCAGTGTACCTGGCCTAGCATTGGAGACATTGATGCTCATCTCAGCAGCTGAGAGAGAGAGAGAGAGAGAGAGAGAGAGAGAGAGAGAGAGAGATAAAGGTATTTGGATAGTGACACTGTACCTGCACCCTTTCTTTACCTGTGAGTCAGGTGTACAGACAATCTAGCCAATCAGAAGCGCTTATTGTGCAGTTATTGAATAAATCACCTGGCAGAAAAAACAGGGCAGAGATCGAATTTGAGGTCCAGATTTTGGTGATCCCAGCAGTATAAAAAGTGCTGAAAGAGTCTGACAGCACCCTAATTAACCTTAAATAAAGGCCTGGTTTAATCAGGCAGCACCACTGTCACCGCATCTGTCTCAGGTCACTGTGATGACCGACCTCTTACAGGGTTTCAGGGAGTGAACTCATAGTACACTATAAACAATATAAGGCGCAAAATGCCGCAAATGGATAACATTACGCATTAGTTTCATAAATTAAATCAGTTCATTCACCTTGCCACATTCTTGCACACACAGACTCACAGAATGATACTTAAACTGTGCATAAATCACTGAGAAAGGTCCCTCCTACTTTATAAATACTCTCATATTTCGTAAACAGATGCATCGTAGGACAGGCTCCTCAGTGCTCAATCTCACCTGCTCAGGTAGGCGGCTGGCTGTGGTCTCAGGTGGAGGTCTCTCTCAGGCTGGTGTAGAGCTGAAGATTAAAGGTGATCTGAATGCCCCTCTCAGTGCGCCTGGGCTTATATTCTCTCTGGGTATAAAGGCGTGACCAGTAATCACTCATTCACTCGGCAGGTCTGTTCACTTCTCCAGAATATTTGATTAATTCACTGCTCCTCGTTTCCGTGCAACACGTGACAAATCAAATCTTTGTAATATCGTTGCATCACGTACCAACTGAACCCAGGCATGCAATGCTCACATTCAGCCTTAGTTGTATTGCACTCAAAATAATCTGGAAATGTCAGCGCTGATTTGGAAGGTAAAAAAAAAAAAAAATCAGAAATAGTTTTCTCTGGTGACGTCTAGACTGCGGTTCTCTTTTAATATTGCAATAAAGCACGACAAAAAAAAAAAAAAAACGTTAAAGTAATTAAATATTTTTGCTTTAAAATACGGCACAGATGAACTGCCTTTGACTGATGAACAGTGAGCATTGGACGGTGACATTTGATTTTCATCCTTAATTTTTCTGTACTTTAACAATTTGACTACGAGAATTTATTATACAATTGATTTGAATGAGTGCCCCCCTGTTTGCCGCCGAACATGATGCCGATAGAGTGCGCGGAAATTATTTTTATTTTATTGCATTATCTGACTAATGTAATCTGTAATGTAGTCTCATGTAATGTAATGTAATTAGTCTCATGTAACGTAGTCTTATCTGTTTGTCGCCGTTATTGTATTATAACCGATCATCTCACTCACGGAGCAGTTGCCGTCTGTCACCTACCGGAACTGCCTCTTTTTGTTCTTCCATGGAATTGGATGGCAAAGGTTTCTGCGAGACGCTGCGTTCTCCGAGGAATTATTACACGACTGAGGTTCCTTTGTTCCCCTATCCAGTGTTGGCACATGCGGCAGGCAAACCCGCCTTATAACTCAAACAAAGATAAAATCAGGTTTGTGCACGCCAAAATAACCTGCAAATACAAAAAGCCGAGTTTAAAACGTTTTATCGCGTTATGGCACAAAAAAACTAGAGTGCCAAGGACCCTGAAGGTTGCCGGCAGTTGCAGCTCCAACAGGAGAAAAGTAACTAGTGTTATGACTTAAAAATCACGACAAAGAAAACCAGCAATGACAACTTAAACAAATTTATTCTTCACTGATTAAAAAAAAACTTCTACAAATAATCCACTGTTTAATCTTATAATAACACTCTAATGCCACTATGTAACTCTGTTGCCAAAACAAAAACTCTGCCTCTACTGACCAAAATCACAGCATTTATATAGACTAGCAACATTCTGGAAAGATCTACAGGATTCCTGGGTAATCTCGCCCCCTCCAGGCAGGAAGATGCCAGAAGCTTCTAGAAAGCACTGGTCTATTTCTTCACAAAGAAGTGGTATTGCATCAGATCATGTTTTTCTACAGTCATACCACCAGAGGGTGCCAAATGATAACCAAAATAAACAAATCGCTGACCAGTCATAATGAGCATTTAAATGGTGTCTAACAAATCTCCATTGACAAATGATATACAGTGCTGTACACAAAATACTCACACATAACACTAGCATCAGTCCGCGGATTCAACAGTAAGCCAACACGAATTCTTGCGAAAGCAACATGTTGTCTACACGATATTGCCGTTAAAAAGCTCCAGTTTGGACATCCGCGAAAAAATTAAACCAGTTTAATTTTTTCGCGAATTTTGGCGGTGATGGCGAATGGTCCCGTACCACTGCGAATCAATTCACGGTTCTTCGACTCAATTCTTCTCTGCGAAAGAAGAGAACTGTTTCATCCGCACACTTCCGCGGACCAACGCAGCTCAGTGAGAAAGGGGTTTTAGTTACCATTATCGGGCAACTCGACTGAGCAGTCACACTTTTTCATGAGTGACAGACAGCAACATTTCAGCCATTCAGCAAAAATATAATCTTTAAGATGTCTACATCATGAAATCCAATTAGATTTTTTTTTTTTAACCTGAGCTTTCACTGTTGTCTGCTGTCAATTTGTGAAGTGCGCCATCTTCTCAATTCACTTCTGGTTCTTGCTCTGCTTTCAGACAATGATTTTTTGACACAACACTGCCACCGAGTGGGTCTAATTAGTATTATTCTTTCTATTCCATGACGCTAATAGGAACAAACATCCAAAAATGGGTTTTGACCAGTTTTTATTGCTGCAATTGATCGTGAAAAAAGGTCGACCATGCGGTTACAATGCCCGTAAAAATTTTAATTATATATAGGTTAGTGCCTAATACATACTAATTTCTAAAGACATTATTAAACGAGGAAATAAATAGATTGATTTTGTCACATGACCTTGACCTTGAAGACCAAAGTCAAATCCAATATGGTGTGTTTGATCAGCATACAAGATTTTTTCATTACTATCCAATACATACCGAAGATCTAAAGCCAACATTAAAGGACTTTTAGGCCGTTTTGTCATTACCTGGACCTTGTTGCCCAATGTCAAATCCAATATGTCGAAAACAACCAGCATACATGATTTGCTATTAGTGCCCAGTACATACCTAAGCTCTACAAACAATACTAAACAAATATGGGCCATTTTTGTCATATAACCTTGACCTTGAGGCCCAACATCAAATTTGACTGACTGCCTAAGAATGTTCAGCATACATGGTTTCCTATAGATGCCCCAAACATACCTGAGCTCTAATTGCCATATTCAGCAAGTTACAGCAATTTTTGCAATTTGATCTTGACGCCCAATGTCATATTCAACTTGCCGAGAATGTCTGGCTTACATGATTCCGTATAGGTGCCTCACACATACCTAAGCTCTAAATGCCACATTAAACTGTTATAACACATTTTTGCCATTTGTCCTTCACCTTGAGGCTCAAGGTGAAATTCGAACAACCGAGAATGTTTGGCATACGTGATTCCCTTTAGGTGCCTCATACATATCTAAGCTCTAAATTTCATATTAAGCAAGTTATAGCACATTTTTACCATTTGACCTTGACCTTGAGGCCCAAGGTCAAATTTTGACTGACTCACAATGTTCGGCATACCTGATTCCCTATAGGTGCCTCATACATACCTAAGCTCTAAATGCTACATTAAGAGAGTAATAGCACATTTTTGCCATTTGACCTTGACCTTGAGGCCCAAGGTCAAAAGTGACTGACTCACAATGTTCGGCATACCTGATTCCCTATAGGTGCCTCATACATACCTCAGCTCTTAATGGTATATTAAGAGAGTTATAGCACAAAACACCCCGAAAAATGATGAAGTCCAGACACATTGCCTAGGTGGCGCTATGAAGGAGCAATTCAATCAAAACGCCGTTTACACCGTTGAAGCAGGTCATGATTCTGATTCCATTGCTGCAATTAAAAAAAAATTCATCAGACAGTTTTTGAGAAAATTGCACCTAAGTGCCAAAAATGGCCATTTTTGACATAAAAATGGCCGCCAAGTCTAAACAAACGATTCGATCAAAAAAATTTTTGCTCGGGCATTAACTTGATGACCGATTTGATCACATCCCCAAATTTAAAAAAAATTCATCAGACCGTTTTTGAGATATGGCTTTAAATGGACGACGCCGACGCTGACGACGCCGCCGGACGCAAAGTGACGACAATAGGTCACCGGCCTATGGCCGGCAACCTAAAAACCAGAAGAGCACTCGGTAGAGCGCATACCTCCGCCACGCCATATGTCAGCCCTAACAAAAAATACTTCTAGTAAACTTTTCAGTTCATGAAAGTATACTGTGAGGTATACTGCTAGGAAACTTAAAGACTGTCATTGGATGTTTAATGACTGCAGTGAGTCAGGACTTCAGTTTCACATGTCATCTGAAAGACAATATCCTCATCACTGCACTGGAGTATTGAGTATTATTCCACCAGAGGTAAGACCCCAACCTACTGGCCCGCCAACCCCTCCTCCAGCAGCAACTTATGTTCCCAGGTGGTCTCCCATCCAAGCATTAAACAAGCCCATACCTGCTTCGCTTCAGGCGCACATCTTGTGCATATCAAGTAGTGGTATGGCTGCTAGTCATAAAGTTAATGCAAACATTTCATTGTCACCATATCAGACCAGATAGCACTGACGTTCCAGTCTTCTTAACCTCATGTTTGAAAATACTGTGTACATTTATCTGTGAATCTGCACATAATGGCCAGCTAGATTGAACTGATATCTTAACTATAACAAAGCAATGTTTGGTACAGGTACAATATGCAGGGCTTTGATGTCCACACTCTTGTTTAAAAATGATTAAATCTCTGTACCAATTTTCAAGTATACAGCACTGCTGCATCTTTTCTTTAGTCGGTCATATTTTTGACTGTGATACAGAACTCCATTAACCAAAAAAACATATATTTCATGAGCCTTTGCTTGAGTTCTTCAGCCTACTGGTCAGGCTGAAGGCAGTGCTAATTCATATTTTATGCATATTTCTGGTTCCATGTGAGAGAAAGAGGTATTTTTTGTTTTGAATTGGGATTTCAATGAGAGTTGCCATTGCTGTGTTCTTATACTTTGGCATCCAATGCAATATTGTGTTTGAAAATTTAATTTATAAAGGAATCAATTTTGTTCTCAATCCTGAGTATGTGTTTCATTGTGAATTCTTATAAGTACCTTCATCTGTAAATTAAAGCAGAATGCACTTAAGTATTGTCTACTAGTAGAGTACATGAGGCAACCTCTCGTCTACTTACATTAAATTATATCTGAATAGCAACAGTCATATATTTTAGAGTGCAATAATCATAAGCTGTGAGTATGATGTTAAGTTAGCTTAAAGAAGACTTTGAAGTATACTTGCAGTTTAAAAACAAAAAAAAGTTTAGCTCCCTGAAAGTTTAAAACTAAATTTAAACTATAGAGGGCTTGAAGAATAGAACCAGTGGACTAGTAGTCCACCTATAAGTTTACTTGCAGTATACTTCAAAGTGCACTTTCATAAACTAAAAAGTTGGCTTGAAGTATATAAAAAGTTGTAGTACATATGAATTTACTTGCAGTATACTTCAAAGTATACTTTTATAAATTAGACATTGTGCTAGAAGTATATAACTAGTGAACTAATAGTTCATCTTTAAGTTTACTAGCAAATACTTCACAGTATACTTTCATGAACGGAGAAGTTTACTAGAAGTATATAACTAATAAACTAGCAGTATATCTGTAAGTTTACTTGCAGTATACTTTAATATATACTTTCATGAATTAAAAAGTATGCTAGAGGTATACAACTGGTTAAGTCACAGTATACTTAAAAGTTCACTTGTAGTGTACTTGCAGTACAAAATAAAACTTAGATGTAACCTAGATGGGTACTTTAAGTTTACGTTGCTTAAACTTGAAGTATACTTCTTTTTTGTAAGGGTATGTATCAAGTCTGTCAATACTGGAAATAAATAATAAACAATACTTAAATAAAATCAAACAAATGTTTATCTGATTTTGTGTGGGTTAGTAACACTGCATAAAAATCAAGTTCAGCTCCACTCATGTGCTGTTTACTCTGCTATGCTACCCCACAGCTGACTTGTTCCTGCAAACTTACATGTGGAATATGTAAGTTCATGAGATAGCAAAAACTATACTGCAGTATACTTCAAAGAAGCCTGTAAAAAATATTTTAATGTGCTTATTCTTTTGATAGTAGCCTAAGTGCAAGCCAAGTATACTTGAACATTAGGCATGGATATTTTAGTACGTTATTATACTTTTCTTGAGTATATCTCGATCAAAAGTTTAGGTACAAGTATAAGCCAAATATACTTAGACTTTTCTGTGTACTTTACAGTATAAGCTAAGTATACTTAAGAATTACTTTGCTAAGTATATATCTGATAAGTACATCAAAAGTAAACTGAAAGTATACTCTCTTATTTTTAGTTTGGAAGAAGTATACTAATAGCACACTTGAATAAACTTCTTTTTCATAAGGATGTATTATTGGTTCTGGATCCACAAGAATATTATGCAGATAACCAAAAACTATAATCGGTTCTACATTAGTGTAGCTTCTATTTAACACTGAAATTTCATGAAAATCTGTTCATTACTGTAACGTTTTGTCTGAAGGACAGGAAGTGGAGGACTGGACTCAAGTGCAGGAGTTGATTTGGTAGTGCTTTAATAAAGGACTGCACTGAAGTTGACACGAATGTTGCAGCAAAGAAACAGAAAATAAAAGGAACGGAGGTTCCAGCAATGTACAATACAGTAATAATGTATTGCAAGTAGGAAAGAAAACGGAATCGAGGTTCCTTTAAGAAATAAACGCTCTGGTGCTGATACAACAGTGCTGCATGGATTCTAGTTTACAAGTAATACACGCGAAATACGGGAAATAATGCCCATATAAGACAGGAATGTCACACAGGCAGGAGGTTACACAGACTTCACAATCTGTCTTTTATACCCTGCCGCCACTCAGGGAGCAATCAATGAACAACTGTACAAGTTAAATGAATGATGACAGATAATAATTGGACAATTGGTGGAGGTACGCTGCTGGGTCTAATAGACCAGCGAGCTGGACGGTCGGAGGCATAATCTTACAGTAACCCCCGCCCCCTGCCCCCCCGAGGCGCGACTCCTGGCGTGCCTGTTCTTGGGCCAGGAGGGCGCTCTCTGGGGTGCGGAGCAGGCTGCTCTGGGGGGCCTGGAGGAAGTTGGCCAGGAGCTGGGGGTCCAAGACCTCATCATGATCCACCAGCTCCTCTCCTCCAGACCTTAGACCCAGTCTAACTGGAACTGAAGTTTGCCTGCTCTCCATCTTGATTGGATCAGGGTGTGCACCTAGTAGGCTGGGTCTCCGTCTACCTCCAGGACAGCGGGTGGGTCTTCGGGGGGGGTAGCCTCAGCCAAAGGTCCAGGAATCACCGGTCTAAGGAGGGAAACATGAAATGCATTATGGAAGTGGTAGTGGGACGGCAATTGAATTGTGTAAGTGGACTCATTGACCTTCCTGAGGACCCGGAATGGGCCAATGAACTATGGGCTTAGCTTCCTTGGGGGCAGGCGGAGGCGCAGGTCCCTCGTTGAGAGCCATACTCGGGCTGGTATTGGGGGAGTCTCGACGTGTTCGGTCCGCCTGGATCTTCTGGTGGTGGGGAGCTCTTCTGATCTGGAAGTTTGTAGCCTCCCAGACCTTCTCCGCCTCCCCTGAACCAGGTGTCCTCTGCCGAGACCTCCATCTGGCTCTGGTCCCACGGGCACAGGGAGGTTGCCGTCCGAGCACACACTGGTAGGGGCTGAGTCCAGTGGAAGCTCTCGTCAGGGAGTTCTGGGTGTAGTACATGCAGAGTACCTTCGCTGTAGTTTTTAGGAGATTTTCCTGATGAATCGCGCAGTACCGCCGAAAAAAAAATTTGTAAATAGACTGAGCGAAGCAAGCAATCGTTGCCGTATTTGCAAGTGTTGTTTCATTGTGAAGTATGGAAACAGGAAACCTAGTCGTATGTCCACTGAAAATCTATATAATGTTTTGAATAGGGAAGGCAGCCGTGGACAAGTGTTCAACCGTCAAATTCGACCAATCAGAATGCTGTGTTTGTGGACGAACACGGGGAATTCAAAAACCCCTGGCTTTCGTGCAGGCTCTCTTTTCCATCCCTCTCCCCAATCCTCTCGCCGCCTCTCAACTCGCGCCTCCCATCGCAAACAAGAGAGCCTGCTCGCAGGCTAGGTCACACCATTACAGGATATCTTCACTGGGATTCGAAATCTTTGTCCAGTAAGAGCTGTGGGTGACACTTTTACCTTAGGTGGCGTTGTTTCTTCATCTTGACTTCTGGCGCGGGGTCTGGCCTGTCGCCAGTGACGACGCTCAGGTGGTTTAAAGTGCCCCAGTTCCATTGGCTCAGATCCCTCTAGGGGCAGCTGGATGGGACCTCTGGGGAGGGTCCGCCATCTCTCCTTGAAGAGCTGGTCCAGGTTGATGGCCATGTTGATGTAGACTGGCAGGGACATTTCCAGGTCCCTGCAGGCCATCTCCGCTCAAAGCTCTGGACACAGCCCTCGCCGTAAGATGGTCATGAGTGCAGGCTTGTTCCAACCGCTGGAAGCAGCCATGGTGCGGATTTGGAGTGCGTAGTCTGCTGAGGTCCTGCTCCCTTGGCTTAGTTCCAGCAGTTGGTCCCCAGCCTTCTTCCCGGGATGGTCGAAGACCAAGCGAAACTGCCGGAGGAAATCAGTATAGATGTTAAAACCAGATTCCCCCTAGACAGCTGTCACCCAGTCAAGTGCCTTGCCAGAAAGGCGGGTCACCACTGCCGCGATCTTCTAAGCGTCACCCACTGCTTAGCTCTCCCGGTGAGCTAGGTGATGTATGCAACTCGGGACTGCTCAGCGGGGAACGTGCTGGGCTGCAGACTGAAGATGAGCTCACACTGAGTAAGGAAGGCTCGGCAGGTACCAGGTTCGCCTGCATACTTCTCAGGAGGAGGTAGTCGGTGTTCGTGCAACAAAATAGGAGGCGAAGTAGGTGGAACAGAAGGAGCGGCAGCAGGTGGTGGTTGGGGAGCAGGAACTAGCTGGCTATCCCACACAGAAGCAGCCAGGTCCGCCATGCTGTGGGACAGGGTCTGCAGATGCTGCATCTCCGCGAGTAGCTGCTGTTGCTGGGAGTCGATGATGGCTTCCTGCTGCTCCACAGTCGATTGCAGCCGACTACTTGCTGGATCCATCTTGGTCAAACTGTACTGTTATGTCTGGTGAAAGGAACAACTACAAGTAGTCCAAAATGCAAAAATTGTGGTCTTTATTCAGACCGAGTCCAAAGTCCTGGCATAAGGCATCTGTATTTCTGAGAAAGAACATAAAATATCCTTACCCTGTTCTATGATCCTCGGGCATTTTCTCTCCGCCAGAACTTCCACAGGAGAGTGCGGATGCGCAGATGGTTTGTCTTTGGGTTTGTTACAGGCCGTGTGGATCATTTAAAGTGTTTTGGTGCGAAGTTTTGTGGGAATGTGACATGATTTTTCGATTTTATGCTGCTGGTTATTTGAAAAAGGTAGACATCTGACAAACTTTTGTGACAACTTGGCCGTTTTCATTGGTATGCCTGTAATATACAGCGGTAAAAATAAGTATTGAATGCATCAACATTTTTCTCAGTAAATATATGTCTAATAAGGCTATTGACATGAAATCTTCACCAGATGTTTGTAACAATCCAGGTAATTCACACAAAGAAATCAAAACACATAAGTCCATAAATTAAGTTATGTGTAATAAAGTGGAATGACAGGGAATAAGTAATAAACACATGAAGAAATGGAGGTGCAAAAAGGCATGGAAAGCCAAGAAACCAGCTAAAATCTGTCAGTAATTAGAAAGCAATCCTGCCCCCTATCAGTGCAAATTAATATCAGCTGGTTTAGTCCTAATTGATGGCCTATAAAAAGGTTTCTCATTACCAAGGTGTCACACAAGAAGCATCTCATGATGGGTACAAGCAAAGAGTTCTCTCAAGACCTTCACAACCTTATTGTTGCAAAACATACTGATGCCATTGGTTACAGACGTATGTCTAAACTTCTGAATGTTCCAGTGAGCACCGTTGGGGCCATAATCTGGAAGTGGAAAGAACATCATTTCCCCACAACTGGCCACGACCAGGTGCTCCTTGCAAGATTTCTGACAGAGTCAAAAGAATAATCAGAAGAGTTGTCCAAGAGCGTAGCACGACTCGCTGAGAGCTTCAGAAAGACCTGGAACTAGCAAGTACAGTTGTTTCAAAGAAAACAATAAGTAATGCACTCAACCACCATGGCCTCTATGCACGCTCATCGTGCAAGACTCCATTGCTGACAAAAAAGCATGTTGAAGCTTGCTGCACAACATTTGAACAAGCCTAAGAAATACTGGGAGAATATAGTCTGGTCAGATGAGACCAAAATTGAACTCTTTGGATGTCATAGCACATGCCATGTTTGGAGGACGAACAGCACTGCACATTACCCCCAAAACGCCATACCAACAGTGAAGTTTGGAGGTGGGAACATCAGCATATGGTACTGACAGACTTCACATAATTGAAGGAAGGATGAATGGAGAAATGTATCAAAACATTCCTGCTGCCATCTACCAGGATGCTGAAGATGAAACGAGGGTGGACATTTCAGCAAGACAATGATCCCAAACACTCAGCTAAGGAAACTCTCGATTGGTTTCAGAGAAAGAAAATAAAGCTGCTAGAATGACTCAGTCAATCACCTGACTTGAATTCAATTGAAAATCTATGGAAAGAACTGAAGATCAGAGTTCATAGAAGAGGCCTCCCGGACCTTCAAGATTTGAAGACAGTTTGTGTGGAAGAATGGGCCAAAATCACACCTCAGCAATGCATGGGACTAGTTTCTCCATGCAGGAGGCATTTTAGAGCTGTCATTACCCACAAGGACTTTTCTAATGAGTATTAAATACATTTCAGTAAGTGTGTTCAATACTTTTTCCCTGTGTCATTCCACTTTATTACACATAACTTAATTTATGGACTTCTTTGTTGGATTTCTTTGTATGTGTGGATTACTTGGGTTGTTACAGACATCTGGTGAAAATTTCATGTCAATAGCCCCATTCCAAATATATTTACAGAGAAAAATGTTGACGCGTTCAATACTTATTTTCTCCGCTGTAGTTAGCAACTAAGCTTTCGGAAAACGTACCCCTGTGTTAGGAATGAGGTCAGGTGGAAACCAGGCGCAGGATCCAGAAGTGTTTATTACAACACAACACTCGGAGAAAATAGGCGCACAGGCCAGAAACAAAACACCGTGCACATGCACTGAACAACAGGAGAAACTAAGGTACACTGCCCAAGGCAGGGGAGTGGCTAGACTAAGGAAACAAACACTGGATCTAAACTGAACTGACGGGAACACTGGGAGACTTAGACAAGGGACAGACAAGACGTGGGCACACGAGGCTGGGGCAACTCAGGAAGCAAAACAACACAAAGTCCCGTCTGACGGTCTCTTCAATCTTCCCTGCTTAAATACACATGGGAGGAGGCGGGGATACGGAAGGCAATCTCAGGTGGAAACAGAAACACATGAGATTAATAAAACAATTACACGAGAACCGTGTTAACAATAATGACTCGAGACAATCACGCAAGCTAGACAGTTTAGATTGAGGTAATCTAAACGTGACGAGTAAAAAGCACCACGAGAACAGCAAAGGAAAGCATAGCTTTAAACGCAGTTAATTAGGGAAAGCTTAGGAAGGAATTTACAAAAGCTAGAAACACTCGCACTCGCTAATGGGTTAATAATGTTAGTATTACGTGACGAGATATTTACAAACACCCTTAAGTGCAGGTTAGTACGGGTTAGTAATGGCCCTATCAGAGAACGCATTCACTCAGAGTTTTGCGAGACCCAGAATTAAGCACAGGTGGAAGCACTGAATGAAATACCACAGCCGAAACCGAAAGAGGAAATGTGATTGGACAGCGAGACTCAGGCATACTGAAGGCTGTCACACGACACCACAGGTGTCAGGGCAAGAGGGAATCAATGGTCAGACCGCGGGAATGGAGCTGAAAAACAAGAGACACGGGGAACACGCACAAGCACAAACAAGCACACGAGGCAGAACCATAACACCCCTGGCCTGAGGTCTTTCACTGTGGAGTCTGCGATGTATCCCCATGTGTACGTAAGTATCATCTGAACACTTTAAGAGGATAAATCACCACTGTTCAGGCAAATCTTGTTTTTTGTTTTCGACATACGAATGGTTGGGTCAGTATTTAGTGTAAATGGCATGAATCTGTTGACCCACACTTCCTTGTGTCCAAAGTGCAGGTGGTTTTAGTGGGGTAATTGAGTGTGGAATGTCTTCCTGCTACACATTAGTCCCAGAAATACTTACTGAACATCACCTGAATTCGACAGAATCCGTTGTTGCCAATCTTGTGCAGTCATTTATAACCATGGCCTATTTTTTGTCGAACGGGTACTTCTGCCAGGATAATCATCGTGTCACAGAGCACACATCACCTCACGCTGGTTCCACAGATTTCACAGTGACTGCAGTTGGCTCCAGTGGACTACAGCAGGGATAGTCTTATCATGGTCCTTGAGATCCAAAAACTGCTGGTGCTCCTCCCACCCTTTACCTGGGCGTCAGATGTGGAGACAGTCTGGCCAATCATAAGCACTTATTGTTCAGTTAATTAGTTAATTGTCAGAGAAATAAGAAAACCAGGGCTGGCTGGGATTCAAGGCCCAGATACGGTGGATGATCCCAGGCCTACAGCAATGGCTAAACAAAGATTGAGCATGGAGTGTAATATTTATTCACAAACACAAGAGGGCAGCAAACCCGAATTTATGAAGGACTTGTATGCCTGAGCTCTCACTCCTGTCCGCTCCTATCTAGCCAATACCAGGCCCACGTAGCGGGTGTTCGTGTGTGCGCGCGCGCGCGCGTGTATCTGCGTCTGCCAGCGAGTAAGTCGGTGTTCACGCGGGCGTGCGTGTATAATACCATAAAACTTTCCACTAACCCGATGAAGCCTAAAAAATATGATGTCCACGCACTGCTTAATGTTCTCAATTTTTGAGCTCTGTCAGAAAAGTGACATTGCTGGAGACTTGTTGATTTGTCACATGTCCACAGAGACACATCTGCCTCATTACTGAGCAAAATAGCATTATTTTCATATCTCCTTTTAATGGAAGTACTGCCTCTCTGCATTTACAACTGCAGGAGAGAGACTGTACAATCTCTCATTTAAAAGAAAATCTCTTTTAGTAACAGTGACAGCACTTCATTTCATTCATGATTAACAGAACAACAATGCCAGGTGCCATCTGGTACATGATGCTAAATCTGCATCTCTCTCTCTCTCTCTCTCTCTCTCTCTCTCTCTCTCTCTCTCTCGCTTGCTCTTTTTTTCTGGCACCCAAGATGCTGCTGAGTTTTCTTTTGTTTATTTGTTTTGTATAAGTGCAACTTATGCCTACATTACACCGGAAAATTTTGAAAGGACTTTGAACAGACTTTCAAAAGATTCATGTTTGACACCGTCTCTGAAGGCAATCTGTCATGCACTAACTGAGTTTTTAGTCACAGACTATGAGATTTTGCAAAGACCGGGGATGTTGCAGAATGCACCTATTGGTTACTGACATTGTTCACATTATTGAAATTCACTATTTGTATGAGCCAAGACTGAAGACCTCTACTATCATTAAATGTTTAATTTTATCGGGACGTCTAGATGAGAAAAAAGACTGGGTCGGACTGAGTTTTATGACCACCTTACGCCACATGATCGAGATGACAGGAGTTTGCCCCAGGTTAAGCAAAACTCTCATGATTTCATTCCAACATTAGGAATCGCTTCAGGAGAGATTTGGTGTAAGGCCAGCATCATAAAAGCTTCTGCTTTAGTTGAATCAGGGTTGCGAAAGCACTGCTAACCAATGCCAATCTGAGCTTATGGCTCTGTTGTAGGATGGAACGCTGACCAATGGAAGCAGAGAAAAACATATGCGGTGCTTTCGATGATGGGCTTTATCTGCCTTTCTCCAGACTTTTGGCTTCCATCGCATTCATAAAATTTATTCTAGTCTGTGGAATTTTTGTCCAATTATGATCTGTCTCTTTTATTCTCGCCACTGATGAGAGGTCTGCAGCATGTAGTACACATTTTTCTACATTAATGGTACCCTTACAAAAGTGCAAGTTGCCCATGCCATGTACACTGACACACTGCCATACCTTAACAGATTCCCATTTCTTGATCTGACGCCGATAACAGCTTGTATTGTACTTGCCATCATTGGCCCTGAGAACACGGTGGCTGTCTTTTTTTTTCAATAACCAATTGAACAGTTCCCACTTAGCAAAATTGGTCTGGCTCAGTTCTGGTCCACATAATGCACTTACACGGCCCAGTTCTGGCCCAAATACAGTGAGAATGATGGCCGTTTTGTGGCCCAGATCTGGTTTGCCAGGGCTGGCCCACATATGGACCAGCACCGAGCCAACTGCGGACGCAATCGGCCCACAAGTGGCATGCCATCACATAAACGGTGCCATCATTGCCGGACCTGGCCCACATCTGGTTAACATACCACTTGCCATGCCAGCAGTCGCCCAGCAGTGCCGGCTTGACTCCGGATCCAGGCCTGACCCATCTGCTATGTGGGTTGACTCGTCTGACCACAAAATATGCGTCCACCATGCTACTGTCCAACTCAAACGATACTGAGCCCAGAGAAGTCAGAAGTGCTTTTGGAGTGTTGTTCTATGGCTTCGGCTTTGCATAGTAAAGCTTAACTTTGCATCTGTGCATGCAGTGGCCAATGTTGTTGATGGACATGGATTTAGCAAATCATTTCAGAGCTCATTTCATGATATCTTTCACAGTTACATGGTGGTTTCAGAGCTCATTTCATGATATCTTTCACAGTTACATGGTGGTTTCAGAGCTCATTTCATGATATCCTTCACAGTTACATGGTGGTTTCAGAGCTCATTTCATGATATCTTTCACAGTTACATGGTGGTTTCAGAGCTCATTTCATGATATCTTTCACAGTTACATGGTGGTTCTTAAGACAGTGACACCTCAGGAATCAGAGATCACGCTCATACAGAACTGAACTGAAATTTTACCTGATTCCTTCCATCTTTTAGTTATATTATGCTCTGTGGAGGGGAAAATGCCCTAATTCCAACCAATTTGTCTTTGGAGAATGCTAATCTCAAAGGGATGGATTATAATTCCCCGCATCCGTGCAAAAATTCATGGGCCTCGACTCTTATCTGCTCTTGAGTGACTTTTTAGAGGCTCCTTTTTACTATGACACCATTAGCTCAGCGGTTAAACGCCACTTGAAGCAGAGTTTCAGGATTAGGACCACACCTCAACTGCGACGCATTCAAAACTTCCTATAAATACACACCCAACCCACTCCTCCAGTTTCGTTTTCGTATTATACACCCCTCCCTCCCATCCTGTCGCTTTCTTCTCTTCCTTCTCTCTCGCTGTCCTTTCGGTGGGGTCATGGGGGTTCGTAGTGTCCAGGTGCTACTGAGAATTTCCCATCGTGCCTTCCCCAAACTCGCAGTCGACTAAGCAGCAGAGCTCCACAAGAGTTTGCCTCTCACAGATCAACCATTTTCTCTTCGATAAACTGTTGAACGTGTCTTGGGTCTCTTCAATAAACTGTTGAACGTATCTTGGGTCTCTTCGATAAACTGTTGAACGTATCGTGTTATTGGTGTGGTCCCTGCTAGCAAACTTCTTGTTGTAATTTACACATCACTATTAGCCCTAAATTGTCCCTGTGCCACCTTTCTTGGAGTCTGTTGCAGTTGTCAGATTTGAAATAAGTGTAGGCTGATATTTTCATCATATAGTAGAAGTGAAAGTAGAGAGTTTTCAAAATGAGAAAATTTGTTTTTCACGTCATTCTCTCTAAATTTGCATCTTCCATAATGTGGCAACTGTTTTGAATTGGGAATGTTCCTTTTTACTCCAAATTAATGTCAACAGATGAAACCAATGGCTAGAACCAGACTAGCCCTTGTAGCCCAATCATTTGCGAAAGGAAACACCTGAACGACAGTTAACACCTGCCAGACAGTCATTTTGATTTTAATTCCGGTTACTTAAATAAAACAAACAAACAAAAAAAAATCCTCGCAAACTTTTGCGCTAAGGGTTGTCTCATGGTTTCCCGAGCAAAGCTAATTACGTGCCAGAATATTAAAGTGATTCAACCGTTTTCAGAGGGCTACGTCATGGATCATCTGAGTATAACCTCACCATATGAACCTGCCTAAATTTTCCCGAGTATCAGCGTAATTCGAGCCCTACTTTGAATAATTGTCATTGTCATCACGCGAATGACCTAGTTAGGAAGCAATCTGTAGATTAAGTGACAGTTTTTCTTTCTTTTTATTTCGGCAATAGAGTCTGTTCTTCGGTAAAGACCCACCGCGGGCATCATGCGCAGTAACTTCATCATCTGTCGTCTCCAAGATTTTTTCTTTCCGTGATATGCACTGGCGTTGCCACCTCTCTCTCTCTCTCTCTCTCTCTCTCTCTCTCTCTCTCTCTGATATGATTTGTATATGAGCACTGTAGCCGACGGTTGTACTATCGGAATGCCAGCGCAACTGGCTTTAACTCGCGTCCCCTGATTACTGTAAACACGGCAAGACCGCGATGGCTTCAAAAGAACTCGCCGCCTCCCATTTCGTCAACATCAGCAGGGAGATAACAGGTAAGGATAAACAAACATTGCTATTTTCTCAGTTACCACTGCCATAATCATATAAAGTAGGACCACTGCACAGCATTGCCGGGTGCAGGCTATTTCGGGATTTCCATGGGCGAAGACCTTTTCCATTGAACGTTGCGTTGTTCTGGTGGAACTGGTCCTCTGGCACTGTATTGTTTTCCTTCTTCCAGTAATATTTTTGTCTAAACAGATTGTGCGGATTGTGTACCACGAGAAAAAGACTGTGGGCTACAGCCCAGTAATTTACGTCCCCTGTGCATACGTCACTATTGCAACACTCGCATTGATCACACCCATCATACAGTTAGTTTTGGGATAATTCGGGATGCGCGGCACACAAACACACACACACGCGCGCGCACACGCACACACTCACACACGATTTGATGTGTGGTAATAATTTCTTGAAAAAACTAGGGCGCTGGTCTGACTATCTTGATTTCTAGTGACACAGGCAGCAGTGATATCCTGAGGCTGAAGTGCTTCTCGGTACACCATTCCCAGTACACACACACACACACACACACACACACACACACACACACTTGCCACACAACACACAGGCACACGCAGAGCCTAGTTGTTTCATTAAAGAACATAAAAAATCAGAAACTCTCTGCATCTGTCAAACAGCTGAAGTTGAGTCTCGGTAACATGAAAAGCTGTCTCTCTCTTCTCAACATCTTCTCTTCCCCTCTCTCAGCTCCCCCCTCTCTTCTTCTCTTTCATCTGACTCCATGCTCCCCTCAAACGCTCCATCTCTTCTTTCATCTTTCATCTCCCCGGTTCTATTGCAAAATAATCTGCATGTATCACGCTGTGTAATTAGGAGAGTTGGCCCACAAGCAGGTCTCAGCTCCATTCATTAATGACCTATATCTGTGATTCCATACATGCTGTAATCCCCAGGTGGGTAACAAGGGATGAACCCATATCTGGTTTCCACTCCAACATCTCCTCTTAACCACTCAATTATCCTTGACATTCATGCAATCAGACGTTTCGGCTCTGTTTCTTAATCACCACATAAATGATACGCGAAGACTGCTGTCATGCTCCCATATGAAATCTTTCGCTGTGATGTGATCCCGGAGAGAACTAGCGTTAGCCTGCATAGCCAATTAGCTCATTTAGGCGGGGTCAATTGGCGGAAATAAAAAATCATCACTCACACTGACCCTCCGGCGCGAGCATTGCCCACTCTTGCTGCTGTCTACATGCACTGACTTAATGTGCAGGTCAAAGGGCATGTGGGTATATAACCCTCTGGGGGACTGCGAGTGCGCGATTCGAGTGAGCTTCACTGAGCATTCTAATGCTGATGCACCAGCCTCCACTGGTGCCTGAAAGCTATGGAATTCTGGGAAATTGACTCAGAATATTGAAAAAAATTAGAAAGAAGAATTCTTGGTGAAATGCTATTCCAAAGGTTACTTTATCTGACCATGAAATGTGCTGAATTAAATATCTGTGGGTGGGTTGAGGATGTGCAGATCCAGGGTTGTCTTGTAATGGCAGAGAATAAAATGTGGCTTCTTGCACCACAGAAGAAGAGTCCAGTCCTCCAGGAGCCGCTTATCTCTTCCATTGCTCTGACTGCTCTCATTAATAAGTATACTCAGAGGCAATGAAAACGCGACACTCTAAATTTTGGTTTATTTTTGCTCAGGACCTGAGCAGTCCAATTTGAGTTCTTAAGTGACCATTGGGGTCACAATGTGTACCTCGTTACACATGAATGATCATCATGTAACTCAACAGTGTGAGTTGGACTCTCATCAATCCATATTGAGTACGACATATGGGATTAGGAGTTGTGCAAGTACAGTGGTTGAAATAAAGGAGGGGTTGTCTTCCGTATATAAAGGCATGATAAAAGCCACACAAAAAACATTTTTAAGTGTCATAATGCCACGTCTGTCGACTGAACAACGGAAGAGGGCCCTAGGTATGCTAGAGGCGGGAGTAAGTGCCCGGCAAGTGGCTCACCGTTTTGGGTGTAGTACGTCCAGCATCAGTACGTTTTGGGTGTAGTACGTCCAACTGGGACGAGCTCTTTCATCAAGAGTACCCAGACCTCAAACCAGGCAGCAACTCCAGAATGCACTACAGGCAGAGTGGCGACAACTTAACCAAGACAAACTAAGACGTTTAGTCAGGTCCATGAGGAGACGTTGTACTGCCTGTGTGGATGTTCGTGGGGGTCACACCCGATACTGACTGTTCTTTTGAGTTCATTTTTAAACGTGTGTTCCGTTCAGTCTTGTTGTGATTTTTCATTTTCAACTTGTGCTCGTTATGTTTAATGCATCTGTTTATTATTGTCCAAATCGGCCCATTAACACATTTAATTCATCAAAGTCAACCCACCCAACATATTTGAATTGTTAAAATAAGAAAATAAATTTGAGTCACAAAATTATTTGAATCCAAACTGGTGTTGTGTTTTCATTGCCTCTGAGTATACTATTGAAGTGTTTTCTGACGGTGAGGGAACTCACCGGACAGATTTACTGGGGCTGGAACACAGAGGAAAAACTGTGGACCAAACTGACTGATGTGATGTCAGCTGTAGATTTTCTGTGGTCTCGGGGAAAAAGCAATTCTTCAGCGCTGCCGTGTTGAACAGTTTAGTGGCAGAATCTGGACAGCACAGCTACCGTGTCCAAGTTTGAGTGTTTAATTTGATCCAGTATTGCAGACCGCTCCTGATTCTTCCAAAACCATTTCTCTATCGTCGAAATAGTGCTGTAGCGCTATCAATCGGCACATGGGAGAGCTACTCGACAAACGAAACTATTGGGAGTACATGTACATCAAGAAAAGCCTATTGACTTTGTTTATTTACCTCTGCCACCAAAGCAGTTTGATGGAGGTCATGTATTTACCCGTGATTATTTGTCTGTTATCCCAGACAACAATATCAGTCAAATATCTGAATCAGTTTCAAAGATATTTTGTGGTAATGTTGGCCATGAGCTGAGGTACAACTGATTACATGTTGGGATGGATTCAATTTCACATGAGGCCGCCACGCCGTGGCCCTGTTTGTTTAGTTCTTAGGACGAAAGCGAAAGTGGAGGTTTGTACGCTCTTAGTGCTGTCTTGTCACATTAAAGTGACCGATGATCAGGGACTGGGGCAGCGTTTGAATAGTCAAAAAATTATGTCCTATTGTCTAATTCCAAACCACTTTTCTTTAAGCTCGGTGTACGACATCATCAGGTTAAGGAAAGGCGTTAGACGGGATTCATAACGGCTTAGGAAGAAAAGCGAGGTGCTGAGAGAATCTGAATGCACTTACACTACGCGACGTGATCATGTGTTTCTTGCCTGTCGTGCTCATTTGTTTTTGTGATTGGCTGGATTGATGGGCATCACTTTAACCCCTTTGCGCGGATATAGATGCCAGCGTCTGTAAATTCTGAAATTTAATTCCTAAATGATTCTGTAATTGAATTTCCAAATGTCTTGCTTCACCGGAATAATTTTCCAGAGTCTCTGTGACACAAACACTGAGTTTTAAGCTCAAATAGGCTCATGCATAGCAGGAAAAATTGGAATTTATTTGTATTCTGCGCAAAGGGGTTAAATATTGCTACCGCACAGAATTGTGGGATAGTATTATCTCCTTTCTTTTCAAAAAGGATGGTTCAGTGTTCCCTCTGCTTAAGGAGATAAGTTAGGAAGCAGTGAAGTGCCTTTCCTTTACCTCTGGAGAATTCGAACAGACTTATCATGGCTGCCACATAAATTCTTCCAGGTCATTTTCTAGGAGTTAGGAACTTTCTTAAGCAACAAATTCTATTCGAGCACAGCCTGAGATTCAGTAATGAAGTCCGCTTTCGGCCACTTGGGCTGGGGTCAGACAGGGACACGCTGTGATAGGAGTAAAGCTGGGGGAGCTGGGAGATCTCCGGTGTGCTCTACCTTATCTATGTGTGAGGTTCATGCCTGTGTTTGTGTGTGTGCATGCATCATGGTGCATACTGTATGTGTGTGTGTGTGTGTGTGTGTGTGTGTGTGAGAGAGACCAAGTGAGGCTGGCGGCAGTTTTGCGTGACAGAGCCAGCCTGCTGTGCGCCCTGTTTATTGGACTTTGTGCACAAATTTGACTCGTAGCTAATACTAGTAAACCGTGGAGAATTCATGTGTCACGCATTCTGGATCTGAGAGCTCCATTTAGTTCTTTAAACACTCGGCCCTCCTCTGACATTCAAATGAAAATGAGCTGTATTTCCTCGCTCAGCGGGGGATGTGTGCGTAATGTAATGTACACTGGGGCCTAATGACTGAAGTGACTAGAGTATAAATAACTGAAATTCACTGCGGTGATTCACTTGCCACCAACAGCCTGAATCTAAAAACAGAGAGTAGCACAGGATTCAGTGTTATAGCAGCGCTAAGAATCCAGCGCTAACTCCCTATATGATAGACGCGGGTGGACTGACCTGCCGTCTCAGTGCTGTTAGACTGGTTTTCCTCATTATAACAGCTCCTTATGCTTTTATTAACACAAATCTGCTTCTCATCTGGACCGCACAAGCACCTGAACACACCTGACTCATTGCAAGCGCCTGCGCAGCCATTGGTCTCAAGCGTTACCGTGCCAGGAAATTTTGGCTCGTATTCTCAGGTGAAAAAGAACTGTTCTTTCCACATGGTAAAGTGAACAATGTCTTTATACCCTGGAATAATGGCTGAGAGCTGGTGTTCTCACCGCATGCAGATTGTTTTATTACACATTTGTGGAGTGGAAACGAGGGGTGAAAAACATGAATCTGTCCCAAACATTATGGAGCTTGGTATTTCTATACTTCTATGTCCTGTAATCTTTCTCTCCTGCTCTGCAGCCCTTTGTAGTGTAATGAGCTCCACCCCAGGGCTGTGTTAGGTTTCACTTATTGGAGCTTTGCCAACATCAAATCTGATTATAGATGTATTACCTCTCTGTGTGCATATCTTCTGCTCTCTCTCTCTCTCTCTCTCTCTCTCTCTCTCTCTCTCTCTCTCTCTCTCTCTCTGTGTCTCTCTCTCTGTCTTTCTCTCTCTTTCTCTCCCCCCCTCTCTCTGTCAACTGCAGTCCTTATTTTGTCACCATACTTCTCCATTTCCTGGTACATATTTAAACTTTGTGTCTGTGGTGTCTTCCTGTCATTCTATCACGTGTGTGTGTGTGTGTGTGTGTGTGTGTGTGTGTGTGCGTGTTTGTGTTTTGATTGAGTGTGAGTGTATGTGATTTGATTGAGTGTACTTGAGTGTTTGTGTGTGTATATGCTGGTGTGTGTATGCTTGTGTGTGTGTGTGTGTGTGTGTGTGTGTGTATATATATATATATATATATGTCCATGTTGATGAATGCATGCATATATGTGTGTATGTATGTTTGCAAATGATGAGTACACATGTGTGCATGTATGCGTGTTTGTTTGTGTGTGTGTGTGTGTGTGTGTGTGTGTGTGTTTCGAGTGAGTGTGTTTTTGTGTATGTTTGAGTGAGTACATGTGTTTGAGTGAATTTATGTGTTTGCGTGAGTGAGCATGTGTTTGTTATAGTGAGTGTGCGTGTGTATATGTATGTGAGTGAGTGTGTGTGTATGTGTGTGTGTGCATGTGTGTATTTCAGTGTTCAGTGTTAGGAGTGAGTATTGGCTGTAGTGTGAGAGTGTGTGTATGTGTGTGTGTGTGTGTGTGTGTGTATTTTTGTGTATTTCGAGGTTTGTACTGACTGCAGAGTTCTCTCTTTTTCACAGAGAGCATCCGGAAGGTTCTGGAAAAGCCCTCCATCAAGTTTGTGCGCGGAGTAAAGCTGGACACCAGGAATGGGAGATTAGAGGACAGGATTCTGGTGAGGTCACTCTTCTTTCTGCTTTCTCATTGGCTGACAGCTGGGCATGTAGTGAGCACTCTTCCTGTATCTGTCGCCATGACACTCCCAGTGCTGTGTGCTGGAGTTTAAAACTCCTCTAGCTGCTCTAATTTAATTACATTGAGGTATTTTGGAGTATTACGACTGAGGCCTAACTTCGCGTGTGTCATTTTGTCATATTTTCAAATTATTGGATAATTATCTCTCTGTTTATTGGGCGCGCCTTTGTGTGAAGACCAAGACGAGGCCACTGGCTCAGGTGTGATCGTTAATCCATTCTGGCTGAATTGAAATACCCACATCCCGACCAGGGAACTCGGCCCAAACGGACTTTGTTGCTCCGCACGGTGAAGTCGACTGAACTGCTCCGCATCATTGCGGGAAGACTATGCCAGCGCAAGAATGTTCGTGCAAACCCGCTAATGTGACCGGACTTCAGACCTCACTCAGTATAGTACATATGACCCAGATACATTCCAAAATCATTACTGACGCTGTATCTGTAAATTTGCGCGCATTTATGCTACACTGCATGAATTATACCTTGGAATTAACCCTGTTGTTTTTCAACCATGACTGTTCATTAGTTTATCTTTTTTTGACAATTCCTCTGTGACTTCTTTATTGTCATCACATTGTTATTGGTTTGCACTATATAGCCAAAAGTGATTGAAAGCATCACTGAATCCTCATTGACGTATACAGGAAACAGACATTTTTTAATTCCAGAATATTTGACATTTTCATTGAATTTGGAATGAATTGGTCAGTGGTCAGATACA
This sequence comes from Gymnothorax javanicus, assembly GCA_029692085.1. Taxonomy (NCBI): domain Eukaryota; kingdom Metazoa; phylum Chordata; class Actinopteri; order Anguilliformes; family Muraenidae; genus Gymnothorax; species Gymnothorax javanicus. Next base: position 13,126,103 of record CM056197.1, read on the forward strand.
GCTTCTTCCATTTGAGGGAACAGGGATTCAAATCCATTTTACCACCAGGATTTCATAGCATTTTGTACATCCCATCCACCCCTTCCTGTACTGAAGACTCTGTTAAACTAACACACACAGAAAGGGCAACAGTTTCCAAATAATGGAGCCTGTCACCCGTACTGAATAATTCAGAATTTAGCGATTCTGAAACACTTTGTTAGAATATTAAACTTCCTCCATTTCATGTTCAGTTTTCAGGTAATGCTGTTGTATTGTGTGTTAGATGGTAGAACATTGCTGTGGGGACTTGGGTCCATCTCAGATGGAGAAGCAGCGAGCAGTGAGGTCGTATCGGGCGATGGATCAGCTCCGGCTCACAGTTCGCCCTGCACTCGATCCCAGCAGTGATTGATGGGGTGGTGGTCAGGGTTCTGTGTGGGTCATTCAAGTTTTTCTACGCTTATCTAGAAAAACTTAGATGTCGCTCTCCGCTCAGCGGTATAATCACACTGACGCAGGAGAAGACCATTCCCCAACTGTTGATGGCACAGAATCATCTAGAATGTCACTGAATACTGAATTGTCCAGATTTCCCTTCTGTGGAGCTAACAGGCATTGATCAAGAAAGCAGCTTTGGAATGTATACTTTCATTGTGCTGAGTCTCTCTATCTCTCTCTCTCCTCTCTCTGTCTCTCTCTCTCTCTTTCTCTTTCTCTCCCCGGTCATCTTTACCTTTCTTTCATCATCGTATCCCTTCATCCCCCTCAATCCCTCTCTTATTTGTTGTTTATTTTTAAATCTTTGAATTTTTTTCCAATGTCTGTGATCCACACGAATGAAACAACCATGTAGGTTGATTCTTCCAAACCATGTGATACGACCCATTCGATCATTTCTGATACCTCCCACGGGACCATTTCCATGTTTCCTCAGTTACTGTAACAGCCGCAGTTTCTGGCCAATCATGTATCAGAATGCCCTGAGCACCTTGGAATTTTAATGAAAGGATTCATGGATTTAGTCTCTTTCAAATGAGACTTTACATTAATGTTGGGTAAAAAGGCTCTGTTGTCAAATACCTCTGAAAAGTTCACTACTGCTCCAAATAACATAAGTAGTATGGGCAAATCTTGGGATATATTCAAATGAAAAAAAAAAGATAAATAAAATAGAAAAGAAGACATGCTCGTAGCTTGTTTGTGGTCACAAGGATGTACCACTGGTGTTTTTTGGTTTCTTTGGAATTGGTAGATTTAAATCCCTTGATTATGTCTCTTTGTTTGACCTTAATGGCCCTAAAAGGGTCGTCTTTGGAATATCTGCAGAAGTGAGCCCAGGTGCAGAGAGGGAACTTTCCGGAAGCTAAGAGAGGGCAGGACTCTTAAGCACATGTAGGGGAATGAGCAAGTTATTACCAATCAAATCACTCCGTTTGCCTCTCTAAGGTTTGCTAAAAACGAGACACTACATTACAGCCCAGAATATTACGAACACCCCGCATTTTTTAGAATTTGACTGGTTTTTCTTAACTTTATTTTCAGCAACAACAAAAAACAGAATAAGATTATAACACATATCTTAACTAGAAATGTGCAAAATTATTTGCTAAGAGACATACTGTACATATTCAAATTTGACTTTTTACAAAGTACCCTCCCTTAGCCTTGATTACAGCCTTACATATCCTTGGCTTTCTTTCCAGCAGTTTAAGGAGAGAACTTCCTGCTAACTCATCCCAGGCCTTGAAGAGTTCCTTCCTGATGGGCGCACTTCTCTGACTGCCCAGCCCATCCCACAGCGAATCAAGTTAAATTTCAAGATGTACAGTTGTTAGCAGCAACATTTTCAGTCAATACAATTGTCCTTTTGGCATGTTGTGTGCCTTTGTTGCTCAAAATTAACCGTAAGATGACAAAAACCAGCCCAATTCTGAAAAATGCTGGGAGTTCGTAATATTTTGGTCCGTAATGTAGTTTCCCGACTGGCTTAAAAGATGATCATCCATTGCTTGAGGGAAAATAATCTTTGGTGCGAACTTGGTGGGAAATCGAAAAAGCAAAATCAGACGTGAAAAAGCAAGCAGAGCGAATAGAAACCTACAGGCACGGCTAATATTGAGTGCGGATGCTAACAGATAGAGCCAGGTGTGAGTGTAAGTCACGTGAGATGTACTGCAGGTTCTGTGTGCTGTTATTTTCTCAGCACTGTGATTTAAGGCGGCTCACACGCGATCAGCTTAAGCAGGGGCCAATCTCTCCTGCAGTATAGCGGGTTACGGGGTCTTGCTCAGGGCCCCATAGCCGAACTGATCTGACTGCAGTCAAGCACTGTAGCTACTAGTCTTCGGACAGCCCCCTACAGTATGTAAAAGCACTCACGACAGAGGAAATTATAGTCATCAAGTATGCCTTTTCTTAGTCTTCATCAGTACTGAGGCTGTCCGCACAAATACGTTGTAAAATTTGAAAAGGTGTTTTAAAACGAAAACGATCTCCGTCCACAGGTCTGTTTTGCCGCCGTTTCAGAAACGACCTCCAGCCGTACTAATACACCTAAAAACGCATATCACACGAGTATTCATCTGCTGGTTGTCAAGGCTGGTTGTCAAGGCTACAGTAGCTAGTTTGTTTTCTTTCTGACAATGGTCACGTGATAGAGGCTCGACGAATCTGGGAAGGATAACGCGAGACTGATAAGACCCTATCCAGCTGCTAATGTGGGTGACCGCGCCATCATTTTCAAAGGTCTCAGTTTCTGCCTGCCCACACTACAACGCAGTCCCGGAATTTTTAAACTAAAATGGGATCTGCAGCGTTTTCAAAAGTCTGGTGGTCAAAAATGCCGTAGTCGTGTGGTTGCTGAGCAGAAATGTAGTGAAAGTTATGCATTTTAAAAGAAAAATGTATTTATGTGGACACAGCCTGAGAGAAAGCTGACTTCCAACAGTTAATTAGTTTGGTGGTAATTTTATTATTTTTGTATCCCCGAATAATGAGTCAATGCCATGTCCAACGTGTCTGTAGAGATGTGCTGGTGAGCTTGTGAGCGCTCTACAGGCCACTAATTTCGTCAATTTTTCTCATAATTGGTGTTTGCCTTGCACGTGGTAAAGTCTTGAAGCCTATCCATTTTGGGAGCAATTGCTTTAGGGGGTCTGGGGCTACACATTGACTAGCAGGTGACTAACTGTCTATTTTATTTCATTTAGTTCAGAATGTAACAATTTTTCTTCCTACATGTCCAGACTTTTACGTCCCTCCGTACACCCCCATCTCTCCCCCTGCTGAGGGTTTGCCTGCTGCCCCGCTGCGCAGCTCCTGTGCTGCTGCTGTAAAACTGAACAGAGAGCGAGCAGCATTACCCCCGTGGCACCAGGATCGCTGTTTATGCCAAAGTCCTGAGAGGGACTGTTCTGCTGGTCAGAAGAAAAGATGCTTAACAAACCTGACCCGACTGGACTCTGGCTGTGTTCTCAGAGCTCCGTGAGAGTAATGCAGGGATGAAAACCCATTCTGTCGCGGCTGCCCTCAATCGCTCGGAGAAAGTCTCCTTAAACAGCTCTCACAGGCTCCAGCACAGTCGGCACTTTCGCTCTCTCCCTCTCCCTCTCCCTCTCGCTCTCCCCCCTCTCTCCCCCCTCTCTCTCCTTTCTCTCTCTTTCCATCTCTCCCTCCCACTCTCCCCTCCATCCCCCTCTTGCCTTGATTCCATCTCTCCTCTCCTCCCTTGAGCACTCTTTTTTTCTCTCTCCCAGGTTACATTACTATAATTTAGCTAATGCCTTTATCCAAAGTGACTTGCGTTTGATTAGACTAAGTGAGGACCCAGCTCATGCTCCTGCCTCTGGTGTGGTGTAGGCTCTGGGGCCCTCGCTAAAGGGCCCGACTAATGCTGTAGTCTTACTGTGGCAGCTCTGGCTCTCATGCACTCTCGCACTCCCACACTCTCTCATGCACTCTCTCACTCCCACACTCTCTCGTGCACTCTCTCACTCCCACACTCTCTCATGCACTCTCTCACTCCCACACTCTCTCGTGCACTCTCTCACTCCCACACTCTCTCGTGCACTCTCTCACTCCCATACTCTCTCGTGCACTCTTGCACTATCACACTCTTTCATGCACTCTCGCACTCCCACACTCTCTTGTGCACTCTCTCACTCCCATACTCTCTCGTGCACTCTCTCACTCCCATACTCTCTCGTGCACTCTCTCACTCCCACACTCTCTCGTGCACTCTCTCACTCCCATACTCTCTCATGCACTCTCGCACTCCCACACTCTCTTGTGCACTCTCTCACTCCCATACTCTCTCGTGCACTCTCTCACTCCCATACTCTCTCGTGCACTCTCTCACTCCCATACTCTCTCGTGCACTCTCTCACTCCCACACTCTCTCATGCACTCTCGCACTCCCACACTCTCTCATGCATTCTCTCACTACCACACTCTCTCATGCATTCTCTCACTTCCACACTCTCTCATGCACTCTCTCACTCCCACACTCTCTCATGCACTCTCTCGCTCCCATACACTCCTGTGCACTCTCTCGCTCCCACACTCTCATGTGCACTCTCTCGCTCCCACACTCTCTCGTACACTCTCTTGCTCCCACACTCTCTTGTGCACTCTCTCTCACTCCCGCAGTCTCTCGTGCCCTCTCTTACTCCCACACACTCTCTCGTGCACTCTCTCACTCCCACACTCTCTATGCAGTCTCATCTATTCCCCACTCTTTTTTTCTCTCCACAGGGACATCAGTAGGCTGCGTCAGCGTAAGAAAAACTGATTGTGAGTGACAGGGTGGAGAAATCAGAAAAAGGGGGATAACAGAAGAAGTGTAAAAGCCGAGGATGTGACAGAAAGTAGGAGGGACGGGGACTTCACTGCACATTTATTGATTTCATCGTTTGTCTGACACGGTCAATTCACATTAAAAAATCGGTCATTTGAAGTGCTATAGTTCGCCAGGGAGGCTAGTTTTCAAATAAGTCCTTGCAGCAAAAATCCATTCTTTTACACAGTCGTTATCAACTGCCAATGGATGGTAAAGATTAGCATGTTAATTAGCTTATTAATTTAATTCATGCATTATTCAGCATTTAGAATTAGATTCACATTAATTAATTGGTGGATTAAGGCAATATAAGTGTTTGGATGATTACTGTCATTTTGCAGTATTTTGACTGGTGCCCAGGAGGTACGCTGCATGGCGATGATCCAAGGTGGCATGAGAGATACGGAGAGACTTTGCCTTCTGATGTCTTCCTGTCATCGGAGGAACAGAGTCTGAGTTTAATGTTGTGCCTCCCTACTCTGCTGTTTATTCCATCTGAACCTGACCTAAGCTGGTCATACTGGTCTTCAGATGTGTTTCTGACTCTTTGGTCTGAGGAGGAAGGAAGCGTTTCTAACCCCCCCCCTTCATTCTGTATCTGCCCCTGTCTTCCCTCCCTGCCCCCGCTTATTGTTATTATTTGAATTTCCTGCTAAAACCCCCTGTAGCTCATTCATTGCTTTTCCACTCAATTTATGTTTCTGTGTCCAATCAGTGTGAGCTTTCCTGTGAAGACCAGCCCACTTTGTTCTGGTATAAAATTTCCCAGTACCAGAGGGGCCACATACTTCAGCAGACTCAGACTGCTGCTCAATTATTTCCTCACTATTTTTCAATCAAAATAAATAGAGAAGAAAAGACTATCAGCTTCATCATTTGGCTTCTCCACAGAGCCTCTCAGTTGGCTCTTCACTAGCTGACCAGCCTTAAGTCCACCCTACTCTACCTTTATGACCTCTAGCATACACTGCACAATTAACCAGGTCTGTCCAATCACAGACTGGCTCTGACCAGCCACAGACCAGCTCTGACCAATCACAGAGGTGATGACAAAATAACTTTAACCATCTTTTAATCCCAGCTGGTCCGAAAAATTTAGCAGGATTGAATGTGTTTTAGTGAGCGAGAGATTGAGAGAGGGAGAAATGGAAAGAGTGATCAGATGGAGAAAGAGAAGGAGGGAAGGAGTGCAGTGCTCTGAAAAGTGAAAGAGAGAAGGAGATACAGAAAGAGGGATGCAGGCAGGAGAGATAGAGATCTGCGTTTGGCAGCAGAGATGCCGATGAGGACCGGCGTAATTACACGTTACATTATGAATGAGATTAATTAATGTCACAGATGTGGGGTGAGATTTTCTTTTCAATGTGAGGTTTTCTGCTCTCTCTATCCCTCTGCTACAGTAATTTTATGCAGAAAGACAGTACTTGCCAAACAGGAGATGTGGAAATAGCACAAAACTGCACTGTAATGAAGAGAGAGTGAGCACTTAGACGTGAAACAAAGCAAAAAGTCTCCAGCTGATCACCCCTTCGATAAATACTCCAGCATTTAGTACCTGCCTCGTCAAAGATTAATCAAACAGAGTGGGCTTTGTCATGAAAACAATCATTTTCAAGGAAGAAAAGTACATTCATATTTAAAGCAATATGGGAGTCCATCAGTAGAAAACAGAAAGATGTACATGTTACAGTCAGATTGTGAAACTCGTCATTTCATGAAATGACTAAAATTTTTTAGTCTGGTTACACAATCTGACTGTAACATAGATACCTCACAACAACAGTTTCGCCAAATTTAATTGAATTTGCGCTGATATTAGTGAATGCATCAAGTAAATATTGACATTTCATGACACTTTGTGATTTTGAGATAAAGGCTATTAAAGCTGGGCACTTTTTACTTGATCTGCAATAGCAGTTTACTTCTTACATGACTCCAATAAAACTAATAAGTGAATCACTGTTATTTTTTGACATCAAATCCTTTAGCATTACATGCAACAAACTATGGCAGAAAGTCAAACAAGTCCAAGTGTTATTAAATGTCAATTTTGACTTCATGTGCTCACATTTGTGTTCATTGTGCCAGCAGTATGTACGTAAGAGTTTCAACACAGAACGGATGGTCGTGACAAAGTCTTAGCTCTGAATTAACCCTTTGAACCCTACAGGCCGGTTTAGCAGCCACATAGAGAAGAAGCAATGACCCGAAATGCCGGAAACCGGCCTCCAAACATGTCACTTTGATCACATGACTTCTGATTGCCTTGTCACCTTGTTTACGATCCGGTGGTTTCCCCATCACAGTAAGCTGTGTTTCAGCATAGGTGGGGGTCATGACCCCTTTGTATAATACAGGGTTCAAAGGGTGAAGGGAGTATGACGGAATGGACAGAGAGAAGGAAGTTGTGTGGATGTGCTAACTTTCTCTGTTGATATTGGATAAGCACTGATGATGCTAAAGTGGTCTGGCAGCGCTGTGACCACAGCAGGAAGGTTTTGGGTTCGAATCTTGGCCCTCGGGTCAGGAGTCTGCATGTTGTCCCCAGTTTCACCTGGATTTCCTGGTGCCCCCCCTCTGTGCAGAGACCTGAATGAGCGGTGGATAGTGGGACTCAGAAGTGCCCTGAGGGATGAGTGTGTGAGAGTATGAGTTTGTGTGTATAAATGTGCGTGCCTGTGATGCATGAAGAATCCAGGGTTAGTCCTGCCTCTGCCCCAAAACATGCTGGGCTGTGCCCCTCCCCCCCCACCCACAATCCTGTTCAGGAATAAGTGAGTGAGGTGAGGGATGGGTGCACACATTTCTGTTTGGACAGATAATGACGTAAGTCATTGAGTACATGCAATTGAATGTATACACGATTTACATGTCAGCTTTTATTCCATTGGGGCAGATTGTTTGCCATTATTGCACTGGGAGTAATTTAGTCCCAGAGATGTATTTTTGGTTAGTTGTTTATTTCTGTGCTAACATTTGCCTCTCTCTCTTTCTCTCTCTCTCAGGTGCTGACAGCATGGAGGTTATACCTTCTGGCGCCCAAAGTGCCTACAAAGGTGATCATAATTCATCATACTCCTGTTGGCATATCGTAGGCCTTAGAACTCATGTCAGTCACTCCTTTTGGGCTCAGACTTCCTGTTCAGAGATTTTAGTGGACTATGGGAGCAACAACTGCTGTCTATCTACATCCATTAAAATAAATAATGGCATTTGGATGTTTAATTCACTGCGAGAAAAGGTATTTCAGACAATTTTTGTAAACACGACATTTGAGTGAATTTAATGAGCGAAATGCCACCACCTAATTGGTTAGCAACACAGAGGGCCACATTTCTGACTCACTTTGTTTTTGGCTGTTACTTAGCTACAAGCTATTTCCAAAAAAGGCTCTACTAAAAGCACAGTGCTAAAAGAAAAACAGCGAAAGACAAGATATTTTCTGTTTACCCTGTTCTACTTAAGTTTTATTTTTGGACGTTCACACCCAATTTTATGCCTGCAACACTTTCCAGATAAGTAATCATTTGGGGAACTGAGGACACCAATTGCTTGAATTTTCTTTTTTTTTTTCCATTCTTTGATCAGAGGTCCAGGGTTTTCATCGGCATATTTTGTGCTTTTTTAAATCACTGAGTATTTTCAACAGGAGACAGGTTTGGACTCAGGTAGACCAGTCTAGCAGCCATGCTCATTGAGTTGGAAGCAACGCGGTCGTTACACATACAAAATGTGGCATGCCATTGTCTTGTTGCATCATGAAGTTGTCTGAGCAATTTCCTTACATTTCTTTGTGGCTCTGGTTCTCGGTCGCTAACGTTAACTGGAGAAGCCTTGTAGCTGAACTGATAAGGTGATGGCAGCAGCGATAGCCTTGTGTCAGGGGATTCAGAATCTGTGCATTCAACACCATTCCACAGAGGAAGGTGACAGAATGAATTAATCCAATTTTTCAAGGCCAGCTTGGAAGACAGGCTGTGACAGAGACAACTATGTGAAACTAACCGTCATTTCCTGCTCTGGCCGTAATCCCACACAAGAGGCCTAATGAATTCCAAGAAGCCTGACAGATTTTAATCTGTCCCTTGTTATAATTGTAACATTTCTCAGATCGCAATCGACTGTTTTTCATCGATAAGTATCTGCTGATTGAATCGGCAAATTAAGAATTAAGAGGAACCAAATAAGTGCGGCCAATAGAAGGCGATTTTATGACCCGGAACTGCAAATTATCGCTTCCGCGCTCATCGAGGAGGTCTGTCATTATCCTAAGGTTTCATGTGGACTCATCGGGTAATGGAGCTGAATACAAAAGGACAGTAGCCTGAACTCACATGAGTTTACAGACCTGGAATCTGTTCTGAGTTTCAACTGTTCTGGGTTCGGTCCTATCACATTTGAATCACGCACAAACTGCAAAACAGGACTTCCGGGTGATGTCACAAGTGGGGCGGGGTGGAGTGGATTGTAGATGGGAAGGCAAGTTTTTATGGTCACAAAAGATTATGTAATTCTGAGGTAAGTGAGAACAGTAATATTCAGTGCAATTCAGTTCAATTTTATTTGTATAGCACTTTTCACCGGAGGGCTGTCACAAAGACGCTTTCCAGAGCAAAAAAGGGCCGTGCCCAGCCTTGTGAAGCTACTGTGTGCTCTGATCCAGAAGGCTAAATATGATAAGTTCTGATGCATAATGTTTCCCGCATTATCCTATTATCATCATCTGTCCTTGGAGCATCGCGTACTGCATCGGGCACGCTGCTGAAATCATTCAATCAGCGCTTCGTTTAGACAGTCGTCGTCGGTGATATTACCAACTGAAAAGCTCGCAGTTGGCTCATTCCTGCAAGAATGTAAAAAAATGAATTGCGAGGAGCAATGATGAAGTATGCTGTTATGGGGAATATAAACTGGAAAATGATTCCAACTACGGGTCACTGGTTTTTGTGATGATGTACGAAGTGTGGTTCTGTTTGGTATTAATCTGACCATTTAAGGTGTACTGTTTATGATTTCCGAAGACAGCCTGCGGCACTTTTATTATTGAGACCATTTGCGCTGTAGTCCCTCTGACCATGAAAATGGCAAGAAGGTTGTTCGGAGAGTGTTGGACATAATTTTAACTGTTCTATGGCACTGTACCTGTTTTTGGAATAACAGCCCTGATTATTGCTCTTTTTCAGGTCGAAACAACTTTTAACTTCCTGGAGATTCGCGCATTGACTGCTCTCCCCGAGCACCAGGTGAGAAAATCATTTCCAACAAACTTATGAATCCGGCTGGCATTTTGGCTCAAGATCCCCAAGATTTGAGCCACAATGAAGCTCGCTGTCCCAGTTTTGATGTCGTCAGCTTTAATTGTAATCAAGGGCCACTGCAATGATTGAAGGACCATTTTTACTCAATCATTTTGTTAATACAGTGCTGTTACAGCAAAGTTAAAATGCTTGGTCTTGGGGCATTATTTATTATGACCTATGTTCAATTGAGTACACTACAAAGAGAAGATATTTAATGTTCAAACTGATAAACTTTATCTTTTTGTGGAAATATTCTCTCATTTTGAATTTGATGCCTGAAACACATTCCAAAAAAGCTGGAACAGGGGCATGTTTACCACTGTGTTACATCACCTTTCCTTTCAACAACACTCAATAAGCCTTTGGGAACTGAGGACACTAATTGTAGAAGCTTTGTAGGTGGAATTCTTTCCCAGTCTTGCTTGATGTACGACTTCAGTTGTTCAACAGTCCGGGGTCTTCATTGTTGTATTTTGCGCTTCTTAATGCGCCACACATTCTCAATGGGAAACAGGTTTGGACTGCAGGCAGGCCAGTCTAATACCTGCACTCTTTTAATATGAAGCCACGTTGTTTTAACACTTGCCGCATGTGGCTTGGCAGTGCATTGCTTAAATAAGCAGGGACAGCCTTGAAAAAGACGTTGCTTGGATGGAAGCATATTTTGCTCCAAAACCTGTATGTACCTTTCAGCATTAATGGTGCCTTCACAGATGTGCAAGTTACCCATTCCATGGGCACTAACACATCCCCATACTATCACAGATGCTGGCTTTTCACTTAGCGCTAATAACAATCTGGATGGTCCTTTTCCTCTTTAGCCCGGAGGGCACGACGTTTATGATTTCCAAAAACAATTTGAAATGTGGACACGTCAGACCACAGCACACTTTTCCACTTTGCGTCAGTCCATCTCAGATGAGCTGGGTCCCAGAGAAACCGCGGTGTTTCTGGGTGTTGTTGCTATATGGCTTTCGCTTTGTATGGTAGAGTTTTAAGTTGCACTTATAGATGTAGCGACGAACTGTGTTAACTGACAATGGTTTTCTGAAGTGTTTCTGAGCCCACATGGTAATATCCTCTACGGAAAGATGTCGGTTTTTAATGCAGTGCCCCCTGAAGGACCGATTCAATGTTGGTTTTCGGTGTTGCCGCTTTACTTGCAGAGATTTCTCCGGATTCTCTGAATCTTTTGAAAATATTATGGACTGTAGATGATGAAATCCCTAAATTCCTTACAACTGCACGTTGAGAAACGTTGTTCTTAAACTTTAGAACTATTTGGTCACGCAGTTGTTCACAATGTGGTGAACCTCGCCCCATCCTTGCTTGTGAACGGCTGAGTCTTTCGTGGATGCTTCTTTTATACCTAATCATGACACTCACCTGTTTCCAGTTAACCTGCTCGCCTGTGGAATGTTCCAAACAGGTGCTTTTTGAGCATTGCTCAACTTTCCCAGTCTTTTGTTGCCCCTGTCCCAGCTTTTTTGGAACGTGTTGCAGGCATCAAATTCAAAATGAGTGAATATTTCCAAAAAAACAATAAGGTCTATCAGTTAAAACATTAAATATCTTGTCTTTGTAGTGTATTCAAAGGAATATAGGTCGAAAAGGATTTGCAAATCATTGCATTCTGTTTTTATTCACGTTTTACACAACGTCATAACTTCATTGGAATTGGGGTTTGTAGTCATTTGAGCAAAAACCTATTTTTTCAAGTTCAATGACATTAATCACTGGGTGAATAACAAACCACACTACCCACTAGCATGCATAAATATTCTGCATTTGCATGATAATTCAATCATAACACATAATTCAATCACAAAAATTATAATTGTTTTTCTGGGCAGATAGAAGTGGTAATTGTTTTAACCCCTAATTTGTTTTAATTTGCACGGGGTCAAAGAATTCACCAAATATCTATCTCATGCAGGTTGTCATAGAAACAGAAAAATCCACTTCCTCCCTGAGGCTCCAGTCACGTGATCACCTTGACCATGTGACGAACCATATCAACTTTGCCCTCTCTCGAATCTTCAACAACTCTGTATTTACGTAAGTTTGTTCAAATTTAATCATTTGGTTGTCTCTTTTTCTTTCACTTAATTCTGTTTAAAAATTGTAGCGCACATAATGGAGACCAAAAGGTTTTTACACATTCAAAAAGTGCTGGAAAATATTATGCAGTCAGTTGTATTGTTTCACCTGGTGCTAATCGCATTGGATGGGAAACCAACAGACATTTGCAGACCACAGATCATGGAAAATAGATGAAGGTATACAAATAGATATTTACAATTTCTTGTCGTACAAAAGATTGCAAGTGTGTTTTAAAAAACCTACTGGGCTGAAATATCCTATTTAACACTTTCTGCAGCCTGGATTTGCATTATATGTCCATAGTTCTGTGATTTAGTGGTTGCATATCATTTTTGAAGTTACTAAACTAAAAATGTTTTATTCCTGTTCTATTCTCGGGGTTCAGGTCTTACAGTATTCTGGTAATAGATTAAAGCCAAGAAATAAATGATCAGCACGAAGTGGCAGTATTTTACGTCCCGGCTGAGCAGAACACATTCAAACTATTGCAGCAAAGCCCACAAACCTTTTACCCTCCTGAAGAGATTTTTGAAGTGTGTGCTCTTCTGTGAAGTCAGTGTTGCAGAAATGTGGGAGCCTACAGCCTTATCCTGGGCTGCCCAACCCTGTACTGTCCTGTAGGTCTTCAGTCCAGCTCTGTAAGAGCATAAACTACTTACTAATTACTGCACTCAGTGAAATCAATCTCGATTTGTTGATTGAGGTGTTAGTAGTCAGGGCTTGAGTGAACAACCAACTGGACAGTTGATGTGGAATTCCGAGGCTTGATGGTTTACATCCCTTGTAGCCGCGATATAAACCCTTCAGTGTGAGGACGGTTCTTATCGACACATTGCTGGGGGGGGAGGGTTAGCCTCTGCTCAGTCTAATTACTGTAAATTGCCTTTGATTAATGTGTTAGCTGAATAACTGTAATGCGGAGCTCATTTGCTTTCAATCAGTGAATGTTTCAGGAAGATGCTTCATGAGTAATGTACATTCTGATCATGTGACCTCATCTGTTCAGGGGTTTAGTCACAAGATCACGTGTGTGATTAGCATGACCTCAGCCTGGTGTCTCCTCCCACATAGCAGATAAAGCTGTTCTCCTGCATCTATCACCTCAACTCTGCGTGTATGGGGAGTGGACAAAATATCAGAAACACCACAGGGAAAATAATTTTCTCTCTGAACCACAGTTACACAGGCATCTGTACAGGCCTTCCCTATCACAGCCTCAGTTCCAGAGGAACTGGGACAGTGTTTGATGTGCTAATTACCGCTTGCTGTTTTTTACTCACAAACCCCTTTCAGACTGTATTCAACTGAAAAAAACCACAAAGAAAAAATAAGTAATGTTTTAACTCATCGCCTTTATTATTGTTTTGAAAATGCTGGCAATTAATGTGATGTCTGCAACAGGTTCCTGTGAAATTGAGACAGGTGAATGTTCACAACTGTGTAACATCACCTTTCCTTTTGATTACATCCTGTAACCATTTTGAAACTGAGCGCAATAATTATTACAGTTTTGAATGCTGACATTGTTCAAATTCCTGTGTGATAAAAGACTTCAGTTTTTCCACAGTCTGAGGTCTCCATTGTTGTATTTGGCTCGTTGTAATCCACCACTCGTTTTCACTGGGAGGCAGGCCTGGGCTGCAAGCAGTACTCTCGCTCTGTGATTATGAAGCAACACTGTTGTAGGACATGCACAGTGTGGCTCGGCATTATCCTGCTGGAACAATCAGTTGAAAAAGATAATATCTGTAAGGTACATGTTGTTCGTTTAAGCTTCTTCGTCAATTTTGCGCTCGCAGATGTGCATTTTGCTTATGCTGAGGCCGCCATGATGGACCCTGACTTTCGAACACGTCACCGACAACAGTTGGAATCGTCCTCCTCTTCTTTGGTCCTGAGAACATGACGTCCATAACTTCCAAAAACAATGTAAAGAATGGACTCATCAGACCACAGCATTCCTTGTCACTTCCCAGTCAGTCCACTTCAGATGAGCTTGAGCCCAGAGAAGTTGTCAGTGCTTTGGATGGTGTGGATATATGGCTCTTTGTGTAGTAGAGTCTTGACTTGCACTTGATGATGCCAAAACAAGCAGTGTGCACTGACACTGGTCTTCTGAAGTGTTTTCTGCCTATTTGATATGTCCGTTACAGAAACATGTTGGTTATTAATGTTCTGCTGCGTCAGGGCTTGTTACTCATACACATTAAATATTGGTATTCAATCTCATCTTTTACGCATGGAAATGGCACTGGATTCTTTGAATCTTTTCACTATGTTGTGGACTGTCCATGGTAAGATTGCTAAATTTCTCAGAGTAGGAATCTTTTGGCAAAGTGACAGACTTTGAACTGTCTTGCTAGTGAACAATCATGCTTTTTGCGACTTCTTGTTTTACACTCGGTCATAATTCAACCACTGGTTACAGTCACCATTCTATGGGTAAACAAGTGAGCAGGTAACAGTAACACTTGTTTTTCTGAAGATTTTTCAACTTTTTCATTCATTCCATCCTCCTTTTGCAATTATATTGAAATGTATTGCAGGCATCAAATTTGGAAGTTGCAAATATTTACAAAAAACAATGCAGTTGATAAATCAAAACTTTAATACCTTTCTTTGTGCTGTTTTGAACTACATGCAGGTAAAACATGATGTATAAATCACTTAATTTTATTTTAATAAGAATTTTTCATACTGTCCCACTTTTAGAGGAATTGAGGTTGTTAATGTAAATGGGTGCGTGCAGCATGTGTGTGCTGAAATCGGGTCTACCCTGCAGCACTTAGCGAGGTAAGTCTTTAAAGCAAGATGAGGATGTCCACTGAGTTTGAGGGGCTAAAGACTTGGTGCCAGAACTGCAGGTGCGTGGGTCACAAAAACTGAAAAATTACTGAGGCAGAGAGGGGAATTGTTCCATAAATTATGACATTATATGCCAAGTGCCAAAAATAGCCAGAGGTAAAGAACTGTAGCTGCAAGTCAGAGCTGTCCCACAGGGGCTGCTCTCAGGATCACCTCAGAACTGAATCAATTCTTCTCTGAGCCAGTGTCAACACGAACGGTGCACTGTGAGCTACTCTGAGCTGGTATTTATGGGATTGTATCACATGATTCGCCCACCCCTGTACTTTTTAGGTACGCAGTTTTATTTGCTGCCACAGTCTCCGTCTTCCTGCGCATCAATCTGTGTGTCGTGGCAGCTTTGGGAAAGCGTTTTGATATCTTCGCTTTGTTCTGGCTATTTGGTGTGTCTAATGTAGTCCCTGTGGTGACACACTGAGTGTGATTGGTTGTATTTTGCTCTAAAAATAGTACAAAAATCCTTGTGTTGGTAAGATCACAGCTCCAGCACTGCCAGTGTCATCAGCAGTAGTACATGGAGGGTATTTGAGGTGCTTGGCTGCAGCGGCTCAGGAGGGACTGAGGTGCACAGTTACTCCTCTGTAATTTGTGCTCACTTCATATGAATATCATCTCACAGGAACTGCAGGTCAGTCTATAGTCTCCTCCAGTCTCTCTCTTTATGGGGCTAACACTCCCAGGTCCCATAAACTGTCAAACCCTTGATTCTGCCATTTGACCTGTCATTCAGTGTATCAGATGATCAATCACCAAGTCAATAAATTGTTCGATCAATAAATCAATGAATAAACCAATCAATCAATCAATGTAGAAGTCTGTGAGTTCATCCTGCAGCACAGAAGACGGTAACGTGTCTTATGATGTTTCTACAACAAACAACAATGAAACAGACCTTAGTGATCAGGAGGTGGACCACATTAGTTGTTTCTGGTTGTATTGATGTTGTGTGTGTGTGTTGATGTCTTCTGTGTGCGTGTGGGTGTGTTTGTGCGCATTTGTGTGTGTGTGTCTCTTTGTGATTGTTGTGTGTGTGTGTATGTGTGTTTGTTTTGTGTGTGTGTGTATATGTGTGCGTGTGTGTGTGTGTGTGTGTGTGTGTGTGTGTGTGTATGTGTGTTTGTTTTGCGTGCGTGTGTGTGTGTATATGTGTTTGTGTGTGTGAGTGCGTGTTTATGTGTGCATGTGTACAGTATGTGTGTGTGTGTGTGTGTGTGTGTGTGTGTATGTGCATATGTATATGTGTGTGTGTGTGTTTGTTTTGTGTGTGTGTGTGTGTTCGTGTGTGTGTGCATGTGTATGGGTGTGTGTGTGTGTGTGTGTGTGTATTAGGCAGCAGGGCTGATAGATGAAGGCTCTCTGCTGAATCCCATCACTCATGCAGTAAGCAGCCGGGGCCTCAGGATCGATGGAGCTGCACTTAAGAGCACCATTATCCCCCTGCAGCACGCAGGCTGTAGCGCATTATTACTGAAATGGCTGTGCGGGCAGGAGAGCAGCAATGCATTAGATCCTAACAGATGAGAGGAAACGCAGCACGTCCCTCATGCATCTACAAGAATCTTTCACAGTTCCTCCTTACTCCTGCACAGGGACATACTGTCAGATACAGAGAGAAAGAAACACGGTGTGTCCCTCAATCAACCACACCAATCCTTCACAGGAACTCTTTGGTCCAGCACAGGACCTTACTCTCCGACCCTGGACTCTTTGGACAAACAGATTCAAAAGACTCTGCTTTCTCTGTGTCGGGTTCCAGATGTTCTTCTGTCACATGGTAGGTTCAGGTTTTTCTGAGAACCAATTCACCTTTCGCTAAGCCCCGCCCTAGAATGCAGATGGGCCAATCACAGCGGAGCCAACAACTGGCTCCTACTGAACTCCTACACTCTCATGACAGCGCTCCATTGGATCTAGTAATCTAGATTTTCGTACTTTTCGACTCTCGTTTTTGTGGACTATAACATAGTTCTGGTTAAACGTTGTGCCTGGGGCACTTGTAAGACTGGCACTCGTTACCCAGAGAGGTTGGAGGGGGGTGTGCGTAAAAATAGCCACAGCCAGTATTTTTTTTTTTCGCTTTGGAATATGCCACCTTCAGAGTTTTCCAGCGATGCATAACTTGGTTGGCAGTTCACACAAAACCAGCCTCTCTCTACTTTTTGCACACCTTAAAGATATTGTAGTTACGGTGCTTTCGCCCATCGATATATTCCATTATATTCATGTCTTTCATTATCTGAATGCCCACAGTCGTCTCCTTTTCCCTCCAAAAACGCTAATTCCTTGCGAATTGAGCAGGCGCAGACGGAACTGAATATTCTGTTCGGGGGCATTTTCCAATCAACTCCTTTGCGCAGAATCCAAATTTGGCTATTTATATGTTACCCAATTTGATGCTTTACATTTCAAGATTTAAGCTTCATAAAGAGGACAATTGTGGCTCAACTCAGAAAAGACACTTACAGCATTTAGAATTAAATTGTATTTCAGTTTATTTTCATGATTTTGGTAGAGAAAATGGGCTGCAAACATAAAAAAATCTTCATGAGAATTCACCGTTGAAACTTTAAAAAAAAAAATAATTCTGAGGATTGAAAAATGGCTGGGGGTTAAAACAATACATTTCTTGGATAATAAACTCCTAGACCACAAGTACTCCTCATCTGAACATGAAATATTAAATTATCCACTGTTATAAGCCAAATAAGTTATCCAGGTGGCTCCCCAAACTCCCAGAGCCTTGAAAATGGCACACTTTCAATTCATAAAATAATCATACTTTTAACACAAATCAACTTTGTACTCATGAAGTTCAATATGAATGGATGATTTTCTGGTTGAATTTAGCATGAGTTTATCAATATAGGCGCAGCTGGGCATCAATGGTCACCACTGACCTCTCCAAACCAAAAACATGCCTTTTCTCCACGATAAAGTTCAGAGTCTCGTCCATTGATCTACAAAGCCGCGTCAGCAAGCACACATACTCATTAGAGAAACTGCTTATTTTACGGTCAGAATGTTCACGCAGGCGGAAAACTTGCTGTTTAAAATTCCGACCATCCCAGCGAAACACAAGCTTGTAACAAGGTTTCTCACCCACTATGGAACAGGTATAACTCAGTCATAGTAATAGCTGTTCACACTTTAAAAGAGCGAAAACGCAAGGCATTCCGTTTCATTGAATGTGGTATAGATTCTAAAACTGATCACCCAGTTAAGAAAAATGCCAGCACACTGCAGTATCGACTACTCTTTTGTGACAAACTAGCTCTGTGATTACAGTGGTAAACCAAAAATAAGAAATATCTGGCTACTTAGCTAGCAGGCTAAAAGTAAGATAGAGCTACACCATACAAAGACAGCTTTATTCACTTTTCAATAGAATTATTGAGCTGCTTCTCAAAAGTATCAATGCTGTCAGCCCTCCTGTCTGTTCCATTCAGAATAACTGCTATTTTCCATCCCGCAAATAAGCTCAGCTCTCCAAGCTCAGTTCTGTAGGTTTTTTGTTCCCATGCAACCATGTCAGTCTGAGCTGCGTAAAGTGTATTGAATACAACGTAACCCTATTATGCAAGTATTTTAATATGTTTTTTAAGGTCCAATCAATGTCTTTCACTTACTGAGGAAAGCTTATACTGTCTACAATTGGATAAAAATGGTGTCAACCAACTGGTAATTACCAGGAGAATTTCACGTGGGCGTGAACTACAGCTGAGTTTTCACGCAGATACCACTGAATCACCATTAAAGTGACTGGATTTCCGAGAGCTTGTATGAGGCACTAAAAGACAGCTAAATTCTTCAACCAACATATCTACGCGTTAATCCACGATAGGAAATTGCGAGTTTTTAATATGTGATGACTGAAATTGATAGTAGAATGACACAGTGTCAATATCATGGCGAATTTTTGCCTCAGGAAACAGATTATTTTTAACTACTTGGAATACCATTGAGTCACTGTAACTGGAGTGGTTGCTACAGAGGACAATGATTTTTTCTGTCGCAAGAGATCATTTTTTAAACTGCTGGAGAGATACTGTGGGCAAGGATATTGAGAAGTTTGCACATCAGGCTTAGCTGAGGAGTTTAATTCATGCAACTCCTGAAAAATAGGGATCGGAGTGAACTCGTCAATATTCTAGACTGTGTTCCAGCTCTGCTGGCTTGTGAATATTCAATAACTGATCCGGGGGTGCCATCTAGTGATAGAGTAGTGCAACTGCTTCCATAAAAATAGCTGCTCTATGTCCGCAGGCATCTAGGTCTGCAGAAAGGTGTTAAGGTGTATACATGACCCAATATGCCGATTAAAACAGGCATATACCAGGGTTCTTATTCGGAATATTTTGAATCGGAAAATGATCTTAATCGGGTTATTGCACGCGTTTACATGACAGGTACGCAATCAGAATATTCTCATATTCCGATTAGTACAGGAATATGGTGTGCATGTAAACGCGGTCACTTATTCAGATCGGCTAAATTCCTGGGCCATGAAGGAATACCGCTCAGAGGGCACAGTCATCGCGACAAATCACTACTGACTATTGATTGTGGAGAGTGATGACCTGACAGTTCCCCAAATATTAGGGAGCAAACGTTGAACCTAAAATTACACTCTCATAACTACCTTAACCCGTTAGCTAAGTTAAGCAGCTAGAAAACATAAGTAATGTTACAGCCGTCCCTCTGGCTAACGTCAGCTGATACATTATTGGTAATGCTGTGGTATAAACATAGACTGTATAAATCAGTCTATGGGTCCAAGTCCAGATTTCCTACATTGTGCATGAACATACTGTAACCCTTTCTGTCTCCTCCTGTCTGAAACCGCATTTGCTGCTTTGTAAAAGCCCGACAGCAGTTCAGCTGGAAGAGCTGTCAAAAACGTCATATTGAAACTGAAGTTTTGTCGGACTTAGCAACAATAACTAAGGGGGGTGGAGCTTAGTGAAAGGTGAATTAGCGCCAAAATTCTCATATTTGTTGTCCAATCAGTATTTGAGTTTTTGGTGGTTCCTCTGTGTTCCCATACTGAGCAATTCCTCAAGTGGTAATAAAGTGCTCGTGTTCTTAGGCCAAACACTTCACTCCCACACTACCTCACTCCGCCCAGGTGTATAACTGGGTACCAGCAAATAGTCAGGGAAACTTGACTAAGAGCTGGGGGAGTACCTGCGATGGACTGGCATCCCATCCAGAGGGAGTAGTAATACTCCTAGTCGCTTCATGCCATGGAAACCGGGGTGAAGCACCGGCCCGATGGGCCACTAGGCTCGGAACAGACTTACCTCTTGAAACGTCCATTTAACTCTCTTCTTATTTGAAACTTACAACAACACGCAGTTTGATCTGTTATCGGTGAATTTGATTTGTAATTGAAAACGTACATTTGTTTTGAGATCTGATGACTGCATCAAACTCCAAAGATGTTGGCGGCGGGGCGATAATGATGTGACATTATTGCAATAATATGGTGACGTGAAACTGGAGATGTTGAAGAGGTGTGCCAGTTGTGTTTCAGTATAACAGGAGCTCTTGAAAAGGCCCAGTCCCTCTTGAGCAAAGTCAGGTCAAGGCTCACAAATTTGCCAGCGAATGTAGCAGCTTAGTAACCCTTTCAGCGCCGTGGGCAACTATAGTTGCCCAATGATGTAAGATATCAAAGTCAGATGCTGTTGAAAACCTATCATGTGGCAACTTGTTTAAAGAGCTCCAGTAGGGGAGGTCTTTTAAACAAGTTGCCACATGATAGGTTTTCAACAGCAGCTCAGGATAACTAAATTTTTAATTCCTTGAAAATGTATTCGGTGCTCAAAGGGTTAAGTCATCACTTTGAGAACAAAGTTTCACCAAAGACAAAGCAGTAGGATTTTGAACATTTCCTCTACATTTCAAAATATAATTGAAAGATTGAAGGAATTCAGTCACATCTCAGTGCATAAAGGGCAAGATCGAAAACCGTTTCTGAACACGTGTCTCTGGTACTTCTGATGCCACTGTTTTAAGAACCTTCATGCGATTGCAACGGATATTGCGACATGGGCTCAGAAATACTGACTAGTCAGAAAAACCATAGTCAATCAACACCATTTGCTGCTGCATCCGCAGATGCAATATACAGCTTCACTATTTAAATCCAAAGCCATGCACTGTACAAAAGCGCTGCCGACTTTTATCAGCTCTTGTCATTTGAGATGGACAGTAACACAGTGAAAGTTTGTTTCGTGGTCCAACGACTCAACAAGTCTTTGATTTTTCAAAAAAAGAACAGGCGCAGTGTTCTGTGGACCAAAGACAACAAGCACAGCCCAAGCTGTTATCGGCATCGGGTCCGAAAGCTGGCTCCCACGACACATTCTACAGGGATTGCCTGGGCATAGCTGTGTGAGCAGAGAGTCCGGGTGCTAGATTGGTCAGACTGCTGTCTGATTGAAAATTTATGGTACATTTTGAAGCTCTCCCCTACAGTGGCGCAGCTGAGCGCTTGCATAATGGAGGAATGCGGGAAAATTTCACTCGCTGAACTTGACCAACTGGTGTCTTCAATGCCCAAAAGCTTAGTGAGAGTGATTAAGAGGTATTGTGATATTACAGAGAGGTAAACAGTCGACTGTGCAAACATTGGACTTTGTCTCAGTCATCCCATTTTGTATTTTTTTCATACTATTAAGTTCATGAGTTAAAATACAAAATAATATATAACTCAACTGTTTTCATTATAGAAGAGGGTGAATTAGGCCTAGTCTAATTAGTCCTTTCTGATTTTGTGCCGAAGTCCTGGAATTAAAGTTGCATGTGTAACATATATACTACATGAAGAGCACCTTGCAGCGCTAGTTCTGGCAGACAGCTGAAGACACGCCCATTTTCCCTGAGACACTCCCATGAATATCAGTCACTGCCCCGCCCCTCTATTTAAGCAGCTCTCTGGCTCCACCTCTGAGGCAAAAACATGCCTCTGCCTGCTACTGCACTGCATCACTCTCTGCTGCTGCATCACTGTAACCTGCTGCTGATTACCATCCCTCCTCCATCCCAGCATGCACCTGTGGGCTGTGAATTTCTCCTAATGTGGGGGGGATGGGGCTTAACCTGATACTCCCTGCTCTCCTCTCCTGAAGCTCAGTGGGCCTCAGGGCATGTCAGGGTCAGAACAGAGCCGAGACGCCAATCTATTATTGTATCTATTAACATCGGAATTTATGGTTTACACAGGAGTTGGCTGACAGAGATATACAGCGCTTAACAAATTTATTAGACCACCATCCAATGTGAGGTTTATGCCTCAGCTGCCTAAATTAACAGTGTTGGTAATTACCAAAATCATTTTTTATGTTTCTGTAATGGTTAATCCACCAGTATGCTCAGGCTCTTTAATTGAAATGATGTTTTTAATGCTGAAATATAATTATTGTTGTTATCCATGAATTTTCAAATGAACTGTTTTCCAAAAAAAAGCAGAAAAAAATAGTTATGCACATTATTATTTTTTGATTAAGATGCCAAATAACAGTTTTTTACTTGCATTCCTGAACATAAAAATTAGTTTTAGTGTTTGAATGCAAGAACGCAAGCTGTTATCAAGGCCAAAGGAGGCGATAAAAAATATTAAGTAATTTTGGTTTTTATATGTGAAAAAGGACTATTTAGTTGTTTCAGTTTTTTTTTTTTTTGCCAAAGAGATAACAATATAATTTTCATTTTTAAACAAGTTTTTGACAAATTTTTAAAATATTTGTGTTTTCTCGTTTTTATGTCAGGTGGTCTGATAAATTTGTTAAGGGGTGATCTGGGGTTAAATGGGCAAAATTAGATTATTTTTCCAAAAAACTTTTTTTTGAATAAAAATATTCTATAATAACCCACCTTTAATAATCACTTATTGCTACAAGGATTAAAAACTGAATTTTGCCATAAAATCATGATTTACAAGCAACTGCGATGATGAAATTTATTCTTTTCACTCCAGGAAAGTGATAAACATTTGAATAATCAGACAATACAGTCTGAAAAATGGATGTAAGCCACAGACTAAGACTGAACTCAACTTTTCAATACGGTCTAATGCATTTTCCACTGATTTCCTAAGGTATTACTTTTTCCAGGTTTCTCATGTTTGTGGCAGCCATAACTTTTTTATTTATCATTGAAAATCAATGAAATTTGGGCTGCAGATACTTTACGTCATTAGAAATGCAATGACATGGGGAAATTTTGCCTATCTCTTACACACTTTGAATATTTTGAGTATTTGTCAGATTCTGCGCAAAATAATTTCAAAATTTGAGTAAAATGCCCCAAAATCACAAAACTGATAAATTGGGCAAAGAATGGCAATGTCATTACATTTGGATAAGCAATGGCTTTTAAATGATGAAAAAAACCTGAATTCTATCATAGAGTTAAAGAGGAATTGGTGCCAGAAGTTTTCTGCATATTTAACGAGCTTGCTCGGTTACCATGGCAACCGCATAAACAGAAAAATGCCAACTCGTATCTTTTTTGGTGGTTATTACATATACCTCTTTAGATTAATTCTGAGTTGTTTCCTGGTGTCATTTTTCATTTAACCCCAGATCACCTCTTAAGCACTGTATCTGTTGATTTGTGATGGCAATTATTCATCAAATACATGCAGTGATCTACAGCATGGAAGCTAAAGTTCAGAGCCAAGTGTAGCCACAATAAAGAGCCCCTGTTGGGCCCTTAGGGAGGACCCTTAACCCTACACAGCTCATGTGAGTTGAGGTCCCGGCATGCAAAGTTAGATATTAGGGTATCACATGGCAACATGGGTGCATTAATTATCATTACTTTGTGCTGTGAGAAGTAGTAAGCAACAGTTAATTGACAGTTAATTAATGTGTCTAGTAATCATTTAATAGGTGTTGATGTCAACTAAGATGTCAGATTATACACTGTTGAATAGTCAAATAATTTTAAGTGTTACTTAAGGGATACTTAAGGGACGTTTTAAACTTCACAATGAGGGTAACAAAAAGCTTTAAATTAAATGGTAATTTATAATTACTTAATGTATATTCAGCAGTCTTATGCATTAGTTAACTGTTAAGTAACTGATGGTTAATGCTAAGTATTGCATTAACTCATGTTAATTAATGTACCAAATGTTGTGGTTAATGTACCCTTACTTATAACAATGTTGAAATGTAGGGTAAAGGCAACATATTTCCCTCTGTGTTTCACCTTCTTCATTACTCCTGGTTTTTGGTACTCACCCTTTGGTGCACTGTTTTTTGTTTTATTTGATGGGTTTTTTTTTTTTAATTTCTTAATTTTCTCCAAACAAGTTGTTTTCAGTTATCAGTAGTGATCATTACTCGACCTTTCTTTCAGGGGATTGGTTGCCAACGGTCCAATCACAAATTGACAATCTCCCACCTATAAAGTGGATCGCGGTTGCTTTGCGGTGCTCGGCTGTAAATCTTACTCTGTTGTCCTTGGTCCTCCTGCCCCTTAATGAATTGTCAGAATTAGCGATTGGAGTATTTTGGCTCTGGTGGCAGAGAGACAGGGCTTGTGAGGTCATCGGAGTGTGCACCGGGTGCGAATACTGTGTGTGCATTTCTTCTCTTCAACGTTTCGTGATGAGCGGATTTTTTCTGCAGATCAGACGGAACTTTATTGAGCGGCACCGCTCCGGGGACGCAACACCCTCTAAAAATAAGTCCGCAGCTGATCTGTGGAGGCGCCGGTTCCCCTTTGAGCCGTAGATCTTTATTAAAACCAAATTTCTATCTTGTCTCATTTCACGGGCCTGTGGTTTTTAGATGCAACGAAAGCTCATTTCCCGCCGACGGTGTTTTCTGGCGCGGGAAAAGGACAAAATGGCCGGTGTGGCAGGGTGAACTTGGGTGCACTTTATAGCCTGGGACACCAGAAAACCGTGAGCCTTAGGGTGTGTTCTCATGACATAGGGGAACTTACCCAAATCTGATTTTTTTTTTTTTTTTTTTTTTTTTGCCCTACGTGTGTCCGAGTCCGTTTTCCTGAATAAAGCAGGCAAAAAAAAATCTGATTTTTGGTAGATTGGGTTTGGGATCTCCATATGTTGTTTTACAACTCCATATCCAAAAAAGTTGGGATGGTGTGGAAAATGCAAGTGAAAAAATTCATCAATGATTTGTGAATCATACTCGGCCTGTATTAAATGAAAACAGTACAAGACAAAATATTGAATGCTATATTTTATTAACCTTTTTAGCTCCACTGTGACGATAGTCAGCAGTCAGCGGAGCCTTTCTAATGCCGAGTCGTCCGGAGGCCGGCCGTCTGTCCGGCGTCAACTTTTCACTTCAAATTTGAATATTTCAAAATCTGTCTTACAACTTTTTTTCTAATTTGGTGTGAGCCTTCCTTATGATATTCTGAATATTCACTGTGAAAATGAGAAAATTCTGCATCCCGGTTTTTGAGAAATTCAGCATTTTGGACTTAGAAAATCAGTGTTTGTGCCCATTTTTTCAGTCTTTCATTGATATGTCAAAAACTGTCTGATAACCTTTTCTCTAATTTGTTGTGAGCCTTCCTTATAATGTTCTGATGATCCCCTGCGAAAATTGGAAAATTCTATATTCTGGTTTTTGAGAAATTCAGCATTTTGGACTTAGAAAATTAGTGTTTTTGCTCATTTTTTTCAGTCTTTCATTAATATCTCAAAAACTGTTTGATAACTTTTTGTGTAATTTGTTGTGAGCCTTCCTTATGATGTTCTGAATATTCACCTTGAAAATTAGAAAATTCTACGTCCCGGT
The DNA here is from genome assembly GCA_029692085.1 of Gymnothorax javanicus. Classification (NCBI taxonomy): domain Eukaryota; kingdom Metazoa; phylum Chordata; class Actinopteri; order Anguilliformes; family Muraenidae; genus Gymnothorax; species Gymnothorax javanicus. Next base: position 13,151,977 of record CM056197.1, read on the forward strand.
TTTTGAGAAATTCAGCATTTTGGACTTAGAAAAGCAGTGTTTGTGCTCATTTTTCCAGTCTTTCATTAATATCTCAACAAGAGGCCTGTCGACCTAGAGAGCTCCGGTGAGGATGTCTGAATTGTCCATGTCATAACTTAATTTCAGAAATCCTTGAAAACTATTGCAATATGAACACATATGACACATTTGGTAACCAGAATATGCTGTGAACCAGTTTGGTGTCTCAATTTATGTAGTATAACAATAGAACCACACTACAAATTGCAATCATTTATTTCAATCATCTTACCAGCAAGCAATACAAACAACCAATAAATACCGCCCCCCCCCTACAAATTAGGTCAGGTTATTGATTGCAATTTGTTGGTTGCAAATGATTGCAATTTTTCAGATGGGATTTGTAGTGTTTTTACATGTTGTGCTTCACAGTGTGCACGTGTCGATCCCTGTTATCCTCCTTCACGTCTTTGTTTTGGCAGCTTAATGTGCGCGTAAGCGGCAGATGTCTATTCTCACTGAGGACAGATACAGGACCTGTGCAAAGATGAATATGAACTATCCAGGTTAAAAGATTATAACGGAGCGGAAGATGGCAATTGAGGATTTTTCATTGTAATGAGACTATTAAGTCTTATTCAGTTACTCATCTCTCTCCCCTCTCATAATGTCTGTCTCTCTCAGTCCATCGATCTTTCGGAATGAAAGTGATCTCTCTGATGGGGGCAGGAAGTTCTCCCCGAGCTCTGAAACATCTGTGGAGACGCAGAGAGCGTGTGGTGAGCTTGAGGACTGCACGTGCACCAGCACACTTTCCAGGCTGCACTCACACATGCACGCCCATATTTACACATGCACACCCACACTTATACATGCACACCCACAAACACACATGAACATCCACACTTACACATGCACTATCATGCATATGCGCGTGTATTTATGCATACACACTTGCATACACATTTACACACTGACACCTGCACACGGAAATGCAGAAAAACATGCATGTTCCCTCACTTACTTGTGCTAAAGGAACTCTCCTTTACTCTCTCTCTCTCTCTCTCTCTCTCTCTCTTCTGTCTCAGGAGGATTCTCAGAGACCTATGCTGCTCTGTGTGACTACAATGGCATTGGGTGTAAAGAGGAAGTGCAGTGGGTATGAGCTGTCAATCATCTTCTCCCATCAACCTCTGCCTGTTTGAGAGGCCTTACAGAGTCACAGAGTCCCTCCCGCTGCTCACTTCCTCTGTCTCTTTCTGCTTTCTCATCTCCCCTCTCCTCTATCATTCTCCCTCCCTCCCTCTCTCGCTCTCTCCCTCCTTCTCTCTCCCTCTCTCACGTTAATGGGAAATGTTTGGGTATGTTTTGTCATCCAGTAATTTGATGCTCTGTACTATCTGTTGGGCAATGTTCCAATAAAATGGGTTTTCAGTTTCTCTCAACTGAATTAAATTCAGCAAAGCTTTACTGACATGACTGCACTCTCTCTCTCTCTCTCTCTCTCTCTCTCTCAGGATGTGGACACTATCTACCACTCTCAGGATAATCGGGAGTTTAATTTGCTTGACTTCAGTCACCTTGAGAGCAGGTGAGTGCTGCATGATCGAGAGGAAATGGCTAATCAACTCCCATCATGTCATTTCCTCTCTCTCCTTGATCATTCAGTCGTAGCACTGAGCTCGTTATGCTTGTGTTCGCTGGCCGAATGATCCCACCCTCACCTGTATCCCCATGGGGTGAGCAGCGCCGATGGGCATGGGCACGATCCCGACTCAAACCCTGACCCTGGGCCAAATCAGGCATCACAGCCACGTGTCTCAAATGGATGGCAGTCTGTCTGCACTAAAAATCGGGCACTTCCTGCGCAGCTGTATATTGTGTGCATCAGTGGCGGCTGGTGAACCGGCGATAGGGGAGGCTCAAAACTATCCCTTAAAATTAATGATTGGTCACGACCTGTTTTCAATCATTCATTTAAACTACCATTACAGAAACTCCAATAACTCTCAACATTATCAGGTGTGGCCAGTTTTCACTTATAACGCATACCGATTACGACTCCGGACTTCTCACGCTTTTCTTTACTCAAGGGTTGGAAGCAATGCATGTGTTTCATGATCGTATAAATGAAAAAAGATCATTTGAAACGTCTTTATTGAATTCCATTGCTTCCAACCCCTCCAGTGCACAAGGACTTCAATTCCGCGCTAAAATCTCTTATATATGCGTTGATTGAATAATTGCTGACTACAGCAGAGGAACGTAAATATGCCACTAAAACTCACATCGAATGCGTGAGAGTTGACAGGTTTGCGTTATAAATGAAAACTGGCCACACCTGATAATGTTGAGAGTTTTTGGAGTTTCTGTAATGGTAATTTAAACAAATGATTGAAAACAGGTTGTGACCAAGCATTAATTTTAAGGGATTGTTTTGAGCCTCCCCTATCGCCAGTTCACCAGCCGCCACTGGTGTGCATACAGCCTAATGCTGGGCCATTAGTGCATGTATTAGCATTTGCTGGCTAATTACCTAGCTCACTTTAACATTAATAATGTGAGGTCAGTTAGTGAAGCTAGCTGCAACCTAACAATTGTGTTCATGAGTCAGCTAAAATGAGATTAAAAAAAATACAGCGAGTGAAACGATCTCAATACTGTGCATCTGTGAGATCCGACCTGATCATCATGTGCAGCCAGACAGTTTAGGCAGCGCTTTCAGGAACTCTAAGATGGGTTCAAATGTTTTAAAACTTGAAGTAAGCAGTCAAAACACGTCTGAGTTGGCCCAGAGTAGACGGGGGCCGAACCCCTGGAGCCGTGAGGAGTTAAGGGCCTCGCTCAAGGGCCCGACAGCTGCTCTGATCTTACTGTGGCCACACTGGGACTTGAACCGACAACCTCCTGGGGTCAATCAGGCAGTTTGGCAGCTAAGCTATAGGACACCCCATTGGCTGAGGGAGTCTGCAGGGGTGTGTACATGAGTCGACCGTGCGAATGGGGGGTCACCTGACCTCTGAGGCACTCCTGAGGCCCCCCCGCCCCTCACCAAAGATGGGCGTGGTGCCCGGGAGAGCTGTCCGTCTTGACCCTAGAGAGACCGAGCGGGTCATCTGTGTAACGCGCTCTTTAAATATGTGTCAGAGTTCCTCAGTCCAGTTCAACTTCCTTATTTCCGGCCTCCTGAAGGCCCTGTGTGCAGGCTTGTGTGAGAACTGTTCTGTTCCTCCGCCGGTCAAGGACTAAAATACGACTCCATTTCACTGACCCCATGGACAAATCTACACAAGTCAAAATTATCTCTCTTAAGTGGCAGACTTTTTTTTCTGTGAAAAAAGATGGTGAAAATCAGTGTTTTAAATACAGTGTAAATACAATATTAAAACACTTGGTAAGTGGGTCACACTTTAGATGAAGTTTTGCTCATAACGGCTTTATACAGCATGTATAATGCCTTAGTAAATGAGACATAATGTCTTCATGATTCATACGTAAGCAAATGTCATACTTTTTAAAGGGTGAAATAACACATCCTTATTCAGCATGTGATGCCAGATGTGACAATGACAATGTCACTTAACTAGTGACTAAATGCTATAAAGGGTGACAATGTCATTGCCACATCTGGCATCACATGCTGAATAAGGATGTGTTATTTCACCCTTTACAAAGCATGACATTTGCTTACGTATGATTCATGAAGACATGATGTCTCATTTATGAAGGCATTATTCATGCTGTATAAAGCCTTTATGAGCAACACTTCATCTAAAGTGTGACTGGTAAGGGTTTTTTTTTTTTTGAGACCTGTGGATTCTGTGGCAAATCAGTGACTGAGAATGAGGGTTGGTTGTGAAAATCAGTTGAGGTCAGGTGACCATACGGCCCGGCAGAATGGAAATATGACACTCCTGCTCCGAGTTAGAGGCTATATACAGTTGTAGACAGAAAGCATCGAACATATAACAGCAAAAATGAAGAACAAAACTGCTGAAAAGGGAAGTTTGACGTCTTCAGACCGGATCTGGAGCGTCTCACTCACTCACACCCTGGTTTCCTATGTCTGTTTTTAGAATAAAGGCACAGAACTCTTCCTGTGTGCGTGTGTTTGTGTGTGTGTGTGCGTGCATGTGTTTGTGTGTGTGTGTGTGTGTGTGTGTGTGTGTGCATGTGTGTGTGTGTGTGAGTGCGCACGCGTGTGTCTGTGCATGTGAGTGTGTGCGTGCGTGCGTGCATGTGTGTTTGCGTGTGTGTGTGTGTGTGTGTGTGTGTGTGTGTGTGTGTGTGTGTGTGTGTTCTCTCCATGCACATATGTATGTTTATGTGTGTATTTCAGGGACCTGGCGGTAATCGTGGCCTCCATGGCTTACAACACCTGGTTCACCAAGCTCTACTGCAGAGACCTGCGCCTCGTAACTATCCACCCATCCTCCGCTCCCCCAATATCTGCACAGAGATCATCTGTCAGCTCAGAGATTGGGCCTGTCTTCCCCTCTCACTTCCTGTCTCTCTCTCTCTGCACCTGCTGTAGGGCTCGGAGGTCACCGAGCAGATTCTGCACACGCTCAGTAAGTCCAGCAGCCTGGAGGAGATTACGCTGGAGAACGCTGGACTCAAAGCGTGAGTCTGTCCCCCTCTTCCTCTCCTCTCCATCCCCATCCTCTCTTCCCTCCATCCTCTCTCCGCTCATCATCCCTGTCTCCAGCGCCCGGGCTGGCCTTGTAAATAAAACATAACTCTGTGCACATGACTCTACGAGGCCCAAATATACTGCATACATAATGAATTTTTCATGCGCGCATCTGGTACATGTGTATATTGTTGTTGGCGGAATGATGTTGTGATACTGCTTGCATTTCATGGCCTGAACACTTGAGCTGTTTTTCAAGGCTCCAGCCAGGCCTGTTAGTTTCACTGAAGGGATCTTAGCTCCGCTTCACACGATGGGATCCCAGGTGATTCTCCGCCTGCAGCAGTTTAGGCGAGTCCCCTGTCCTTCCTCAGCACAATAAAGTCTCTGTGCACAGAGTCAGGTCCACAAGTGGCTTTTTGGTGTCTGTGCAGTTGATCTGGACTGGCCTAAATCCTGACTTAAACCCTATCAAACATCCCTCGGGATCAACTGGAGATTTGACTATGAGTCCAGCCTAATCGCTCAACCTCACTGCCCGACCTCGCTCACGATTCTTCAGCTGAACAGAAGCAAATCTCTCTGTGATTCTGTCGCAAGCTGTATGGAGCCGTCCCAGGAGAGTGAAGGCTCTTATTCAGCTGCAAAATAAGGGATCAGCTCCACGTTAATGATTCCTGTGGTTTTGGAATCAAAGGTTAAATGGGGAGGCAAGAGTGTGACTTTGGTTGGAACGTTGGTGTGTGTGTCTGAGGGGGAACGTACCACAAGATGTTGTGACGCCTGTGTTATTGGAGTCACATTTTGTTGGCATCTTTGTGATACTGTGAGATACAGCTTCTGGGGAGCCATGCATATGGTTTTGGCTATGCAGTGCATGTAGCTGTAGGTGTCAAAAACCTTGTGATTTTTGGCAGAGTAGTTTTTGTAGTTGCATGAAAAAGCTCATGATTTTTGGCTATGTAGTGTATGTGTGTGTAGTTGTATATGTAAACAAAGCATTTTATCAATAGCAGTTGTTGTAAGTGGAACTACTTTAAGGCTTTTTTTGCATCGTAGGCCTACTATTGGAATGTTGTTATGTGTGCAAAGAAAGCCTGTTATTAATAGCAGTGTTGTGAATGTTGACATGTGTGAAGAAAGCTTGTTATTATTACCTGTGTTGTGGATATTTTTGTTTGTTTAAAGATAGCTTATCATTAATGGCAGTGTTGTAAATGTTTTTGTTTGAAGAAAGCTTGTTATACTAGCAGTATTGTGAATGTCAATATGTGTAAAGAAAGCTTGTTTTTTGCAGCAGTGATGTGAATGTTCATATATTGTGAAGAAGCCTTGTTATTAATGGTGGTGTTGTGTGTGTGTGTATCAAATGGTTATTATTTTTAGCCATGTTGTAAATGTTGATATACTACGTATGTGAAGAGAAAGCTTGTTATGAATAGTAAGGTTCTGAATGCTTTTATAAACGTACAGAGAGCTTGTTATTCATAGTAATGTTGTGAATGGTGTTATATGTGTAAAGAGACCTTGTTACTAATTGCAGTCCTGTGAAAGTTGCTATATGTAGAAAGGAAGCTTGTTATTTATGGCAGTGCTGTGTACATTTTTGTGTAAAGGAAGCTTGTTATTAACAGCAATGTTGTGAATGTTATATGTGTAAAGGAAGCTTGTTTTAATGGCAGTGTCATGAATGTTGTTATGTGTGTAAAGAGAGCTTCTTATTAATAGCAGTGTTGTGAATGTTGTTATGCTTAAGGGGAACTGCTTATTAACAGCAGTGCCATGAATGTTTTCAATGTTGTAATATATGTAAAGAGAGCTCCTTATTAATAGCAGTAATGTGAATATTGTTATATGTGTAATGAAATCTTCTTATTAATAGCAGTGACGTGAATGTTGCTATATGTATAGAGAGAGCTTCCTATTAATAGCAGTGTTGTGAATGTTGTTATGCTTAAAGAGAGCTGCTTTTTAATAGCAGTGTCATTAATGTTTTTAATGTTGTAATGTGTAAAGAGAGCTCCTTATTAATAGCAGTGACATGAATGTTGTTATATGTGTAGAGAGCTCCTTAGTAATAGCAGTGTTGTGAATGTTGTTATATATGTAAAGAGAGCTTGTTATTAATAGCAGTGTCGTGAATGTTGTCGTATGTGTAAAGAAAGTGTCTGATCAAGAGCAGTGTCATGAATTTTGTGATGTGTAAGGGAAGCTTGTTATCCATATCAGTGTTGTGAATGTTGTTATAGTGTATGTGTAGCTTGTTGTTAATAGCAGTGATGTGAATGTTATATGTGTAAAGAAAGCTTGTTTTTGATGGCAGGGTTATGAATGTTGTTATATGTGTAAAGCGAGCTTGTTATCAATAGCAGTGTTATGAATGCTGTTATATGTATAAAGTGAGCTTATTATCAATAGCAGTTGTTACAGCCGGCTCGTCACACAGTGTTGCGAATGTTGTTATATGTGTAAAGGAAGCGTGTTATTGATAGCAGGGTTATGAATGTGTTATTATATGTGTAAAATGAGCTTGTTATCAATAGCAGTGTTGCATTTGCTGCAGAGATTTCCCACAGAAGATGGCTCAGGCTTTGTCAGAAAACCCCGCGTCTGTGGTCCACTCACTAAACCTGGCACACAACACACTGGATAATCAGGGTACTGACCCCTGTCTGTCTGTTTTCTGACCCCTGTCTTTGCCTGTTAGTCTGTCAGTCTGTCTATGCATTTCAAAGATCTCTTGTCCTTTATCAGTCAGTATGTTTCATAGAACATCCTGTAATTAACTGTCTGAGCGTTAGAATCCCTTTTTTGTGTCTTGGCATATGTGTGTGTCTGTGTATAACTGTATATTTGCATGTCTTAATGTGTGTGCATGCGTGTATAAATGTGTGTGTAAACAGTAACCATGTGTGTACTGTATGTGCGTACAACTTTCAGTGTTTATTGAGGCATGAGTATTTGTGTGTGTAATAAACTGTGTAAATCTGCGTGTTTTTATGTGTAGATGTGTGTATGTCTGTATGGCTACACATGTATATTTCCGTGTGTACATGTTTGTGTGTATACAATTTCCATGCATGTGTCTACATATATCTGTGTATATTAGTATTTATGTGTATTTGTGTGATTTCGTTCGACCGTGTATATTTGTGTTTTTATGTGCGTGCACATGTGTATATCCATGTGTATGAGCGTGTGTGTGTGTGTGTGTGTGTGTGTTTGTATCTGTGTGTATGTATATATGTGTGTTTGTGTTTATATCTATCTGTATATGTGCTTGTTTGTGTGTATATCTTTGGAAATATGTGTGTATTTTTGTGTATATCTGTGTATATGTGTGATAATACCTGCAAGTACATGCCTGTATTTGTGTGTTTATCTGTGTGGATATATGTGTGTTTTTGTGTGTATATCTGTGTGTATTTGTGTGTGTTTGTGCGTATATTTGTGTGTATATGTGTGTGTTTGTGCATGGCTCGTGTTTGACTCTTTTTTCTGCTCCATGGTAGTACACCCTGACCTTTGACCCTGACTCTACCCTTAAACCAGTTTTCCTCATCTGACTCGATGACATCTGTCATTGTGCATTAGAGCATCCTGAGTCTGAGAGCATGTGTGGTGTGTGATTGTGTGTATGTCTGTATGTGTGAACGTGTGCATGAATGAGTGTGAGTGCGTGTATGTAGTGTGTATTTGAGTATATGTATCTGTGACTGTGTGTTTGTATGTGTGAGTTTGTGTATTTATATGTGAGTGAGTGAGTGCTTTTATGCGCGAGTGTATGTGTATTATTAATCCTCTCTGACACTGAACACGGTTTCCTCTCTTACAGGCGTCTCTAATCTCATTCAGCAGGTCTGTCGCTCGAGCAAAGGCCTCCGGCTCCTCAACCTCTCCAAGACCTCTCTGTCCTCTAAGGGTGCGTACCACAGCGCCCTCTGCTGTCTGTACTGCGGAACTGCACGTCTGCTCCAGGCTCTCCCCTGCCTTGACAACATGTGCATAAAACAGATTTAGAAATTAGAACAGCACACACTTTTACAGGGAAATGGGCATTATGAGCCATCTCTCTGCTCCTCAATGACTGTAACCTGGGGCTTTAAATCCTGTTTCTCCTTCCTGTTGTACACTGATTGTGCCCTATCACACTCACAGAATTTTATCCTCCATTTTCTGTGCTACTCTTAAGATCTCTTCAGATTACTATGTTAGTTCATGTTCTGTGTTCTAAAACTAACCCCAGTTGTTTGTTCAAACCACCACGATCTGCTAATCAGCAAAAGTTTTTGGCCAGAAGTTCGATCTAACACGAGAAATTGGCTCTCTCAGTTTTGGCCTTTTCACACCAAATACATAAAAAAAAAAAAAAATCAAAAATACAGAATGCTCGGTGACGGCAAAGTAGGAACTTTTCTGGTACGATGCGGATTGGCTCAGAGAGATAAACAAGTTCAAATTTTTTGGGAGCTGGATTTTTGCTTTGTTTTTCCGTTTCGTCTTTGGTGTGAAAAGGCCCTCAGTGGGTGGGAAGACTTCTGCTTTCTGAGCCCTGAGACCCCAGGGGTCAGCATTTTCCCTGATTTTCTGTGACATCACCGCGAAGGAACCTTTAAATTGGCAGTTTGGGAGGAGTCAAAGGCAGAGAGCCACTCTCATTGGTGAGCTTTGCAGCATCACTCAATGACATCATCCAGTTTTAATATCAACCCTCCCACCAAAACATTTATCTAATATATTTTTACCCATTTTGCAAAATGTATTTTAGGCGCTATCACTTTTAGTTTCTGTTTGCTGATTTATTTTACTTTATGAAAGCACTTTGCAATTTGTTGGCTGTAACCGTTCTGCTTCTCGCTGTGTTTTTTTTTTTACCGCTTTGTTTTTTACTGTAAGCTTTCCATCTCCTGCCATTGTGATGAGCCTTAGAACAACATTTACTGAATGGTGCAAACATTTATAGTAACATTTATAGCAGCTTGTATTTCCTGTTGCGCTCATCTGGGTCACAAAGAGAAGAGAGAAAAGAAAGGAAAAAGCAATGCGTATCCCGGTGTTTGAATGAAACCATTCATTGCCCATATCTCTGTACCATCCTTGCTCTGTACCATCTGCACAGTACATCACCAGGATTTAGAAGAAGACCAAAGTGATGTACAACACAAGGTGCATTTGTATGTACAAAAGTGCTGCAAAACCTATTCAGGGAAGTTCCAAGTGCTGGTAATGACCACATAGATGGGACATATATGGGATCATGCGGATTAAGCCTTAGTACAAAAGCATGAATCCTTGCTAACAATACAAGTATGTTGTATGTTGAAGAGCGACACCAACTCTCAGTGTAGCTACACTGGTTTGATTTGATTTGGGCAGTTGGGGTGGGGGGAGTATCAGGCTGAAGAGGTGAGCCTTCAGGCTATGCCTGTAGCATAGCTAATGTATTCTATTTCATTTCGATCCTGACCATACACTGTATAAAAAGATGGACGAAGCAACAGTGACATCACCCATTGGTTTTAACATTCCATTTAGGAAGCCTCAATTTTGGCAATTTGAGCAGCGCCATTTTGTCATTTTGAAACCAGATGTGATTCCTATTGGACGAGAGCATGAACTGAAGATCCAGGGAGGAGCGAGGGGTGGATATACGTGTGAATCTGACCGTATCTGACAAGGACCAGAGGATAGCCACGCCCCTAAAGCATATTCTGGCTTTATCCTTTATTCTAGTCTATTTGGGACCATAATTTACAAAAATGAACATCATGATATATCGAAGGAGACCTGAAACTTGCGATAGATACCATAAAGTAATGTGGAAAATCATTGAAATAATAAATCAGGTGGGAAAGTTGTGTCATTTTCTCATAGACCTCTATAGCTTTGAACATCTTTCTGCAACCACCGATGTCGTCATCTGCTGGCGATTAAATAGAATGCAATTTTTAGAGGTTTCTGCATTGGCCTCAGTTTTCAGACCCGGGTGCTGCGTCCATCTTTTTATACAGTTTATGGTCCTGACTCACGAGGCAGGAAGTATGAACTGCTCTGATGTAATGAAACAAAATAACCTTTTCTGGGCTCTTCTGCTTGCCATAGAAGCGCAATATAGATGCGTAATATAGATGCAGGGCCTTGAATTCTCCCACTTGCATGCTGTCAGATAAAGTAGCATTCTTGGCTTGGAACAGATCCCAGGTTGGGAAACCCTGTAGGTTAAACTGGAATCTGGGGAATATAAGAACTGCACAAATTAGCGGCTCGTTGCATTCCCCTCTTGTTTGGGGGGACGAGCCCTCTCTGTGGTGCTGAACTTTCTGGCTGGTGCTGTCTATAGCGCTGAAATCTCCCTCTGTGAGATGGCATTCTGCTGGGAAGGATTTCCTCTTAGGAGTCCTGGCGTGGTGTGATCAGATAGCACATTGTTTCTGGTGACACAAAATAAAGGTCTGCACCTCTCTCTCTCCCTCCCTCTCTCTCCTACAGGAGTAGTGCCTCTCTCTCAGGCCCTGAGCTCCAGTGATGATTACTCAAACTCCCTTTTGCACCTGGACCTCAGCCGTAACCCTGGGGTGCTGTCTGGGGAGGACGCCACGGTTCGAATACCTCTTCCTGTTCCTGTACCTCTAGCTAGCAGCACATATTCTCTCTCTCTCTCTCTCTCTCTCTCTCTCTCTCTCTCACTCACACACACACACACACACACACACACACTCACATGCACTCTCTCTATCTCTCTCTCTCTCTCCCCCTCTCTTTCTCTCTCTCTTTCATCTAACTGCCCATCTCCCCATCTCTGCAGAACCTGTATCTGTTCCTGGCTCAGCCGAATTGCCTGGTTCATCTGGACCTCTCTGGGACAGACTGTGCCGTGGACTCGGTGGGTCTCTCTGTCTGTAATCTGTGAGAAGCTCTCTCCTGCCATTGCCCTGACCACAACTCTGCTTTCTGGGAGCTGTGCTGTGCCTATCCACTGCTGCTTAGTAACTGGGATTGGTCTCAGGATGCAGAGAGCAAATATATGATGCAGTATATCCTGAAAAACAACCCATTATATTTACACCTCCTTAAGGACAACTTTCCAGCCGAAGCAATGAATCTTGTGAGAGTATTTTAATAAACTAAATTAAAAAAAATGTAGAGCTTGTAATCTAATCTTGCCTATAATGAGCATGTTGTTTGAGAGAGTATTGTTTGTTCCCCTCTGTAAACTGACGGTAACGTGGTGAGTTGTCAGTTATAAATGTGACAGTAGGATCATGACTGCGATCCTGATTTACAGTGTTCTGGACCCCAAAGTGTTTGACGTGTACTGCAGTGGGAGTTATAAACCCTCTCACACTCACCCTCTCACTCTAACCTACCACACTAACCCTCTCACACTAACCCTCTCACTGTAACCCCACCACACTCACCCTCTCACTGTAACCCTCTCACACTCACCCTCTCACTCTAACCTACCACACTCACCCTCTCACACCAACCCCCTCACTGTAACCCCACCACACTCTCCCTCTCACACTACACCCCTCCCTCTAACCCTTTCACACTACCCCTCTCACTCTAATCCTACCACACTAACCCTCTCACTCTAAACCTCTCACTCTAACCCTACCACACTCACCCTCTCACCATAACCCTCACACTCACCCTCTCACTCTAACCCTACCACACTAACCCTCTCACTCTGACCCAACCGCACTCACCCTCTCACCCTAACCCTCTCACACTCACCCTCTCACTCTGACCCTCTCACACTCCCCCCCCACACTAACCCACTCACTCCGACCCTACCACACTCACCCTCTCACACTAACCCTCTCACTCTGACCCTACAACACTCACCTTCTCTCACTGACCCTCTCACTCTGACCCTACCACACTCACCCTCTCACACTAACCCTCTCACATTACCCATCTCACTCTAACCCTCCCAGACTCACCCTCTCTCTCTAACGCTCTCACACTCACCCTCTCACATTAACCTTCTCACTATAACCCTTTCACTCTGACCCTCTCAAACTCACCCTCTCACTCTAACCCTCTCACACTCACCCTGTCAATATAACCCTTTCACTCTGACCCTCTCAATCTGATTGTCACACTCACCCTGTCACTCGAACCCTACCACACTCACCCTCTCACTCTAACCCTCCTATTTTAATCCTTTCACACCCACCCTCTCACTCTGACCCTACCACACTAAGCCTGTCACTCTAACCCTCTCACACTCACCCTCTCACACTCACCGTCTCAATATAACCCTTTCACTCTGACCCTCTCTATCTGATTCTGTCACACTCACCCTGTCACTCGAACCCGACCACACTCACCCTCTCACTCTAACCCTCCTATTCTAACCCTTTCACACCCACCCTCTCAGTCTTACCCCTTCACACTAACCTACTCACTCTATACCTCTCACACTCACGCTCTCACCCTAACCTTCTGACACCCACCCTCTCACTGTAGCCCCCTCACACTAACCCTCTGACTTGGACCCTACCACACTCCCCCTCTCACTCTGACCCTCTCACACTCACACTCTCACTCTAACCCTTTCAGTCTAACCCCCTTGCACTTACCCTCTCACTCTAACCCCCTCACACTAAGCCTCTCACTCTAACCCTCTCACACTCACTCTCTCACTCTAATCCTCTCACTCTCACCCTTTCACTCTAACCCCCTCACACTAACCCTCTCACTCTAACCTTACCACACTCACCCTCACACTCTAACTCTCTTTCACTGACCCTCTTATTCTAACCCTCTCACATTCATCTTCTCTCTCTAACCCCCTCACAGTAACCCTCTCCCTCTAACCCTCTCACACTCACCATCTCACTCTAACCCTCTCACACTCACACTCTCATTCTTACCCTCTCACACTCACCCTCTCACTCTAACCCTCTCACACTCATCCTCTCTCACCCTCTCAGACTCACCCTCTCACTCTAACTCCCTCACACTAACCCTCTCATTTTAACCCTCTCACACTCACCCTCTCTCTCCAACTCTCTCACACTCACCCTCTCACTCTAACCCTCTCACACTCACCCTCTCACTCTAATCCTCCCACTCTAACCCTCTCACACTCACCCTTTCACTTTAACCCCCTCACACTAAGCCTCTCACTCTCACCTTACCACACTTACCCTCTCACTCTAACCCTCTTACACTCACCCTCTCACTCTAACCCTCTCACTCTCCTCAGTTGTTCGGGGCGTTGCTCAGGGGCTGCTGTGCTGATCTCTCCTACCTGAATCTCTCCAAGAACTCATTCTCACACAGGTGAGTCACTGTCTCATCCTGCTACTCCTTCTGCGCCCTTAACCCAATCCCTTCTATACCCTCAGCGCAACCGCTACTGCACCCTTTACCCAACTCCTTCTGCGCCCTTATCCCAACCTCTTCTGCACCCTCAGCGCAACCGCTACTGCACCCTTTACCCAACTCCTTCTGAGCCCTTAACCCAACCCCTTCTGTACCATCAGCGCAACCGCTACTGCACCCTTTACCCAACTCCCTCTGCACCCTTAACCCAACCCCTTCTGCACCCTCAACGCAACCGCTACTGCACCCTTTACCCAACTCCTTCTGCACCCTTAACCCAACTCCTTCTGCACCCTCAGCACAACCGCTACTGCACCCTTTACCCAACTCCTTCTGCGGCCTTAACCCAACCCCTTCTGCACCTTCAGCGCAACCGCTACTGCACCATTTACCCAACCCCTTCTGCGCCCTTAACCCACCCCCTTCTGCACCCTCAGCACAACCGCTACTGCACCCTTTACCCAACTCCTTCTGTGCCCAACCCCCCCTCTCCCTCAAGCATAACCGCCCTTAACCCAACCCCTCTGCACCCTGCACCCTCAGCAACCGCTACTGCACCCTTTACCCAACTCCTTCTGCACCCTTAACCCAACCCCTTCTGCACCCTCAGCGCAACCGCTACTGCACCCTTTACCCAACTCCTTCTGGGCCCTTAACCCAACCCCTTCTGCACCTTCAGCGCAACCGCTACTGCACCATTTACCCAACCCCTTCTGCGCCTTTAACCCAACCCCTTCTGCACCCTCAGCACAACCGCTACTGCACCCTTTACCCAACTCCTTCTGCACCCTTAACCCAACCCCTTCTGCACCCTCAGCACAACCGCTACTGCACCCTTTACCCAACTCCTTCTGTGCACATCACTCAACTCCTACTGCATGCCAAACCCAACTCTTACGGCACCTTTAACCAAACTGCTGTTGTATCCTTAACCCAACTCCCACTGATTCTGTAACTCAAATAATTCTGTACCATTAACCCAACTACCACTACATCCTTAATCCAACTCCTACCTGTCCCTTTCTTTCACATTGTACCGCACCCTTTCCCCACTCTTACTGCACATTTTACTCAACTCCTACTGCATCCTTAAACACATTGCTTCTGTGCAATGAACCCAACCCCTACTGCACATCTAACTCAACTCCTACTGTGTCCTTAACCCTGCTCTTTCCCTGCACTTAACACAACTCCTTTTGCATCCTTAACCCAACCCCTACTCTTGAGTGTTATGGAAAAACCTAGCAAGTACCAAAAAGCAGATTTTGCGAAAAAGACAGAAAACTGTATCCCTCTGGATTTAAGTTCTTGTCCGACAGCGAAACTGGCCTTGGCAGTTAATTGTTCTTCACATTAGAAGAAATATTTAAGGACTTTTTTTTTTCTTTTTTGTCAGCATCCATGGCAATATGATGACAAGTTTTTTCCATCAAAAAATGTAAAATATCAATTACCAATATGATGGACAAAAACCTTGCAATTATGTACTTGCAGTGGTGTTTGACGGTTTTTCAGTGTTAACTCCACCATCTGCTTCCCTGTTGAAGCAATTTTTCAGTCGTTATTAGGACGTGAATTACATGAATTATGAATTCAGACCATGCATGTCCTGCACATCTAATGCCCTGCATGGGGAATAACCTGCCAGATGATGTAATAGGAATGCTGCCTCATAATTGGCGAATTCAAGTTGTTAGGTTTTACCATTACAAAAATTAGAAAATTTACTGCAGGAAAAACCCAGGAGGACAACCTTGCTCGGTTTTTTCTTCAGAAATGATTAAAAACCGACGACTTGTTTGGTTTTGCTATAGCAAAAAAATAGAGAGTCAGGGATTATGTTTTATTGCATCTTACTATATGTGATGAGACAAGGCCTAGTAAGTGCAAAAATGGACCTAACTCCGTTTCCACCGAAATTAGACTTACTAGGTTTTTCCAAAACACTCAAGTACTGCACACTTAACCCCATTCTCTCTGCACATTTGACCCAACTCCTTCTCCATCTTTAGCCCAACTCCTACTGCAGCCTTAACCCAACTCCATTTTAGCACTTGACCCAACCCCTACTGCAAGCCTTACTGGACTCCTACGGCTTTTTTATTTCAACCCCTTCTGCTTTTTCAACCCAACTCCTTCTGCACCTTTAACCCAACTCCCACTACATCTTTAACCCAGCTCCTTCTGTCCCCTTAACCTAACTCCCACTGCGTCCTTAACCCAACTCGTGCAGCACCTTTAGCTTCACTTCCACTGCACCCTTAACCCAACTCATTCTGCACCTTTAACCCAACTCCCACTGCATCTTTAACCCAACTCATTCTGCACCTTTGACCCAACTCCCACTATATCTTTAACCCAACTACTCTCTCTTTCTCTCTCCCTCCTTCCCTCTCTGTCTCTCCTCTTTTCTTCTTCTCCCTCTCACTCTCTCCCTCTCTCTCTCTCCCCCTCTTCTCGCCTCCCTCTCTCTCCTCTCCCCCTCTCCTTCTCTCTCTCTGTCCCTCTCTCTCTCCCCTCCCTCTCCCTTTCTCTCTCTCCCTCTCACTCCTTCTCTCTCCCTCTCTCTCTCTCTATCTCCCTCTCGCTCTCTCCCTCTCTCTCTCTCACTCCCTCTCTCCCTCTCTCTCTCTCTCCCTCTCAGGAAGGTGAGGGAGTCTCTCCCGTTGTTTCGTCAGTTCTTCAGCTCGGCCTTCAGCCTCTCTCACCTCAGCCTGGCCTCCATGAAGCTGCCGGCCGACGTGCTCAGGTGAGCTCACCGCACGCAGGGGATTCTGGGATTGATGGTGTGTAGTGGAGAAGAGCAGTTTTCTTCAGCGTTCTGATTTGAACAGGCTGTGCTGGGACAGAAATAAGTCCGTTAGGGGACTTGTGAGTGCAGTACACAGCAATAGGGTGATATGATCCTGAGATGGAGAAATAAATAAGTAATGTAGCGTAAATGTGTGAAACAGATTCCCACTACTGGCTGAATGTGTAAACCAGACCTGCTCAGCACTTCGGCTTTTTCCTGGTCCAATGAAATTCTGCCCACAATTCAACCAATCAATTGGCTGATAGTTAAAAAAAATCTGCATATGATCTTTAGAGAAACTTAAATGGCGTCAGTGCAACAAGTATGCTCCACCTGGTAGCCCAAATAAATTGTAAATAAACATATAAAGCTCTATGCAGCATATGAAACAGGGGAATGATGGCCACTCATTGAATTATTGTAAAGATGTTTCATCTCGCTAGTTTATAAGCATGCGAACAGACGTTAGCTTTGCTACAGTCAGAGATACTGTTGATTAGAGGGCCTTATTACGCATATTCCATTGCAACCTTTGAGAGTGAATGGAAGATATGCTACAGTTCTGTACAGAACAGTTACTGTTATTAATCTCTATGAGCATTACAGTTAGCATTAGCTCCTGAGACACTGGCTCAGTGCTAGCAGTTACTGTTATTATTCTCTATGAGCATCACAGCTAGCGTTAGCTCCTGAGACACTGGCTCAGTGCTAGCAGTTACTGTTATTATTCTCTATGAGCATCACAGCTAGCATTAGCTCCTGAGACACTGGCTCAGTGCTAACAGTTACTGTTATTAATCTCTATGAGCATTACAGTTAGCATTAGCTCCTGAGACACTGGCTCAGTGCTAACAGTTACTGTTATTATTCTCTATGAGCATTACAGTTAGCATTAGCTCCTGAGACACTGGCTCAGTGCTAGCAGTTACTGTTATTATTCTCTATGAGCATCACAGCTAGCATTAGCTCCTGAGACACTGGCTCAGTGCTAACAGTTACTGTTATTAATCTCTATGAGCATTACAGTTAGCATTAGCTCCTGAGACACTGGCTCAGTGCTAGCAGTTACTGTTATTATTCTCTATGAGCATCACAGCTAGCGTTAGCTCCTGAGACACTGACTCAGTGCTAGCAATTACTGTTATTATTCTCTATGAGCATCACAGCTAGCATTAGCTCCTGAGATGCTGGCTCAGTGCTAACAGTTACTGTTATTATTCTCTATGAGCATTACAGTTAGCATTAGCTCCTGAGACACTGGCTCAGTGCTAACAATAACTGTAATTATTCTCTATGAGCATCACAGCTAGCGTTAGCTCCTGAGACACTGGCTCAGTGCTAGCAGTTACTGTTATTATTCTCTATGAGCATCACAGCTAGCATTAGTTCCTGAGACACTGGCTCAGTGCTAACAGTTACTGTTATTATTCTCTATGAGCATTACAGTTAGCATTAGCTCCTGAGACACTGGCTTAGTGCTAACAATAACTGTTATTATTCTCTATGAGCATCACAGCTAGCGTTAGCTCCTGAGACACTGGCTCAGTGCTAACAGTTACTGTTATTATTCTCTATGAGCATCACAGCTAGCATTAGCTCCTGAGACACTGGCTCAGTGCTAACAGTCACTGTTATTATTCTCTATGAGCATCACAGCTAGCATTAGCTCCTGAGACACTGGCTCAGTGCTAACAGTTACTGTTATTATTCTCTATGAGCATCAGAGCTAGCATTAGCTCCTGAGACACTGACTCAGAGGTAACAGAGTCTCTCTCTGCTCAGGGCTCTCCTGCTCGGCTTATCTTCCAACCCTCACATCACAGACCTGCATCTGGACATCAGCGGCTGTGAGGTACTGTGTGTGTGTGCGCGCGCGTGCACGTGTTCCTATTTGTGTGTGTGCGTGTGCATGCGTGTGTGTGTGTGTGTGTATGTGTGTTTGTGTGAGCGTAATTGTGTGTATGTGTGTGTGTGTGTGTGAGCGTGTTTGTACACTCATGTGTTTCTGTCTGTGTCTGTCTGTGCGGCATGTAATTCTGTGTGTGTGCGTGTGTGTGCTTCTGTGCGTGCGTGCGTGCGTGTGTGTGTGTTTGTGTGTGCGTGCACGCGCGCGTGTGTTGTGTGAATGGGGTGGCAAGCAAAATAACTGCATTCTCTCAGATGCTTCTTGTCCCTCTCTTCATCTCTACCTGTCTCTTTTTCTCTGTTTCTCTTCGTCCCTTTTTCTCTCTCTCTCTCTCTCTCTCTCTCTCTCTCTCTCTCTCTCAGCTCAGGGCAGCAGGTGCAGCAGTTATCCAGGAATTTTTCCCGAGAGTGTCCTGCATCGGAACCCTCGACATTTCAGATAACGGTGAGAGATTTAGATGCTCCCATAAACTATTAACCTTATTACCTATTACCTAATACCCCACAGTGCTTATTATCTTTTACCTAATCCCCACTAACCTTATTATCTATAATGTAATACCCCACTAACCTTAATATATGTTACCTAATACCCCACTAACCTTATTATCTATGACCTAATACCCCAATAACCTTATTACCTATTACCTAATACCCCACAGTGCTTATTATCTTTTACCTAATTCCCACTAACCTTATTATCTAAAATGTAATACCCCACTAACCTTAATATATGTTACCTAATATCCCAATAACCTTATTACCTACTACTTAATACCCCACTAACCTTATTATCTATGACCTAATACCCCAATAACCTTATTACCTATTACCTAATACCCCCCTTACCATTTTAGGTATTCCCTAATACCCCACTAACCTAATTACCTATTACCTAATTCCCCACTAACTGTAAAACTTACGGTATTACCTGATGCCCCACTAACCTTGTTACCTATTACCTAATACTCCATTAAGCTTATTACCTATTACTGCATACCCCAACTAACCTTATAACCTATTATCTAGTACCCCACTAACCTTATTACCTATTACCTAATACCCCACTTGCCTTATTAACTAATATCTCACTAACCTTATTACCTATAACCTAATGCCTCAATAACCTCTTTACCTATTACCTAATACCCTACTAGCCTTATTACCTATTACCTAATACCCCACTTACCTTATTATCTACGACCTAATACCCCACTAACCTTATTACCTATTACGTCTTACCCTAACTAACCTTATAATCTATTATCTAATGCCCCACTAACCTTATTACCTATTACCAAATACCCCACTTGCCTTATTAAAACCTATAACGTAATACCTCAATAACCTCTTTACCTATTACCTAGTACCCCACTAGCCTTATTACCTATTACCTAATACCCACTTACCTTATTATCTACGACCTAATACCCCACTAACCTTATTACCTATTACGTCATACCCTAACTAACCTTATAATCTATTATCTAATGCCCCACTAACCTTATTACCTATTACTTAATACCTCACTTGCCTTATTAACTAATATCCCACTAACGTTATTACCTATAACCTAATGCCTCAATAACCTCTTTACCTATTACCTAATACCCCACTAGCCTTATTACCTATTACCTAATACCCCACTAACCTTATTATCTACGACCTAATACCCCACTAACCTTATTACCTATTACGTCATACCCTAACTAACCTTATAATGTATAATCTAATGGCCCACTAACCTTATTACCTATTACCAAATACCCCACTTGCCTTATTAAAACCTATAACCTAATACCTCAATAACCTCTTTAACTATTACTTAATACCTCACTAGCCTTATTACCTATTACCTAATACCCCCCTAACCTTATTATCTACGACCTAATACCCCACTAACCTTATTACCTATTACGTCATACCCTAATTAACCTTTTAATCTATTATCTAATACCCCACTAACCTTATTACCTATTACATAATACCCCACTAGCCTTATTACCTATTACCTAATACCCCACTAACCTTATTATCTACTACCTAATAACCCACTAGCATTATTAATTAATATCCCACTAACCTTATTACCTAATACCCCACAAACCTTATTACCGTATGTATGATCTAGTACCACACTAATCTTATTATCTTTTACATAATACCCCAATAACATCATTACCTATTGCCTAATAAGCCACTGACTTTATTACCTGTTACCTAATACCCCACTAACCTTAATTTCTATTACCTAATACCCCTCTATCCTTATTGTCTTTACTTACAACCCTGCTAATCTTATTATTTATTACCTAATACCCCACTAACCTTAATTTCTATTACCTTATACCCCACTATCCTTATTGTCTATGACCTAATACCCCACTAACCTTATTATCTACTACCTAATACCCCACTAACCTTATTACCTATTACCTAATACCCCACTACCCTTATGATCTATGACCTAATACCCCATTAAACCTATTATCTATTTTCTAATACCCCACTATCCTTATTATCTAAAACCTAATACCTCACTAACCTTATTACCTATATCTACAACCCCGCTAACCTTATTATTTATTACCGAATACCCCACTAACCTCAATTTCTATTACCTAATACCCCACTATCCTTATTATCTATGACCTCATACCCCACTAACCTTATTACCAATATCCTAATACCCCAATAACCTTATTACCTATTATCTAATTCCCCATTAACCTTATTATCTATTACCTCACTAACCTTATTATGTATGATCTAATACCACACTAACCTTATTACCTATTACCTCATACCCCACTAACCTTATTATCTATACCTGAAACACCGCTAACCTCATTATCATTTACCTAATACCCCACCAACCTTATTATCTGTTACCTAATACCCCACTAACCTTATTTTCTATTACCCAATACTCCACAAGCCTTATTATCTATGACCTAATACCCCACTAACCTTATTACCTATTACCTAATACCTCACTAACCTTATTTTCGATGACCTAATGCACCATTAAACGTATTATATATTTTCTATACCCCACTATCCTTATTATCTAAAATCTAAAACCACACTAACCTTATTTTCTATTACCTCATACCCCACTAACCTTATTATCTATACCTAAAACTCGGCTAACCTCATTATCTATTACCTAATACCCCACCAACCTTATTATCTGTTACCTAATACCCCACTAACCTTATTTTCTATTACCTAATACCCCACACGCCTTATTATCTATAACCTAATACCCCACTAACCTTCCTATCTATTACCTAATACCCCACTAACCTTTTTAATCTATTACCTAATGTCCCACTAATCTTATTTTCTATGACCTAATACCCCATTAACCTTATTATCAGTGACCTATTATTCTAGGGAGCTTATTATTTATGACCTAATGCCCCCCTAACCATATTATCTATTACCTAATACCTCCCTTATCTTATTACCTATTACCTTATACCCCACAAACCTTATTATCTATGACCTATTCCCCAACTAAACGTATTGCCTATTACTTAATACCCCACTAACCTGATTATCTATTACTTATTACCTCACTAAGCTATTTAACTATTACCCAATACACTACTCAGTTTATTGCCTATTACCTAATACCCCACTAACGGTATTACATATTAACTAATACCCCACTAGCCGTATTACCTAATATCCCTCTAACCTTATTACTTGTTAACTAATACCTTACTAACCTTATTGCCTATTACCTAATACCCCACTAACCTTATTTCCTATTACGTAATATCTCACTAACCTTATTACCTATTACCTAATACCCCACTAGTTTTATTACCTATTACCTCATACCCCACTAACCTTATTACCTCGCACCCAACTGGCCCCGTTCCATAATATCTGGCTTACCAGACTCTATAATACCCTATTTTGTATTACTCCAATAACTCTATTCCCTAATAGGTACAGTACTAAAATAAAGTATTCTGGAATGCCCCATAATTCCTATTCCCTAATATCCCACTCCCTTGTCACTGTTCCCTACTTCCTAACTAACCCTTTTTTTTGATACTCATGACCTTATCACTGTTCCCTAATATCCCACTATCCCTATTCCCTAATACCCAACTCCCCCATCACTTTTCCCCAATACCCCACAAATCCAATTCCCTAATGCCCCACTTCTCTGTCACTGTTCCTTGATACCCCACAAATCCTATTACCCCATATTCTACTTCACTATCCGCATTCCCTTATACCCTGCAAGCCCTATTATACCCTGCTAGCGACCCTGACTAGGAACACAGGGAAATTTGGAGTCTCCTAAATTTAATGCTGAAACAGACATGGACACTACATGGAAAGAAATCCATGAAATATTCATTTTAGGTTACAAAATCATAAAATCTGAACCTGCAGTTGTTTCGACATCTGGCTGTGGCTTCACTGTTTTTCTGAGCTGATGAGAGTTGATCACAGCACCACAGGGGCAGAAGAACTCACAGAAACTTATTCTTTTGGAGGAAAACTTACATTTCCAGTGTTGTTACTTAATTTGGGTAAAATTCTCAGCAATTCTGATCATTCGAGAGAACTCTAGTGAGTGCCCCCTTTCAAACAAGACCATGATTATCCCCGTAGACGAAGTGATTTAAGAACAGTACGCAGTTTGGTTTGGGTGGAGAAATGCTTAAAAAAGGCTGAACAGTAAGGTGTTAATGTTGCGCAGATTGTCTGATCGAGGGTTTTGTCATTTCCTGCCCAGGTTTAGATGCAGACCTGCTCTCCGTCATTCCTGCTGTGTCTCGCCATCCCTCTCTCAAACACCTGCTGCTGGGGAAGAACTTCAACATCAAGAGCAGGTATCATGGGCCGGGATGGTCTGGGGACGGGCCACGAATACTGATTTATAATTTACTTTAACCCCCTCTCGAATCTGCAACAGCGCAAACATCGTCTGGAGACCACGTGAAGGCAGGGCAGGGAGGGTGGCCCCTACCACGGTCCTGGAGAGCTACAGTCTCAGCTAGTTTTTGTTGTTACCCAGCCATGCATTTACCAATTAAAGCAGTATTTTTCAGTACTTCGAATATGAAGAATAAAAACTCAAAAATTATGTTCATCTCACAATAGATGAGTATCTGTGTCAGTTGAAGATAAGGTCTTTATGGTAATTTGAAAGTCTCATATTTGTGTCGAGTCTAAACCAGTGGTTTTTTTAACATCATCCAGGAGGGGCTGTTGTGGGCGCAGACTTACATACCTGCTCATCAATTAAACACTGATTCTACTAATCAAAGCTTTAATGCAAGTAATATGGCAACTGATTAGTAAAATCAGGTTGGAATCGTCTGGGCTGGAATGCATGCACATTATATTTGTTTGTTGAATTGGCCAAAACTGTATTTTACAAAATTTCATACTGTGAAATCATCTGAATGATGCTTTCCTCCTCTGTGATGTGTCAACAAGAGCCAACAGAATATCCATTAGCTGATGTTTGGCAGACAGCGTGAAGTTCAACTTCATTCAATCTTCTGCAATGTGAATTTTCCCTATGGATTTGCAACCAGAGATGACATGTATTTTCACCTTTTGCACAAATTTCAACAGGAGTCAGTGACAAACAGAGCAAAATTTTGCCATTTTAGACGCTAAACTGACCTAGTCAAGAGGTTCAAAACCCTTGGCCGATTATACTGTATGGTTTTGTGTCATGGGTAGCGCTAGGATTGTGTCCGAATTCTATAAAGAGCAAGGAACCTTCCTCCCAGACGGACAAGAGCCGGGAATAGTTTGGCTGGTAGCCGTGACATGGTATGTCCGAATTGTTTATTTCATATCAGCAAGGAAACACAGTACCAACCTTAGAAAACAGGAAAGATCTAATATAGACCGCAATCCTTTGCGTAGCGATAGCGATAGTGAACGTCATTTGGTCCTGAAATTTTCCAATAAATTGCGAAAGCTCTCTCTTTTTCATCAAGCTCGTGACGTACTGAAGGAAAGGACATCTGATTATTCTCAAACATGCACAAGGATTTTCTATTACCTAATACCTCTCTAATCTTATTTCCTATTACCTAATACCCCGCTAACCTTTAAAGGTACCTTGAACTCTCTGAGCAACTTCACCTTGACCCGTGTGACCTTTTCTAATGAGGTGAAGGAAAAGTGGAGAGGAAAGGATAAAGGCCGGCTGTGTAACAGAGTTCAGACGCTGCCGCCGGTTCGCAGGGGTGATCTGGGGTTTTCAGAGATTCAGCAGAGGGGGATGGTTCCTTCCCCAAACTTGAGCGTGTTTCCTTCAGACGTCTCCTCTGATCAGCCATCACAGATTTTCCCTGCCCTCTGGCTGGCTCCTCTGGGCTGCATGCTGTTACAGCTCTCTGTGAAATGCGCTCTGTGTGATTCTCTGGTGGAAAATGTCTGAAATGGTTTTGAGTGAATGGTGTGTTTCTGTGTACAGAGTTCTGGATGAAGTTCTACAGAAGCTTGTACACCTCATTCAGGAGGAAGAGTGTGTGAGTATTTACTAAAATGTAAAAGAAGTCTTGCACTGAGTGTGTATGCATGCATTTTTACATATATTTTGTCCGAGTTTCTGTGATTAAGTGCATCGGAGTATGCATGTGTTTATGTGTGCATGTGTGTGCGTGTGTGTATTTATGAGCGTTTACATGTGTGGATGTGTGTGCATGTGTGTGTATGTGTGTATGTGTTTAAGTGTGCGAATTTGAATGTGTTTGTCCATGAGTGTTCATGTCTGTGAGTGTGTGCACATGTGTGCGTGCATGCGTGCGTGGGTGTGTGTGTGTGCGCATGTGTGTGTGTGTGTGTGTGTTTGTGTGTGTGCATCAATATGTGCACCAGTATCAGCTGCTCGGCCAAATTTAGGGGAGAATAGAGAAATCACTTTTAACTGATGAGTAGTCTTGACCTGTTTTCAATCATCCTCCTTGATTAGCAAGTTTTCCAATGATTAGAATAAATGAATGAAAACAGGTCAATCATTAGTTCAATGGTTTGTACTTTTTCTCTCCAATGTTGATCTCAGTAGCCGCCACTGGAGTTTTTTTTTGTGACCATGTGTGTTTTTGTGTATATGAGTATGTGTTTGTAACCATGTGTGTTTTTGTGTGTATGAGTTTGTGTTTGTAACCATGTGTGTTTTTGTGTGTATGAGTATGTGTTTGTAACCATGTGTTTTTGTGTATATGAGTATGTGTTTGTAACCATGTGTGTTTTTGTGTGTATGAGTTTGTGTTTGTAACCATGTGTGTTTTTGTGTGTATGAGTTTGTGTTTGTAACCATGTGTGTGTTTTGTTTGTAACCATGTGTGTTTTGTGTGTATGAGTGTTTGTATGTGTTTTTGTGTAACCATGTGTGTTTTTTGTGTATATGAGTATGTGTTTGTAACCATGTGTTTTTGTGTGTATGAGTTTGTGTTTGTAACCATGTGTGTTTTTGTGTATATGAGTATGTGTTTGTAACCATGTGTGTTTTTGTGTATATGAGTATGTGTTTGTAACCATGTGTGTTTTTGTGTGTATGAGTTTGTGTTTGTAACCATGTGTGTTTTTGTGTGTATGAGTTTGTGTTTGTAACCATGTGTGTTTTTGTGTATGAGTTTGTGTTTGTAACCATGTGTTTTTTGTGTATATGAGTAACCATGTGTGTTTTTGTGTGTATGAGTATGTGTTTGTAACCATGTGTGTTTTTGTGTATATGAGTTTGTGTTTGTAACCATGTGTGTTTTTGTGTGTATGAGTTTGTGTTTGTAACCATGTGTGTTTTTGTGTGTATGAGTATGTGTTTGTAACCATGTGTTTTTGTGTATATGAGTATGTGTTTGTAACCATGTGTGTTTTTGTGTGTATGAGTTTGTGTTTGTAACCATGTGTGTTTTTGTGTATGAGTATGTGTTTGTAACCATGTGTGTTTTTGTGTGTATGAGTATGTGTTTGTAACCATGTGTGTTTTTGTGTGTATGAGTTCGTGTTTGCGACCATGTGTGTTTTTGTGTGTATGAGTGCGTGTTTGTGACCATGAGTGTTTTTTGTGTATGAGTGTGTGTTTGTGACCATGTGTGTTTTTGTGTGTATGAGTGCGTGTCTGTGACCATGAGTTTTTTGTATGTATGAGTGTGTGTTTGTGATCATGTGTGTTTTTGGTCATGTATATGAGCGTATGACAGTGTGTGTGTCTGTATTTTTGCAGGCCCTGCAGTCTCTGTCAGTGGCGGATTCGCGGTTGCGATCTCGCGGGACGGTGCTGGTGAACGCTCTGGGCTCCAACGCCTGCCTTCGCCGGGTGGATCTGAGCGGCAACAACATGGAGGACTCAGGAGCGAAGATGTTAAGCAAAGCTCTTCAGATCAACACTACTCTGAGGTGAGAGATCAACACTGCAAATCAACACTACACTGAAGTGAGAGATCAACACTGCTGATCAACTCTACACTGAGGTGAGAGATCAACACTGCTGATCAACTCTACACTGAGGTAAGATATCAACACTACTGATTAACAATACACTGAGGTAAAATATCAAAACTGCAGATAAACACTACCCTGACATAAAATATCAACACCATAGATTGACATTACACTGAGGTAAGAGAACAAATTTGCAGATCGATAATACTCTGAGGTAAGAGGTCAATATTGTAGATCAACACTACACTGAGGTAAAAGATCAACACTGTAGAGTCAGAGGCAGAGAGGGTGGAGTGGGTTCTCCAGTGTATATGTGAGGGTGAGGATGAGGCCACAGCCTGTAAGGGATGAGGATCATGAATATTACTGTGATTGGCTGAACTGCTCTCTCTCGCCATCACTCTCTCCCCCTGCCTCCCCCAAAGGAGTGTCACATGGGACCGGAACAACACCACCGCCACAGGGTTCCAGGATGTGGCCCGAGCTCTCGAACAGTGAGACGAACGCTCTCGCACACACGTGCACACACTCACACGCACTTATGTACACATGCTCATATGCACTCATAAACATGTGCACACACACACTCATACACGCATATGTATACATACACACACCTACGCACACTCATATACCCACATACATATACACATGCACACTCTCATGCACATACACACACACACACACAGACTATGCATATGCACACACATATATACAGATGAACACTCTTGCATACAGTCAGATACACACGCATACGCATACACTCACAAACTCACAGACATGCACACACATACATATATCAACACATACACTCTCACATACACTCACAAACACACTGACACACAGACATGCACACACACACACACATTAAACATGTTAAAGCACAGAAAACATGGGTTGTGTGTGCATGACAGGCCTGTAACAGGGGAAATGCATCTACACCCGGAGAGAGCGATGAGACATGTCAACAAGAAAGAACAGAGCCGGTGACGGCATTCTGTTGCATAGCATGGATTAAACACCGAGATTACGAATGTTGCGCTTTTCTGTTGTTCGCTGTCGGTGCCAAAACTGGATCATCTCAAAGCAACTTTTCTTAGCTGGAGGGAGACTTGCTGTCTTGTGTCATGATTTACCTTTCCTAGGAACAGATAAGTTGTTTTTTTATGTATTGGAAAGAAGATATTAGAATAAAATATTTCTAAATGCTGCTATCGAGGTTTAAGTTGCTTTGTTAGTGAAGTCTCCAATTGACTTCCATTAAATTTTCCAAACCTGTAATGAGCTAAGTGCTCCTTTGAAACATTAGTGCCCATAATACACGGCGTAGCCTTTAACGAACAGAATATTTGCTCATGGTTGCTACCTGTGGTTGAGTGTCATAGCTAACGCTAGCAAATGACATGTCTCTAATAACTGACTATGCTACCATTCATTCTGAGTGTTATGACTAATTTATGCAAGTGTCATGTCTAATAACAGGCTTGGCTACCATGCATTTCTCTGTGTGCCACAGTTAATGCTGGCAAGTGAGGGGTCTCTAATTAAAACATCCCTCATCCCCCTCAGTAACTTCACCCTGCAGTACATGCCCCTCCCCCTCAGTGATGTCACCCACGCTTACCGCAGTTCCGCAGAGAAGACTGAGCAGGCCCTGACCAAGGTGAGCTATCCCAATACAAAATCACTTCCTCCGCGTGACTCATCCCTTGGCTCTGGCCGCAGCAGGCGGGAGGAACTACTTTTTATGGGTGACTGGAACTTATTCTTGAGAAAGTGCCATTGTGTTTCTGTTGTATCTTTAATCCATTTAGTGTCTTCCCAACACTTTTACAAGTCAGTGGTGTTGCACTCTTTTTTATGAGAATCTTTTCAGAAGAACAAAATTAAGATCTTGTTCGGAACATCCTGAGGCTGTGAGCAAGTACTGAAGTAAGGATCTTGTTTTGAGAACAAAGAATGAAAAGACTCACTAAACTGATGAAATGTTCATTAGTGTGCTTTATTAGTTGCTTAAAAATGCTACTTACACAACAAATACAA
This sequence comes from Gymnothorax javanicus, assembly GCA_029692085.1. Classification (NCBI taxonomy): domain Eukaryota; kingdom Metazoa; phylum Chordata; class Actinopteri; order Anguilliformes; family Muraenidae; genus Gymnothorax; species Gymnothorax javanicus. The sequence goes on from CM056197.1 coordinate 13,181,127, forward strand.
TGTCTTAAGCAATTTTTTATGAAATACAATATTTTCAGTGTGAGGTAACGCTCAGGAACCAGTCGCGAGAACCAAGCAATACAGCAGATGTGATTTTATTGAACGAGGGGGTAAACCCCCACAGGGCAGAAGGCAACAGTACAAAGTCCACAATCCAAAAATCACAATCCAAAAGGGCAGAATCCGAGTCGTAAACCAGGGCAGCAATCACAGTACTCGTGGTCGGGCAGAAAAAAGGGTTCGATAATCAGATGCAGACAAAATACCAAAACAGAGCCAAAAATTGTAAATCGAGGACGGTCCAGTCAGAATAGAATCACAAAGAGTACGAGGCGAAAACAAGAGTAGCACAGGCAAGCCAAGGGAAACGTTCTGATGGGGAACTGCTGTGAGAAGACTGCTTAAATACACACAAGGGAAGTCACATGCTATGATTAGGGACAGGTGAAATGGATCAGACTAATTACAAAGGAGCAAACACGAGGGAGAACCTAACCACATGAAGTAGGCAAAAGCCAAAACGCGGACAGGGATCACGAGACAGCCTATTGACAAACATACAGCTCCGGTTAGGGAGTTCTAACGTGCACAGATAATGAGAGGCAGAACAGAGTTAAGCAGGTGCAAAGGATCTGCTGAAACGCAGCAAAGATTAAGTGAAGGCAAGAGGCGGAGACTAGAACAGGGCGAGTGCTGAGAGCTTGTTAATCAATTAGTAAGGTGCAGCTATACAATCCCTAGTGCTCGTTAGTAAGTTAGTATTATATACAATGTTAGTTCTGGTTAGTATCATTAACAAAATAACAAACTGTTAGTACTTGTTAGTAAAATAGAAAAGCAAGGTGAAGGAAGCAAACGAGATTAGAAGGAACAATGAAAACCCAGAAACCATGAAATCACCTGAAAGCGTGGCACACAATACTAGGGGAAAATAAGCTGTCACCTAACACAAGACCAGACAGGGGAGACAAAGTGCAATGCAGGGCATGAGCAAAAACATGGACCAGAAAGATAACAGAAATGTGGATACTGGCAGGAATATAGTAATAACAAAAACATGGCGTGGATCAAGACTAAACAAAACATGAGCAGAACAGAACAGGACATGGCAGAATCATAACATTCAGATTTCTAAACCGAAAAAACCAAACACTTTAAAAATATTTAAGGCTCAAATCCTCAAAAAATTAAAGAAAATTCAGGCCAAACCCCCAAAATAGATGTTCTTATTTATAAAAGTGTATTCATTCAAACCATCAACTCTACTTATATTCTACTTATGCTGAAACAAGCACTAGAGGGGACAACAATTAACCCCTTTGCGCAGATATAGACGCTGGCGTCCGTAAATTCCAGCATTTAATTCCTTAATAATTCTGTAATTGAATTTCCGAATGTTTAGCTTCACTGGAATAATTTTCCAGTCTCTGTGACACAAATACTGAGTTATAAAGCCTATATGCTTATGCACAACAGGAAAAAATGGCATTATTTGTATTCTGCGCAAAGGGCTTAAAAGACTGTATAAATATTTTGTAAATATTTACGCTGCAACATGTTTCTGTCATCCAAAACGCATGCCGCCATGGAAAATTTTGGTTATAAAAGCAAAACTATTCCTCTGTATTTTGTTTGAGTCTGTTAAATGAGCTCATTTTCACCATTCAGGTAGTAAGACTTATTAGTGAAATCAGCTAATTAATGTCAGAGGTGACAAGTGGCGGTACTTTTACCCAGATTTTGCTGCCCTGAGTACTTTTATTATGTGGACTCATTGAGTTCTTGTATTATGTGGACACATTGACTACTTGTATTATGTGGACGCATTGAGTAATCGTATTATGTGGAAGCATTGAGTACTTGTATTACGTGGACACATTGACTACTTGTATTATATGGACTCATTGAGTACTTGTATTATGTGGACTCATTGAGTACTTGTATTATGTGGACTCATTGAGTACTTGTATTATGTGGAAGCATTGAGTACTTGTATTACGTGGACACATTGACTACTTGTATTATGTGGACTCATTGAGTACTTGTATTATGTGGACTCATTGAGTGCTTGTATTATGTGGACTCATTGAGTGCTTGTATTATGTGGACTCATTGAGTGCTTGTATTATGTGGACTTACTGAGTACTTGTATTATGTGGACTCATTGAGTGCTTGTATTATGTGGACTCATTGAGTACTTGTATTATGTGGAAGCATTGAGTACTTGTATTACGTGGACACATTGACTACTTGTATTATGTGGACTCATTGAGTACTTGTATTATGTGGACTCATTGAGTACTTGTATTATGTGGACTCATTGAGTGCTTGTATTATGTGGACTCATTGAGTGCTTGTATTATGTGGACTTACTGAGTACTTGTATTATGTGGACTCATTGAGTGCTTGTATTATGTGGACTCATTGAGTGCTTGTATTATGTGGACTCATTGAGCACTTGTATTATGTGGACTCATTGAGTACTTGTATTATGTGGACTCATTGAGTACTTGTATTATGTGGACTCATTGAGTGCTTGTATTATGTGGACTTACTGAGTACTTGTATTATGTGGACTCATTGAGTGCTTGTATTATGTGGACTCATTGAGTGCTTGTATTTTGTGGACTCATTTAGTACTTGTACATGATTCCAATGATAATGGTGCTCACTGTAAGTCTCCCCTTCTGTTTTCTCCAGATCCAGCGTGCTCTGCTGCGGAATAACCAGACTCAAAGGTTCTCCCAGAGACAGGCCCTGCGGCTGCACCAGGGCCTGGTCACCAGCTCGGCCGAACAGGTCAGAAACCCGGTCATCACAGAATGTCCCGTTTCAGAGAGTGGAAGTCCGATCCACTGTTTTGTGCTAGTCACCTGGGGCTTTATCGATTGGCTCAGTTCTTTGCCGGAGAATGGTTGGAGGAAAAAAAGGCAGGACTTTTATTTTTTGGCACCTAGATCATCCGCTCACAGCTTAAGAAGTGAGATCTCACTCTCAGTTTAAACCTGGAGTGGCACTTTGAGGACATGGAAGTCCAATAGTCCAATCTTCTGTCATGTGCAGATTGCAAGAGCCCCAGTCTGGAGCTGCTGTACCTCTGCAGCTGGCTATGTGTTCTCACTGTCGAACTTCACTACCAGGTTTCTGCAGGATTTTTGGGTGACATCTATTCTGGCGAGACCCAAATGCCCAAACTTGCAGTGTTCACAAAAGTGAAAAATGATTGCATCTGAACCGTGATTTTGATCGGCTCCAAAATTTTTGGGTTTTTCTTTAGCCAATGCTTCACCCCTTTTATAAGTTTTATAGTACTAACTTTTATAGAAGTGGCCGAGCAGTTTTTTTGTAATTCTGCTGAAAAACAGATAAACAGATAAGTCAGCCGCATTGACTGAGAGGTTACAGAAATTTTGAAGAATGAAAATAACTAGAGAATTCAATACTGAATATTTAATACAACATTTTTTTGAGGAAGTGATAGCCAAAAACCGCTTTATGGTTCTTTTGCGACCTTGACCTTGAACTTTCAGCAAAGCTGTCAAGTCACCTGACATTTTTAGCAATGACAGACACCCATTTATCATCAAATATATAAGGAAATATCTCCTGAATTTTGGCTTCAGCATACCAGAATAGAAAGTGTCAAATTTTTCATTGTTCATAATTGAAGACCTGGGTGCAAGAAGTACTTTAGTCACAAAATAACACTTTTGAGATATTAAGGGTCAAAGTTTTGAAAACATGCTGCAGATACTTTTTTTAAAAGATAACATTCAGTGACGCCTGCTGCTAGTCCCAGGGGTTATACAAAGTAGACAGACACGTTTTTGTGGAAAAATAATGCTTTATTAAGAAAAAAAACAAGAAAATCAGTTTCGGACTTTGGTACTTCTTACCATAAAATGCCTGGACTTCGGTACTTATTGCCATAAAATGCATGGACTTTGGTACTTTTACCACACAAATGCCGTTTCAATCATTTTCTGATTGCCAAACAGTCATTTTTGCTACGCTTGTCACATGACACATACTAGCAGCTGATTGGACAGTCATGGACTTAGGCACTTGTTCCTGATGACGTCAAGGACTTGAGTATTTCTTGCACAAAAATTCAGTAGATTCAGGGAAGGCCGTATATCAGCATTGAGGACTTGAGTACTTATATTTGGAATTTTTTGGCTTTAAATGATGCACATGACACTCTACTTTATGGTAGTAGTGTCAGCTCATTTTTTGGAAAATGTGACTTAAGTATTTCTTGCACCCTGGTCTTCAATTGGAAAATTTAGCTGACGTGGAAGCTGGAAGCGAAGGAATTTATTTCTGCCTTATTTTATGAACGTTAAGATATCCCTGATAAAATGTAATGCACCAAATTTGATGATAATCTGTAAAATATTTACAAAATTTAACATTTGAAACTTTTCACCCAATCACCCATGACTTTACCCCCCTACCGCTAAAAAGGGGTGATCCCCCTGAAATTAAGTTTCACTTCATATGACCCAAGATTAAAAGGAAAATCTAGTGAGTTTAGTTTCAGGTCAGTTGGGCCATTCTGAGAGAAGTTAATGCAAAAAAATTATTTTTGAACATTGGCCTGTGTCTATGTTTGACTTTTTCTGACTTTGACTCACTTTCATGAAAATCAGTACGATTGGCAATACGGTTTGTTCTGGACTAAAGCCTGCCTGCGAGAGAAGGTTAGAGAGGACTGGTATCGAACTGAAAGCCAGCAAACTCAAATGATCGTTATGTTTCCCGAAATAAAAAAAAATTGGCATGCAACAAACCTCCTTGCGAAGGTAATTTAAAAAATAGACCAATAACGTTGAAAGATCAGCAATTGGGAAAAAAAGCTTTGAAAGTCTAAAAATAACATATTTTAATGCTTGTTATATCGCTGTTATTTTCATGTTATGTTTCTCTTTTTCCTTCCCTCACTGTCTTCCTCACTACTGCTGTCTTCCTCCCTCTCTCTCTCTCTCCCTCCCTCACGCCCTCTCTCTCTCTTCCTCTCTCTCCCTCCCTCATGCCCTCTCTCTCTCCCTCACTCTCTCTCACACATGCCCTCTTTCTCTCTCTCTCTCCCTCCCTCACACCCTCTCTCTCTCCCTCTCTCTCTCTGTCCCTCATGCCCTCTCTCTCTCTCTCTCTCTCTCACACACACCCTCTTTCTCTCTCTCTCTCCCTCCCTCACACCCTCTCTCTCCCCCCCTCTCAGGTGATGGAGCAGTTCTGTGTGTGTGTGTGTGCAGCAGCTAGTGTGAGGGTGTATAGTTTAGTAACAGTCTCTCTCTCACAGGTGATGGAGCGCTTGTGTGTGTGTGTGTGTGTGTGTGTGTGCAGCAGCTGGCGTGAGGGTGTGTAGTTTAGTAACAGTCTCTCTCTCTCACAGGTGATGGAGTTTAGTAACAGTCTCTCTCTCACAGGTGATGGAGCGCTCGTGTGCGTGTGTGTGTGTGTGTGTGTGCGTGTTTGCAGCAGCTGGCGTGAGGGTGCGTAGTTTAGTAACAGTCTCTCTCACAGGTGATGGAGCGCTTGTGTGTGTGTGTGTGTGTGTGTGTGTGCATGCAGCTGGCGTGAGGGTGTGTAGTTTAGTAACAGTCTCTCTCACAGGTGATGGAGCGCTGTGTGTGTGTGTGTGTGTGTGTGTGTGCGTGCAGCTGGTGTGGTGGTGTGCAGTTTAGTAACAGTCTCTCTCTCTCAAAGGTGATGGAGCGCTTGTGTGTGCGGGTGCAGCAGCAGGTGTGTGTTCTGCGTGGGATGGGGGAGGGGGAGGAGCTACAGTCTGCCCGTCAGGCGCTGAAGGAGGCTCGGAACTCCCGCGCGGTAAGTGTGTGTGTGTGTGTGTGTGTGTCGGTGCATTCTGTTTACCTATTGGGGACCAGTTCTGGTGTAAACACTGAACTTGTCGGGATCAGTAGTCACAGGGTCCATTCGGGGCTGATCGCCGAAGAATCCCATGATTGGGCAGCATCTTAATCCTTAGAGCGCTGAAATAAATTTAATAAACTTTAATTATCTTGTGCTGTTGAAAACCTATCAAGTTGCGACTTGCTCAAAGGAGCGCCCTTCCGGGAGCTCTCATAAACAAGTCGACTCATAATAGGTTTTCAACAGCTTTAATTTAGATATCTTCCATCATTGAGCAACAATAGCAGCCTTTATTGCTCTCAGGGATAACCCCCTAAAACTAAGATTTGGCTGTAACGTTATTACTTGAGTGACCAAGATAATTTTTAAAGAAACTGCCAAACATTAACAAACTGAAGCTAAGGTGTTGCCAGCGCTGTTTGGCCGAATTGCCAGTATAACTGGCTGACTAATGACGGCCAGCATTATTCACTGGCAGATGAAGAGTCTGACACTGGCAGGCAAGATGAGGCCAGTATTGCTAATGCGCTCGCGAAGGCTAGATGCTAACTTGCGGGCTAATGAGGGACAAGCATTACTAAATGGATGATGAAGGGCCAGATCCTAGTGAGCAAGATGATGCCAGTGATGCTAATGAGCTGATGAGGGGCCAGATGCTAATGAGCTGATGAGGGGGCAGTTTTAATTACTGGCTAATGAAAGGCCCTTTACCGGGGGGAAGATACTTGCTGGCAAGATGATGAGGCCGGTATTGCAGTTGTGCTGACGAAGGCTCAGATAAGAGCTAACACTCTTGAGGGCCATCATGGCTAACTGGCTGATGAAGGGCCAGATCATCAGTCTGAATGACTGCTAATGAAAGGCTGATATATGTGGCTAATTATGGGCTAAATGACCAAGCTACACATTTTGGCTCATTAAGAGTCGGATGACATTTTATTTAGTTGCGGGCATTAAGAAAGATCGGAATTGAATTGAAATTGAAGTGAGGATACCGCCATCAGCAATATGCTTGATTGAAATGACTCGATTGTGAAATTGCAGACACTGTGGCAGTTGTTTGTCAAGATTTTGTGTTATTTTCATAAAAATATGAGTCTAACCCCCCAAAAATCATAATTTCTTGGCAATTTGCTGGTGATTTTTCACTTCACTCGTAAGAAAAGGCTGATTTAAGTGGACATCGGCTCCATGAAATAAGCTGTGTTCTGATTGGCTACCGGCCCCGTAAACTGTGTGATGTTTGATAACAACTTCAGCTGTGGTCGCATTAGACGTTTCAGTTCTATTGGACACATGCATTGGCATCACAAAAGGATACATCAGCATAAAGATTTTCACTTATTGCTTTACGAAAGTTTAAATATGGCAGACATCGCAATGCGGACACTTAGGCTATGTGTACGTTCGTTCAACTGAACAGCTTTTCTGGAACACTTGATTAATTATTGTCAAACCCGTAAAGGACCATTGAAATCTTTCTCTAAACTCCCAGTTACTCTTGTCACACTTGAGTTTTCCCTGTGAGCCAGCGCAGTTAGCAAGAGCGTATTGTAGCCAGAGCAGGATAAAAAGTTGAAACGTGGTGTCTCTTGTTAGCAATAGTCGCAGCCAGCAGCTAGCATGCAGGAAATGCTAATTTGCTAAAATTTGCCTCAATGCTCATTCTGTTGAAATGATACCAACTACAGGCAAACACTCCAGCCATTGAAAATGATAATATACTATGGAAATAACGTCACTCCGAGTATTCATTCCCATAAACACGTCCTGTACATCACCTGTGGCTGGAATATCAACACCCTCTAAATGTAAATTTGATTTATTTGCCAATTACATTAAACGACACAATGAAAAGGCTGCGTTTACATGCACAAACAGAGCCGATATGCTGATGCCATACCTGTCCAACTACTTATAGAATTCAGCCCGATATCAACTGGAATCTGAAATAGTCAGCTAGCTACAGATTTAGGTTTGCAGCTACCTCCTGTGCACCAGGAATGGCATCATCTCTCAGTCATAACTCTTCAGCGAATCTGTTTTTCTTGCAAACATAATGAGTCTTCGTTTTTTTCAGCATTTGTTTGACAAATGCGGCTTTGTGTCTTACTGACTGAACTTGCGCTAAGCTCCATTTCTGAGGGCACGGTTGAGATTAGAGGTCAGAGGTGAATTGAGATTAAGGTTAGGGTCAGGCATGATTAGGGTTAGGGGTAGGGCTAGGGGGTTATGGGTTATGAATTGGCTGTCCACAATGAATGGAAGTTAATACAATAGATAATAAGGATAGCTGCACAAATCGGTGTGTGTGTGTGAGTGCATGTGTGTGTGTGTGTGTGTGTGTATGTGTGTTTGTATAGTGTGTATGTGTATTGTAATAGCCCTCTCTCTCTCTCTCTCTCTCTCTCTCTCTCTCTCTCTCTCTCTCTCTCTCTCTCTCTCTCAGCTCTACCCCTCTCTGTGTGAGTTGGCCCATGTGCTCTCAGTCGATGGGCCGGTCAGGCAGAGGCTGGACTCGCTGGCGGGAGAACTGGCCAAAGCTGCAGATAAAGAACTGCAGGTACGACTTGTCTTTGATTTGACCTCCATATGATTTGGTTATTTCTAATTGGCTCTCCTGTACCAGGAGATAATCTAGACTCCATGTTGTGAGAGGGGATTACCTGATTGGTTTATTAATTAATCACTGCTGATTGGTTCTCCTGTATCAGGTGGTTGTGGGCTCCATTGGTGCATTTAATTTATAACCTGATTGGCTGTTTTATTGAGTACTGATTGCTGATTGGTCCCAATGCATCAGGTGATTGTGGGCTCTATTGGGGTGTTTGATTGTTAACCTGATTGGCGGCTTTATTGATTAATCATTGCTGATTGGTTCACCTGTATCAGGTGATTGTGGGCCCCAATGGCGTTTTAATTTTATTTGTTTAAAATCTATTCAAGGTAGCCCTTATTTACAATGATGCACAGTAAAGAGAAAAAAAAACAATAAAAGATAAGAATAAAAAAAACAATTAAAACAGGTCATAAAACATTGTATGTGAAACATAATACAAGATATGAAACAATCAGTTAAAACAAATACAGTCACGGATTAGGTGTTTCAGTGATAGCCTGATTGGCAGGTTTTCTGATTAATAATTGCTGATTGGTCCTCTTGTGTCAGGTGATTGTGGGATCTATTGGGGTATGTAATTGATAACCTGATTGGCTCTCCTGTATCAGGTGATCGTGGACTCCATGGTCTCTCTCTGCCGGGAGCTCTGTCCTCTCTCCTCCTCGGCGGCCGAGCGCCTGACTCCGCCCCTCTCCTCCATCTCCGAGCGCGTCTCCATCCCTCGCTCCGCCATCCGAGCTGCCCTGATGGAGAGAGCAGCACAGGATATCCATCGAGCTCTGGAGTGAGAGAGACACAGTGTTACAATACGGGGTTAAAATAACTCCACTTTACTGTAAAACACTGTACTAATTATTAACTGCTTATGTTGAAACTTTTTATCATTGTTAACGTTAATGACAAATTGTTTGTATGTACCTTTCTGCTTTGGCAGGATGTTTGATCCAAACGTCATGCCAATAAAGCTGATTGAATTGAATTGTATTGAGTAAGAGAGAGAGAGAAGTACGGAACAGAAAGAGTAGAAAGTAATAAAGATGAACAGAGCAGGAAAGTTAGAGGGAGGGGATGTGGGAGGGGAAGTGAGTGCACAGGAGGAAGAAGCTGTCAGAGAGAAATAAACTGTAAGGGAACGTTTGATGGAATAGAAGAGAGAAGACAAGAGAATGTAGTCACCACTTCAGCTGTTTTTCGCTGCATTATCATCTCTCTCTCTCCCTCTCTCTCTCTTTCTCTCTCTCAGGGAGGTGAAGCTGACCGTTGTCTCCTATCTGACCAACTCCATCGTGGATCAGATTCTGCAGGAACTCTACACCACACACAAAACGCTGGTACTCCTACGGCAGCCATCTTACCCCATAAAAAACTCTATTTTATACTCATCTCCCCTGTCCTCCTGCCTAACCTGCAAATCCACGGAGGTCTGCCTTCTTTAGGGACATTTCCAGTCCTTCCGTTTTCTTTTGGAGGAGCTGGAAGCCAGGAGACGTCTGTTTGCAGGCAGATAGGCACCCAGCTCCCCACATCTGCATCTACCGTGCCTTCAAACCTTGGGGCAGGGAGGACATTTCATTTTTCTGATTCATGCTTTCTCAATCCACTTATCTTCCTGTTGTTTCCTTGCCTTGTTTTCTTGCCTCCTCCTGTGGGTGGAGTGAGGAGCAAGGAAAGGATGCAAGGAAAGAATGAAGCAGGTTGAGAAATGTGATCACTGAGAGCCTGGTGCTCTGCAGAGAGTCATTAGACACCTCTGGTGAAGCCAGTCTGTCTGTCTGACTGTGTGTCTTTCAGTCTGTCTGTTTGTGTGTTTTTCTATTGTTCTGTGACTATTTGTCTGGTTGTGTGTCCGTCTTTCTATCTGTGGAAAAAAGTCTTTATATCTTTCGTCTTTCTAGGGGTTTGTTTGTCTTTCTCACTTCCTGTCTCAGTCTCTCGGGGCTCAGTCTGTCAGTCATGCTGTCTCTCTGTCTGTCCGTCTGAGCTCTGTCTCTCCTGTGACAGACTCGGCAGGTGTCCCAGCTGAAGCACTGGGATGAGGGCGGGACCGGCCGGATATCCCACAGACATCGAGACTCGCTGGACATCACCGATGAGGAGCTGGGCCCCAGCATAGTGAGTGTGTGTGTGTGTGTGTGTGTGTGTGTGTGTGTGTGTATGTGTGTGTATGACTGTGAGTGTTTGTGAGTGTGTGTGTGTATATATGACTGTGAGTGTTTGTGAGTGAGTGTGTGTATGTGTGTGTGTGTGAGTGTATATATGTGTACATGACTGTGAGTGTTTGTGAGTGTGTGTGCGTGTTTGAAAGTGAGTGTGTGTGTGTGTATGACTGTGAGTATTTGTGAGCGTGTGTGCGTGTATGACTGAGTGTTTGTGAGTGCGTGTGCGTGCGTGCATGACTGCGTGTTTGTTTGTGCATGACTGTGAGTGTTTGTGAGTGTGTGTGTGTGTGTGTGTGAGTGTATATATGTGTGCATGACTGTGTGTGTGTGTGTGTGTGTGTGTGTGTGCATGACTGTGAGTGTGTGTGAGTGTGTGTGTGTGCATGACTGTGAGAATTTGTAAGTGTGCGTGTGTGTGCATGACTATGAGTGTTTGTGAGTGTGTGTGTGTGTGTGTGTGTGTGTGTGTATGACTGTGAGTGTTTGTGAGTGTGTGTGTGCATGTATGACTGTAAGTGTGTGTGTGTGTGTGTGTGTGTGTGTGTGTGTGTGTGACTGCGAGTACTTGTGAGCGTGTGTGTGTGTATGACTGAGTGTTTGTGAGTGTGTGTGTGTGTGTTTGTGTGTGTGTGACTGCGAGTACTTGTGAGCGTGTGTGCGTGTATGACTGAGTGTTTGTGAGTGTGTGTGTGTGCGTGTGTGCATGACTGCGTGTGTTTGTGTGTGTTTGTATGTGTGTGTGTGCGTGACTGTGAGTGTTTGTGAGTGTGTGTTTGTGTGAGTGTATATATGTGTGCATGCCTGTTTGTGTGTGTGTGTGCATGACTGTGAGTGTTTGTGAGTGTGTGTGTGTGTGTGTGTGTGTGTGTGTGTGTGTGTGTGTGTGTGTGTGCATGACTGTGAGTGTGTGTGAGTGTGTGTGTGTGTGCATGACTGTGAGGATGTGTAAGTGTGCGTGTGTGTGCATGACTGTGAGTGTTTGTGAGTGTGTGTGTGTGTGTGTGTGTGTGTGTGTGAGGGTTTGTGTGTGTGAGACAGTATAAACCTGCTGTGATCTCACTGTCTCGCTCTCTCACCCGTAGGACACTATTGCTATAAAGAAGAGGAGCTCTAGGACCAGGCGAATCCGCCCTGTATCCACCCGACTGAGTGAGTCTGTCCTCAATCACGCTCATTCAGCCACATTAAACACACTCAACCATATTCAGCCCCATTTACACACCTTGTACTGCATTCAAGCACAGTCATTGAGTTCACAGCCACATACTGTAAATGCCATGGGTGTCCGACTCACGGTTCAGCTTTACGTCTCATTGTTTTCTCCCCAAATCTCCCCTCTTTTCCCCCGTTTTCTCCTCTTTTTCTCTGTGTGTATGTCTCAGGTCTGGGTGACGACTCCAGCTCCTCCCCCCCGTCCTCGGTACCGCCACACTCCGCCCCCCTCTCCCGCTCGGCATCATGGGATTGTCTGTCTGCCCTTCCCACCCAGGGTGCACCCCTGCATCACGTGACCAGGGTCCGGCCGAGGCCGCCGCGCAGACACCGGAGAGGACACACTCCTCCGGATGTAGTGAGTCTTACGACATTTGACCCTTCTTACCACTGTAATGACGACCAGTGGTGGCCACCCCAGATTAATTAAGCTTATTGGAAGAAGCTGAAAAATGAATATTTTCCTCATAATTTGCCAAACTCAGTTCACTGGTCATTTACGGGTCTGGTGCTGGCAGAGGATAGGATGTACATCAGTTTGGCAGCACGGTGGCATAGTGGTTAGCATTGCTGCCTTACAATAAGGAGGTTCCATGCGTGGAGTCTGCATGTTTGCGTGGGTTTCCTCTGAGTTTCCTGGGTTTCCTGTTTCCTCCCTACTCAGAAAAACATGCTCTATAGGAACACTACTACCAGTGTCCCTGACCAAGGCTCTGGCTTTAGAAAGACATGCTCTACAGGAACACTCCTACCAGTGTCCCTGACCAAGGCTCTGGCTTTAGAAAGACATGTTCTATAGAAACACTACTATCAGTGTCCCTGACCAAGGCTCTGGCTTTAGAAAGACATGCTCTACAGGAACACTCCTACCAGTGTCCCTGACCAAGGCTCTGGCTTTAGAAAGACATGCTATATAGAAACACTACTACCAGTGTCCCCTGACCAAGGCTCTGGCTTTAGAAAGACATGCTCTACAGGAACACTCCTACCAGTGTCCCCAAGGACCAAGGCTCTGGCTTTAGAAAGACATGCTCTATTGGAACACTCCTACCAGTGTCCCTGACCAAGGCTCTGGCTTTAGAAAGATGTGCTCTATAGGAACACTCCTACCAGTGTCCCTGACCAAGGCTCTGGGCTTTTTAGAAAGACATGCTCTATAGGAACACTCCTACCAGTGTCCCTGACCTCTAGAAAGACATAGGCTCACCAGGTCCCTTTTTAGAAAGACATTCTCTATAGGAACACCCCTACCAGTGTCCCTGACCAAGGCTCAGGCTTTAGAAAGACTTGCTCTATAGGAACACTCCTACCAGTGTCCCTGACCAAGGCTCTGGCTTTAGTGTCCCTGACCAAGGCTCAGGCTTTAGAAAGACATGCTCTATAGGAACACTCCTACTAGTGTCCCTGACCAAGGCTCTGACTTTAGAAAGACATGCTCTTTAGGAACACTCCTACTAGTGTCCCTGACCAAGGCTCTATAGGAACACTGGTCTTTAAAGAAAGACATGCCAAGGCTCTTTATGGAACACTCCTACCAGTGTCCCTGACCAAGGCTCTGGCTTTAGAAAGACATGCCCTCTATTTAGGAACACTCCTACCAGTGTCCCTGACCAAGGCTCTTTAGGACATTTATAGGAACACTCCCTAAGTGTCCCTGACCAAGGCTCTGGCTTTAGAAAGACATGCTCTATAGGAACACTCCTACCAGTGTCCCTGACCAAGGCTCTGGCTTTAGAAAGACATGCTCTATAGGAACACTCCTACCAGTGTCCCTGACCAAGGCTCTGGCTTTAGAAAGACATGCTCTATAGGAACACTCCTACCAGTGTCCCTGACCAAGGCTCTGGCTTTAAAGAAAGAACACTCCTACCAGTGTCCCTGACCAAGGCTCTGGCTTTAGAAAGACATGCTCTATAGGAACACTCCTACCAGTGTCCCTGACCAAGGCTCTGGCTTTAGAAAGACATGCTCTATAGGAACACTGTCCCTGACCAGTGTCCCTATGACCAAGTGCTGACCAAGGCTTTGGCTTTAGAAAGACATGCTCCCTGGAACACTCTACCAGTGCCTGACCAGGCTTTAGGAAAGACATGTATAGGAACACTCCTACCAGTGTCCCTGACCAAGGCTCCTTTAGAAAGACATGCTCTATAGGAACCAGTGTCCCTGACCAAGGCTCTGGCTTTAGAAAGACATGCTCTATAGGAACACTCCTACCAGTGTCCCTGACCAAGGCTGTGAAAGACATGCTTATAGGAACACTCCTACCAGTGTCCCTGACCAAGGCTCTGGCTTTAGAAAGACATGCTCTATAGGAACACTCCTACCAGTGTCCCTGACCAAGGCTCTGGCTTTAGAAAGACATGCTCTATAGGAACAGACCCCGTGTCCCTGACCAAGGCTCTGGGAAAGACATGCTCTATAGGAACACTCCTACCAGTGTCCCTGACCAAGGCTCTGGCTTTAGAAAGACATGCTCTATAGGAACACTCCTACCAGTGTCCCTGACCAAGGCTCTTTAGAAAGACATTTAGAAACACATGTCCCTCTTGACTTTAGGAACATGCTCTTTCCTACTAGTGTCCCTGACCAAGGCTGTGGCTTTAGAAAGACATGCTCTATAGGAACACTCCTACCAGTGTCCCTGACCAAGGCTCTGGCTTTAGAAAGACATTCTCTATAGGAACACCCCTACCAGTGTCCCTGACCAAGGCTCAGGCTTTAGAAAGACTTGCTCTATAGGAACACTCCTACCAGTGTCCCTGACCAAGGCTCTGGCTTTAGAAAGACATGCTCTATAGGAACACTCCTACTAGTGTCCCTGACCAAGGCTCTGACTTTAGAAAGACATGCTCTTTAGGAACACTCCTACTAGTGTCCCTGACCAAGGCTGTGGCTTTAGAAAGACATGCTCTATAGGAACACTCCTACCAGTGTCCCTGACCAAGGCTGTGGCTTTGAAAGACATTCTTAGAAAAGACATGCTCTCTATAGGAACACTCCTACCAGTGTCCCTGACCAAGGCTCTCCTATTAGTGTCCCTGAGCTTTAGAAAGACATTCTCTATAGGAACACTCCTACCAGTGTCCCTGACCAAGGCTCAGGCTTTAGAAAGACATGCTCTATAGGTCCCTGAACACTCCTTTAGAAAGACCCTATGTCCCAGTGTCCCCTGACAAGGCTCAGGCTTTAGAAAGACATGTCTCTATTTAGGAACACATGCTCTACCTCCTACCCGTGTCCCTGACCAAGGCTCCGGCTTTAGAAAGACATGCTCTATAGGAACACTCCTACCAGTGTCCCTGACCAAGGCTCTGGCTTTAGAACTGGAGTTAAACCCTGGGCGCTGCTCTGTGGCTGCCCACTGCTCCTGACTATAGCATGGGTTAATGCATTGGACAAATTACCCCGCAAGGTTCAATAAAGTGCATCTATCTATCTATCTATCTATCTATCTTCTACTGTACAATGGAATCCGTGCTAAAAGTTAACCACGTCAAAACAATAATTTTGGCTGGGTAAATATTTGTTGCCATAATTGAGTGCACATTAGAACAAATTGCTTTTTATGGATTTAGAGGAAGAAATGGGCATGACAGATTTCTAATCATTTTTATGAGGTGTCATTTGCTGGTAAGATTCCCAGCTGATACCAAACTGTTTATAGGCTTTGCATTCTTTTGTGGTGTTATTGCCCTTAATCCATTCACAATGAATAGAATATTTGCTAATGGTTGCTACCATAAATCTGTATGTGTGTTACTGCTAATGCTAGCAGCTGACGCAGCTCTAGTCACTGTCTCTGTTGTTACTTAGGGGGAGCCATTTGAAGGATCGACGTTGAGCCAGTAGGTTTCGTTTATTATGAGGAAGATAAGGAGAAATGGAAGACGGCATGAAGAACCCACTGTACCTAATAATTTGCTCACTAATATTTTTTTTACACTGGGAGAGATACCAGTTTAGGGTGAAAAGTTAGAGTCACCCCTTCGAGTTGGACGGGTCAGCCCTGAATGAACTAGAACCCAAAATCCATATACACAGGATAACCTGAGCAACTACAGCTGATCACACAAAGCGAATAATTAATCAATCACTCAATTAACAGGGACGAACTGCGAGGCAGCTGGAACAGGGGAAGAGCCTATTAGTAGACACGTGGGTTGTGACACTTTGGCCTTAATTAGCAGCTAAAGCAGTAGATCACTTCGTGAGTTCGTCTTACCGCATCTCTGGGGTCACAAAGGTGAAAACAAATAGCAGCCGATTAGATGTTACGCCGCTCCGTTTTCAAGAGTCGATACATTTCAATGAAGGGAAGTTCATTATGGCTTCCGCTTTGTGTACAAATCTCAAGGTGAATAGAAACCTGTTCACTGAACATCTCATTCCAAAATCATGGGCATTTATATGGAGGTTATCCCCCCAACCTCCCCCCAGCCCCCCTGCTCCTGTGGGGAGGCTCTCCGTCAGATAACTGAGCAGCAGCGCGGGGATTCGCTGCAAAGGGTTGGACAGAAGAGTTGGGGGAGAATGATGAAAACAGTATTAAAATGTTTCTGATCCGCCTGCCTGTCTGAGAGTTTGGAGTCCAGGGACTCTCTGCTCCGAGCAGTTGTACCAGGAAGTGTGGATGAAACGCATTTGCCTCTAAATTAGAGCAGAAAATCTCCCACTTTGTTGTCTCCTTTCCCAGCCTGTGGGGCCATTTTGAGGGAGCTGACAGATATCTGTGCGCTGCTGATTCCCTCATCTACTGATCATGGCGGCCGGGGTGTTTTCTGATCTCCGAACAGACGGCAGTGCACTGACGGAATTAGAAATACCGAGCACTCCTTCACCGGGAATCCCATGTAGGAGAAGACATTTGCTTACACGAGGAACCGTACCGTCGTCCCAGACTACAAAGGCTTCGCCATCCCTCTCTGTGTCCCAAAAATGGGATATTTCTCCGCTTTGTCCCAAGGGCCTGAGTCTGTGGTGCTGCTGTAAAGCTTTTCAACTCTAAGTTTTACACTCAAGCCTGACATCAGGCTGAGCTCTAAATACTTAAAACTAGCATCATCTTTTCGCTTATTGTGCCTTGACAGATTTTCAAATTTGAGACCTATGGTGATGGCAAATTTGACAATAACGTTGTTGCATGGAGACCATGTTCATGCCACGGATTGGACTCGTTCCATTGCTAATGCTGCACATACAGGTTCTACCCAACTGTTGATAGCCTCTATTTTGTGCTGCTGAGAGAGAATTCAGTTTCAGCATTGTTATTGTGATCATTCACTTTGGCTATATCACTCAGCCCAATACTGATGTGTGTCACAGCTCTCGGTTCCTTGAGTTTTGACCTGTAGTTAATTGCATAGTTAATCCTATCTGTCTTGTTGAAGTTCCCTCAAATACTGTTGGAATTATCTTAATTGAAAGAATGAGGTCTAGATGATAAGAGCAGTACTGATGATGAAGTGCTGAGAAAGAGAGAGAGAGAGAGAGAGAGTTTGATAATGGCCCGCTGGGATGTGGTCCTGTACCCAACTTTGAAAATCATACATCATATACATATAAGGTCTTCTATTGATTTTCAAAAACAAACAAATGGGTTTTTTCCGATAGGATTGAGACATTAAGTTAGACCGACCAATCATATTAAACCAAAACTGGAGGGGGGGGGGGGATCATCTCACATTCCCAGACCAATGAGGTGAGAAGGAAGATCAGAACATCTGCTCCATCTGTTTCAGAAATTATAGTGAATTTATACAGAGTTCAGTCAGCACAAGGGAGTTTATGCGAGTTCAACACGCCTCAAACACAGTCCATTAATACTGAATTCCTGATTTGCACTCAATTCTAAAATTTGCTCATAAGTGCCGGCAGCGGAGTCTGCCTCTGTAATCTCATTGATGTTATCGTGCTGCGCTCTCAAAGGCAAAACGAGTCGTGCTAACGAGGTGAAGAGACTGGTAGCCGATGTGGGTTCCTCTGATGTTACCAGCCTGAGAAGGGCTTTTGTTCTGAGCAGTTTTGACTGACAGTGAGACTGACGATGGTCACTTATGCACCTCCTTGCTGGGTGTGTGTACTGCTGCTGTTTTAGTACAAAACCTGTGAGTTAAATAAGGGATTGGCACGCGCCTGGCCTTGTGACAGCTGGGCAGCCAATTCTTCGATGACTGCTGCTCTGTCGATATGGAGACGACTCATAAAAAGTGCTGCAATTCCATTTTAATCAAATTTGTTTTTGAATAACCTCAATTTAAGGCAGAAAGTTTGCCCTTTGAGTTCATATTCATGATTTAATTTCAACTGTAATATGTTGTGGTTGACATCAGAACAATAATCACTGTCTAAAGTTTTTATGGACCTGACATTGCGTACCATACAAAAGGGCTTTAAGTAGAGATCTGCACTGTCTTTATATAACATGTGGGTACCCCCTCCGCCCCCCCTCCCCCTCTCTCTCTCTTTAGCACTGCACAGAGAATGGTGCTGTTACTCCTCTCGATGATGGACTTCCAGATTTTTTCAGTAAACGAGTCCTGCCTGACAGGTATACACGCACACACGCACACACAGACACACACACTCACGCTAATAGACCTGCAGAAACACAAGCATACGTATGAGTAAATGCACTGACCTGCAAGCACAGCTAGACTCACATTTTTATGCAAGTATATGTTACTCCTGCACATTCCCAAATGTTAGTACATACTGTACTTAAATAAGAACGGTCTGTCTTCCCCCCGCCCTCCCTCTCCCTCCCTCTCTCTTGCAGTCAGCTCTCATCTATTCATCAGGCGCAGTCCTTCAGAAGGAAGAAGAGGCGCAGCATGCTGTCAATCTTTGGTTTCCGTAGGAACCGAAACTCGACTATCTCCACGCAAGAGTCCATCGATGTGGCCGGTGCCCCTGAGGAGGGGTCCACACCTCCTGTGAAGTACGAGCAACAGTGTGGTACACTGGTTAGAGCAGCAGTGTGGAGCAGTGGTTAGAGCAGCAGTGTGGAGCAGTGATCAGAGCAGCAGTGTGGAACAGTGGTTAGAGCAGCAGTGTGGAGCAGTGGTGAGAGCAGCAGTGTGGAACAGTGGTTAGAGCAGCAGTGGTGGAACAGTGGTTAGAGCAGCAGTGTGGAACAGTGGTTAGAGCAGCAGTGTGGAACAGTGGTTAGAGCAGCAGTGTGGAACAGTGGTTAGAGCAGCAGTGGTGGAACAGTGGTTTAGAGCAGCAGTGTGGAACAGTGGTTAGAGCAGCAGTGTGGAACAGTGGTTGGTCAGCAGCAGTGTGGAGCAGTGGTTAGAGCAGCAGTGTGGAGCAGTGGTTAGTGGTTGGAGCAGCAGTGTGGAGCAGTGGTCAGAGCAGCAGTGTGGAACAGTGGTTGGAGCAGTGATCCAGAGAGCAGCAGTGTGGAACAGTGGTTAGAGCAGCAGTGTTAGAGCAGCAGTGTGGAACAGTGGTTAGAGCAGCAGTGTGGAACAGTGGTTAGAGCAGCAGTGTGGAACAGTGGTTAGAGCAGCAGTGTGGTTAGAACAGTGTGGAGCAGTGGTTGGAGCAGCAGTGTGGAACAGTGGTTAGAGCAGCAGTGTGGAACAGTGGTTAGAGCAGCAGTGTGGAGCAGTGGTTGCAGTGGTTGCAGCAGTGGTGGAACAGTGTGGAACAGTGGGAGCAGTGGTAGAGCAGCAGTGTGGAACAGTGGTTAGAGCAGCAGTGTGGAACAGTGGTTAGAGCAGCAGTGTGGAACAGTGGTTAGAGCAGCAGTGTGGAACAGTGGTTAGAGCAGCAGTGTGGAACAGTGGTTAGAGCAGCAGTGTGGAACAGTGGTTAGAGCAGCAGTGTGCAGCAGTGGTTAGAGCAACAGTGTGGAACAGTGGTTAGAGCAGCAGTGTGGAGCAGTGGTTAGAGCAGCAGTGTGGAACAGTGGTTAGAGCAGCAGTGTGGAGCAGTGGTTAGAGCAGCAGTGTGGAACAGTGGTTAGAGCAGCAGTGTGGAGCAGTGGTTAGAGCAGCAGTGTGGAGCAGTGGTTTAGAGCAGTGTGGAACAGTGGTTAGAGCAGCAGTGTGGAGCAGTGGTTAGAGCAGCAGTGTGGAACAGTGGTTAGAGCAGCAGTGTGGAGCAGTGGTTAGAGCGAGCAGCAGTGGTTAGAGCAGCAGTGTGGAGCAGTGGTTAGAGCAGCAGTGTGGAGCAGTGGTGAGAGCAGCAGTGTGGAACAGTGGTTAGAGCAGCAGTGTGGAGCAGTGGTTAGAGCAGCAGTGTGGAGCAGTGGTTAGAGCAGCAGTGTGGAACAGTGGTTAGAGCAGCAGTGTGGAGCAGTGGTCAGAGCAGCAGTGTGGAACAGTGGTTAGAGCAGCAGTGTGGGAGCAGTGGTTAGAGCAGCAGTGTGGAACAGTGGTTAGAGGATCAGTGTGGAGCAGTGGTTGGAGCAGTGGTTAGAGCAGCAGTGTGGAGCAGTGGTTAGAGCAGCAGTGTGGAACAGTGGTTAGAGCAGCAGTGTGGAGCAGTGGTTAGAGCAGCAGTGTGGAACAGTGGTTAGAGCAGCAGTGTGGAGCAGTGGTTAGAGGAGCAGTGTGGAGCAGTGGTTAGAGCAGCAGTGTGGAGCAGTGGTTGGTGTGGAGCAGTGGTTAGAGCAGCAGTGGTGGAGCAGTGGTGGTTAGAGCAGCAGTGTGGAACAGTGGTTAGGCAGCAGTGGTTAGTGTGTGGAACAGTGGTTAGAGCAGCAGTGTGGAGCAGTGGTTAGAGCAGCAGTGTGGAGCAGTGGTTAGAGCAGCAGTGTGGAACAGTGGTTAGAGCAGTGTGGAGCAGTGGTTTAGAGCAGCAGTGTGGAGCAGTGGTCAGGCAGCAGTGTGGAACAGTGGTTAGAGCAGCAGTGGTTAGGCAGCAGTGTGGAGCAGTGGTTAGAGCAGCAGTGTGGAGCAGTGGTTAGAGCAGCAGTGTGGAGCAGTGGTTAGAGCAGCAGTGGTCAGTGGTTAGCAGCAGTGTGGAACAGTGGTTAGAGCAGCAGTGTGGAGCAGTGGTTAGAGCAGCAGTGTGGAACAGTGGTTAGAGCAGCAGTGTGGAGCAGTGGTTGTGGAGCAGCAGTGTGGAGCAGTGGTTAGAGAGCAGCAGTGTGGAAGCAGTGGTGGTTAGAGCAGCAGTGTGGAGCAGTGGTTAGAGCAGCAGTGTGGAGCAGCAGTGGGAACAGTGGTTAGAGCAGCAGTGTGGAGCAGTGGTTAGAGCAGTGTGGAACAGTGGTTAGAGCAGCAGTGTGGAGCAGTGGTTAGAGCAGCAGTGTGGAACAGTGGTTAGAGCAGCAGTGTGGAACAGTGGTTAGAGCAGCAGTGTGGAGCAGTGGTTAGAGCAGCAGTGTGGAACAGTGGTTAGAGCAGCAGTGTGGAGCAGTGGTTAGAGCAGCAGTGTGGAGCAGTGGTTGAGAGCAGCAGTGTGGAACAGTGTGTGGAGCAGTGGTTAGAGCAGCAGTGTGGAACAGTGGTTAGAGCAGCAGTGTGGAGCAGTGGTTAGAGCAGCAGTGTGGAGCAGTGGTTAGAGCAGCAGTGTGGAACAGTGGTTAGAGCAGCAGTGTGGAGCAGTGGTTAGAGCAGCAGTGTGGAACAGTGGTTAGAGCAGCAGTGTGGAACAGTGGTTAGAGCAGCAGTGTGGAACAGTGGTTAGAGCAGCAGTGTGGAGCAGTGGTTAGAGCAGCAGTGTGGAGCAGTGGTTAGAGTGTGGAGTGGTTAGAGCAGCAGTGTGGAACAGTGGTTAGAGCAGCAGTGTGGAACAGTGGTTAGAGCAGCAGTGTGGAACAGTGGTTAGAGCAGCAGTGTGGAGCAGTGGTTAGAGCAGCAGTGTGGAGCAGTGGTGAGAGCAGTGGTGGAGCAGTGTGGAACAGTGGTTAGAGCAGTGGAGCAGTGGTTAGAGCAGCAGTGTGGAGCAGTGGTTAGCAGCAGTGGAACAGTGGTTAGAGCAGCAGTGTGGAGCAGTGGTTAGAGCAGCAGTGTGGAACAGTGGTTAGAGTGGTGGTAGAGCAGCAGTGTGGAGCAGTGGTTAGAGCAGCAGTGGAGCAGTGGTTAGAGCAGCAGTGTGGAACAGTGGTTAGAGCAGCAGTGTGGAGCAGTGGTTAGAGCAGCAGTGTGGAGCAGTGGTTAGAGCAGCAGTGTGGAACAGTGGTTAGAAAGCAGTGTGGAGCAGTGTGGAACAGTGGTTAGGAACAGTGGTTAGAGCAGCAGTGTGGAGCAGTGGTTAGAGCAGCAGTGTGGAACAGTGGTTAGAGCAGCAGTGTGGAGCAGTGGTTAGAGCAGCAGTGTGGAGCAGTGGTGAAACAGTGTGGAACAGTGGTTAGAGCAGTGTGGAGCAGTGGTTAGAGCAGCAGTGTGGAACAGTGGTTAGAGCAGCAGTGTGGAACAGTGGTTAGAGCAGCAGTGGTTAGAGCAGCAGTGTGGAACAGTGGTTAGAGCAGCAGTGTGGAACAGTGGTTAGAGCAGCAGTGTGGAGCAGTGGTTAGAGCAGCAGTGTGGAGCAGTGGTTAGAGCAGCAGTGTGGAACAGTGGTTAGAGCAGCAGTGTGGAGTGGTTAGAGCAGCAGTGGTTTAGAGCAGCAGTGTGGAACAGTGGTTAGAGCAGCAGTGTGGAACAGTGGTTAGAGCAGCAGTGTGGAGCAGTGGTTAGAGCAGCAGTGTGGAACAGTGGTTAGAGCAGCAGTGTGCAGCAGTGGTTAGAGCAGCAGTGTGGAGCAGTGGTGAGAGCAGCAGTGTGGAACAGTGGTTAGAGCAGCAGTGTGGAACAGTGGTTAGAGCAGCAGTGTGGAGCAGTGGTTAGAGCAGCAGTGTGGAACAGTGGTTAGAGCAGCAGTGTGGAGCAGTGGTTAGAGCAGCAGTGTGGAGCAGTGGTTAGAGTGGTTAGAGCAGCAGCAGTGTGGAACAGTGGTTAGAGCAGCAGTGTGGAGCAGTGGTGAGAGCAGCAGTGTGGAACAGTGGTTAGAGCAGCAGTGTGGAGCAGTGGTTAGAGCAGCAGTGTGGAGCAGTGGTTAGAGCAGCAGTGTGGAGCAGTGGTGAGAGCAGCAGTGTGGAACAGTGGTTAGAGCAGCAGTGTGGAGCAGTGGTTAGAGCAGCAGTGTGGAACAGTGGTTAGAGCAGCAGTGTGGAGCAGTGGTTAGAGCAGCAGTGTGGAGCAGTGGTTAGAGCAGCAGTGTGGAACAGTGGTTAGAGCAGCAGTGTGGAGCAGTGGTTAGAGCAGCAGTGTGGAGCAGTGGTTAGAGCAGCAGTGTGGAACAGTGGTTAGAGCAGCAGTGTGGAGCAGTGGTTAGAGCAGCAGTGTGGAGCAGTGGTTAGAGCAGCAGTGTGGAACAGTGGTTAGAGCAGCAGTGTGGAGCAGTGGTCAGAGCAGCAGTGTGGAACAGTGGTTAGAGCAGCAGTGTGGAGCAGTGGTGAGAGCAGCAGTGTGGAACAGTGGTTAGAGCAGCAGTGTGGAGCAGTGGTTAGAGCAGCAGTGTGGAGCAGTGGTTAGAGCAGCAGTGTGGAACAGTGGTTAGTGGTTAGAGCAGCAGTGTGGAGCAGTGATCTGAGCAGTGTGGAGCAGTGTGGAGCAGTGGTGGTAGAGCAGTGGTTAGAGCAGCAGTGTGGAGCAGTGGTTAGAGCAGCAGTGTGGAACAGTGGTTAGAGTGTGGAACAGCAGTGGTTAGAGCAGCAGTGTGGAGCAGTGGTTAGAGAGCAGCAGTGTGGAGCAGTGGTTAGTGGTTAGAGCAGCAGTGTGGAACAGTGGTTAGAGCAGCAGTGTGGAGCAGTGGTTAGAGCAGCAGTGTGGAGCAGTGGTTAGAGCAGCAGTGTGGAGCAGTGGTTAGAGCAGCAGTGTGGAGCAGTGGTCAGAGGATCAGTGTGGAGCAATGGTTAGAGCAGCAGTGTGGAGCAGTGGTCAGAGCAGCAGTGTGGAGCAGTGGTTAGAGCAGCAGTGTGGAGCAGTGGTTAGAGCAGCAGTGTGGAGCAGTGGTTAGAGCAGCAGTGTGGAACAGTGTGGGTTGAGCAGCAGTGTGGAGCAGTGGTCAGCAGCAGTGTGGAACAGTGGTTAGAGTGTGGAGCAGTGGTTAGAGCAGCAGTGTGGAACAGTGGTTAGAGCAGCAGTGTGGAGCAGTGTGTGTGGAACAGTGGTTAGAGCAGCAGTGTGGTTGGGAGCAGCAGTGTGGAGCAGTGGTTAGAGCAGCAGTGTGGAGCAGTGGTTAGAGCAGCAGTGTGGACAGTGGTGGTTAGAAACAGCAGTGTGGAGAGTGGTTGGAGCAGTGTGGAACAGTGGTTAGAGCAGCAGTGTGGAACAGTGGTTAGAGCAGCAGTGGTGGAACAGTGGTTAGAGCAGCAGTGTGGAGCAGTGGTGGTGGAGCAGAGCAGCAGTGTGGAACAGTGGTTAGAGCAGCAGTGTGGAGCAGTGGTTAGAGCAGCAGTGTGGAACAGTGGTGTGGAGCAGTGGTGAGCAGTGTGGAACAGTGGTTAGAGCAGCAGTGTGAGCAGCAGTGGTTAGAGAGCAGCAGTGTGGAACAGTGGTTAGAGCAGCAGTGTGGAACAGTGGTTAGAGCAGCAGTGTGGAGCAGTGGTTAGAGCAGCAGTGGTTAGAGCAGCAGTGTGGAACAGTGGTTAGAACAGTGTGGAACAGTGGTTAGAGCAGCAGTGTGGAGCAGTGGTGAGAGCAGCAGTGTGGAACAGTGGTTAGACAGTGTGGAACAGTGGTTGGTGAGCAGTGGTGGCATTTAGAGCAGTGTGGAGCAGTGGTTGGTGTGGAACAGTGGTGGAGCAGCAGTGTGGAGCAGTGGTGAGAGCAGCAGTGTGGAACAGTGGTTAGAGCAGCAGTGTGGAGCAGTGGTTAGAGCAGCAGTGTGGAGCAGTGGTGAGAGCAGCAGTGTGGAACAGTGGTTAGAGCAGCAGTGTGGAACAGTGGTTAGAGCAGCAGTGTGGAACAGTGGTTAGAGCAGCAGTGTGGAGCAGTGGTTAGAGCAGCAGTGTGGAGCAGTGGTTAGAGCAGCAGTGTGGAAGCAGTGTGGTTGGTTAGAGCAGCAGTGTGGAGCAGTGGTTAGAGCAGCAGTGTGGAACAGTGGTTAGAGCAGCAGTGTGGAGCAGTGGTTAGAGCAGCAGTGTGGAGCAGTGGTTAGAGCAGCAGTGTGGAACAGTGGTTAGAGCAGCAGTGTGGAGCAGTGGTCAGAGCAGCAGTGTGGAACAGTGGTTAGAGCAGCAGTGTGGAGCAGTGGTTAGAGCAGCAGTGTGGAACAGTGGTTAGAGCAGCAGTGTGGAGCAGTGGTGAGAGCAGCAGTGTGGAACAGTGGTTAGAGCAGCAGTGTGGAGCAGTGGTTAGAGCAGCAGTGTGGAGCAGTGGTGAGAGCAGCAGTGTGGAGCAGTGGTTAGAGCAGCAGTGTGGAGCAGTGGTTAGAGCAGCAGTGTGGAACAGTGGTTAGTGTGGAGCAGCAGTGTGAGCAGCAGTGGTTAGCAGCAGCAGTGTGGAGCAGTGGTTAGAGCAGCAGTGTGGAGCAGTGGTCAGAGCAGCAGTGTGGAGCAGTGGTTAGAGCAGCAGTGTGGAGCAGTGGTTAGAGCAGCAGTGTGGAGCAGTGGTTAGAGCAGCAGTGTGGAGCAGTGGTTAGAGCAGCAGTGTGGAGCAGTGGTTAGAGCAGCAGTGTGGAGCAGTGGTCAGAGGATCAGTGTGGAGCAGTGGTTAGAGCAGCAGTGTGGAGCAGTGGTTAGAGCAGCAGTGGTTAGAGCAGTGTGGAGCAGTGTTTGGAGCAGCAGTGTGGGGCACTGTTTGGAGCAGTGGTTAGAGCAGCAGTGTGCAGCAGTGGTTAGAGCAGCAGTGTGGAGTGGTCAGTGGTCAGTGAGCAGCAGTGGTTTGAACAGTGGGAGCAGTGGTTTGAGCAGCAGTGTGGAGCAGTGGTTAGAGCAGCAGTGTGGAACAGTGGTTAGAGCAGCAGTGTGGAGCAGTGGTCAGAGGATCAGTGTGGAGCAGTGGTTAGAGCAGCAGTGTGGAGCAGTGGTTAGAGCAGCAGTGTGGAGCAGTTGTTTGAGCAGCAGTGTGGAGCAGTGGTTTGAGCAGCAGTGTGGAGCAGTGATCAGAGCAGCAGTGTGGAACAGTGGTTAGAGCAGCAGTGTGGAGCAGTGGTCAGAGGATCAGTGTGGAGCAGTGGTTAGAGCAGCAGTGTGGAGCAGTGGTTAGAGCAGCAGTGTGGAGCAGTGGTTTGAGCAGCAGTGTGGAGCAGTGGTTAGAGCAGCAGTGTGGAACAGTGGTTAGAGCAG
This sequence comes from Gymnothorax javanicus, assembly GCA_029692085.1. Lineage (NCBI taxonomy): Eukaryota > Metazoa > Chordata > Actinopteri > Anguilliformes > Muraenidae > Gymnothorax > Gymnothorax javanicus. Next base: position 13,207,225 of record CM056197.1, read on the forward strand.
CAGTGTGGAGCAGTGATCAGAGCAGCAGTGTGGAGCAGTGGTTAGAGCAGCAGTGTGGAACAGTGATCAGAGCAGCAGTGTGGATCAGTGGTTAGAGCAGCAGTGTGGAGCAGTGGTTAGAGCAGCAGAGTGGATCAGTGGTTAGAGCAGCAGTGTGGAACAGTGGTTAGAGCAGCAGAGTGGATCAGTGGTTAGAGCAGCAGTGTGGAGCAGTGGTTAGAGCAGCAGAGTGGATCAGTGGTTAGAGCAGCAGTGTGGAACAGTGGTTAGAGCAGCAGTGTGGAGCAGTGGTTAGAGCAGTGTGGAGCAGTGATCTGAGCAGCAGTGTGGAGCAGTGGTTAGAGCAGCAGTGTGGAGCAGTGATCTGAGCAGCAGTGTGGAACAGTGGTTAGAGCAGCAGTGTGGAGCAGTGGTTAGAGCAGTAGTGTTCATTAAATTTAATCTTGAGAGTTTCATGTTCATTATCTCAATTTTTGAGACCTGTCTCTGCTCGATTACAGGTCTGCCTCAGAGAACATTTACTCTCTTGTGCTGCCTGCGAAGGATCGTGGGAAAGTTGGTTTTGCAAGGGAGGGGGTTGAGAGCGAAGAGGCGGAGCAGAGGATGGGCGGCCACTCGGAGATCAGACCCTTTACTGAAGCGGGGGTCAGAAAATCCCCCTGCTTTTCTGAGAATGAGGTACAGTGGTACTTTTCCCAGTGTGTAGAACATACCATTATAGTTTTGACAGGGGGGTTGTACACAAACCCACATACTCCATATAGAAAATGGTTTAACCTGAAGGGAAATAGCGGTTTAATGTTGGCATTAATTCACTTCTTCCAGAGGACACCTGGCATGTTTATTTAACAAATACACGGGTGCTCACAGTCTCTACTTCATGCAATACTGTGCAAAAATCTTTGGCACATTTGGAGCAATTGTTTTTGTTCAAATATGCTTGCCAAAATGATGAAATTAAATGTTTCCAATAACGAAGAAATTTACTAAGTTTATTTTACTGCCTGTATACAGTTAAGAACTAAATCATACCAATATTTGGTGTGACTACACCTTGCTAAAAAATTGGGACGCTGTCCTGTTGTGCTACAGTTTAATAAGATGATCAGCTTTTTGCTTGTTCCAAGCAGAGTGGAAAACTTGACACTGTTCATCTGCAGACTGACTGTGTCACTTGTGTCTGTCCCTCCAAGACATTGCAGACTACTGTCACCGCTATATTATCTGTATCATTGTTTTTAATGAAATACAAACATTTATTTATAAACCAGTTTTTTTAAATTAGCATTTGGAATCTGATTTATACTTTAACATTAATGTGGAAAACAAAAGTAGACATCTAAAGCTAGATTTAAACGTTTAAAAATGTGGAGTGCCCGAGACTTTAGCACAGTACTGCATACATGCACAATCTAACAGTTACGCTCAAACACACACAGATAAACAAAATACATACAAATTCATGTGTGCACTCACACATGCACGCTCGCACACTCATAAACATACACAAAAACACTGAGCTTTAATCTTCCCCTCCAGAGATCAGAGCGAGACGCGGGCTCGGACTCGGACGCCGAGAAACCAGTGGATGAGCTGCAGGAGCCCGTTCAGAGTGCAGGGGACGGACAGACGGACAGACAGGGGCCGGGATCACAGACAGAGGGGAATACAGACCCCAGTCCTCACGCCAGCCCTCAGACGGACAAACAGACAGAGACCTCGCCCTCAGATGAGCAGAGTGGGGGCGCCCCCTCTGGGCCCAAACCTGACCCACCTCCCCAGAGCACCAAGCCCAGCCTGGCCTACATGAGACAGCGCCACCTGCAGGAGAGCTCAGGTAATACACCGCTGGCAACGCGCTGCACTGGTGCATTAGAGTCGTGGCACGGTGTGTTCCCCTTAGTCAACAGGTAACAGAATCCACTCCCTTAGGTATACATCGCATTTCCATTCCATCAGCTGCTAATTAACCCTTTGAACCCTGCAGGCCGGTTTAGCAGCCACATAGAGAATTGGCAATGACCCAAAATGCCGGAAACCAGCCTCCCAACATGCGACTTTGATCACATGACTTCTGGTTGCCTTGTCACCTTGTTTACAATCCGATGGTTTCCCCATCACAGTAAGCAGTGTTTCAGCATAGGTGGGGGTCATGAACCCTTTATGTAATACAGGGTTCGAAGGGTTAACGTCGCAGACACAAGTTGTGGAGACGCTACAGCCCAATTAAGGACACCCTTAAGAGCTGGAATACAATCATCTGCAGAAAATACCGGTAATGAATCTAAGGGAGCTGGTGTCATTCAATACATTCAAGGACATGTTAAAAGACTATTATGAAGAGGCTTCTGGTTGCAGTTGTTTTTTATGATATTGATGTCTTTGACGAATGCAGATTTCCATTTTATATTCGCCATGGCTTTCATTTGAATGTTTTGCTAATCGTTATTTTGTGTGTACTCTGCATTATCTGGAACTTTGTCTGTGTCTTGCCCAGGACTCTCTTGCAAAAGAGATTTTTAATCTCAATGGGATTTTCCTGGTAAAATAAAGGTTAAATAAAAATTTAAAAAATGGGGAATCAGCATTAAGAACTGCCCTCTGTCAGTGTTTGATTCTGTTTTGTGAAGATTACTGTGTATTTTTTTAGGTCTTTGTACTGTAGTTCTCCACGTTACATTGTTGTATTTGAACATTTCTCTGTATTAGTCCAGTTGTCTTCCATCTCTGCCATGTGCTTTCTGTTTCAATTCTTGTTTGTTTCACTCCCCGTCCCAATTGTTAATGAGTTCACTGGTTTCCCTGCTTGTTACCTCACCTCCCTGCACATGTCCTTGGCTCACACACACCTGTGTCCTATGCGATCAGTCACTCAGCTACTGTTCGTTTTCCCCTTCCTCTCTATCGCACGTTTATTAGCCAGCTTTTCTTGTGTCTACCTCAAGCATTCTCTGATTCTTCTATTTCGTGGTTACGGTTTGTTTTGTTCCTAAATTTTGGATTCAGTCCAGTCCCTTGCGTATGATTGATATGCTGTGTATCAACACCAATTGCTTCCTGGTTTTTCAGTTCTGCATGTGCTTTGGCTTTGGTGTACCGATTTCCTGGTTTTTTATTCTTGGGTTGTTTCGGGATTCTGATTCGGATTGCCCCTCCTGTAGCGCATTATTCCTGTGTGGTATTAAACTGGACTGCCTAACCAGGAATATGAATAAAATCTGTGAAGTGAGCTTGTGCCTGCCTCCGAGTTTTAGCCCTGCTCCCTGTCACCCTCTAAAATTTGACATGGGTATGTACATGTCTGTAGCTGATACCGTAGTGATACATGTCTGTAAGTGTTATTGTGAAATACTGTAAATCTGGAGAGGATACTGTTGCGGTATGTCTGCAGGTGTTATTGTGATATACTGTAAATCTGGAGAGGATACTGTTGCGGTATGCCTGCAGGTGTTATTGTGATATACTGTAAATCTGGAGAGGACACTGTTGTGGTATGCCTGCAGGTGTTATTGTGGTTGTATATGTCTGTCAGTGTTACCGTATGTACGGTGTGTCATGTGACTTTTCATCCTTATTTCCTGCAGAGGGCTCTATGGAAGGAGAGGATGAGGCGGTGGGAGACAGGAAAATATTAGGACATCCTCCTCCTGTCCCTGAGAAGGTATGTGTGTGCGTTTGTGTGTGTGTGTGTGTGTGTGGGTTTGTCCGTGTGTTCATTTTGAATATCGTGTATCATCTATGTTATGTTAAGTGTGTACTGATTCTTCAGAGTGTTAGTATGTATTGTTTATGTGTATTAAGTGTCCTTTGTAGTATGTGTCTGAAGTGCTGAACTTTTCCTGTCTGTCTCAGTTTGGATTAATCCCACAAATCATCTTCTTCAGCCTGCAGACCTTAAACCAACCAGCAACAGGAGTCCCACAGACACTCCCACATCTGTGATGTCACCAAAGGAGGCAGCCAGTGAGAGAAAGATCCCGCCTCCTGTCCCTCCATCGCTCACCAAGTCTAACAGTGGATCATTGGACAGGGCTGCCTCCCAGGGTAACGGTCGCTAAGGATGATAGTGATGACGCTGGTGACGATGATAATACTGTTTGTGCTGATCATGGCTGTTATAGTGATGATAATGATAATGACAGCCCACTCACATGTAAACAGTTAACCCTTTCAACTGTTTGATTTCTGCTTGAATTCCCCCTTAAGTAGCTTCAAAGCGAGGACACATATTTTTTCACACCTTTTTTTCCAATATTGTAAGACATTGGGCCTCATGCCAGAAGCGATACAAGAACAAATTTTCTCTTATTTTTGTTTGTATCCCTGATTTTTTCTTATTTTGTTCTTACCCATTGATTTCTGGCATGCACCAATGTTTTCTTATTTTTGCTCTTCTCTTAGGTAAGAGAAAATTTTACGAGTGGTCGAGAGCACTTTTACCGAGATAAGAGAAAACAGAAAACTGTTATCTCTGTCCACAAATTGCTTGTCCAATGCACGGAAACACAAGTTTTAAAACCTAAACATTAAAAATGTATCATATCATCAATTTTGATTGTTTTATGTTTTTAAGAAATTACAATGACTTTATTATTTAATTATTGGGCTTAAGAGTTTGGCCAGTTGATCCTAATTAAGACTAAGCTATACTTGCGTGCGTTCTGCCTCTGAATGGCTTACCTATTGCTGTTGGACGCTTTGGCCACCCAGGCCTCGCACAGAGAGCGTGTTTTTAGAGATCGCGCAGATCTGTTTGTTGAGACAGATGAATCGTACCAAATGTGAAACCAATCGTATTCAAGCACGGAAGATCACTGTTATGTGTTACGGCTCATTTGTTCTAACAAATGCAGCGGTGAAAAGATATCTCCATTCAAACCAAGAAATTCAATGCTTGCTCGAAATGTAGGCGGACGAAAACATACAATCACAGCTTGATACTACACGCAAAAACTCAGAGATTTATGGAATAATTTATGAGTAGTAACATTTGCGTGTTTATCACAGAATAATAGATCAGCGCCATGACAAACTAAAGAAAATGCGGCTGCGATATTTCAAAGTGCGGGACGCAGTGCCAAAGCCTGGCAGCTCAAGTTATGAGATAGATAAATTTTCGTGGTATGAGGCAGAGGACAGCATTATCGGCCAAAAATGCAAGGGCGAAAGAATTCTGTATGCTACATCCATCAGTATCGAATGTAATCAGTACATTTTTGGCTTACCTTGATATTTGAGTTCCCAGAGAGACATTCGGATGTGTAAATACATCAAGCATTCAGTCAAGAAAATTGTGAGTTCAATTTTTCTTGCTGCTATATGTGGTAATCCATGTTACAGATGACACACCGGGTTGCTAGGGCACACGCCGCATATGCATTTGCAATATTAATATTAGATATTAATATTCTAAAGCCCTTTCTCAATAGTAAAACCCCCCAAAATATATTGGTGCCTCCTTTTAAAATTGTTCCCCATTTAAAACCACCTAGGTAAATACTGCAACTTGCTGTATCGGAATTTTGACATGTATGCCAGTGTACTCGAGTATGGTACGATATTACTAGTGTGAAAGCTGACCAGCGGGGAGGGAGGAGGGGGACAATCGTACTGTGGCACAGTACGGTACAATCGTACCGAGTGTGAAAGTGCGCTAGATTGCCACAAACAGTCGGCTCTTTGCACAGGGCACGTCACCTGCCCTTATATGGTGTTTAGTGGGTGTCATATATGCCAATTTAAAACAACAGGCCACACGCTTCCAATTTACGATCAAGTGGGATTCACCATTCAGCACACCTGGGTAAGAGCAGATTTGGACGGTAAGAGCATTTGGTGCATCCAGAGTTCATTTCTCTTATTTTTTCTCTTAGCAAAAAAATAAGAGAAAATATAAGAGAAATTTAGGAGAGTGTTGCTGCATGAGGCCCGTTGTCACATACAGTAAATATACTGTACCTGCTGGTTGCGGTGCTTCTCTGAAGCTGCATCTCACTTATATTGAGAGAAATACTCAAACCCAGGATGCTAATGATTTATGCCTACAGCATTACAACACATAGAAAATATCTATATCTTGCACATTATTTCATATACATTTCCCTGCTGTTTAGCAGGATATGTGGAAACTTTGGGATCTCCTCTAGAATGTAAAATTTCACAGGCTTTAATAAAGCACCTGCATTCATCAGCACACGTGTGGGATCAGAAAGTTGAGGAGCTTTATAAAAGTATTGACAGACAGATACAGTGATGATTTGAAACAGAGGCTCTGACCCTGACACACTCTGCACCACTGAGCCTCAGGTTAAGAGAGCAGGGAGCGTCAGGATATCCCTCTCCTCGCCCTGGGGGAGACTCACAGCCCACAGGTGCATGCTGGGATGGAGGAGGGATGGTAATCAGCAGCAGGTTACAGTGATGCAGCAGCAGAGAGTGATGCAGTGCAGCAACAGCAACAGGTTACAGTGATGCAGCAGCAGAGAGTGATGCAGTGCAGCAGCAGCAGCAGGTTACAGTGATGCAGCAGCAGAGAGTGATGCAGTGCAGCAGCAGCAGGGTTACAGTGATGCAGCAGCAGAGAGTGATGCAGTGCAGCAGCAGCAGCAGGTTACAGTGATGCAGCAGCAGAGAGTGATGCAGTGCAGCAGCAGCAGGTTACAGTGATGCAGCAGCAGAGAGTGATGCAGTGCAGCAGCAGCAGGTTACAGTGATGCAGCAGCAGAGAGTGATGCAGTGCAGCAGCAGCAGTTTACAGTGATGCAGCAGCAGAGAGTGATGCAGTGCAGCAGCAGCAGCAGGTTACAGTGATGCAGCAGCAGAGAGTGATGCAGTGCAGCAGCAGCAGCAGGTTACAGTGATGCAGCAGCAGAGAGTGATGCAGTGCAGCAGCAGCAGCAGGTTACAGTGATGCAGCAGCAGAGAGTGACGCAGTGCAGCAGCAGCAGGTTACAGTGATGCAGCAGCAGAGAGTGATGCAGTGCAGCAGCAGCAGGTTACAGTGATGCAGCAGCAGAGAGTGATACAGTGCAGCAGCAGCAGCAGGTTACAGTGATGCAGCAGCAGAGCGGGTTAGTGATGCAGTGCAGCAGCAGCAGGTTACAGTGATGCAGCAGCAGAGTGATGCAGTGCAGCAGCAGCAGCAGGTTACAGTGATGCAGCAGCAGAGAGTGATGCAGTGCAGCAGCAGCAGCAGGTTACAGTGATGCGGCAGCAGAGAGTGCAGCAGCAGAGTGATGCATGCAGTGCAGCAGCGCAGCAGGTTATGCAGCAGCAGCAGCAGCAGCAGCAGTTTACAGTGATGCAGCGGCACAGTGATGCAGTGCAGCAGCAGCAGCAGGTTACAGTGATGCAGCAGCAGAGAGTGATGCAGTGCAGCAGCAGCAGGTTACAGTGATGCAGCAGCAGAGAGTGATGCAGTGCAGCAGCAGCAGCAGGTTTACAGTGATGCAGCAGCAGAGTGATGCAGTGCAGCAGCAGCAGCAGCAGGTTACAGTGATGCAGCAGCAGAGTGATGCAGTGCAGCAGCAGCAGGTTACAGTGATGCAGCAGCAGAGTGATGCAGTGCAGCAGCAGCAGCGTTACAGTGATGCAGCAGCAGAGGTGATGCAGTGCAGCAGCAGCAGCAGGTTACAGTGATGCAGCAGCAGAGAAAGTGATGCAGTGCAGCAGCAGCAGGTTACAGTGATGCAGCAGCAGAGAGTGATGCAGTGCAGCAGCAGCAGGGTTACAGTGATGCAGCAGCAGAGAGTGATGCAGTGCAGCAGCAGCAGCAGGTTACAGTGATGCAGCAGCAGAGAGTGATGCAGTGCAGCAGCAGCAGCAGGTTACAGTGATGCAGCAGCAGAGAGTGCGCAGTGCAGCAGCAGCAGCAGGTTACAGTGATGCAGCAGCAGAGTGATTACGAGACAGCAGTGCAGCAGCAGCAGGTTACAGGTTGATGCAGCAGCAGAGCAGTGATACAGTGCAGCAGCAGCAGGTTACAGTGATGCAGCAGCAGAGAGTGATGCAGTGCAGCAGCAGCAGGTTACAGTGATGCAGCAGCAGAGAGTGATGCAGTGCAGTAGCAGCAGGTTACAGTGATGCAGCAGCAGAGAGTGATGCAGTGCAGTAGCAGCAGGTTACAGTGATGCAGCAGCAGAGAGTGATGCAGTGCAGCAGCAGCAGGTTACAGTGATGCAGTGCAGTAGCAGCAGGTTACAGTGATGCAGCAGCAGAGAGTGATGCAGTGCAGTAGCAGGCAGAGACATGTTTTTGCCTCAGAGGCAGAGCCAGAGAGCTGCTTAAATAGAGGGGCGGGGCAGTGACAGATATGCTTGGGAGTGGCTATGAGAATGAGGGCGGGTCTCAAGTTTTCTGCCTGAACAAGATCCAATGGTGGAGATGGTGGCGCTGTAATTGTAAGAATGGTTGTGATAATGAGGATGATGATGTCGATAATAATGATGGTGCCGTTGAAGATGATGATACCAATAATTATGCTGAGGATGGCGACACTGATGACAATGAGGTAATGATGATGATGATGATGATGATCTAGAGTAATATGATGGTGATGATGATGATGATTTAGAGGATGATGATGATGAGGATGATGATGATGATTTAGAGGATGATAATGATGGTGATGATTGTGATTGATAGATGAGGAGGGGGTTAAAGGAGCAGCTCCTGTGAAGCCATTCAGGAACAGGAAGTCTCACTCCTGTGATATAGGTACTGTATGTGCCAAACCTGGCAGTGTGTGTGTGTGTCTCTCTGAGAATTTGTGTGTGTCCAAGTGTGTGTTTATATGAGAGTTTATGTGCATGTTAGAGTGTCTGTGATATTTTTTGTGTGTGTGACAGTTTGTATGTCTGAGATTTTGTGTGTGTGCAAATGTATGTGTCCATAAGAGTTTGTGTGTGTATGTTTGTGTGTGTTTTTGTGATACTTTGTGTCTGAGTGCATGAGTCTATTAGAGTTTGTGTGTGTATTCATGTGAGACGATGTGTCCCAGTGAGAGTGTGTGTATCTGAGGGAGTATGTATTTGTCTGCAGTTTTCTCTCCCCTGTGTGTGACCCTGCTGTGAATTTCTCTCAGGCTTTGAGAGGGACAGCCCTGGTAACCGTGAGAGACTGTCAGAGCGCAGGCCCCCCCTGAAGAAACCCAGAATGCCCCAGAACAGAAACAAATCCCTGGACCTCTCCGGTACACTGTCCTTGACTGTGTGAACGTGTGCTAGCAAATCCGTGTGTGTGTGTGTGTGTGTGTGGTAGAGTGTGTGTGTGTGTGTGTGTGTGTGTGTGTGTGTGTGAGTGTGTGTCTGTGTGTGCGTGTGTGTGGATTTTTGTGCACACCTGAGGTGTATACCTTTGGCTAACTTTCACTTTTCGTTTCCGCAGCAACTGGGAATTTGGACTGTGGCAACAGTGACACCTCATGACAGCAGAAGATCCTATGGACAGTTGCCATGGCAACTGCAGAATAAAGAAGGAGAGTGCGGTGAAGAGTCAAGGCAATCAGAAGTGCTCCAGACAATGGGATCCAACTCACACACACTCACACTCATGCACGCTCACTCACACTCACTCACACACACACACGCTCACACACACTCACACACACTCACACTCACTCGCGCTCACCCACACTCACACACGCTCACTCACACTCACACTCACGCACGCTCACTCACACTCACACTCATGCACGCTCACTCACACTCACACTCACACACGCTCACACACACTCACACTCACTCACATACACTCACACTCACCCACACTCACTCACACTCACACACGCTCACACACACTCACACTCACTCACACACACACGCTCACATACACTCACACTCACACTCACTCACGCACACACACACATACATACACACATGCGAACACAACAACTCATACACTCACAAACACGCACGCACATACTTACACGCACACACACACACACACACACACACTCGCACAAACACACACACACACTCACACACGCGCGCGCGCACACACACACAAACGCGCACTCAAACACTCATGCAGTGACATGCGGGCACATACTCATACACTCACAAATGCATGCACAAATTCACACACAGCTACATACTCAGATGCACTCTGTTGTGGTGACTGTCATGGGCATGAATTAAGAGGCCAGTGGTCACACCAGCCCATTCTGTGACATCACAACCAGGAAGGAATTCTGGAGTCCAAAGAGCCCTGTCATTGTCTGTTTCCCTGTGTTGCTCCCTCCCCTTCCCACTGCCCTTGTGCTGATAGGCTGTGATACTGCTACAGTGTGAGCAGCAGTCATAATCAAAGTGTGAATAATATGCGCATATTTTAGCTCATTTTGCAACCTCTGCCCAGATCAATTTTAGGATTCTCATTTGCCTATTTTGCCTTATGAAAAGCGAATATATTGCAGAGCATTGTAAATAATGTGGATTATTTTGAAAATATTATACACATTTCACAGCGATGTATTATATATGCACAGTGTATTTTATATATGCATATTATGAATATATATTATACATCACATACACTGTATAAATGCAAATATAGTACTGTTTGAAAGTCTGGAATCACAATTTAATATGTTTTGAGAACAAATTGTTTCTTTCCTTCATTAAGTTAGCGGTAATTCATATAAAAAACATTATGCAGCTGAGAATTCACTAATTAGTATTATAGATAGTAATTAATATTTGAACAGTACTGTAAATAGCAAATTCTGAGAGGCAATAATTTGTGTTTCCACCCGTGTATCACTTCGTGTTGCAATACCTTGATAATGTTAACCTTGTTTTGATATATTTTGAGCGTAATGCAATTATTGTTATTATTATTATCATTATTATTATTGCTGATGTTGTTGTTCTACTCATAATCATAATGCTTTGATGTTTATTGATCTGTGTTATATATTCGTATTTGTTGCTGTAGACTGAATTTGCACTTATTTGTTGGTGATCTTTGACTGAAGCAAGATTATTATTATTATTATTATTACCATTGTTATTATCTTTTTGGCTTTTATGGACTAAAATGCAAAATATTTTTTAAAAACTCATGTGAGGATATGAATATTAATGAATAAAGATGGAAGATCTGACCTGTAAGACACTGCTTTTCTACTTCCTGTTCCGCCCACAAAGGGGCGTGTCCAGGTCTGCGCACTACCCCAAAATTGCAGGTGTTCACAATGTTTTTGGCTGAGAGTTTTTAACCAAGCTAAATCAGTCTCTGGTGTTCTTAAAATGCTGAGATGATAACATTTTTTTTTCCAGATTTAGCCATTTCTCTTCAGGCATATATAATTTATTCCAGAATCTATAAAAATTTTAATATTTCCTGATTTTACGTTTTCATATGGCTGCAACAGTGTTTTTGTAAAAAGGTGCTGTCCATGGTCAAATTTGAACCTTATTCATTTCAGTGAATGATGTGCACTAGAGGTTGCTAAATCAAGCAATAGAGTGAAATAGTGTAACTCTACATTGACATGTCTGTGTATTTATTTTGTGGAGACAGTGGGAGTGCAGTTCAGTTTAGACCTGATTCTACACTCTCGAGAACTGCCTGCCATCCTGCCATATTGTTACATTTCCACCAAGCCTGGCTGTGGTAGGTTTTTGTTGTTTCAAGGGTGGAACTCAGAACATATAGCCCGAAAGGGATCAGCACCAGGGACAGCACCACATTAGCCCAAAGGGGATCAGCACCAGGGACAGCACCACATTAGCCCAAAGGGGATCAGCACCAGGGACAGCACTGCATTAGCCCAAAGGGGATCAGCACCAGGGACAGCACTGCATTAGCCCGAAAGGGATCAGCACCAGGGACAGCACTGCATTAGCCCAAACGGGATCAGCACCAGGGACAGCACCAAATTAGCCCGAAAGGGATCAGCACCAGGGACAGCATCACATTAGCCCGAAAGGGATCAGCACCAGGGACAGCACTGCATTAGCCCGGAAGGGATCAGCACCAGGGACAGCACTGCATTAGCCCGAAAGGGATCAGCACCAGGGACAGCACTGCATTAGCCCAACAGCATCACATTAGGGATCAGCACCAGGGACAGCACCAAATTAGCCCGAAGGGATCAGCACCAGGGACAGCATCACATTAGCCCGAAAGGGATCAGCACCAGGGACAGCACTGCATTAGCCCGGAAGGAATCAGCACCACGGACAGCACTGCATTAGCCCGAAAGGAATCAGCACCACGGACAGTACTGCATTAGCCCGGAAGGGATCAGCACCAGGGACAGCACTACATTAGCCCAAACGGGATCAGCACCAGGGACAGCACCAAATTAGCCCGAAAGGGATCAGCACCAGGGACAGCATCACATTAGCCCGAAAGGGATCAGCACCAGGGACAGCACTGCATTAGCCCGAAGGGATCAGCACAGGGACAGCACCACATTTTAATTTAATTTTTAATTTTTTTTTGCTTTTAAAGTGAGTTGATTGTCTGGATTGGTAAGCCTCCTCGTTGAATGCATCTTGATATAAGGCACCAAAGGATGGATTTTTGAGAACTTTCTGTGGGCAGTGTACTGTATGAGATTGAGGTCCACTGAGAGGTTGTGTCGTTCTGCAACGTGGCTCATTAATCAGCTGACATCATTGAAATAATTATTGGACAGTTGACCATTTGGGAGATTGTACACAGCTGTAGAATTATGATTATGTCTTCTGCTTTGCTCAAAAAAGGCTTGTCACATGATCAGCAGCAGATGGCCACACGGCATTACCATGTTAAGCGTTTAAACCTCTCGCTGAGATTATAATCTGATCATTTTCAATGGAGCGAGTCTTTTGTGACCGAAGCTTTCATTGAGCATATCTAAGCGAGCCAGGTTGAGGCATTTACTGGTTGAAATTTACAAAAAATTTTTCTAAGGGAGGGTACCCTTGTGCCAGAAGTGACAATGTTCTGGACTAAATCCCCAGTGTCCTAATATACTAACACTCACACGTTGCTAGAAAAGGTCACAGGGGTCAAGGGGATATTGCAGAGTGATTTTGAAGGTACCTACAGACATGCTTGAAAAAAAAATCGATTGTCCTTTCTTTCAATCCCTATTGAGCTTGACGGGACATTTGACATTGACATTTTCAATTATCACAGCTGACAACAGATTGTGGTCCATATTCAGTCTATCCTTCCCTCCATAGTTGGTCCCATGTTTTCTTGCTGGAAGGAAGCAACTAAGGTACTAATTGCCTCATTTCCTTTGTAAAATTGGCAATTTGGCGCTCCTCATCTTGGCTACTAGCCAAACTCTTTCTAGCTTATGTCCGTTTGTGAGGAAGGGTCCTCACTCCTTTCAGAATTTGGATACACCCCAGACATGTAATTTAGCTGAAGCAAGACAACACCTGATTCAACTAATTAACAAAAGTTCTTCAGTCAAAAGCTTGATAAGTAAAATTATGTGTGTTAGTGCTGAACTACAGAAAAAGCCTGCACCCACACCAACCCTTTCCAGATGCCTTAGAGCAATGGTTCTGCAACTCGGTCCTGGGGGACCACTGTGTTTGCTTGTATGCTGGTTTTTATGTTTAGATGGGTTATTTACCCTCTCAAATCATGCAATGAGAGAAAAGACCATACAGTAATATGCAGTGGTGATGATTTTACACTTAATAAAATGAAGATAAATCACAAACCAAGAAAAATTTAGTATTTCATGTGATATTGGGTCATATAGATAATAATGTCTTTTTGAGAGAAAAAGTCAATATCTAGCATAGCCTCCCATTGTTTTGATCACAGTGTTTAATCTCTCAGGTGTAGTTTTAACATGACTTTATTTCTTCACTTGCTGAACTATTCCATATGGTGTGAAGTTCAGTCCAGAGATTCTTTCAATGTTACAATAGATTTGCTGAATCGGATTAAGGTCTGGACGTTGACCAGGTTTAGTCATAACTTTTATGCCACTAGATGTTTCTTTCTGGCTGAGATAATTCTTGCACAACCTAGAAGTGTGTTTAGGGTCATTATCTTGTTGAAAATAAAATCCCGGCCAGTCAGTCTCTTTCCAGATGGCAATGTGTGCCTCACAAGGATTCTGTGATACTTCTTTTGATCCATGATTCTGTTGATTTTTATGAGATCACCGGCTCCTTTCGAGCAGACTGATCCCCAAACCATAACCATGTTTTACTGCAGGGGTTAAACGGTCACTTTTGAAATGTTCTCCAACTCAACGGCGCACATAAGTTTTGCGTTTGGGTGAGAAAATTTTGAATTTGATTCATCAGTCCAAAGGATTTGTTCCGACTCCTTTAGCAAACTCAAGTCTTTTTTTGATGTTGCCCGCTCTTGGCAGCAACATGACCAATCAGACCATTTTCACACAGATGTCTGGAAAAAGTAGATCTTGATACTTTCATCTCTTCACTTCTTGTGCTATTATTATCATCACAGAGTTGTCGTGCTGTCAACCGCTGATTTTTTTTTAACTTGTCACAGACAGATAACAAACATCAGAGGCACTGAACTTCCATTTTGCACCTCTTTTGCTACTAGTTTTCAGCAAAACAGTCTCTTTGAAATGCTTGATGATGTTTCTTATTGACCCATGACAGCATTTAACATCTTCAGCATCATGTACAGCCACAATTCGGCTATGAACAATCTCAGAGAGCTCCTTCTGTCGAGCTATTGTGTTTAACACTGTGACACTGCTCAAAGTTCATGTCATCTTATATACTAGAACAACTGACCATCAAAGGTAATTTTGCAGAATAATCTTGCGTCACACCAGTTTAAACAATTTTTTTGCATCAATAATCATGGAATAAACCTTTAAATATGCATGCAGGCCATGCAAGAGTCAAAAATAGAATTGATTGATTCATTCATTTATTTCTGGATTAAGACGATAAACAGCAATCCAAAGGATAACATGCTAAAGCACAATACTTACCTCTAGCACGGTCCTCGGTGTTACACACAAGACACAAATATACAAGAAGCAGACAAACTCAAACTAAAAAGACATACAGTATTAGGAGGGAAAAAAAAACATCCCATAAAACAAAATAAATAAAAAACCAAAATGCAATAAAGCTATCCAAAATCAATTAATATTCACCGCGTTCCATAAAAGCAGCTTGACCCGTCTTTTAAAAATCCCTCGAGATGATAGGAGTTTTATAGCAGTAGGCAAACTATTCCATCCCATGATACCAGTATAAAAGAAAGAATTTTTAACTGCTTTATTAGCTCTAGGAGCTGCGCAGGAGCTGATGCTGGCCCTAGTGTTATAACTGTGCTGCGTGTGGACCATGGTTACATTAGAGCATAAGTATTTGGGAGCTTGACCATTAACAATGTTAAACATATGGTTCAGCATAAGTTGTTCAACTCTTAGATGTACAGGAAGTAGACCAGCTCTTGTAAACTCCTCCCTACCAATATGAATACGGGGGGGTGCATTTAACAGGTACTGAATAATATTGCTTTGCAGCACTTGGAACTTGTTTTTAACTTTCACAGTCAACCCAGAACACCATGCAGAGCACGCAAAATCCGCATGACATTGAAGCAGACTTAATACCAATAATTTCTTTACAGAAAACTCATAAAGCTTTGTCTTGCGAAATAAAAACTTTAACTTACAGGCACATTTGACTAACACTTTGGCTGCAATGGATTCACCTATAAGTGATTGATCCAATTTTAAACCCAAATATGTAACACTTGATTTAGACACAATTAGAATTAGTGATACCTTTCAATTGTTAGGAAAAAATTGATGTTTTCCACGTTTTTGTTTATTACCCATATTTTTATGGTATTTTTCAATGCATTTTCACCAAAAAAGTATAGAAAGGTAATATATTAGGACTCCTTTTAGATGAAAGTGGTGGTGGCTAATCATCACTGCACTCCTATTTTATGAAGACTAAAACCTCAAAATTCATAAAGCACAAACTCAGCTATATTCCGAATTTATTTATTAATTTTTTTTGCAGATCAAATTCAAGACTTCAGAGAATCAACAAAGTGCTAATTAGGCTTCTAAACACAAATTTCTGAGTTATATATTTTTTTTTCGTTAACATATAGTGCCTTTACCTTAAAGTAAAATAACTGAACAGGTTTCACTGTGCAATTTGCTCTGATGCTTATTTATCTTTTATTTATTTCTGTTGGATGTTTTACCCTTTTTTCTGAAATAAAGTTATTTCTGGTATATCACTATTACTGAATCACAGAGCACACCTAAAATTTAACAATATTTACTGAATTGAGTGAGCATGGGAATTTGTACTAATGAGGGACGGAACGGAGTTTCTGACCAGTGTAGGATAACAGGAAGCCCCAGGCAACGAGACTCAGGGTGGGGGGGTCGTGTCTCTTCTTGGAGTCATAAAGGCTCTTTCAAGTCCCCTAGAGTTCCTATTGAGTGGTAGGATGAGAGATGAATGAAGGGGAGCGGGAGGGAGTGACATCAAATGAGACAGACGAGAATTGTAAAATGATCATGGTATAAATAAGCTGTTTTGTAAGGAAGTGGATAAATGGAGTGATATATTTGGTGTGGTCTGGTTCACTTACCTTCGTTTAGAACTCCATTATGATTGCTCAGCTTTTCTCCTAATGGCATGGATATTTATTTCTATTAAATAACACATCATTTTGCTTTAAAGAGGAAATATTCTCAATAGTCAATTAAGAAAACTTAACAAATCGTTAAAATTGTAGGATTGCATTTGTGCTCAGAACTTAGACCAGCAAACACAGTGGTCCTTCAGGATTGCATTTGAGCACTAATGCAGTGGAGATCCCCTGGAGGATTGACTGTAGGATGAACACCAGATGGCGCCAGAGATCTTCCATTCGAAAGCAACGGGACAGGTCCGCAAAAGAAGAGCTTATTCTCCTCCAGGGACAGGATGTCCTGTAACGGGACTGATGGTTTTCCGCCAATCAGAGATCTCATTGGACAGAAAGCAGCACGGCCATTGGCTCAGCCCTGTGTCCTGTGAGCACGCAATGAGAGCCTGGACTCTCTTTAATCGCTTAATTTTGTCGCTTTGCTCCTGGCTCCCAGCTCCTTAAATTATTTTATGTATTGGAATGTCCATCAATTTATGGAACAGGCGAGGAAAGAAGAGATGAGGACAGAGAATATATTTGGTTGGATTTTTCCCAAGATTTCAGCAGGTCTGCACTAACAGTGTGAAAAACAGCAGGACAGGCCTCAGAATCACAGAATAAAATTTGCAGTTGAATGGAAGATTCTCAGGGGATTAGTGAGACGAATGCAGCATCACTGCTGGCTCTGCGCACAGGCCTGTTTGAGCACAGGACGATGGCAACAGATGGAGGAGGTCTGACTGAGGTAATCGCCTGAAATGGTGATGGTAAACAAGTTAGTCAATATTCCCAGAAGTCAAAATATCCCTCCTCATTTGCAGTACAGATGTTTTCTCAAATTTAACAAAAACGTAATGCAAGAGTACACACCTAAATCTGAGACTGAAATGTAGTTTGAGATTGACTGAAGATTCTGAGACCCGTTACAGTAATAATGGCTGATAGATCATCTTATTAAAACAGGAAGGAGCAGGTGATCAAATGTCCTGTTTTTGCGGAGAGTAAGAGTGAGGATCTGAGTTAACGCCAGCTCTCCCGGAGAGAGCAGGTCTGCGGCAGTGTCACATGAGGACTCGTCACCGCTTGGACTCAGCTAATGAGAAAATGAGATTCATTACTGTCCGTGGCGTGGGGAGAAAATGTGATACTTCTGCCCCACAGAGAGAGAGAGAGAGAGAGAGAGAGTGAGAGAGAGTAATGACAGATGTTATTTAATGACTGGTCCTTGACAATGTAAAAAGCAGAAGAATGGTAATGAGTATTTATTGCACAAATTTCCACAGCAACAAAGAGTGTGTGTTTGAGAGAAAGAGCAAGTGTGTGTGTGTGTGTGTGTGTGCAGGTGTGTAAGTGCGCACATGTATGCATGTGTGGTGTGTGTGTGTGCATGTGTGTATTTTGTGTGTATGTGTAAGTTTGTGTGTCTCATTATGTGTTTGTGTGCATGTGTGTATGTACACGTGTATGTGTGTGTGCAGGTTTGTGTGTGTGTGTGTGTGTTCTGCATGTGGATTTGTGTTTTTGTCAGTATGTTTGTGTGTGTGTGTGTGTTGTGCATGTGAGTTTTGTGTGTGTGTGCGCACGCTTGTGTGACTTTTGTTTGTCCATGTGCATATGTTCCTCTCTTGTTCTGTGCCGCTGAGCGGGTGTGTGCAGGTCCACACGTAGCACAGTAGAAGAAGGACTTTTTTGGTCACCACAGTCTGTTTGGTGGCAGGCTCTTAGTTGAGTATTGCCATTTTGAGAGTACGCTGCAGAATATTCACATTTTTGGTGCATTTCTAATGGTGAACCTCGACCCACCTTTGCTCTTGCGTGACAAGGTCTTTTTTAGAGACTTATACTATAGCATGAGTGACTCATCTGTTTAACATAACCTGTTTCACTGCACCTAATTAATGAAATTTGTCACGTTATTGTTTGATCTAAATTGCCCCCGCAAGGGGTCTGTTGCAGTCGTCAGATTTGATTATAAGCATACACAGTATTTTCAATGAACAACTGAATTCAAAAGTAAAAGCGTCAAATAAGTTGTAGTGTTTTCAATATTGTAGAGGGTGAATGGAGTTCTCAGTTCACTTCCTTTTGATCTTAACCGCATTTTCAATTATTTGCTAACTTTTATAGAATTGGGGTTATCATAGTAGTAGTAGCAGTAGTACTAAGTCTAATGGGCTCAGCTGCTTATTTAGTTGAATATGGCTGTGTTTATTGACTCCAAGATTTAGGCCGCTATCCCGTAAGGTGACATTGTTCTTGACGTTTCACTTTTAAGGTTGTTTACATGTGTTAGACAGCTTACATTTCTTTAAAAACATGTACAAAACCATGAGTGATGTGCACAAGGGTTGTGCATGTCTGCTGTATGTCGGGTTCAATAGACGATGCATGCAATCCCACCAGCTTACAAGGAAGAAAGTTTGCACAACAGGAGCTGAATTTCCTTTTGTGGCTTCTATCCATAAAAAAATGGGTCATTCCTGAAATGATATTTCCGAGCTGTATCTTTTTGCGTTTGGAATATGTTCGCGACAATAAACCGCTCAAACCTGAGAAACTGTTCTCTTTTTTATACGTTTGTCTTTGTGCACCTGTCTCTCTTTCTGAAGAGCGGTTTACTTGACGACCGATGAATCTCATTATCCTTCCAGTTTTGTGCGTCACGTAAAACGGCAGTCTCTCTGGGTTACACAGTTTAAAATGGAATCCTTTTTTATGGTGGCTGTACTCTTCTTATTCTTTTGAAAGTGTTTTTGCTTACAACACTTAGCGACAGAGAAAGACGCCAAAAGTGCAAAACAGATGGGCCGGGATGAAGAATAACTTCCCATTAGAGAAGGTCGAAGGTTAACAGGTAGGATTCTGTTTGCTGGACTGGTCTGATAATATTGGAAATGTTCTTTGCATTATTCATGCATTGATGTAGAACACATTTTAATGCCGTGATTGGGCTATTTGAATTAATCAGATCCACTGCTAATCTGTTCCTAGCCTGTTGTTTTCATGGAGAGGGCAATTTAATTACAGCAGTTCTGTATATGAACACCTGCTAACCGGGCAGTGTGTTAGTAGGGAGAAGAGGGAGGGATGAGAGAGAGCATGAAGGAGGGGCAAGAGAGAGAAAAAAAGAGAGAGAGCAAGTGTGACAGAAAGAGGGGGATTTAGAGAGGAAGGCAGAAAGAAGTGCGGGGGCAGAATAAGGGAGAGATAGTTACAGGACTTCAGATTAAGAGCACCAGAGGAACTGGCAAGAGTGAAAGACGGATATGGAGGAAGAAAAGGGGAGATGAAGAAAAGAAATCGAAAGAGTGAGACGGAGATCGAAAGATTCAGCTAAAGGGACAAATACAGAGGGAATGTGTCAGAGCAAATGAAGGAGAGGTAGAGTGAAAGAGGAACAGATCCAGTGAGAAAGAGGGATTGATAGAGGAAGACAAAGGTAAAGAAGGAGAAATAAAGGGTAAGAAACGAGGGAAAATGAAAGAGAGAGATGGAAAGATTCAGAGATTAAGAGGGAAACATCCAGAGAGATGGGCTGTGAGACTTTACTCTGTTTCAGGGATGGATGTCAGAGGGCAATGACTGCGGCACATCAGTGATCTCTGGAAGCCCTCATCACAGCAGGTACAGACCTCACTGTACAGACCACATCACAGCAGGTACAGACCTCACTGTACAGACCTCATCACAGCAGGTACAGACCTCACTTTATAGACCTCATCACAGCAGGTACAGACCTCACTGTACAGACTTCATCACAGCAGGTACAGACCTCACTGTACAGATCTCATCACAGCAGGTACAGACCTCACTGTACAGACCTCATCAGAGCAGGTACAGACCTCACTGTACAGACCTCATCACAGCAGGTACAGACCTCATTGTACAGACCACATCACAGCAGGTACAGACCTCACTGTACAGACTTCATCACAGCAGGTACAGACCTCACTGTACAGATCTCATCACAGCAGGTACAGACCTCACTGTACAGACCTCATCAGAGCAGGTACAGACCTCACTGTACAGACCTCATCACAGCAGGTACAGACCTCATTGTACAGACCACATCACAGCAGGTACAGACCTCACTTTATAGACCACATCACAGCAGGTACAGACCTCACTGTACAGATCTCATCACAGCAGGTACAGACCTCACTGTACAGACCTCATCACAGCAGGTACAGACCTCACTGTACAGACCTCATCACAGCAGGTACAGACCTCATTGTACAGACCTCATCACAGCAGGTACAGACCTCACTGTTCAGACCTCATCACAGCAGGTACAGACTTCACTGTACAGACCTCATCACAGCAGGTACAGACCTCACTTTATAGACCTCATCACAGCAGGTACAGACCTCACTGTACAGCCTTCATCACAGCAGGTACAGACCTCATTGTACAGACCTCATCACAGCAGGTACAGACCTCACTGTTCAGACCTCATCACAGCAGGTACAGACTTCACTGTACAGACCTCATCACAGCAGGTACAGACCTCACTTTATAGACCTCATCACAGCAGGTACAGACCTCACTGTACAGCCTTCATCACAGCAGGTACAGACCTCACTGTACAGATCTCATCACAGCAGGTACAGACCTCACTGTACAGACCTCATCACAGCAGGTACAGACCACACTGTTCAGACCTCATCACAGCAGGTACAGACTTCACTGCACAGATCTCATCACAGCAGGTACAGACCTCACTGTACAGATCTCATCAGAGCAGGTACAGACCTCACTGTACAGACTTCATCACAGCAGGTACAGACATCATTGTACAGACCACATCACAGCAGGTACAGACCTCACTTTATAGACCTCATCACAGCAGGTACAGACCTCACTGTACAGACTTCATCACAGCAGGTACAGACCTCACTGTACAGATCTCATCACAGCAGGTACAGACCTCATTGTACAGACCACATCACAGCAGGTACAGACCTCTCTGTTCAGACCTCATCACAGCAGGTACAGACTTCACTGTACAGACCTCATCACACCAGGTACAGAGCTCACTGTACAGACCTTATCACACCAGGTACATACTTTGTGTACAGACCTCATCACACTAGTTTCAAACCTATTCAGTCTGGGTATAGAACTCATGACATCACCTACAGACAATATTACACCAGCAACTGACCTTATCACAACATGCATAGACATCAGAGTACAGACTCAATCACAGCAAGTACAGACCTCAGCACTCCAGGTTCAGACCCAATGACACTAGGTACAGACAATATAACACCAGGTACAGACCTTATCACAAGATGCACAGACACCATAGAACAGACTCCAGTACACCAAGTATCGACCTCATCACACTAGTTACAAACCTAATCACAGGTACAGACCTTATCGCAACAAGCACAGACATCATAGTACAGACTCCATTACACCAAGTACAGACCTCATCACACTAGTTACAAACCTAATCACACCAGGTGCAGACCTTATCACAGCAAGCACAGACATCATAGTACAGACTCCATTGCACCAAGTACAGACCTCATCACACCAGCTACAAACCTAATCACACCAGGTACAGAACTCATCACACCAGGTACAGACAATATCACACCAGGTACAGACTTTATCACAACAAGCACAGACATCAGAGTACAGACTCCATTATACCAGGTACAGACCTCATCAGTACAGGTACAGACCTTATCACAGCAGGTACAGACCCCATTATTCCTGGTAAAAACTTAATCACAACCAGCACAGATCCTATCACAGCAGGTACAGACCTCATCTTACCAGGTACTGACCTCATCTCACCAGGCACTGACCTCATCTCACCAGGTACAGACCTCATCAGTACAGGTACAAACCTTATCACAGCAGGTTCAGACCTCATCTCACCAGGTATAGATTTCATCCCTGCATGAACGGATCTTAGTAAACTGCATTTGTGTTTCTGCTGTCCTCTCCTGGCAAAAATCAATTCATGATATTACTGTTCCTATCACTGCTAATACTTCAAATACTACTGCTGGTACTAGAGCAAGAAGCTCAACTACCACTGCTACTGCTGCTAGTGCTAATAGTACTACTACCACCACTAGCATGGCTACTAGTACTACTGTTCCCTGCTGTAAATTCCTGCTAAATCCATTGTAAGTTGGTCAGGCTAATTTTTGCTGTGTTTTGAACACTTAAATCTGGTAAGCCACTTAACCTGGTCCACAAGCTTGACCACCAACTTACAACTTACTCTACTGGCTAAATCACCTGTGTCAGTGATGACCAGACAGCGCTATCAAAAACACAGCTTGGACCATCGTAAACCAGCTCGGGACCATAGCTGGTCATTGCTAGAATTTTCAGCAAGGCTACAATGACCACCTCTTGTGCTATTAGCGCTAGTGCCACAGCTAGGCTACCACTGCCACGGCCTCTGGTGCTAATGCTACAACCACGTTTCTTATTAGTAGTACTACTATGACTACTACTACTGTGACATTATTCAAGGAACAGGGGGCAAAAATGAATCACAGAATGTGGATGTGAGAAGATGAAATTATGAACCTGTTTAAATGTTTCTCATTGTGCTCTCTCAAGGGGATCGAGTTTTCGCTCAATGGAAGTTTCCATGAGCGTTTGTTATTTGGGCAGCAGGCCTGGTCCTTCTGGGAATCAGAGACAGTCATTGTGATTAGAGCTGTAAAAGTAATATAAAACTGAATTGAAATCAACATGTTGTAAATATGAATTGCTGGCAGTTAAAAGCTGGCAGTACTTTTCACATAGTAGTGTTATTGCTGCAATGCGTAGTTACCGTCAGTTATACGTTAGTTGTGTTTAGTATTGTGCAGTGTGGGATGTACTATGTCATTTATGATTAAAAAACAGCAATTTACGTGAAATGTTTACTTTTGTCGACAGCCCAATAAAACAGAAAATCAATTTTATCAGCACAAACCTGCACTCCCTCAATATGTATCATGTAATCAAGTAACTGCGTATAGGAGTGATGAGTGGAAAATTATATTCATATCCTGAAGACAATTTTGGCGACCAAAAAAGAATATTGAAGCCATTCTGGATGTTTGCTTTGTTTTTCTTGTCTCCCAGAGTGCTCATGCCGGCCATAGTGAACCTGCTGTTTAACACTGTGTCCGCCAACACCACCATCGCCTTCTCACTGGTGCTCCCCCTGGTGAGCACCCTGTCCCTGCTGGTCGGGGTCGGAGGTCACCTGCTGGTGTGGCTGGTTCTGATTCGTAACCCGAGGCGCCGGTCCAAACCCAGCTCAGTGCTGCTGCTGAATCTGAGCCTAGCGGACCTGTGTGCCCTTCTAACGCTGCCCTGTGTCCTGCTCAGTGCCAGCTCCCAGGGCTGGCAGTTAGGGGGCGCCACCTGCGTGCTGCTGGGCTTCATGACCTCGCTCACCGCCGGCGTTGACATCTTCAGCCTAGCGGCGCTGTCAGTGCTGCGCTACCGTATTGTGGCTCCGCCCCCGAGCCCGCCTGTCAGCGCCACACAAGTGTGAGTGTTCCTGCATCCATTATCTATCCGATACATTATCTAATATACCCATTATCTTACTCATCCATTATCTAATATAGCCATTATCTTACCCCATCCATCACTGAACATACCCACAATATCATCCATCCATCCATTATCTAACATACCCATTAGCTAATATATTCATTATATTACCCATCCATTATCTAACATACGCATCATCTAACCTATCTATTATCTAATAAATGCACTACCTTACCCATCCATCATCGAACATGCCCACAATCTCATCCACCTATTATCTAACCCATTTATTATCTAATATATCCATTATCTTAGCAATCCATCATCAAACAAACCCACAATCTCTTCAATCCATTATCTAACATACCCATTATCTAACCCATCCATCACTGAGCATACCCACAATCTCTTCAATCCATTATCTAACCCATCCATTATACTATATATATATATATATATATATATATATACCCATTATCTTACTCATCCATTATCAAGTATATCCACAATCTCAGCAATTCATTATCTAACATACCCATTATCTAACCCATTCATTATCTAATATATCATTACCTTACCCATCCATTATCAAGCATATCCACAATCTCATCAATCCATTATCATACCCACCCATCATTGAACATATCCACAATCTCATCCATCTATAATCTAACATACCCATTATCTAAGTCATCCATAATCTAATTTATCAGCCCTATATATTTGCATACATAACAAAAATTAGGAAAAAGAAACAACGAAGTACTCTCAACTGCGGTCAGAATAACAAAAAAAAAAAAAAAAAAACTGAGAAACACCAGGCAAATGTACGTATATGTTGCAATAAATGAAAAAATTTCAAGCATGAGGCATTTAAAATAAAAAACTTTCTCTGCAGAGATAAAACGGAATCAAAGCAATTGTATGCATACAAAAATAATACATTGCAAGTTGATTTTTTTTCTTGTATGTTTGACTTTAGCACAATGATCCTGCAAAACACAAAAACAGTAGTTAGACCACTCTTGCTCTAAAATGCTCAGTTTACTTTTACTGAAGGGCTGCAGGAGGAACCACCATATACCGTGACGTAACGCAGAGTGATTTTTTTTTTCCACACACTCAACCAATGATATTTTCACAAACATGTCATGCTCCTAGGGTAATATCAAAATTATGTAACAAGCTGGGCTAAATGAAAATGACTACAGTTATGCGATGAATTGAGTATATGTCCTTGATTCAAATGGAAAATGTTGGAATTAGGGATCTCACACCTTGTGCAATTTTTTCAGCAGTACTTGTCATCAGCTGTCAGTCAGTCCATGCAGCATGGAGTTATTAAACTAAGATGAACAGGTGAATATAGATCCTGCATCACAGGTCAGACAGTGTATTGAGTGCACTGCTGTGATCCCTTCAGGAAATGAGTCTCATTTTCAGCTCATAACTCCAGATCATATACTTACATCATTACATCATATACCCTCATGTACAGCAGGCTTGTGTTTGTGTCAGAGGGGATTAGATTAATTTCCTGTCTTCGAGGGCTTTCAGCAAAGGCAGGTATGCTTGCTTTTTTGTGATAATAGAGTAATATATTTTCAACTCTACACAATGCTTAAAACAACAAGCAGAAAAACAGAAACTACTCAGATGACAAGAACATTAAAAAGTGATCAGAAATTTTAATAATAACTCTTTGTAATAATAAAAAGTTAATACTCTCCCTTTCTCTCCCTCCCCCCCTCCCCCTCTGTCTCTCTCCCTCTCACTATCCCCTTCCTCTCTCTCTCCCTTCCCTTTCCTCCCCCTCTCTCTCTCTCTCTCTCTCTCTCTCTCTCAGGGCTGGCACAGTAGCGGTGATCTGGCTGGTGTCGGTAACCATGGCGCTGCCGAAGGTGACGTACATCCGTTTTGACGGTGGGTGTTTGTGGTTGGTGGATCGGAGTCAGTGGTTGGGCTTCCTGGTGCCGGCGTTCCTGGTGTATTACGTGGCACCGCTGCTGTGCATCGGGATAAACTGCGGCCTGATCGTCACTCATCTCCACAGCTGCCGGCTTGGGCTCTCTGCCACGCGCCGCAACAAAAAAGCCACGGCCCTCCTGATTGGCTCCACCGCGGCCTTCGCCCTCAGCTGGCTGCCCTATTACGCACTGGAGTTCGTCAACGTCCTGTCACCCTACGGGACCTCCCCCTTAGTGCTCGTCCCTTTACACAGCGGCTGGGCCAATAGCTCATTAGCTCAGGCCCCAGCCCCAGCACAAGCCCCGCCCTTGGGAGGCGTGTCTTTGGCGTGGGAGTTGGCCTCCCTCATGGCGATCCTGCTGGTGTGCCTCGCCCCCTGCTGGAACCCGCCCCTCTATTTCCTGCTGTCTCGCCCCGCCCTGCGTCAGCTCCGAGCTCTGCTGACCTGCCCGCTGAAACGCTGGGGCCCCGCCCACGCCCGCGTCACTCCGGCAACCATCCCTGCGCCGCGCCGGGTCCCTGACCCGTCACTGCCCTCCCTCTCACACACACACACACTCGCACAGGGGTAAACACACACACACACACACACACGGGGGTAACCACACAAATACATGCACACACACACACACAGGGGTAACCACACACACATGCACTCGCACAGGGGTAAACACACACACACTCATACCCACTTGCACAGGGGTAAAAGTTGGGACAGGGGCAACATAAGGTTGGAAAAGAAAGTAGTACTAATAAAAAACAGCTGGAGGAACATTTTACAACTAATTAGGTTAATTGGCAACAGGTCAGTAACATGACTGTGTATAAAAAGAGCATTTTAGAGAGGCAGAGTCTCTCAGAAGTAAAGATGGGCAGAGGCTCACCAATCTGTGAAAAACTGAGTCTAAAAATTGTGAAACAATTTCAGAAAAATGTTCCTCAATGTAATATTGCAAAGACTTTGAATGTCCTACCATCTACGGTACATAATATTATCAAAAGATTCAGAAAATCTGGAGAAATCTCTACACAAGAGACAAGGCCGGAGGTCAATATTGGATGCTCGTGATCTTCGGGCCCTCAGGCGGCACTGCATTAAACACAGGCATGATTCTGTACTGGAATTTACTGCATGAGCTCAGGAACACTTCCAGAAATCATTGTCTGTGAACACAGTTCGCCGTGCAATCCACAAACACAAGTTAAAGCTGTATCATGCTCCAGGGACCATCAAGCTTGTTATCAGCGCACAGTTCAAAAGCCTGCATCTCTGATGGTATGGGGTTGCATCAGTCCCTATGGCGTGGGCAGCTTACACATCTGGAAAGGCATTATCAGTGCTGAAAAGTATATAGAGGTTTTACAACAACATATGCTCCCATCCAGATAACATCTCTTTCAGGGAAGGCCTTGCATATTTCAGCAAAACAATGTCAAACCACATACTGCATCCATCACAACAGCATAGCTTCGCAGTAGAAGAGTCTGAGTGCTGAACTGGCGTACCAGCAGTCCAGACCTTTCACTAAAAGAAAAAATTTGGCACATCATAGAATGAAAAAGCCGGCAAAGAAGACCCAGGACTGTTGAGCAGCTAGAATCCTACATCTGACAAGAGCTGGACAACATCATTCCTCTCCCAAACTTCAGCAATTGGTCTCCTCACTTCCCAAACGTTTACAGGCTGTTGTTAAAAGAGGAAGGGACACCAAACAATGGTAAACATGGCCCTATCCCAACTTTTTTGAGATGTGTTGCTGCCATCAAATTCAAAATGAGCTAATATTTTTTATGAAATGGTAAAATGTCTCACTTTCAACATCTGATGCGTGTTTATGAGATTTGCAAATCATAGCGTTTTGTTTTTATTAACAATTTACACAGCGTCCCAACTTTTTTGGAAATGGGGTTGTACATGCAGGGGTAAACACACACACACACACACACACACACACACAGGGGTAAACACACACATTTACACAGACACATACACTCACACAGAGGTTAACACATACGCACACAATTCCACCGAGGTGAACACACACGTACATTCACAGGTGTACACGCACTCAGTGATTGACGAAATGAATTTAAGTTTTAAATACAAACTGTGTGACATCCAAAGCTGCATTATTGTATAATAAACATAAATACTGTGTTTCCCAAAAATAAACAAGCACTAGCCGATACCCGTGCTACACACGGGCTATATGCGCGGGCATTGTTTTTCGATGCAATGCAGACAGCCTTTTTATTGAGGATGTGCCAGGTCACGGTCATAATGGAATTTATCGACGTCAACAACGGACATGGTTTGGGGTAATTTTTAACACGATAACAGCTGATTGAATTAGCCGGTTTTACTTGCAAAAACGGCTTCATAATGCAGTTTTCACTTCAGAACTAAGTTTGAAACCTGACGCATCGTCTTTGTCACACAGTAAAACCGGTGTATGCGGAAAACAGACTCATTATTCACTGTGGTTTTGGAGGAGATGTGTGAAATTACGCAAATCGCCAATTCAGTAATAATACATAGATATTCTATTTAAAACTCATCAATTAATTGGAAACTCAAATTAATGAAATGGCATACGTAGATGATGACTGGCATTAAATATGAGGACTGCATGTGAGAACTGTCTAAGTATGTGTTTGTAAGTGTGTCTGTAGTGTCTGAAAGAGAACAAGTCAGAGAGAGTGTGTATGCGTGTGTGTGTGTGTGTGTGTGTGCGCGCGCATGCATGTACACTACCGGACAAAAGTTTTAGGACACACCAATTTTTTTTTAATAGAAAATTAAATAGAAAATAAATGTTAATGTCTCATTATGTTTTTAATAGAAAATTATGTTAATGTCTCATTGTACTCTGGAGTGAAAGCATAGACATGATAGAACAAATTAACAATCGAAGTTAAAAAAGAAACCATGGAATCAATTTATAAACCAAAATGTATTTTAAACTTTTGACTCAAAGTAGCCACCTTTGGCAGATATAACAGCTGAAAACACTCGTGGCATTCTTTCTACAATGGAAATCAAATATTTTTCAGAAATTTTTTCCCACCTCTGTGGCAGAAGTTCACATAAATGTGTGGCACTTGTAGGTTGCTTTGCTTTCACTCTTCTGTCCAGTTCATCCCAAACCATCTCGATGGGGTGTATGTCTGGAGACTGTGCTGGCCACTCCATGTTTTCAAGCTTCCCGTCTTGTGCTTTTTTCCTAAGGTAGTTCTGGCAGAGCTTGGATTTATGTTTTGGGTCATTATCTTGCTGTAGGATGAACCCCTGAGCAACTAGGCGCATACCAGAGGGTACTGCATGGCGCTGCAGAATACTGTGGTACCCGTTTTGGTTCAGGGTGCCTTTCACTCTATAAGTCACTGACCCTGGATCCAGCAAAACAGCCCCAGACCATCACGCTTCCTCCTCCATGTTTGACAGTTGATGTCACACACTGAGGAACCATCCTTTCACCTACTTGACGGCGTACAAAAAACCTGGGTTACCTTACCTTTTGTTTAAAACTTCTGACAGTTCACCACATGCCTTTGTATCATTTCAAGCTATGCGTTGGACTGGAACTGCATAATTTTCAATAAAAAACTGGAAAACTTGGGGTGTCCTAAAACTTTTGACTGGTAGTGTATGAGTAAATGTGTGTGCATATCTGTGCATGAGCAAGTGTGTGAAAGTTTGGGTGTGTGCGTATGTGAGTGGGTATGTGTGTGTATGTGTGCATGAGAGTATGAGTGTGTGCAAGTGTATGAGAGAATGAATGTGTGCATGTGTGAGTAGATGCGTATGTGTGTGTGTGCGTGTGTGAGTGTCAATGAGTGTGTGTGTGTGTGTGTGTGTGCGCGTGCATATATTCGCGCACTTGTGTGTGTGTGTTTGTGCATGTTGTGAGTGTGTATGAGTGACTGCGTGTGTGTGTGTGTGCGCGTGCGTGTGCATGTGTATGTGTGCCTGCATGCGTCTGTGTGCGTGCGCATGAGTGTGTGTGTGTGTGTGTGTGTGTGGGAGAGTGAACTCAGCTAATGAGCAGCTGAATCATAAATGTGATTCTCTGCCATAAAGACATGGACACAATCTTACGTTTCCAATCATATTGTCTGTTACCCAGCGACACAAAACTCTCATTACCACAGTCTGGCCAATCAAGTTGGGAGGGGTGTGGCCTGAGAAGGTCAGGATGGAAGAGCCCAGTCACTCAGCTCTTTATGGTCAGTAATAAACAGTTTCATGATGTCACTGTGAGCTGAATCATACAGACCCTCTTCTGAAACACTCCCTCATAAATGACTTACACACCTCTCTAACTCCCCCTGCTGTCTGATGTGGGAACTGCAGATCACAGTGCGGTTTGTAAATTGGTTTTGGCACACCTTCTTTCTGGTTTCTGATTATTGGACTGAACTCTATTACAATTCTGGATTTGTGCCTCTGTACTGCATTCTACCTGAGTGATAACTTACCAGATTGCCTGAACACGATTCCCAGGAAAACCTGAGAACTAGATTCTCCTCTGCACATGAGTTCAGATTCCTCCGCGTATCAGAGGTATGCAGTTTATTCATTTCTAAATATACATTAACAGAGTGCCAAGAACAGGCTGTTTGGGTCAATAAAGTGTACCAAACAGTTATGATGCTTCAGACCTAAACAGTATCTCTCACTGTATCAAGCCTGGTCTTGAAAACAGCTGGAGTTTTCAGCAGTACGCATGACCTGACAATCCTGAGTGTACAAATACCTCCTAATACTGGTGTCCTGTATTAATAAAGCCGTCTGTTTTTTTTTTAAACATATTTTATTTGAGAAAATGATCTCATTGATCTCATGCATTTAACAAGCATAATTTTTCTTATTTCCCCGCCCCTCCCCACCCACCCTCCCCATACTGCCAGTGCAGAGCAACATAAGTGAACCACGTAAAGAAAAAGAAAAATACAGTAAAGATTGAAAAAAAAGGTTATATACTCAAAAGTACACAAGTTGGCCATTTACCTTCTGCAATAGTCATTAACCCTTTCATGCATGGAGGTCACTACAGTGTACTGCTGTTTAAAAGTGTTTTTTCTATATATGCCTGCAATTTTGGGCACTGCTGAATATAGTCCACTCTAGTGGATGCTATTGCATCATCCCATACAAAAAATCTCATTGGCAGGTCATTGCAATGGGAAAAAGTAGTCATTTATAGAATAAAGATAGAACGTTTTTTTTTTTTTTTTAAACCTTGTTTTACATCCCTAAGGATGCATAAAACACAAAAAAAAAAAAAAAAAAATCCTGACTGAGTTTATCATAATTCATGCATGAGAGGGTTAAATACTAGTCTGTTTAAATCTTCGAGTCTCCAGGGAGGGCCAAGCACTAAGAACAAAGTTAGTTCCTTCTCAATTTTTAATTTTGCGGTAGGACTTCAAGTCTTTCAAAATAAGATATTAAGGGAGCCCATATTTCTTTTGGGCTGACCCCCTGATGCAATACTTAATCTTTTCTAACTTAAGAAATAGTATCAGGTCTTTCAACCAAGACGCAGCTGTGGGTGGATGTGCCGATTTCCACTCCAGTAGAATTCTTCTCTGTGCAAGGAGAGTTGAAAAGCGAACACATCTTTAATTTTATATGTCATTGTTATACCCTCTCCTGGGATTCCAAAAATGGCCATTTCAGCACTGGGTTGAATATCTTCGCTGAAAGCTTCAGATAACATTCGAAATACAGTAGTCCAAAAGTTATACAACTGATTACAGGACCAAAACATATGGGCCAGGTCAGCCTCAGTTATATGACAACGTTCATATGCTTCACTAATGTTACAATAAATCTTAGAGAGTCTAGCTCTGCTATAATGAATTTGATGGAGAACCTTAAAATTATAGCTGCTACGCAGCAATGGTCTGGGACAGGCAACTTTAGGCAAAATTAAGCAATTCTGAGCAACAAGCAGAGTGTAGGAAGATGAAAAAAGGTGGCATTCTAATGTGCATTTTACATCAGTTGAGGCTTGAACTCACAATTTCTGGCACAAGAGACTATGCTCTATCTCACAGAGCTAATTGGCAAATGGAAATGTCACATGTGGCTTCACAAATTGACTAAGCCAGTCACCTGTGTGCAAGACAGCAGCTGCTAGCGTGTAAAGGCAGATTTCAAACGGCTGTCAAAAATTCAGTTCTTAAGACAAAAATCCAAAAATACACAAATTGCATCAAGACAGCATGGAGATGTTGGTAAATTGTTTTTAACAATGATTTATTGGCTCCATAAGTGAAAAACTGATGTTTAAAAATGCCATTTTTGCATTGACTCCAATTGTTCGCATGAGAGCGAAATTCAAAATTCTGTAAACAATTAAGTTTTTGAGATAAAATTCTGATATTTTCCAAACATCATCTACCATGACTCCAAAATTTTGTCATTTTTTTAATGAACATTAAAATGTATTTAGCAAGAATTTGCAAGTATATGTTTACAATACCGTTTACAGTCAAACATTTTGATGCACTGTAGGCTCAATTTTCAAAAGATCAAGCATCTGTGTGGATTATTTGTGTAGGACAGTCTGAAGATGCTTTGGAGCAAGTTTGGTGTCAATAGGTTTTATAGATATAAAACCTATAGATAGGTTTAATAAGTTTTTGAAAAAAAACAGAGTGATGGACTTCATAATTTGCAATACGTTTAAATGTACAAAAGTTTCTTCAGTATTGGGGCTACATTTTGGTGAAAGTTACAAATCTGTGGCACATATGGTTGATTTGTTGTGAATTTTCAAAATTTTGAACTTTAGAGGCTTGCTGTAGCGCCACCATCAGGACTATTGGCCTGTTTTTGCAGCTGAGGCAATCTGGCATGGGCCTGGACCTTTGTGCAAAGTTTGGTGATTTTTCGCCCATGGGAAGTAGGATTTTCTCGGAAGAAGAAGAAGAGGAAGAAGAAGAAGAAGAAGAAGAAGAAGAAAGAAGAGCATGCAGGATAACAATAGGGTCCTGACAGCTTAGGCTGCCCGGCCCATAATTAAGCCAAGGCGGGCACATGAGGTTGACCCTTTTACTCTACCTCGTGCGCCACCCCAGGTTTCATCAGAGATATCTATTCCAAGTTCTTCTGCCCAATCTGCCCTAATCTTATCGAGTGGTACCTTATTAAAGGAATAGTTCACCCAAAAATGAAATCAGTCATTAATTGACTTACCCTCATGCTGTACCTTATTAAAGAATAGTTCACCCAAAATGAAATTTTTTGATTCCTCAAGCTGCAGTCCGGAGTTTTTATTCCTTAAAGGCAGCCGGAGATTTTTTTCCTGCACCGCAAATCCATATAACGAGCGTCTATAGTTACCCGAAAAAGAAAAGGTCCATAAAACTACACAAAAACTTTTTATATTCCTCCATACTGCTCGTCCGCTGCAATCCAAGTGTCCTGAAGGGGTAACATCCAGTGTTTACCCAAAACGACGTCATTTAGTACAGTTTTATAGCCTATTATTCACTCTAGTGTGTTCGCCTGGGCGCGCTTCGCGTTCACGCGTTCTCCGAAAGCAGCGGCGTTCACTACGGTAGCCGAGCCAGACAACGTTCAACGAGAATCGCGGAAGACACCACCCTGTGTTTACATCCTGCTGAGAGCGACCACGAGAACCGATAAAAGCAGAGCGAAGTCAACGAGAGCAAAGTTAGCTGCTCCCGAGTTGGAAGTAAAAAAGACATTTTTGGTTTTTGCCACTCAGAAATTTACTTTTTTTCAACTGCACCGTAAATTAATATGAAAAAGATGGTTGTAGTGTGTTCCTTTCCTGGATGCTTCAACCAAATGAAGCGTCGTTTAGGAGATCCGTGACTTTCCTCAGACTACCAGTTCAGGACACTGAAAGACTATAGCTATGGCTGATAGCTCTTCGTTGCGATATCAAGACCGTCAACGTCCATAGTCTCCGGGTCTGTAGTGACCACTTCTCACCGGAGGATTTTAAAGTTTCTAAACGAAGACCTTTGTTGAAGACTACGGCTGTGCCGACTATGTTACAACTAAGGACAGAGGTATGTACTTTACAGACCTTTTACTATATAACTTATTTGTTTGTATATTTATATACCCTTTTCACAAACGTGGTAATGTTACAGGATGTTTGATGTTACTTGACCAAAAACTGCATTTCCACATCATTTTGGACTATTATGGAGTTTTGTCCTTGTTTCTGACACAGTGAATATGCATTTTCACATGATTTTGGACTATTATCACGAGTCTTTTTAGTTCTGTTCATTTTGCTTAAGGACTGTGAAATAACACCTGGGGGTTGCATGTAAGTGTTATAATGATTGGGGAAAGATAACATCACTAGCTATGTTTCCATCCACTTGTCAATCGAACTATCTGAAGTTCGCCAAAAATATTCATGCGAAAAAAGCAGGTGAAAATGTGTTTCCATCTAATGGCATTAAAGCGAATAAAAAGTATTGCGAAGAGACGTCACATGCTGTTATGCGATCAAATTGGTGTATCGAATAGATTTCTGACATTTTAAGCTGCTTCCATTCATTTTCGCACTGAATCGCAGAACCTTCAAGTGACCAAAAGTAATGTGTTAACCGACTAATTTAGCTAGTCAGCCAAAATGGATCGCGTCTACCAACAAATGATGATAATTGCACAAGTTGTACGTGCTTATGTGCCAGCTATTAGCAACATAGCAAACCATTATCAGAAGGCAACGACGGCATCAAAACACCGTCACGATACAGTAGCAGATTTATTCGGAAAATAGCGTTTCCATCTGCATTTTTTTTTTTTTTTGCCCCTCTTTACAAACCTGGTGGGCTTTTGTTAATTGCTCACTGTCATATATTAATGCATGTCCTCTTACTGACTTCTAATGGCAAAAACAACACATTACGTGTAACCTTTGATGAGAGGCACACCTGTTTTATGTGAGCCTAAACAAATCAGGCCCGCTGCACCAAGACGTCAGTTTGCATGATATATGTAGTAATTTGTGGTCTAAATTCGAGTATTACACAATTGAAGAGACATTACCCACAAAAGTAATTTAACATTGTTTTTTCCAAATTACAAGTGCATGGTTTATAATTATGTGGATATAATTTCTTTGTTCCTTCCTTGCAACGTAAAATTGGTAAATATTTTGAATGGTCGATATTATATGTATATGCTGTATCATTAACGTTTTCTATGTGTCCAATTTTTTTCTTTTGTTTTTCAGGAAAACTGCAATTTAATGTGGTTTACCCAAAACAAACCAAAGAGTGGGTCGCCAAAAAGATCTATGTGCCAACTACACAAACATTCCGGCAAAATATGGTGGTGCAAGTTCTGCAGAGACGCCTGGACCCCAAGATCAAGTTGAAAGACCCACAGTCAAATGTTTTTATTCCCCCACTACCAACAAACATAGCCCAAAAACTAAAACCTGCAAAAGAGGAAGCCATACTAAAACATGCTTCACGGTTTAGCAGTTAGTATGAGGGATGCACAATTGGTTTCTGCATCAACATGTGAAATGTCAAGTCAGACAAACACAAACATGCCATGCTTATTTTTGCCTTTCTTATTTTTGCAATTATCTTGTTTTTAGTTGTTTTCCAAATGAGGTGACGTTTGTTTAAATTTCTATTAAAAAATAAAGTTTGTGTGAAAAGAATAAAGTTTGTGAGAAAAACACTGTAAAGGTCCTCATTGTCCATTACTAAGCCACCAGAAAAGTCCTGCTTATGGCATATAGGCTTATGGACCCTACTAGTCAGCTACCATTCGAAAATGAGGCCCTTATATCTGTACATAAATAAAACACTGCATTTATCTGTGGGTAGCATGTCTGTATTGCAGTTAGTGCCCAGGTCTAAGATAATTCTCCAGTCAAAGGAGCAGCTTTGCAAGTCATGCAAAATGTGTGCTTGTGATTCTGAGCCAAATATTGACTTATTTATAGTAATTATTTTAGTATTTATCCAATTTTGTAACACCTGCAATATGGTATCCCTTGGAGTGAGTAGTAAATGCAACTTAGTTTTGTGGTTGGTTACTGTTGTGTTATTGTACAAACCACACAATACTAACAAACGTTAACAATTACAATAAACATTGTAAAATATGTTCCATTTTACACATTTTCTTTATTCTTTAGCGATATCGTTTCTAATAAGAATATAGATGTGCAGCAGCATAGTTTCCATGCCTGTTATTATTCATAATGTGGCAGTGCTTTTTTGTGATGTATTGGAAAAAGTCCCTGATGAAATACTATGAGGTAATATAAAAATGAGTCAGTGAGAATGTCTTTAGATTGATTGTCTTCAGATCCGTTCAAAAGCCTCTTCTGCCTCCTTGAATCCAGTATACAATCCATCTGGAGAATGGTAGCCGTCACGGATGCTTGTAACAACACAGGCTAGTAAAACTTTTCTATTGTCCTTGCCGAGTCTCTCGCCTTTCAGGACCCACTCCAATACCACCGGTATGCCACCAACCTGCACTGACAGTGGAAAAAGTAAATAAAGAAATAGTTCAGCACTGGGCACAGCACAAAATACGAAAATATTGTAAATCGGGTTGCATCAAAACAAAAGACGTATAACGCATACTGTACAATGGAACTTACTCTACAGAGAGCGTGCCGTTTGGTCCTGCGGGTCTTGGCCTCTTTTTCCAGTTGATTTTAGTTACGTGGAAAAACATCT
The DNA here is from genome assembly GCA_029692085.1 of Gymnothorax javanicus. Lineage (NCBI taxonomy): Eukaryota > Metazoa > Chordata > Actinopteri > Anguilliformes > Muraenidae > Gymnothorax > Gymnothorax javanicus. Next base: position 13,244,044 of record CM056197.1, read on the forward strand.
CGAGAACCCCACAGGTCAGTAATGGTGGATAATCCGGGTTTTCGGTAATACGTTGACTTTGGGCAGTGCTCTCAGTCTCATCAACGGAGATATTGAGATCCTCCAGGAGCGGCATCAACAAATCCCAATCTAAACAGCAAAGGCTCTACTCTTCGGTTTGCATAGCTTTACATTTTCGACATTTACACCACCATGTTTCCGATGCCCTAGGTCTGTAGTCCGCCGCTGGTTGTGGCTCTGGTCGAGCTGCGGCTGCGTCATCCATCTGTCTGAGTTCCTCGTCCGTGTACTCCGGCTCAAAGAGAAAAGACTCAGCAAAGAACTCGTGTTCTTCCTCAACATTGAAGTCCTCGGACATTTTTCTTTTTTCCTTTCAAAGGTTCAAATCACATGCAGGCAGAGCCCTCTTGTGTTTGTGTGCTGCTTTGTCGCTCTCAGCAGGATGTAAACACAAGGTGGTGTCTTCCGCGATTCTCGTTGAACGTTGTCTGGCTCGGCTACCGTAGTGAACGCCGCTGCTCGGGAGAATCAAGTGAACGCCTGGCGCGCCTCCAGGCGAACACACTAGAGTGAATAATAGGCTATAAAACTGTACTAAATGACGTCGTTTCGGGTAAACTCTGGATGTTACCCCTTCAGGACACTTGGATTGCAGCGGACGAGCAGTATGGAGGAATATTAAAAAGTTTTTGTGTAGTTTTATGGACCTTTTCTTTTCGGTAACCATAGACGCTCGTTATATGGATTTGCGGTGCAGGAGGAAAACCCCCTGAATCTCCGGCCGCACTTTGAGGAATAAAAAACTACACCGGACTTCTCATCAGCATGAGGGTAAGTCAATAATGACTGAATTTCATTTTTGGGTGAACTATTCCTTTAAGTGATGTGATACGATTATAAATATTTGAGATAAGACCCTTAAGGTGCGCAGGAATTTGCAGAATGATATCTATTCCCATTTTGGGGGTAGGTAAGAGAAGGTTGGGCTAATGGTACGAACAAACTGACGAATCCGAAAATAGCGGAAAAAGTTAGAACGCTGGAGGTTGAATTTAGTATACAAGGCGTCAAAAGTAGCGCAAGTTCCATCTATGTAGAGATTGCTGAATTTACTTAAGCCTATCTTTTGCCACTGGGTAAAGACAGGATCCAATTTGGCTGGGAGAAAGATGTGATTATCACATATAGGGCCACACAAAGAGAGGTCTGTCAGATTGAAATTTTGTCTGAAAGGTGACCATATTTTTAGGGTGGAGATTACAACAGGGCAAGCGGAGTATTGTTTAGGAGAGAGGGGAAGCTTCGTAATAACTAGCGCAGGGAGTGATGATGATATACAGGCCTCAGCTTCTGATTGGCACCGGTCAACATCAGGTGATTGGATCCAGTAAACTATTTTTTGTATGTTTGCTGCCCAGTAATAATACATCAAGTTGGGCAAGGCCAGTCCCCCCTCGGTTTTGTGCCTCTGGAGAAGCACCTTATGAATCCTAGGGTGCTTGTTACCCCATAAAAATGAGGGAAAAGGATTTTGAAAAGAAGACTGGAATGCTCCGAAAAAAAAAAATCTGGGCAATACATTCATTTTAATACATGCTATTTTTTACCTGCTAGGGATAGGTTAAGAACACTCCACTTCTGGAGGTCACATTTAAGATTGTTAATCAAGGGAATATAATTCTTGTCATTAAGACCAGAGAATGAACAGGTAACATTGATTCCCAAGTATTTGAAACCTGATCTAGAGAGAGGGAAAGGCAAGTCCGTTTCTACAATTTGAAGGGCTAAGTCAGTAATCGGAAAACATTCACTTTTCAAAAAGTTTAATATGTAGCCTGAAAAACTACCAAATTGGCGTAATATGTTCACTATATTAGAGGCAGATGTCACAGGGTCTGAAACGTAAAGCAGCAGGTCGTCCGCATATAAGGACACTCTATCTTCTATATTTCTCTGTGGATCCCTTTAAAATGTTGTGAGGTTTTCAGCATGATAGAGAGTGGTTCAATGGCTAAAGGAAAAAGAAGTGGACTAAGAGGACAACCTTGCCTTGTACTCCTAGACAATGAAAAGGGCTTAGAACACAATTTATTGGTTACTACTGATGCTTTAGGTGATGCATATACCAGTTGAATCCATGAAATAAGTTTGGGTCCCAGTCCAAATTTTTGCAATTGTTATGACTTGAAAATCACAACAAAGAAAACCAGCAATGACAACTTAAACAAATTTATTCTTCACTGATTTAGTAAAAAAAAAAAAAACTGCTACAAATAATCCACTGTAATCTTATAATAACACTCTAATGCCACTATGTAACTCTGATGCCAAGCAAAAAACTCTAACTGATCAAAATCACAGCATTTATATAGACTAGGATCATTCTGGAAAGATCCACAGGAGTCCTGGGTGATCCGGCCCCCTCCAGGCAAGAAGAAGCCAGAAACTTCTAGAAAGCACTAGTCTACTTCATCACACACAAGTGGTATTGCATCAGATCATGTTTTGCTACAGACACACCACCAGAGGGTGCTAAATGATGAACAAAATAAACAAATAGCTGACCAGTAAGGCAGCACAAATAGTATGTAACAAATCTCCATTTACAAATGATATACAGTGCTTTACATAAAACACTCATACATAACACAATACCGCAAATAGATAGGGTCACTCAACTCGGTCAGATGCTGTCTCCGCATCCAAGGAGACCACCACCTCTGGGGTCTCCAAGGATGGGGAGGAGTGGACAACACTAAGGAGCCTGCATATATTGGAGAAAGAATGACGGCCCCTAATAAAACCCGTCTGATCTGATGAGATTATATCCATCATAACAGTATCAAGCCTAGTAGCAAGAAGCTTGGCCAGTATCTTAACATCTCCATTCAAAAGTGATATAGGCCGATAAGAACCACAATCATTTGCAATCTTACCAGGTTTTAACAGAAGTATAATGTTAGCCTCTGTGAGGGTTTATGGCAAGGCCCCCCGGTCCAAAGAATGGTTAAACATTTCAAGTAAGAGAGGGGCTAATATGGATGAAAATGTTTTGTAAAATTCGACAGGGTATCTGTCTGGTCCAGGGGCCTTGCTACTTTGCATTGCTGTAATTGAGCTGATGATTTTGTTAAGTGCAATGGGCCTGTCCATGTCTGACCTCTTATCAGGGTTTTTAGAGGGAATGTCTAAGTTATCTAAAAATTTGAATAATAAAGCCTTCTTTAACACCATCAGAGTTGTTTTGTTTCTTCAGTATAGGAGCGTTGGAGGGAGGGAGGGGACAATTATGAAAGAGACAGAGAGAGTTAGAGAGAGAGATAGTGACAGAGAGAGGAGTGCAGCTATAATTCAGAATAATCCCCAGGATTGGGTGCAGCGAGGCCGGTGAGATTACTGAATACATTTTGTGTCATCTGTCAGTCAGGGAGACGAACCACAGCACTGACCACCTTAATCTCTCTATCGCATTCAACATCTCCATTCCCTCCTACAGCTTCCTTTTCCTATCTCACTTAATCCCTCCATCTCTATTTTTCATCTCTCTCTCTCTCTTCTCAGCCTGCCTTCATCACCCCTCATTTCAGTTACTTCACTCGTTTCCCTCTGTCCAGCCTGCCTCTCTCCTGTTGTTTAATTTAATCTCCAGATCTGGTCATATGAGTAACCTAAATACTGTGTTTACCCAGCAATGGCCAGAGCCATTGCTCTCCTGCGCTTAAACAATGGAACCGGCACAGATACATAGCGCCATTATAACTCCTTAAATGAACATGCACTATCAAAATACAAATATTAGCGGAAGCTACCTCATAAATCGGCAATCCTGCTTACCTCACGTTCGTGTTTTTGATCAGATTCCGACATGCTATTGACATCGATGCCAAAAATACTTTAAAGCAAAACCGTACATAATACGATCAGCGCGGTCGATAACAACAGACCCCTCTCAGACAGAAATATAGCTATCATCCATACAGTCATTTACAGTCAGTTTACAGGGTAATAGATTTTAGCGAGCTGCGAGACCCGCTAACACAGTCAACCATTCAGCAAAAAGTGCTAAACTCCACACAATAAATCCAGCCTAATGAGAGTGTTAGTCTCATATACAGTCCCAAAAAAAGCATCTATATTATGTTCGCATGATTTAATTTGACAGTTTTACACATTGCGACATTTGTCAGAGGGGTGATTAAACTGTAATGAATGTGAAATCGAGCGATGTGTGACAGAGCAGAGAGTTTGGAGTAACAAAGGCTAATCTGCAACCCCCCCCAACCCCGCTGCACTGGGGCATTCATTCCGTGTCCAGTATCCCAACCAGGCTAAATTAGGGAGTCTACTTAATCAGTTCTGATGGTTAAGCTAACAGTCAATTACACTAGGACAAACAGCATTATAATGCCATGACAAGCCTAATAATCGCACAGGCCTGACTCAAACACACACACACACACACACACACACACAGACAGAAAAAGAAAAATGTTTTGGCAGAAACATGTCCTGAGGGGCTGATACAGTGAGTGTGTTATTTGTCAGGCCGTTTGGTCAGATTAGGACATGAATCACAGAGACGAAAGAACTGATATTACAGAAGTGCTGTCTGTCTCAAGGCCGGTCTGAACCTCAGAAACATATGAGAGTCTATTCCTCTACTGCAGCTCTCTCTCTCTGTCCATCCTCCTCTCACTGAGAGTCTATTCCTCCACTACAGCTCTCTCTCTCTCCCTCCCTCTCTCTCTCCCTCTCTCTCCCCCATGTCCATCCTCCTCTCCCTATGTCCATCCTCTCCTCTCCCCCTCACTGTCCATCCTCCTCTCACTGAGAGTCTATTCCTCCACTACAGCTCTCTCTCTCTATCTCCCTCCCCCCTCTCTCTCTCTTCACAGGCCCAGGGAACATTATATTGTCCATCCTAATCCCCCCCAATTCCCCCCCCCCCCAATGGTCCTTGAGGCCACAGCATGAGAGGACAAGGTCACCCAAGGTGATGCTTTCGCACCCCACAGTGGAAGATGTGACTCGGCCAGTGAGGTCACTGAAGGTCATAAAGGTCGTGACCTCTGTCCAAACAGGTGCAGAGGCAGCGGTTCTGAGTGCCCAAGTGCGTGGTGCTTTTGGCCCAAAAGACCAATGTCATTAAAAAATAAATAAATAACACATGATATTTGTACTAATGTGTTTTTAATTTTCATGCCTGAATTTTGGCTAATTATAATCTTTAAAAAAATTGTGTACCATAAACCAAGCATTTGCACAAAATTTGCTAGTAATTTAATTCAGAGCTCCAACTGTCTTAAATCTACAGAGAACAAACTGCCTAGCTTTAAAAAAACAAAAAAAAAGTCACACACTGTAATATTTTGTTGGACCGCCTTTAGCTTTGATCACAGCACAGATATGTTGAGGCATTGTCTTGACAATCTCATGAAATGTTATTTCTAACCAGAGCTGCATGAATTTTTGGTCAAGATATTGTATTGACGATGGGTGAGTCAAAACACTCTGGTAAGCCTTCTCCAGCACATTCCAAAGACTTTCAACTGGTTAAGGTCAGGACTCTATGGAGGCCATTTCATTTCTCTAATGTCCTGTCTTCATGCTGCCCAGGAAACTGAAGTCATTTTTCCCAGCTTGGCCTCATTAACAAGTGGCTTCCTTGTGGCCACTAATCTGTTTATTCCTAATTCTGTCAGTTCTTGTCGCATTATACATGTGGAAATGCTCTTGCCATGAGCTCCACAGTAGATTTTTTACTATGAGAATTCTCGAAGTATTTTATTGATCACCGATCACAAGCATTCATGATTTTTCTCTGACCCATGCCTTCTGCAAAGGTGACAGTTCACCACCATCCTCGTGGGTTTTACTAATGCGTTGGACAGTTCTTAACCCAAATCCAGTCATTCCAGCCATTACTTTGGTTGTTTTCTTTGCTTGATGCAGGCCAATAATTTGCCCTTCTTGATACACATTTACATCTTTTCCACGATCATGGCACACGTCTTTTGACAAGGTCATTTAAGAAATGAGAAGCTACACTCTGCTTCAGCCAGGTTTTAAAGAATTGTTGCCAGCCGAAACATGTTAGTCACTGCGATAATGATTCAATAATGGGCTCTTTCTTATTTGCTAATTTAAATCCAGGCTGCGCTTTCTTTTCGCCAGGCAGTGAATGTTAAAATTAGTTCATTTGTATTTTCTCAACCTTTCGTTTCTGCAGGACAAAACAATCCACGTTACGCCCAACCAAATAACTGCGGTGATATACATTACACGTCCTGCTTGATAAACTGGTGACACATCCAGCAAATGTTTGTGTTCTCAACATAAAACATAACTGACTCAGAGTAAACACGGAGTCACCGCATTAATTTACACCAGTGCGTTCCTGTGAGCGCTTCGGCCGCGTGGGCCCTGGCAGCCTGCTTCCTTTTATGTCCCGAGCCTAAATCTCGCCGCAGCAGATGCTGCAAACCGCTCTCCGCGAGCGGCTTCATTTCGGCCGGCGTTATTCGTCTCATTCACATTTGCGACTTTATCGCGCTGAGTTCTCGGCGAGACGTAATTAAAGCACGCGGGTTAATGAGTTTAGGAAGGCTTATTTTGAAACCTGCTCGTTTCGCATTTATCTGTTACACGAAATGTGATGGGGCATTATAGTCTTCCTAATTACATCACTTCAAAGGCTAATTCCCTCTGACTGAGAGGGGGGGTGGGGGGTGTTAGGGGGGATCATGTGACCAACATGAACACAGCCAGAGCCAAAATCAAGCAAGCGTGGAGTACTCAGATCTAACACCACAGGATGGCTGATATCTGGCCTGGAAACACATAACTCGGTGGAAGGACAAGCAGGCGGACAGGTGGAAGTATGGAAAGGCACATTTACTCAACAAGATTCATCCACGTCTAAAAATTTTGTTGTGAAATATTGAAGCCTTCAGGAGTTCTGGCCCACAGAACCACGGGATGGCCGATTTGTGGCCTGAAAACTAAACACGGTAGAGGGATGGACAAACAGACAGGAGGATGGACAGACATATAAAAATGCTCATGCACACAGTAAGATGTTTCCATACATGAAACTTTGTTTAGAAACATTGAAAGGTCCAGGAGTTCTGGCCTGAAAAAGTAGCTTGACAGACAGATGGATGGACAGACGGACACACAGAAGGACAACACTCATTCCTGTATTCCTATCCACTCTGTGGTGGGGGATAATAAAGCGAAATCCAGCAGGAGTGAGGATGATATGATCCATTCAGATAAAAAGCTGTTGAGGACCTGCAACTCCTCCAATTTTCAGGGCAAAATTAATTCATGTTGTACTGTCCTTGTCTGAAACTCTTGACGGGCACCTGGCAGCATCTAACTGAACCGAAATAACAGAACCAAACTTCTGCCTTTCGTCACTTGGCCTTCCATCTGCTGACTCATCTCAGCCTGTTTTCTGTCCGACGAGGCGTCAGTGAAATGCCACATACGAGAGCCCATGTGCTTGCTGACTATGCTGCTGGTGTTGGGTCATGCCCCATGACCTTTAACCCGAGGCCTTCCAGGTAATTATGATGTCACAATGGGAGATCTTTACCAAAGAGCCTGTTACTGTACATTCGCCAATTTTATAAAACTTAAAGTTAAAAAAAAGAAAACTTCTGCTTTGATTGACTAGTAAGGCTGTAAATTAAAAAAATCATAATAATTATTGGTTGCAAGAATATACAGATCAAAAAATCTTATTTTCCTCATTTACTTTACTGGTTTATGAATAGGTACAGCTACTGTAATAAGATTGCGATCCCTCTTATTTAACCGTCTGGCATTGTCATAGGGTCAGCTGATAAATGAAAGCTAATTAATTTACTGTATATCGTTCATGCTGGGGTTCTGTGCTCCGAAACGTACCACTCTAGGTAGCCACAGGGTGGCAGCACAGAGCATAAAAGGAAACCAAAAGATTAATAATCAAAGACCCTTCATTTGCATCCGTTCTAGGGAAACACACTTCACCAAATTGCATCAACTGGCCAGAGAACCTCAAGAGATGCTCATGACGTGTGTTTCCCGGAGAGTGAGTGCAAGGGTGTATATGTGTGCATGGAGGGATCCAAACATAGATTTATGTATTTTCCAGCCATTTTTTTTTTTTTTTTTTTGAGGAAAGAATTGCCTTAATGCGAGGATGAAATATTGTAACTATGCCAGGCAGGATTTGATTGAAATTTACAGAAAGGGGGAAAACACTTATGCTCCCTTGCTTTTGTCTGGATGGTTAATGGACCCAGGTACAGACAGAGTGATTAAAGCAGAAGTGGTTAAATAAGCCAAAATCAAGGTCAACAATCTGCATCAGAAACCAGAGGAAAAGCAGCACAAAAACCTTAAGGCACAGCCAAAGTCAAAAACAGGCAAAGATCCAGGAATCAGAAGGCAATTATAAACTGAGGGCAATCCAAAACTGGTAAACTGTAAAAGAAAACACAAAAAAAAAACCAAATTAAGAAAAAAGGCTACAAGGAAACAGGAACATAGGCAAGCTAGTGGCAACAAAAGGAAATCAGAGGGACCATACAGAGGGAGACGTGATCAGGAAAACAAGTGTCAGGTGGAGCAGGTGGCAGGAGAGAGCAGAGAGGGGCGTGGCAACAAACAAGGATAATAAAACAATTATGGAAACTCAGCAGGGAGGGCAAGACACATGGAGGTTTGAAGGTAAATGCAAACAGGAGGAGACAAGTGCGCAAGGACAATGAGTTTAGGAAGGCTAAAGGGCAACGAGTCAGCTAAAACACAGGCTCAGATAACAGACAAGTAAAACAAAAACAAAAGGAACAGAGCAATGGCAGAGCAAAGGAGTACTGACAGTTTTAAACATTTTCCTTCCCTCGCGGTAAACACACCAATCTCCAGCTTTATGCCTAAGGAGGCTTCCCAACAAGGCACGATCAAAAAAAGAATACATAAAAAAATTTATAAATGAATGAAAATAAGTGGCAATGTATTGTTAATTTTTTTTCCATTGAATGGTTTCAAACGGTTCAGGAATGAGTTTCCAAGCGTGTGTGTGTGTGTGTGTGTGTGTGCGTGTGTGCATGTGTGTGTATGCGTGTGTGTGTGTGTGTGTGTGTGTGTGTGTGTGTGTATGTGCGCGCACGTCTATGTGCGCATTCGTCTGAATAAGTTGAACATCAGTGGTGGGCGCGGGAGAAGTTAGGGTGCAGTTGCTGATTTGGGAGGCCTGGGGTCGGACAGTGTTGGGCGCACAGTCGCGCACAGGCAGTTTGAGCTGAATGCACGTGTGCACACACCCTCACATCCACTGACCATCTCTCACCCTCCCTGGCGACTCTTTCCCCCTCCTCTCCCTGCGGAACGGCAAAGTGAATTCTCTCTTTTTCTCTGCCTCTCTTTTTCTTGTTCTCTCTATTTCTCTCCCCTCAGACTCTCGGTAAGTGAAAAACTCTGTTGTTACTCCTCCCTGACAGGGCGCTGCACACTTGGGTTTGGGGTCACCTTGGTTACAGTGGGGGAGGGGCGGGGCCCAGAGCCCTGCTGAAAGCTGATTGGTTAGCGATGCAGAGCCAGTATCAGACTTCACGTGGGAATGAAAAAGCCTTGTCAGATGTCATTAATGTTCACCGTCTATCATGTGTATGGCTTTTATTGTCAGTGTCATCGTTATTGCTTATTAAGCATGCATTGTTCATGAACAATATTAACCTCTTAAACCCAAATGCCCCTGGTAATCAATAAACATCATCAATACAGCATGCAAATACAAATGCAAATTCATGCAGAATTTGCACTTAAAGGGAAGAAAGTTGGAAAAAAGCTCATGAAGACCATTTTTACCTAAACCGAACATAATTCAAGCACCAAGCAAGTAAATAAGCATGCTGCAGAACAGAAAATAAAATTATATCAGTGCTAAATCACGTTTCTACTGAATTTGCGCTATGCATACAAACAATACATCAAATGAAGCAGGAATTCCACAGAATTCAACCGACACCACACTCAAAGAACAGTGGACACACACTTACCATTGAACAGCGATGAGCAAAAATTTTTTCTTACCTTTGATATTTTGTCATAAATACCACGTTTGAGGGTAAATCTGCCCTGGCTATTGTTAGCCCAATGTATCTATGTATATTTTATCTATTATCAGTGACATGTTCCATTACAGAAATTTTAAAACAGACCAAATTATCATGGAAACATTGGAACCCAGCCCAGGCGGACTTATATGTATATGTATATACGGACTTATACTTCAAAATGATTACATTAAAAACAAAAGCAGTTCCTGCGCATTGAGACCTCTCTCCACAATTCATTAAAACAGAATAACATTACTCAGAGACCAATGTGTCCGAGTTATATTGAAACTACACCTTCCAGTCTCCATGCATGCTTTTTTTCTGGAGCACTGCTTCCATTGAGGTCAGGTCATGAGCCTGCACCAATATATTTTCCTCTCTTTGTTCAGCTTGTGATGCAGTCAGTTTGACTTTGCAGGTGGCCATTTGATTCTATGGGCTGTGATGTTTCCAACGAGCTGTAAACCATTGTAATCGCACAAACCAAGCCTGAGATAGAGCCTTACGTGCATCTAACTCAATCCACATGCCATTACACCCATGTACTCAAAGTGCACAACAATATAAACGCTTAACTGATTTGTTTTTAGCATTTTCCCCATAATCATCCACAAAATATTCAACAGCTGTTTTCAAAGTACTAATTACGGGTGCATCTGACTGAGAATCCTGGTGCCATCACGCACAAGCACTAAAGGAGCGCAGTAATACAAGCGCTCAGTCGGGGTGAATGACATGTTTTGTTGACTCACGCTTCACATTTGCAAGAAGACACAAAAGTTCAAACTTCTCAGCGAGTGCAGTGGCTACGGCAGCGTGTTTAGATGTGGGAGACCTGGGTTCAGACCTCGACTGAGTGCGTTTTCTTTTTGAGCAGCGGTAGGCATGGTTCTTGAATAAATAACTGCTGGGGTGTTTGTTCTTTTTGCTTTTTACCATTTTTTACCTTATCTTTGTATTTATATTTTGTTTATCTGTATTTTCTTGTTTCATTGAAAATAAATCTTCTCCAGTGGAGTCAAACTTCACTTCCTTTGTATGTATTTTCTTTGAATGGGATAATGTTCACTACCAGTCAAAAGGTTTAGGACACCCCAATTTTTCCAGTTTTTTAATAGAAAATTGTGCAGTCTAATGTCTCATTGTACGCTGGAATGAAGGCATAGACGAGATAGAACAAATTAACAATCGAAGTTAAAAAAGAAACCATGGAATCAATTTATAAACCAAAATGTATTTTAAACTTTTGACTAAAAGTAGCCACCTTTGGCGGATATAACGGCTGAACACACTCGTGGCATTCTTTCTACAATGGAAATCAAATATTTTTCAGAAATTTCTTCCCAACTCTGTTGCAGAAGTTCACATAAATGTGTGGCACTTGTAGGTTACTTTGCTTTCACTCTTCTGTCCAGTTCATCCCAAACCATCTCGATGGGGTTTAAGCCTGGAGACTGTGCTGGTCACTCCATGTTTTCAAGTTTAGCATCTTGTGCTTTTTTCCTAAGGTAGTTCTGGCAGAGCTTGGACTTATGTTTTCGGTCATTATCTTGCTGTAGGATGAACCCCTGAGCAACTAGGCGCATACCAGAGGGTACTGCATGGCGCTGCAGAATGCTGTGGTAGCCGTTTTGGTTCAGGGTGCCTTTCACTCTATAAGTCACTGACCCTGGATCCTGGAACAGCCCCAGGCCATCACGCTTCCTCCTCCATGTTTGACAGTTGATGTCACACACTGAGGAACCATCCTTTCACCTACTCAATGGCGTACAAAAAAACCTGGGCAACCTTCCCGTTTGTTTAAAACTTCTGGCAGTTCATCACTTACCTTTGTACCATTTCAAGCTATTTGTTAGACTGGAACTGCATAATTTTCAATAAAAAACTGGAAAAATCAGGGTGTCCTAAAACTTTTGCCCGGTAGTATATACAGGATTGGCTGCAATAAAAATGAATGAATGAATAAATAAATAAATAAATAAACTTCTAAAAAAATAAATTAAAATTGGTTGTATTTAAATGGAATGTATGCCTGTAGTGACTTACAAGTGAAATAAAATTAGTTTTACAGTTTGTTATCTGAGAAATCTCAAATGGCACAAAAATGTCCAAATTACCCATTTGAAGATGCCACCTAGGCATTCCTGAACTAAAACCTCTCTAATTTTGTTCTGATTTACTTGATCAGAATAAACTTTGGCACAAATAATGGTGAGATTCTGTGCTGTAATTTTTTTGAGGTTTCAGTACGCAACTAAACAATTTCAAAAGGGAAAAAAGTAAAATTTTGTTTGGCGGAAATGAGATCTTTCATTCATGCTGTGTTCCATCTTCATTTACTCTGACTCAGTGACATATATACCGATTTTTATATCGCGACAAAAATCCCCAAGATGTTACCTTTATTATGATACCAAGATAATGCAAATGGACCAATTAGTTGCAGAGATATACTCATTTCATTTTGGGCATGTCATTTTTGAGCCAGAGGCTCAGGGCTTAAGAGGTTAATCAATGAAGCATTTAGGGGTCTGTGCATTCTGGCAGTCACAGTGGCTATTGTTTCGATAGTTTTGGCATTATGGGTATTTTTCTGTTTTGTTGGGGCGTCTTTTGGGATGCACAAAAGTTTTAATTTAGGGTGTGACAATATCTGCCCAGGAAATAATAGAATTTCAGTCGTGGGATCCCATGCTGAAGGGAGCCGAACAGTACTTTTTCAGAGAAGAGCACAGTTCACAGATTAAATAAACCAATATATTACAGTCCAGTCTCCCTCTTTAATAATGACTACAATGCTGAAAACAACAATGTGAAGGAAAAGACAAAGAAAATGTCCCTTCAAAACAAGCAGGAAGTGAAGATGGCTGCCGTACAGGGCTGGCAGAGCATCACCAGGGAGAATACCCTGCGTCGAGTGATGTTTATGTGTCACGGACTTCATGCAGTCATGCAAAGGATATGCAACCGATTGAAACAAATGTTTACTTTATTCTGCATTAGGTCAACCTGTATATACTTTTTGACACACCCAATAATATTATTTTACAAAAGGTGCTGCTATTGTCAGGAACTGTTATTGTCTAGTTGTGTTTTATGTATTTTTTTGTTACCGTGCTTGTTATTTTTCATGTTTCAGTGCTTATTTTAGCAGCTCAATGTATTATTCTAGTATTTCCCATGCATTTTCTGTTCTCACTCCTGCACCGCCGCTGCTCATTGTTTGATTGCTTCCCATTTGTAGCCACACCTTCCTGCACAAATCTCTGCTCCTCACACCTGAACCCAATGTAATTAGGCCCTTTCCTTCCCTTTATATCCAGCCAGTTGGTCTGAGCCCAGTGCAAGTTTGTTAGCTTGTTCTCCAGTGTCTATCTTATGAGCAGCTTTTCCTCCTAACTCTTCTTCATGTACGATTTGGTTTGTTTTTGATTTCCGATTTTGTATAGCCCTCTGTGTGTGACCCATGTTTGTTATCCTGTTTTGCTTTTTTGTTTTAGATCTTGTTTTGACTTCGGCGTATCTACTCACTGATTTTGACTTTCTGGACTGTTCATTGATTACGATTCTGGATTTGGTCTTTTGAACTGAAGTCTCACTGCTTGTTTTTGACTAGGATTGGCTGACTATGATTATAAATAAAACCTGTAAGCTGGGCTCTCATCTGCGCATGAGTTCTGACCCTGTTCTTTGTCAGTTATTTCAAACCAGTTCATTCAGTATAGATTAAATCACACTCATATTAAGTCTGACAGTCTGTACCTCAACCTAACTGTCATTGTATCCTTTCAAACTCAAAGTGCTAAGGTACAGAACCAAAGTAAAAAAAGTCACTGCCCACTAAATTATAGTGCTTATTGTTAATTTGCTAACCCTCTCTCTTATGCCCTTAATAGTTCCAAGGTTCTTCACCGCCATGTGCTGTTGTGAAAGATGTTGAATAGACATAACAACAATAATAGCAAAGTTATTTTAAAAAATATCAACTCAACAAATTTACAAACCCAAGTCAGGAAATTGAATTTAAAGCTGAAAGCAGTCTTTTGTAAATTATTGAAAACAAGACAACAGCCCATTATTTGATGGTTCACCACTCGAATTTCATTGATTTTTCAACATGATCACTTCTTACAATTTTGATTCTTGCAAAATATTTCCCAAAATGTTGGGACAGTAAAGTACATTTCACTTTGTAATGTTGCCATTCCTTTTCACAACATGCAATAAACGTTTAGGGACTGAAGACACTAAGTGTCTTCATTCTTAAGACACTCAGCAGTATGGGGCCTTTTTTGTTGCATTTTGTATTTGAAAAATGCACCACACACTCTGTATTGGGGACAAGTCAGGACTGCAGGAATGCGTTTGAGTATATAAACTATTGCAATGTATGCATGATAAGTGAATTTATATGTTGAGCTATGATGAAAATGTCACACATGACGCTGTCTATGGACTTTTCAGGTGAATAAACTACTACTACCAAGGTGTGACGGCCCTCTGTGCCTTATTCGTATTGTCTTTGGCCTGTCTTGTAATTCTTGTGTTCCCTATAGGTCACGTGAGGCAATCAGCAATATCGGGCACACCGGCACGCAGGTGTACCTGAGGCCATTTAAACCTGCCACTGTGTTTGTCTACCTAGCTCTGTCCTGTTAGACTCTGGGGCTGCAGAGCTCGCGAAATGCCACCTTAATTAGTCCACATTTCTCAAACTTATGACAGTTTTTCCTGGCATTGTTGGCTTGCACTGTTTTTCGTTGTCTTAAAAATAAACTAAAAATTTGGTTGAAACTTAACTCCGTTTCTCCCCTCTGTTGTTTTGTTGCTCTCACTGACTGAGTGTGACATAAGGATGGTGAAGATGAATCCTGCAAAGTCAGTGATAGTTTTGAATTTTTGCATTTATATTGCCATCCTTACAATGCCATGTCAATTGTGTGGGTGTGGGCAATGGGCGTTCACTTTGTTGTAGTAATTTTTTGTTGTAGGTTATGTATTGGTCTTAATTGTTCAGTCAATAGATTGCAGAAAGTTCAAAAAGAAAATGTAACAATTAAAAAAATAAATTACAGCACCCACACTCTTCTCAAGGTGCCATTGCCTTCGTAATGAATGCAGAATGTGGTTTCACATCGTCTTGTTGAAATGTGGCAAAGGTATTATCTTGAAGGCAGTGTATGTTGCTCCAAAATGTCAGTGAACTTTTCAGCATTAATGTCACCTTCACAGAAGTGTGAGCTACCCCTGACAAAGGCACTGACACAGCTCTACACCATGACAGAGGATGGCTTCCAAACTTGTCGCACAAAATAGTCCGGATGGTCTTTATTTTCTTTAGTCTGGTGCACATGGCATCCATCTTCCAGAAAAAAGACCTAAAATAATGATTCATCTGATGACAGTACACTTTTCTACTTTGTGATGTCCCATCACAGATGCCTCCAAGCCCAAATAAATCAATGGTGCTACTGGTCACCTTTAAAATAAGACTTTTTGCACAGTTAAATTTTAACTGGCATTTGTCGATGTAACCATGTATTGTAGTACTTGACGTAAGTTTGCCAAAGTAATCTGGTAATACTTTACAATAAGGGTACATTAATTAACATTAGCTAATGCAGAAAGAATCATTAACTATCAGTTAATTAACAGTAAACTAATGGGTCTACTAATCATTAAATAATGATGTTCATGTTAATTAAGGTCTTAATTTATACATTATTGAATAGTTTGATAGTTTGAGGTGTTACTTAGGGATACTTAAGGGATGTTTTCAACTTCATAATAAGGATGTCAAAGAGCATTAATAAATGGTAAGTTAAGGTTACCTAATGCTTATTTAGCTTTCTGATGCATTAGTTAACTATTAATTAATTTTTAGTTATACTTTTTATTGCAGTGACTGATGTACCTTATTGTAAAGCGTTACCAGTAATCCTGAGCCCATGTGGTTATATCACTTATAGATAAATGATGGTTCCTGATACAGTGTCATCTGAGTACCTTTCTCTGAGGCATATTGTTTTCAAACTTTTGAAATATTTTCTCATGCATTTGTGGGCAAATTGAAGATCCTTGGCCTTTCTTTGTTCTTGAAGGACTATAGGTCTTTCCTGGATGCTGTTTTTTGTACAAAATCACATGTACAATCACCTGCTGACATCAGCTGCTCCAAATCATTATTCAAACTTTTTACCTGATTACTACTCCTAAATTTCCCCTGTCCCAGCCTTTTCTTTGGAATGAGTTGCAGACTACAAATAAAATGTACCTGACTATGCAGAAACATGAGATATCTTGTTTTCATACTGCCTGCAATGAAATTTAATTCAAAGTAAATAAAGAAATCACTGCTTTCAGTATTAATGTGCATTTTCCATACTGTCCCAACTCTTTCTGGGTTGGGGTTGTAAATTGATTATATTCTCTGTCACATTATAGATGCATGAAATGCTTACAATGTAAACTACACACTAAAGAAAGGCTGCTGCAAGCATTCTTCATCTAGTAATGTGACTTTTTCTCTCATGCAGGACAAATAGCTCATTTTAGGCTGAAGTTTGTTGCTTGCTTGGCAAAGTTGTTTTTCTCATTTAAATCTTGAAATGGGTAAAACTGTCTGACCTAGTTGCCAAACTTGTCTTTCTTAGAAAAAAAAAGCAAAAGATTAAGGCCTAAATGTCAGACCAAAATTGACTCATTTTATTTTCTGTGCAGTATGTACAGTACACCTCTCTCTCTCTCTCTCTCCCTCTTTCTCTCTCCCTCTCTTTCTCTCTCTCTCTCTCCCCCCCTCTCTCTCCTCTCTCTCTGCAGCACAGTGAATGTGAGGAGCTGACTCGCGTTCTGAAGCAACTGACCTTCATCAATTCCCCCCCCACACACACACACACACAGCCGGCCCAAACACCACCATCTTCATCCGCACCACTGTGATCACCATTATCATCATCACCACCATCTTTATCTGCAACACTGCGATCACCATCTTTATCACCATCATCATCATCACCATGATTTTCATCTACAGGTGGGCTCAGTGCAGAGGGGGGTTTGTTGAGGCTGGTAAATCACTGCTGGAGCTTTGTCTCTGTCAGGGCTCTAATCCAGCTTTAAAGGTCCAGCCAGCAGGGGCTTCTGTGTGTGTGTCTGTGTGCGCGCACGCATGTGTGTGCATTTATGTGTGTGTGTGTGTGTGTGTGTGTGTGTGTGTTTGTGTGTTTCTGTATGTGTGTGTGTTTATGTGTGTGTGTGTGTGTGTGTTTATATGTGTGTGTGTGTTTATGTGTGTGTTTGTGTGTGCATATGTGTGTGTGTGTGTGTGTGTCTGTATGAACACAGTTCATGGGTTTGCGAGAGGCCACTGTGGGATTATATTTCCTATAACTGTAGTGTTTCATTCCCCTCACTGTAGCAGGTAACAGGGATTAACTGGGATGAGCTGGGATTAATGGGATTAATTGTGGAATTTCTCACAGATTACAGATTACAGACATGGACTAGTGAAATGAGTTTATGTCATTCTTGAAGCAACACCCCAAACTCTCTTCCCAACAAACAGACAAACACACACACACACACACACACACACACACACACACACGCATATATATATACACACACACACACACCCGCCACCCATATCCCTCACCTCAACTATCCCAATAATCATTTATAAAAAAAGTATTTAGTTGCCCTCGTTGCTCTGAAGAGACCTTAAATTTGGCTCAATGAATTATTTCTGTGGGGGCGTGTCCACAAGCATAGTGGTCACTAAGTGCATTTCCACACTGATGAAGGATAATGTCCCCTAAACCAGTGGTTCTCAACGTCGGTCCTGGGGACCCCATGTGTGTGCTGGCTTTTGTTCCTACCACAATTGCAATTGTAGAACTTTAACAAGCTGTGACTGTCTTAATTAGGTGCTTTTCATGTTCAGAGTTGTTTATATATCTCTTTAGTCAAATGTTACATAGGAACATCCATACATGCAATGAAGAATAAAACACCCTTGAAGATAGTGTGTTTATTGCAATACTGCAAGTAATGTCAAGTAACATAACATGTCAAACAGATCAAATTATACACTGAGGAAATCAATAAACCCCAGATTAGGCTGCTGGACACAACTGTTTCAAGTTCTTTCAAAAAGCTTCAGGTGAACTTAATCAGATCAACATAACACAAAACTGGTTTGTTTGTGGACTACATTTGTCAGATGAGCCAAGTAGTTTTCACTAATTAGGAGCCATCTACATCATTAATTTGATTGATTACATTGTTTTCTCTCCTTTTATGCTGTTATTTCCGATATACTGCAATGTGCGAATGCTATTTTTGAAATTCTTGAAGGCAAATAGATATTTCTGTTAAGTTGTGGGTTAAGAGGGCAAATAACTGCTCTAAACATTAAATGCACATAATTAAGACAAATTAGCAGCTTGTTAAAATCCTACGATTGCAATTGTGGTAGGAACAAAAGCCAGCACACACATGGGGTCCCCAGGACTGACGTTGAGAACCACTGCCCTAAACAGCCTCTCCAGATGCTTTCAGCCATTGTGAACATGACACTCGGGCTGCGCTCTAATAGTGTTTGTTGCTTAGGAAAGTTCCAAGGTCCTCAGAAATTGATCCAAAATTCTTTACTTGGCAGCCATGATAACGGTGTTTGAATTCTTTAAATGTTAAGGAAAGGTGCTTCAATGCTTCCTAATTTACCTCATTTAGCACAGGGTACACTGAACCATCCTTTTTGGAAAGAAAGGAGATAATGCCATCCCACAATACCAAGCGGCAGCAATATTTAAAGCGGCAACCATCCACCTGACCAATCACAAAAACAAACAAACATGACGGGCGAGAGATGCATGATCACCTTTCCTTTACCTCAGGATATTTTCTGTCAAAGAATTAAAAATTTTTTGACTATTTGAATGTAGCCCCAGATAGAGTATGATTGGTGGTCAGTGTTTCTCTCATTCATGTAGCTCGGGAGGAAAAATACCTTGAAGTGTTCCAAACTCTATCATTTTGCCATCATTTAATTAGAATGAGTTTTTTTAAATACACTCACAGTTCTCCCTCCAGGCTATCGCACATATGGGCCTAGATCAGGCCTAATTACAGTTTCTTGATTGCTAAGACACATTTCTCAAAACTAAGCTCCATTTCTCAAAACTCTGAACACAAATCGAAAACTGCACACTCAACTCCGCAAATGTCAGACAGGTGAAAACCCAACTCTCCACTCAGAACCATATACTCTTGCTGAAAAACCATACTTTTCCTTCACACATCACACAATAGTCCAAAAAAAACACACACTACAACAGTGTCTTAGACACCGTGGAGATAAATTCATAACACTGCCACAAAATCTAAATGAATAATGTTGCTTCTGGTTCTCCCCCACAAAACCTCTTTACATGATAAACACAGACAAAAATGTTTACTCAATTTTTTATTCATAATGTATTCTACAGTACAACTTCCAATCAAGACAATTTTAAGGGATGAAATACACAGTAAAGGAATGAAGGAAAAAAAATACTGTCAAAGACAAATATAACATAAAAATACTGTAATCGAAAATAGTTTACCACAGCATCCCCACCATGGATTACTGGCAAATACAGAAAATATATTACTCTGCTACTGCATCGCGTCTCTGGTCTGGGTCAGGCCAGAGAACCTCAGGTACATCACATGATATATTGGCCCTTGCCAGGCAGCGAGGGAAAAACACCTCGCTTGCCTAATCAGCCCCTGGCATCCATCTACTGTTATGTGTAAACATGCCTCCTCCGTGGCCTGGAGAAGGTGAGCACTAATGTAGGGGCCTCTGTCGCACACCTTCCACCGCCATGCCGAAAAAAAACTCACCTATGGGGTTGAGGAAGGGGAATATGCTGGTAGAAAGACATTGCTGAACCGAGGGCTTTTGGTGAGCCAGTCACGAACTAGAGCAGCCCGGTGGAAACTTACGTTGTCCCAAATGACAACACAGCCTGGCTGCTGTAGTTGTACTGGCTCCCTCTGTTCTAACTGATATATATGGTCTTGCAGACTATCAGGGAAAGTAAGGAGAAGCATTGTGTTTTATGGCCCGAGGACGGCATGGCTGTGGAGGACCCCTCGGCTGCTGATGGCGGCACACATGGTGATATTCCCTCCTCGCTGGCCAGGGACAGGCACAATGGCCCGTTGGCCAATTATGTTCCTCCGTCTTCTTCTTCTCTTAGTCAGGTTGAATCCTGCTTCATCAATAAAGATCATCTCGTGAGGAACAGGTCGTCCTTCTACTTCAACAATTCCCTGCAAAAAACATGAAATATAGTAAAGTACTGTAAATGACTGCGCCAAAACACATTTCTAGAGGGTGCAAATGATAGGCCATCATGTATGTAGTTTGTTCTACAGTATAGACAGCTGTACTGTACAGTGCAGTATTACTGTATATATTGTAACATACTGAAATACTTCATATAGTACAGAAATCCATACCTGCACATATTCCTGACGCTGGTCTTTCACTCCGTCAGAGTTTCTTTCAAAAGGGACACGATATGCCTGTTTCATTCGCAGATGGTTTTTTTCTCGGAATAGGGTCAATAGTTGAGACACTAATGGCATCAATTCCTCGAAAGACTTGTTGATCCCCAATGACCCGCTGTTGAATCTCTCGCAGGCGAACTGCATTGTTGGCAATGACCATGGTGACCATTTCCCTCTCTCGCTCCTCGGACACCAGCCTTCTCCTGCCTCTACCTCTCAGTTCTGCAAAAACAGAAGTGGGATCGGATACTGTAACTGTAAACAATTCTTTTGACAAAATGGGAGCGTACCATACCTCCACATTACGCACTGTAAGTGAGATGCATACAGAATGATAGAGCAAACAGCTGCAGTACATATACACATGCTGCACAGTACTGTAAGAGCTCAGAGTACAGCAATCTAACCCTTTCATGCATGGAGGTCACTACAGTGTACAGCTGTTTAAAAGTGTTTTTTCTCTATATATGCCTGCAATTTTGGGCACTGCTGCATATTAGTAAAAAAATCCTGACTGAGTTTATCATAATTCATGCATGAGAGGGCTAAAGGAGAGTATGGTAGAGAGCAGTATGCAGCCTACAGAAATTACTTACCTGTTTTCCTGCCTGAAGGTCGGTATGATGGAGGTAACAGTGAGGCGGCTAAGGTTCGGCTGCACTCGCTGCCCAGCCTGACAGGCCATGCACAAGGACATGGTCAACAAGAGCGGCACGAATTTCATCGCTCACTACTTGTCTCCTTGGTCTTTGCCTCCCTCCTCCCTCCTCCTCCTCCCTCCTCCCTCCTCCCTCCTCCCTCCTCCTTCTCTCCCTCCTTCTCCTCTTCTCCCTCTTCCTCCCTCTCCTCCTCTTCCTTGCGTTCCTGGATCCATTGCTCTAAATCTAGATGAACTAACCTAGGGCCCTTTAATCTATGTACTGGAGGTTCTGATTGGTGTGTGAACAGTTGTCTCGGAGTGTTCTCAATCAGGTAATTGTGTGCTAATTGGGTTCAGTCTTTGCTGACTGAGTTAACAGAGTCAAATGCTTGTGCTTTCTGAATGAACACAAGGTGCAGGCAATGACAAGTAAGGGGATTTGTGCGTACAGTTTTGCACTTAAAGTTCAACTAATTTGAACCATGTGTGTAAACAGATCAACGGTTTACAATTTTGGGAAATGGGTGTGTCTTTTGGGAGACGGCATTATGCATTAGGATATGTAGTTCATAAGTCTGGTAATAGTGTGTAAGCAGTTGAGGAAAACGGTCCTCAATCCCTGAGGGGAGGTTGTGACCAGACCCTACCGCCCTCTTCTGAAGGGTGGTCTGGGGTTTTTTTCAGAAGCTCGGCTGGTGAGCCTGTCAGTGAGATAGCTGAACCGCCATCTCTGCAGCGTGCGCAAGGACGAGGTGGAGCGCCCCCTGCTGCAGAACTGTGGCCACACAAAGTCCTGCCGCGACAAACGGCTGCAGCATCGTCACGTGCTCCAATCCACCAATCACATCTTTAATCCGCAGGTGCACATCCGTACGCAACGGAACGCAACTACACACAACAACATGGACAGTGAGCACTATAATTCATTGGACGGTGACACAGTCTTTGTAATTCTGGTTCCATTGGCCAGGTCAATCGTCGGATGTGAATCCAGCTGAAAATGCATTTTGCATGCTGAAGAGGAGATTTAAATCAAAAAGTCCTCAAACAAGCAGGAAGTGAAGATGACTGCAGAACAGATCTGGCAGAGCATCACCAGGGAAGATACTCAGAGTTTGGTGATGTCTAGGTGTCACAAACTCCAAAAAGTCATTGAATGCATAGAATGTGCGACCATAAGTTGTACATGATTTCTTTATTCTACATTATGTTAAACTGTCCAATATTTTTTTACAGGTATGTGCTCGAAAATTTACGGGGGAGGACTATATGCACGGTGCTATTTCTAAACAATTCAATAAATGTGGAAACTGCCTCAATTAATAACTGATAGGCTGCATTTCAACTTCACTGTCATTTTATCCTTTCAAACACAAAGTGCTAAAGCACAGAACCAAAATTAAAAAATGTATTGCTGTCCAGTGAATTAGGGACACTGTAAACCACAGCTGTACACAACTACATGCAAATCCTTGCAACTACACGCAACCTAACACAAGAATACACAAGTATACATACAGCACGTTTCCATGAAACTTCCCTCAACCTCAAGCAATGAGACTTAAATCTATATGCACCTGCACACATTTACACGACTACACATAACATACACAAAAATATGGATGACTATACACAACTGTACCCAACCGCACAACAACATGTAACTGTGCACTAAGACAAGATTAAGCTATGCGCAAATCCACAACTACACACAACTCAGGGCAGTCGATCACAACTGACTGGTATGATCTACCACAACATAAGACAGTGTGACTAAAATGCACACACCTACACAGAACTAATCAACAATAACAAGTTCACTACACACAACCAGAGCGCATGATGCCACCTACACACACATTCACTGTCAGATTCACACAGCGATGTCATGTCCATGTAACCCAGAAAAACACTGTAGTATACGGAAATCCAATCTGATCCCAAAACTGTCCCAGAGGCTTTGTACTAGTTTTACTCTCTCTGTCCCCATGTGTAACTGCTCTATCAGAGACTCCGCCCTGGGAATCTGTGTAACTGCTCTATCAGACACTCCTCCCTGGGAATCAGTTTGACTGCTCTATCAGGCACGCCTCCCTGGGACTCAGTGTAACTGCTCTATCAGACACTCCGCCCTGGGAATCTGTGTAACTGCTCTATCAGACACTCCTCCCTGGGAATCTGTGTAACTGCTCTATCAGACACTCCTCCCTGGGAATCTGTGTAACTGCTCTATCAGGCTCTTCTCCCTGGGAATCTGTGTAACTGCTCTATCAGGCACTCCTCCCTGGGAATCTGTGTAACTGCTCTATCAGGCACTCCTCCCTGGGAATCTGTGTAACTGCTCTATCAGGCACTCCTCCCTGGGAATCTGTGTAACTGCTCTATCAGGCACCCTCCCTGGGAATCTGTGTAACTGCTCTATCAGACACTCCTCCCTGGGAATCTGTTTAACTGCTCTATCAGGCACTCCTCCCTGGGAATCTGTGTAACTGCTCTATCAGACACTCTTCCCTGGGAATCTGTTTAACTGCTCTATCAGGCACTCCTCCCTGGGAATCTGTGTAACTGCTCTATCAGACACTCCTCCCTGGGAATCTGTGTAACTGCTCTATCAGACTCCTCCCTGGGAATCTGTGTAACTGCTCTATCAGGCACTCCTCCCTGGGAATCTGTGTAACTGCTCTATCAGACACTCTTCCCTGGGAATCTGTTTAACTGCTCTATCAGACACTCCTCCCTGGGAATCTGTGTAACTGCTCTATCAGACACTCTTCCCTGGGAATCTGTTTAACTGCTCTATCAGACACTCCTCCCTGGGAATCTGTGTAACTGCTCTATCAGGCACTCCTCCCTGGGAATCTGTGTAACTGCTCTATCAGACACTCTCCCTGGGAATCTGTGTAACTGCTCTATCAGACACTCCTCCCTGGGAATCTGTGTAACTGCTCTATCAGGCACTCCTCCCTGGGAATCTGTGTAACTGCTCTATCAGGCACTCCTCCCTGGGAATCTGTGTAACTGCTCTATCAGACACTCCTCCCTGGGAATCTGTTTGACTGCTCTATCAGGCACGCCTCCCTGGGAATCTGTGTAACTGCTCTATCAGACACTCTTCCCTGGGAATCTGTTTAACTGCTCTATCAGGCACTCCTCCCTGGGAATCTGTGTAACTGCTCTATCAGACACTCTTCCCTGGGAATCTGTTTAACTGCTCTATCAGACACTCCTCCCTGGGAATCTGTGTAACTGCTCTATCAGGCACTCCTCCCTGGGAATCTGTGTAACTGCTCTATCAGACACTCTTCCCTGGGAATCTGTGTTTAACTGCTCTATCAGGCACTCCTCCCTGGGAATCTGTGTAACTGCTCTATCAGACACTCTTCCCTGGGAATCTGTTTAACTGCTCTATCAGGCACGCCTCCCTGGGACTCAGTGTAACTGCTCTATCAGGCACTCTTCCCTGGGAATCTGTTTAACTGCTCTATCAGACAC
Source organism: Gymnothorax javanicus (assembly GCA_029692085.1). Lineage (NCBI taxonomy): Eukaryota > Metazoa > Chordata > Actinopteri > Anguilliformes > Muraenidae > Gymnothorax > Gymnothorax javanicus. Next base: position 13,268,848 of record CM056197.1, read on the forward strand.
TCCTTCCCTGGGAATCTGTTGAACTGCTCTATCAGGCACTCTTCCCTGGGAATCTGTGTAACTGCTCTATCAGACACTCTTCCCTGGGAATCTGTTTAACTGCTCTATCAGGCACTCCTCCTGGGAATCTGTGTAACTGCTCTATCAGACACTCTTCCCTGGAATCTGTTTAACTGCTCTATCAGGCACTCCTCCCTGGGAATCTGTGTAACTGCTCTATCAGACACTCTTCCCTGGGAATCTGTTTAACTGCTCTATCAGGCACTCCTCCCTGGGAATCTGTGTAACTGCTCTATCAGACACTCTTCCCTGGGAATCTGTTTAATCTGTATCAACTGCTGTCTATCAGGCACTCCTCCCTGGGAATCTGTGTAACTGCTCTATCAGACACTCCTCCCTGGGAATCTGTGTAACTGCTCTATCAGACACTCCTCCCTGGGAATCTGTGTAACTGCTCTATCAGGCACTCCTCCCTGGGAATCTGTGTAACTGCTCTATCAGACACTCCTCCCTGGGAATCTGTTTAACTGCTCTATCAGGCACTCCTCCCTGGGAATCTGTGTAACTGCTCTATCAGACACTCCTCCCTGGGAATCTGTTTAACTGCTCTATCAGACACTCCTCCCTGGGAATCTGTGTAACTGCTCTATCAGACACTCTTCCCTGGGAATCTGTTTAACTGCTCTATCAGACACTCCTCCCTGGGAATCTGTGTAACTGCTCTATCAGGCACTCCTCCCTGGGAATCTGTGTAACTGCTCTATCAGACACTCTTCCCTGGGAATCTGTTTAACTGCTCTATCAGGCACTCCTCCCTGGGAATCTGTGTAACTGCTCTATCAGACACTCCTCCCTGGGAATCTGTTTAACTGCTCTATCAGGCACTCCTCCCTGGGAATCTGTGTAACTGCTCTATCAGACACTCCTCCCTGGGAATCTGTGTAACTGCTCTATCAGGCACTCCTCCCTGGGAATCTGTGTAACTGCTCTATCAGGCACCCCTCCCTGGGAATCTGTGTAACTGCTCTATCAGGCACTCCTCCCTGGGAATCTGTGTAACTGCTCTATCAGACACTCCTCCCTGGGAATCTGTTTAACTGCTCTATCAGGCACTCCTCCCTGGGAATCTGTGTAACTGCTCTATCAGACACTCCTCCCTGGGAATCTGTTTAACTGCTCTATCAGGCACTCCTCCCTGGGAATCTGTGTAACTGCTCTATCAGGCACTCCTCCCTGGGAATCTGTTTAACTGCTCTATCAGACACTCCTCCCTGGGAATCTGTGTAACTGCTCTATCAGGCACTCCTCCCTGGGAATCTGTGTAACTGCTCTATCAGACACTCCTCCCTGGGAATCTGTTTAACTGCTCTATCAGACACTCCTCCCTGGGAATCTGTTTAACTGCTCTATCAGGCACACTCTTCCCTGGGAATCTGTTTAACTGCTCTATCAGGCACTCTTCCCTGGGAATCTGTGTAACTGCTCTATCAGGCACTCCTCCCTGGGAATCTGTGTAACTGCTCTATCAGACACTCCTCCCTGGGAATCTGTGTAACTGCTCTATCAGGCACTCCTCCCTGGGAATCTGTTTAACTGCTCTATCAGACACTCTTCCCTGGGAATCTGTTTAACTGCTCTATCAGGCACTCCTCCCTGGGAATCTGTTTAACTGCTCTATCAGGCACTCTTCCCTGGGAATCTGTTTAACTGCTCTATCAGGCACTCCTCCCTGGGAATCTGTGTAACTGCTCTATCAGACACTCCTCCCTGGGAATCTGTTTAACTGCTCTATCAGGCACTCCTCCCTGGGAATCTGTTTAACTGCTCTATCAGACACTCCTCCCTGGGAATCTGTGTAACTGCTCTATCAGGCACTCCTCCCTGGGAATCTGTTTAACTGCTCTATCAGACACTCTCCTCCCTGCTCTATCAGGAATCTGTTTAACTGCTCCTATCAGTGCACTCCTCCCTGGGAATCTGTGTAACTGCTCTATCAGACACTCCTCCTGGGAATCTGTTTAACTGCTCTATCAGACACTCCTCCCTGGGAATCTGTGTAACTGCTCTATCAGGCACTCCTCCTGGGAATCTGTGTTTAACTGCTCTATCAGGCACTGCTCCCCTGGGAATCTGTGTAACTGCTCTATCAGACACTTCCCTGGGAATCTGTTTAACTGCTCTATCAGTGTAACACTCTCTATCAGGCCTCCCCTGGGAATCTGTGTAACTGCTCTATCAGGGACACTCTCCCTGGGAATCTGTGTAACTGCTCTATCAGGCACTCCTCCCTGGGAATCTGTGTAACTGCTCTATCAGACACTCCTCCCTGGGAATCTGTGTAACTGCTCTATCAGGCACTTCTCCCTGGGAATCTGTGCTTCCCACTGGGAATCTGTTCCTCCCTCAGAATCTGGGAATCTGTGTAACTGCTCTATCAGGCACTCAGGGACTCTGCCCTGGGGCACTCTGTCTATCAGGCACTCCTCCTGGGGAATCTGTGTCTGTGTAACTGCTCTATCAGGCATCAGGCCTCCCCTGGGAATCTGTGCTCTATCAGACACTCCTCCCTATCAGGCTGCTCTATCAGACCTCCTCCCTGGAATCTGTGTAACTGCTCTATCAGGCACTCCTCCCTGGGAATCTGTGTAACTGCTCTATCAGGCACTCCTCCCTGGGAATCTGTGTAACTGCTCTATCAGACACTCCTCCCCTGGGAATCTGTGTAACTGCTCTATCAGGCACTCCTCCCTGGAATCTGTGTAACTGCTCTATCAGACACTCCTCCCTGGGAATCTGTGTAACTGCTCTATCAGAATCTGTTCAACTGCTCTATCAGACACTCCTGGGAACCTGTGTAACTGCTCTATCAGGCACTCCTCCCTGGGAATCTGTGTAACTGCTCTATCAGACACTCCTCCTGGGAATCTGTGTAACTGCTCTATCAGGCACTCCTCCCTGGGAATCTGTGTAACTGCTCTATCAGACACTCCTCCCTGGGAATCTGTTTGACTGCTCTATCAGGCACGCCTCCCTGGGACTCAGTGTAACTGCTCTATCAGACACTCTTCCCTGGGAATCTGTTTAACTGCTCTATCAGGCACTCCTCCCTGGGAATCTGTGTAACTGCTCTATCAGACACTCTTCCCTGGGAATCTGTTGCTCTATCAACTGCTCTATCAGACACTCCTCCTCAGAATCTGTCTGTGTAACTGCTCTATCAGGCACTCCTCCCTGGGAATCTATCATCTATCACACTCCTCCCTGGGAATCTGTGTAACTGCTCTATCAGACACTCCTCCCTGGGAATCTGTGTAACTGCTCTATCAGACACTCCCCTGGGAATCTGTGTAACTGCTCTATCAGACACTCTTCCCTGGGAATCTGTTTAACTGCTCTATCAGGCACTCCTCCCTGGGAATCTGTGTAACTGCTCTATCAGACACTCTTCCCTGGGAATCTGTTTAACTGCTCTATCAGACACTCCTCCCTGGGAATCTGTGTAACTGCTCTATCAGACACTCTTCCCTGGGAATCTGTTTAACTGCTCTATCAGACACTCCTCCCTGGGAATCTGTGTAACTGCTCTATCAGGCACTCCTCCCTGGGAATCTGTGTAACTGCTCTATCAGACACTCCTCCCTGGGACTCAGTGTAACTGCTCTATCAGGCTCTTCTCCCTGGGAATCTGTGTAACTGCTCTATCAGGCACTCCTCCCTGGGAATCTGTGTAACTGCTCTATCAGACACTCCTCCCTGGGAATCTGTGTAACTGCTCTATCAGGCACTCCTCCCTGGGACTCAGTGTAACTGCTCTATCAGGCTCTTCTCCCTGGGAATCTGTGTAACTGCTCTATCAGACACTCCTCCCTGGGAATCTGTGTAACTGCTCTATCAGACACTCCTCCCTGGGAATCTGTGTAACTGCTCTATCAGGCACTCCTCCCTGGGAATCTGTTTTAACTGCTCTATCAGGCACTCCTCCCTGGGAATCTGTGTAACTGCTCTATCAGGCACTCCTCCCTGGGAATCTGTGTAACTGCTCTATCAGGCACTCCTCCCTGGGAATCTGTGTAACTGCTCTATCAGACACTCCTCTCTGGGAATCTGTTTAACTGCTCTATCAGGCACTCCTCCCTGGGAATCTGTGTAACTGCTCTATCAGGCACTCCTCCCTGGGAATCTGTGTAACTGCTCTATCAGGCACTCCTCCTGGGAATCTGTGCTCTATCAGACACTCCTCCTGGGAATCTGTTTAACTGCTCTATCAGGCACTCCTCCTCCCTGGGAATCTGTCTGTGTAACTAGGCACTCCTCCCTGGGAATCTGTGTAACTGCTCTATCAGGCACTCCTCCCTGGGAATCTGTTTAACTGCTCTATCAGACCTCCTCCCTGGGAATCTGTGTAACTGCTCTATCAGGCACTCCTCCTGGGAATCTGTGTAACTGCTCTATCAGGCACTCCTCCCTGGGAATCTGTGTAACTGCTCTATCAGGCACTCCTCCCCTGTTTAACTCTCTATCAGGCACTCCTCCCTGGGAATCTGTGTAACTGCTCTATCAGACACTCCTCCCTGGGAATCTGTGTAACTGCTCTATCAGGCACTCCTCCCTGGGAATCTGTGTAACTGCCTCTATCAGGCACTCCTCCCTGGGAATCTGTTTAACTGCTCTATCAGACACTCCTCCCTGGGAATCTGTTAACTGCTCTATCAGACACTCCTCCCTGGGAATCTGTGTAACTGCTCTATCAGAACTGCTCCTCCCTGGGAATCTGTGTAACTGCTCTATCAGGCACTCCTCCCTGGGAATCCCTCTATCAGGAATCCCTGTCTGTGTAACTGCTCTATCAGACACTCCTCCCTGGGAATCTGTTTAACTGCTCTATCAGGCACTCCTCCCTGGGAATCTGTGTAACTGCTCTATCAGACACTCCTCCCTGGGAATCTGTGTAACTGCTCTATCAGACACTCCTCCCTGGGAATCTGTTTAACTGCTCTATCAGACACTCCTCCCTGGGAATCTGTTTAACTGCTCTATCAGACACTCCTCCCTGGGAATCTGTGTAACTGCTCTATCAGGCACTCCTCCCTGGGAATCTGTGTAACTGCTCTATCAGACACTCCTCCCTGGGAATCTGTTTAACTGCTCTATCTGTGTAACTGCTCTATCAGACACTCTTCCCTGGGAATCTGTTTAACTGCTCTATCAGGCACTCCTCCTGGGAATCTGTGAATCTGTGGGAATCTGTGCTCTGCTCAGGACACTCCTCCCTGGGAATCTGTTTAACTGCTCTATCATCAGACACTCTATCTCCCCTGGGAATCTGTGTAACTGCTCTATCAGGCACTCCTCCCTGGGAATCCCTATCAGACACTCCTCCCTGGGAATCTGTGTAACTGCTCTATCAGACACTCCTCCCTGGGAATCTGTGTAACTCCCTCCCTCAATCTGTGTAACTGCTCCCTCAGACTCCTCCTGGGAACTGTGTAACTCTCTATCAGACACTCCTCCCTGGGAATCTGTGTAACTGCTCTATCAGGCACTCCTCCCTGGGAATCTGTGTAACTGCTCTATCAGACACTCCTCCCCTGGGAATCTGTGTAACTGCTCTATCAGGCACTCCTCCCTGGGAATCTGTGTAACTGCTCTATCAGACACTCCTCCTGGGGAATCTGTGTAACTGCTCTATCAGACACTCTCCCTGGGAATCTGTGTAACTGCTCTATCAGACACTCCTCCCTGGGAATCTGTGTAACTGCTCTATCAGACACTCCTCCCTGGGAATCTGTTTAACTGCTCTATCAGGCACTCCTCCCTGGGAATCTGTGTAACTGCTCTATCAGACACTCCTCCCTGGGAATCTGTGTAACTGCTCTATCAGGCACTCCTCCCTGGGAATCTGTGTAACTGCTCTATCAGGCACTCCTCCCTGGGAATCTGTGTAACTGCTCTATCAGACACTCCTCCCTGGGAATCTGTGTAACTGCTCTATCAGACACTCCTCCCTGGGAATCTGTGTAACTGCTCTATCAGGCACTCCTCCCTGGGAATCTGTGTAACTGCTCTATCAGACACTCCTCCCTGGGAATCTGTGTAACTGCTCTATCAGACACTCCTTCCTGGGAATCTGTGTAACTGCTCTATCAGGCACTCCTCCCTGGGAATCTGTGTAACTGCTCTATCAGGCACTCCTCCCTGGGAATCTGTGTAACTGCTCTATCAGGCACTCCTCCCTGGGAATCTGTAACTGCTCTATCAGCACTCTATCAGCTCTATCAGACCTCCTCCCTGGGAATCTGTGTAACTGCTCTATCAGACACTCCTCCCTGGGAATCTGTGTAACTGCTCTATCAGACACTCCTCCCTGGGAATCTGTGTAACTGCTCTATCAGACACTCCTCCCTGGGAATCTGTGTAACTGCTCTATCAGGCACTCCTCCCTGGGAATCTGTGTAACTGCTCCCTCAGACACTCTTCTCCTCAGAATCCCTGTGTAACTGCTCTATCATCAGACACTCCTATCAGGCCTCCTCCCTGGGAATCTGTTTAACTGCTCTATCTGGCACTCCTAACTCCTCCTTATCAGACACTCCTCCCTGGGAATCTGTTTAACTGCTCTATCAGGCACTCCTCCCCTGGGAATCTGTGTAACTGCTCTATCAGACAATCTGTTTAACTCCAGACTGGGAATCTGTTTAACTGCTCTATCAGACACTCCTCCTGGGAATCTGTGCTGCTCTATCAGACACTCCTCCCTGGGAATCTGTGTAACTGCTCTATCAGACACTCTTCCCCTGGGAATCTGTGTAACTGCTCTATCAGACACTCCTCCCTGGGATCAGGCACTCTGTGTAACTGCTCTATCAGACACTCCTCCCTGGGAATCTGTGTAACTGCTCTATCAGACACTCCTCCCTGGGAATCTGTGTAACTGCTCTATCAGGCACTCTCCCCTGGGAATCTGTGTAACTGCTCTATCAGACACTCCTCCCTGGGAATCTGTGTAACTGCTCTATCAGACACTCCTCCCTGGGAATCTGTGTAACTGCTCTATCAGGCACTCCTCCCTGGGAATCTGTGTAACTGCTCTATCAGGCACTCCTCCCTGGGAATCTGTGTAACTGCTCTATCAGGCACTCCTCCCTGGGAATCTGTTTAACTGCTCTATCAGACACTCCTCCCTGGGAATCTGTGTAACTGCTCTATCAGGCACTCCTCCCTGGGAATCTGTGTAACTGCTCTATCAGACACTCCTCTCTGGGAATCTGTGTAACTGCTCTATCAGGCACTCCTCCCTGGGAATCTGTGTAACTGCTCTATCAGACACTCCTCCCTGGGAATCTGTGTAACTGCTCTATCAGACACTCCTCCCTGGGAATCTGTTTAACTGCTCTATCAGACACTCCTCCCTGGGAATCTGTGTAACTGCTCTATCAGGCACTCCTCCCTGGGAATCTGTGTAACTGCTCTATCAGACTCTGTGTAACTGCTCTATCAGGCACTCTTCCCTGGGAATCTGTTTAACTGCTCTATCAGGCACTCCTCCCTGGGAATCTGTGTAACTGCTCTATCAGACACTCGTCCCTGGGAATCTGTTTAACTGCTCTATCAGGCACTCCTCCTGGGAATCTGTGGGACTGCTCTATCAGTCCTCCCTGGGAATCTGTTTAACTGCTCTATCAGACACTCCTCCCTGGGAATCTGTGTAACTGCTCTATCAGGCACTCCTCCCTGGGAATCTGTGTAACTGCTCTATCAGACACTCCTCCCTGGGAATCTGTGTAACTGCTCTATCAGACACTCCTCCCCTGGGAATCTGTGTAACTGCTCTATCAGGCACTCCTCCCTGGGAATCTGTGTAACTGCTCTATCAGGCACTCCTCCCTGGGAATCTGTGTAACTGCTCTATCAGACACTCCTCCCTGGGAATCTGTGTAACTGCTCTATCAGGCACTCCTCCCTGGGAATCTGTGTAACTGCTCTATCAGGCACTCCTCCCTGGGAATCTGTGTAACTGCTCTATCAGACCTCCCCTGGGAATCCTGCTCTATCAGGCACTCTGTTTGGGAATCTGTTTAACTGCTCTATCAGACACTCCTCCCTGGGAATCTGTGTAACTGCTCTATCAGAATCACTCTATCCCCCTGGGAATCTGTGTAACTGCTGCTCTATCAGACACTCCTCCCTGGGAATCTGTTTAACTGCTCTATCAGACACTCCTCCCTGGGAATCTGTGTAACTGCTCTATCAGACACTCCTCCTCCCTGGGGAATCTGTGTAACTGCTCTATCAGGCACTCCTCCCTGGGAATCTGTGTAACTGGACACTCCTCCCTGGGAATCTGTGTGTAACTGCTCTATCAGACACTCCTCCCCTGGGAATCTGTGTTAACTGCTCTATCAGGGACTCCTCCCCTGGGAATCTGTGTAACTGCTCTATCAGACACTCCTCCCTGGGAATCTGTTTAACTGCTCTATCAGGCACTCCTCCCTGGGAATCTGTGTAACTGCTCTATCAGACACTCTTCCCTGGGAATCTGTGTAACTGCTCTATCAGACACTCCTCCCTGGGAATCTGTGTAACTGCTCTATCAGACACTCCTCCCTGGGAATCTGTGTAACTGCTCTATCAGGCACTCCTCCCTGGGACTCAGTGTAACTGCTCTATCAGACACTCCTCCCTGGGAATCTGTGTAACTGCTCTATCAGGCACTCCACTCCTCCCTGGGAATCTGTGTAACTGCTCTATCAGACACTCCTCCCTGTGTAACTGGGAATCTGTGTAACTCTGGGACTCTGTGTAACTGCTCTATCAGGCACTCCTCCCTGGGAATCTGTGTAACTGCTCTCCCTGGGAATCTGACACTCAGACACTTCCCTGGGAATCTGTGTTGCTCTATCAACTGCTGTGTAACTGCTCTATCAGACACTCCTCCTGGGAATCTGTGGGAATAACTGCTCTATCAGACACTCCTCCCTGGGAATCTGTGGCAACTGCTCTATCAGGCACCCTCCCTGGGAATCTGTGTAACTGCTCTATCAGACACTCCTCCCTGGGAATCTGTGTAACTGCTCTATCAGGCACTCCTCCCTGGGAATCTGTGTAACTGCTCTATCAGACACTCCTCCCTGGGAATCTGTGTAACTGCTCTATCAGACACTCCTCCCTGGGAATCTGTGTAACTGCTCTAATCAGACACTCTATCAGACACTCCCTGGGAATCTGTGTAACTGCTCTATCAGGCACTCCTCCTGGGAATCTGTGCTCTATCAGACTCTCCTGGGAATCTGTGTAACTGCTCTATCAGACACTCCTCCCTGGGAATCTGTGTAACTGCTCTATCAGGACACTCTCTCCCCTGGGAATCTGTTTAACTGCTCTATCAGGCACTCCTCCCTGGGAATCTGTGTAACTGCTCTATCAGACACTCCTCCCTGGGAATCTGTTTAACTGCTCTATCAGGCACTCCTCCCCTCCCTGGGAATCTGTGTAACTGCTCTATCAGGCACTCCTCCCTGGGATCTGTGTAACTGCTCTATCCGCCACTCCTCCCTGGGAATCTGTGTAACTGCTCTATCAGACACTCCTCCCTGGGAATCTGTGTAACTGCTCTATCAGACACTCCTCCCTGGGAATCTGTGTAACTGCTCTATCAGGCACTCCTCCCTGGGAATCTGTGTAACTGCTCTATCAGACACTCCTCCCTGGGAATCTGTGTAACTGCTCTATCAGACACTCTCTCCCTGGGAATCTGTGTAACTGCTCTATCAGGCACTCCTCCCTGGGAATCTGTGTAACTGCTCTATCAGGCACTCTATCCCTGGGAATCTGTGTAACTGCTCTATCAGGCACACTCCTCCCTGGGAATCTGTGTGCTCTATCAGACACTCCTCCCTGGGAATCTGTGTAACTGCTCTATCAGGGGAATCACTCTCTCCCTCCTGGGAATCTGTGTAACTGCTCTATCAGACACTCCTCCTGGGAATCTGTGTAACTGCTCTATCAGGCACTCCTCCCTGGGAATATCAGTTTAACTGCTCTATCAGGGACACTCCTCCTGGGAATCTGTGTAACTGCTCTATCAGACACTCTTCCCTGGGAATCTGTGTAACTGCTCTATCAGACACTCTCTCCTGGGAATCTGTTTAACTGCTCTATCAGACACTCTTCCCTGGGAATCTGTGTAACTGCTCTATCAGACACTCCTCCCTGGGAATCTGTGTAACTGCTCTATCAGGCACTCCTCCCTGGGAATCTGTGTAACTGCTCTATCAGACACTCCTCCCTGGGAATCAGGCACTCCTCCTGTCTGTGTAACTGCTCTATCAGGCCTGGGAATCTGTTTCCAGGGGAATCTGTAACTGCTCTGTGGGATCAGTGTACTGCTCTAATCAGACACTGCTCTCCCTCCTCCCTGGGAATCTGTGTAACTGCTCTATCAGGCACTCCTCCCTCTAACTCAGGGAATCTCCTCCCTGGGAATCTGTGTAACTGCTCTATCAGACACTCCTCCCTGGGAATCTGTGTAACTGCTCTATCAGGCACTCCTCCCTGGGAATCTGTGTAACTGCTCTATCAGGCACTCTCCCTGGGAATCTGTGTAACTGCTCTATCAGGCACTCCTCCCTGGGAATCTGTGTAACTGCTCTATCAGGCACTCCTCCCTGGGAATCTGTCAGACACTAACTGTGTAACTCTATCAGACACTCCTCCCTGGGAATCTGTGTAACTGCTCTATCAGGCACTCCTCCTCCCTATCAGGAATCCCTGTGTAACTGCTCTATCAGACACTCCTCCCTGGGAATCTGTGTAACTATCAGGCACTCCTCCCTGGGACTCAGTGTAACTGCTCTATCAGGCACTCCTCCCTGGGAATCTGTGTAACTGCTCTATCAGGCACTCCTCCCTGGGAATCTGTGTAACTGCTCTATCAGGCACTCCTCCCTGGGAATCTGTGTAACTGCTCTATCAGGCACTGCTCCCTGGGAATCTGTGTAACTGCTCTATCAGACACTCCTCCCCCTGGGAATCTGTGTAACTGCTCTATCAGGCACTCCTCCCTGGGAATCTGTGTAACTGCTCTATCAGGCACTCCTCCCTGGGAATCTGTGTAACTGCTCTATCAGGCCTCCTCCCTGGGAATCTGTGCTAACTGCTCTATCAGGGAATCAACTGCTCTCCCTGGGAATCTGTGTAACTGCTCTATCAGGCACTCCTCCCTGGGAATCTGTGTAACTGCTCTATCAGGCACTCCTCCCTGGGAATCTGTGTAACTGCTCTATCAGACACTCCTCTCTGGGAATCTGTTTAACTGCTCTATCAGGCACTCCTCCCTGGGAATCTGCTCTATCAGACACTCTTCCCTGGGAATCTGTTTAACTGCTCTATCAGACACTCCTCCCTGGGAATCTGTGTAACTGCTCTATCAGGCACTCCTCCCTGGGAATCTGTGTAACTGCTCTATCAGACACTCCTCCCTGGGAATCTGTGTAACTGCTCTATCAGGCACTCCTCCCTGGGAATCTGTGTAACTGCTCTATCAGACACTCCTCCCTGGGAATCTGTTTGACTGCTCTATCAGGCACGCCTCCCTGGGACTCAGTGTAACTGCTCTATCAGACACTCTTCCCTGGGAATCTGTTTAACTGCTCTATCAGGCACTCCTCCCTGGGAATCTGTGTAACTGCTCTATCAGGCACTCTTCCCTGGGAATCTCCCTGGGAATCTGTGTAACTGCTCTATCAGACACTCCTCCCTGGGGTTTGACTGCTCTATCAGGCACTCCTCCCCTGGGACTGTGTAACTGCTCTATCAGACACTCCTCCCTGGGAATCTGTGTAACTGCTCTATCAGGCACTCTTCCCTGGGAATCTGTGTAACTGCTCTATCAGACACTCCTCCCTGGGAATCTGTGTAACTGCTCTATCAGACACTCCTCCCTGGGAATCTGTGTAACTGCTCTATCAGACACCCTCCCTGGGAATCTGTTTGTAACTGTCTATCAGGCACTCCTCCCTGGGAATCTGTGTAACTGCTCTATCAGACACTCCTCCCTGGGAATCTGTGTAACTGCTCTATCAGGCACTCCTCCCTGGGAATCTGTGTAACTGCTCTATCTCTATCAGTGCACTCCTCCTGGGGAATCTGTACCTGTAACTGCTCTATCAGGCACTCCTCCCTGGGAATCTGTGTAACTGCTCTATCAGGCACTCTCTCCCTGGGAATCTGTGTAACTGCTCTATCAGGCACTCCTCCCTGGGAATCTGTGTAACTGCTCTATCAGGCACTCCTCCCTGGGAATCTGTGTAACTGCTCTATCAGACACTCCTCCCTGGGAATCTGTGTAACTGCTCTATCAGGCACTCCTCCCTGGGAATCTGTGTAACTGCTCTATCAGGCACTCCTCCCTGGGAATCTGTGTAACTGCTCTATCAGGCACTCCTCCCTGGGAATCTGTGTAACTGCTCTATCAGGCACTCCTCCCTGGGAATCTGTTTAACTGCTCTATCAGGCACTCCTCCCTGGGACTCAGTGTAACTGCTCTATCAGACACTCCTCCCTGGGAATCTGTGTAACTGCTCTATCAGGCACTCCTCCCTGGCAACCTGTGTAACTGCTCTATCAGGCACTCCTCCCTGGGAATCTGTGTAACTGCTCTATCAGACACTCCTCCCTGGGAATCTGTTTAACTGCTCTATCAGACACTCCTCCCTGGGAATCTGTGTAACTGCTCTATCAGGCACTCCTCCCTGGGAATCTGTGTAACTGCTCTATCAGGCACTCCTCCCTGGGAATCTGTGTAACTGCTCTATCAGGCACTCCTCCCTGGGACTCTGTTTAACTGCTCTATCAGACACTCCTCCCTGGGAATCTGTGTAACTGCTCTATCGGGCACTCCTCCCTGGGAATCTGTGTAACTGCTCTATCAGGCACTCCTCCCTGGGACTCTGTTTAACTGCTCTATCAGACACTCCTCCCTGGGACTCTGTTTAACTGCTCTATCAGACACTCCTCCCTGGGAATCTGTGTAACTGCTCTATCAGAAACTCCTCCCTGGGAATCTGTGTAACTGCTCTATCAGACACTCCTCCCTGGGAATCTGTTTAACTGTTCTATCAGGCACTCCTCCCTGGGAATCTGTGTAACTGCTCTATCAGACACTCTTCCCTGGGAATCTGTTTAACTGCTCTATCAGACACTCCTCCCAGGGAATCTTTGTAACTGCTCTATCAGACACTCCTCCCTGGGAATCTGTGTAACTGCTCTATCAGGCACTCCTCCCTGGGAATCTGTATAACTGCTCTTTCAGACACTCCTCCCTGGGACTCTGTGTAACTGCTCTATCAGACACTCCTCCCTGGGAATCTGTGTAACTGCTCTATCAGGCTCTCCTCCCTGGGACTCTGTGTAACTGCTATATCAGGCACCTCTCCCTGGGAATCTTTGAAAAATGGACACTTGTCATCAGTGGAACTACCCGCCTTTGATAACAGTTTAGAAAATTCCTCCATTCTGTCTTTTTCTCCTTCTCCCAGCGTAACGGCCGTGGTGTGAGCTCGATCTGGTGCTGAGGGAGCGAGATGCCTATAAAATTTGTTGTGTTGGCATAAACGAGGGCCAGCTGACTTGTCCACTCCGCCCACCGCCCTTTGTTCCCATCTACATCCTGTCACAACAGGAAGTGGCGAGAACATAAACAAAATGCTCTACGAGAGAGATAGAAAGTCAGTCCCATCATGGAGCAGCTCACTCTGTGGTGCAGAGGGAGATTTAGAAGGAAAAATATATTTTTGTCCTGGCTTTGCTGTTGCGACACTGCAGGAGGCGATAAACTGCATTTTACAATCAAAGTGAAATGGCTGAGGCTAAAGTTTTGGAGGTTAGATCAATACGTAACAATGGACGCCCCCACATGGCGGTGAATCCTCCCGAAATCATTTATGAGTGTGGTAGTGGAGGCGATGTCCGTGGTCGGGCACAGTCATAATCAAAACCAGGACGGACTTGATCAAGTGTGGGCAGACGTCACGCGTGTGACAAATCATGGCACCTTCGAAGTGTGAATGACTGATACGCTGAATCCAGAGGGAGCGTCGAGATGAGAGGCTCGGTAAAATCACAAATACAGCAGGACTGCTCAGGGATATAGATGGCAGAATATGTTTATTGCTATTAAGGGCAACACAGAGAGCACCCAGAGCAGGAACTCATCACGCTGATGCCGATGGAGGGCTTTCACGGTATTCTGTGCCAGGAATCATACAGGATTTTTTTCAGGAAACTATTTCTCTATTCCATGGAGATGGGAGTATATGCAAAGAAAGGATTTCCTGAGAATATTACTTATGCCCACCACAGCACCAAAGGTCAGCCATCATTAAAATCAAAACTGAATGAATGTGAATGAATGTGAATGTACCATAAACAGAGGACCATTAGTCTCAAACTCAGGATAACCAGAGAGCTCAAAATCTCAGGAGTGGTGAGCTGGATGATTTTTAAACTCCAGACTTAGAGTGAATTCTGAATTCAAACTTTGTGTGAAGTGAGTAATTGGCAGTACGTTTGGTAGACAACACGTACTTTGAGGGCACAGCAGTTTGGAGGTCTGTTTTGGACACAGCCTTGCACTAAAGGCGATTTCTGAGCGCTGAGGCAGAGTGAGAAGAATGTGCTCTGCTGCCCCTGGTGGTCAATCTGGCAGCCTCAAGGAGGAGGGGCTGCTCCACATCTGCCCCTCCATCCTTTGTGACATCACTACCCTAACCGTGACATCACAACCTTTTCTATCAGTACGTGGGCAGCCTCTCTCAGGTGCTCAGTGGTGGACAGACAGTGACATCACAAAGGGTACGGTTCCACATCGCAGTGGTCTGCCTCATGCCTACCGAACTGACCAAATAGACCAACTGACAATCACAGTGGCCTGTCAATCACCCATCCCAAATCCTGCCTCTGATCTGCAATCAATTTAAAAAGCACACTTGCATGAAGCTTGGCCAGAGCATTTATTTATTTATTTATTTATTTATTGGCTGTTATCGTTGGTCTCATGGTGTGGGTGTTTTTGATAGCCCGTTATCATTATGAATATTAATATGATGAGCGTCTGATCCCTGGTCCTTCATCATGATTGTCTTTGTGTAGTTGTGGTTCCTTTTTTTTTTTTTTTTTTTGCTTTTTTTTCCTCCCTAAGGCTCAGATCGAAATGGTATTCATTTGAAGTTTTTCCATTTCAAATTACTTTTCAATCTCAAATAAGTGCCTGCGGCCTTTCAAGCAGATGCTTCTGCCTAACAAAAGAGAGTAACAGGGGTGTTCGGCCTCATCTAAAGGGTTAGATCCCATCTCCACTTCAGATAATACAGGCAGAATCAGACCTTTGTTATCTAAAGTCTGTCTAATCTTATCTGGAGAAGGAACTGGTGAAGATGTAGGTTTGTGCTGCAGGTCAACACTGGGTCACAACTTCAGCTTATTTCTAAAAACCTAATACAAATGAAAAATCACAACGTGTCTTCATTCAAGACTTTAGGTAGAATCGTTGACTGCATAAAACAATTAGATGTCTTATTTCTGGGCCAAAGATAAAATTTAGATAAGATTGGACAGGTTTTCAGTACACAAAGTGCTGTGGCTGTACCTCGGTTGTCTGAGATGGAAGTTGATGGGGTCATTTGCTCAGCTGGTTAAGAGCCATCAAATGAAACATGCTTTCTTCTATCCTAAATCTGAGTGAACTGCATAAAGGTTAAACTCTAGAGCTTGAACGTTATAACACGTGGAAACAGCCATGATGCCTTCTGTCGCAGGCGTATTAACCTGTATCTGTCTCGGCAAAACGAGTCCCCTTCTGCTATCGTTATTCCAAAAATACAGACAGATGCCTCCATGTTAATTAATTTAATCTCCATTTACTTACTGCTCGTGCTCTCTCACACTCCAGTAAGCGCGTATAATATGCATGAACGTCGCGTTCCACCTCTCAGTGTCGCTATATTTTGGGTGTCATTGCATAAAATTTACAGGAATACAGCATTCGTTCATTCATTGACATAAAACTATAATCAGTCAAACCATGCATGTTGCTTATTGAATACAATATAAAGACCGTCCGTGCTGAAGTATGAGTTATGATGCCCCCTTGCGGTGAGCGTAGTCTGCCGGAGCCACTCCGCATGTGTGACACAAATTCGGTTAATGAACTAATGCGCTCAAGCATAGTGGCAAACGTTCAGTCTGTCGGAAGGGCAAGAATCAAAGTGCAGTGTACGTTAGAGCAGTCCCGTGAGAGGAGTCACAGGCGCCCGATTTGAAAGATAAATCGGATAAATGTCAAAACCAGGATATTCTGTGAGTAAGTGGGTCTGGGTCCCGTTACGTTTCATGTGAGTCATTGAAACAGACGAGGAACGACGGACGCAGGGAGGGAGCGTGAGCCGCAGAGAGAGAGAGAGAGAGAGAGAGAGAGAGAGAGAACGAGAGCGAGGTGAACCAGAGGAAAGACTGTGCGACCTACGTCAGAGTCAGCGCGCACAGGTAAGTGGAGAAACATTCCGCAACGAATTAATGAGTGTAAATGGACGAGGAGAGTAAGAATGGATGTAGAACAACTAAACGATATCTGCAGTCGTGTTTGATGGATGTTGGGTCGTTCTGTTATACGGAGAGAAAATCAGACAGTTGTCCACACGCGCTCGCCGAGCATCAGCCGGGCACAAATGGAAAGCGTCAGCCAGAGACAATAGCGCCTGGCCGCATAATCCTCCTTAGTACTGTCTTTTGTGGTTTCATTTGTCTCTCTTGTGGCGATCACAACAGAGAGAGCGAATTTACCTCTTATCCAAACTCAGGGGCTTATTGCCGAGTTTTCCTCGCCGCTCCAAGGTGGGTCAGTTGCAGGTCTTACTTCAGAGGTTTGTGCGCAAGATAATTCTGAGAAACTTGACGTTTATCGGCCGTGCTGGAGGTGTTCCTTATCGCATTTTTTGACTCTTTGGGATGCTCTTCTGTCCGAGTTTTTGCTGAATAATTTACTGTATGAGTTGTACTCAGCGATCTGCGAGGAAGGCTGTGGACATGATATCTGGTTCAGAGTGAATTTTGTATTCCGTGATAAAGAACTCGTTTCTGACAGCAAACATGTAGCTATAAGCTGACGCATGTGCTCTCAAAATTTCGAGCAGTTCATTGTGTTTTCGACATGGGCTATACAGCTATGCATGATCTGCAATTCTAACAATTACTACACTCATAGTGCCACTCCTTATCTCTTTGACAACGCAGGTCTTAATTTATTTATTGCTTTTAATTAGTCTAATTGGTGTTTTCTTTGTTCGGGTGCAGAGGGTGGTATCAAGGTAATGAGATCGGCCTGGTATTATGGCTACACCTGCTCACAGTGGATGTGAGTGCGTGCATGTGTATGTTTGCGCGTGGGTTTGCCTAGGCCTACATGTATGTGTGGGCAGGTCTGTGTGTGTGTGTGTGTGTGTGTGTGTGTGTGTGTGTTGTGTGAGAGATATGGCGATTACTTACATTCCCTGTGCGACAGAAAGTTACACTCGCCTACCCCAAATTTCCCGCAGATTTATCTGTTTTATCGGAATTCCTAGCAAAACTTTTTCTTTGGCGGTAAAATCCTCCGGCCCTGGAGGTTACAAAGAGCTGGTCAGATACATCAATGGCAACAAATATATGCTTTGCTTCTTTAAAAATTAGAAAAATATGAGGATTTTCTTATTTATTGTAAATTTAAGAATATACTTCATGAAGGTTCGCATACTGCATAGGCCATTTTAAAACCGAAATGCAGCGTGTGCACTGAGATAGGCTCAGTTTTAAATGGCTTAATTTCCCATGCAGTCCAAATGAATTATATCTAATGAAAAAAACCCTCCATTAAAACTGCAGGGCAGCATTTTAGAGTATATCCATGTTAAGTGAACATGAATAAGGTTTGCCTTCACTTTTTAAATTAATTAATTCATTAATTAATTGTGTCACAGTCAAAGTGCTTGTGGAGTTCGCGCATATGACAGTTATGATGCGAGTTACACTATATAGGCCTACCTAAATACATTTCAGATGACGGAAAGACAATAAACTCAGTTTCAGTAAACGACTTTAGGCGTTTCACTCATCAGACATAATTTGCCTGTGAGAACGTGGCCTCAGGTTCTGAAGTCCCCGCTGTTATCACTCGGTGAATCCGAGTACTCATGAAATACGTCCTGTCGCCCTCGACTCCTCCTATTTCTAGAGGTAGGAGACAAGCGGAGGAAAGATGATTTTTTAAGCATTGGGATGCGACCACTTCCTCTAAGAAAAGCGACTTTCCTCATCCGAAACCAGTGGAAATTTGGGAAAAACCAGCAGAATTCATGAGAAAGAAGT
Organism: Gymnothorax javanicus; assembly: GCA_029692085.1. Lineage (NCBI taxonomy): Eukaryota > Metazoa > Chordata > Actinopteri > Anguilliformes > Muraenidae > Gymnothorax > Gymnothorax javanicus. Next base: position 13,287,244 of record CM056197.1, read on the forward strand.
CTCTTATCACCTGTTTTAGAGATCAATCCGAAATTTTTCTGTTCTTTTTTTTTTATTCGGTCAGTTAGCCCATTCCTGAGGGGGAATGCCCGATATTTTACGTTTTAAAATGTTCTCTCTTGCCTATTAAAACATGCCCCGTAACTCAGTGGTTCCAAAAGCTCTCTCCAGTTTCCGCTGCCGCAATGAAGTATTTGCTGTCTCCCGCCTGACGCATACCCGATGCCCGTGCTCGAGGTTGTTAGGTCGCTGTATCTGGGGTGCTGAAAGGTAGAGTGTCCCCGGAAAATGATTTTAGAGTGTGTTTACATAATTTGCAGACGGTCGACTTGAATATCATTTGAAGCATAATAAACAGAAACATAATGAAAAATGATTAATGCTTTTAGGGAGCTCATACTACGTTTACCTTATGCCAAACAGAATGGCTACTGTGGTCTGCGAGTAGTTCTTAACACGTGAATTTCCAGGTATTTCACACAATACCTCAAACCAGCTGGGGGTGTTGAAGGAGAGGTGCAGAAACTGCTGAATCATCGCTGTCTTCATTCGCTCCAAGAACATTATAAATATGGCATTTCAACCAGTCAAGATCTTTTGATCCACAGAAACTATTTTAAAAAATTGATGTCCATTAGAAAGGCCTTTTTCTGGAATGGCAAGTTCAAATATATTACAACTGAAAAAACATTTAAAACACTTAAACACTTTACACCCCTGGTCCTCAAATAACAGTCCTCGAGGTCCGATTACTGCTGGTTTTCCATCCTCGCTATACCTGAGAGTCAGGTGTAAAGACGTTCCGGCCAATCTGCGACACTAACTGTTAATTTGCTTACTTGGGATATAAGAAAACCTAGATTTGATTTGGATACGAGGTTCAGATTTGAGGATCCCTGCTTCACACTAACAATGAAGATAGCTGCTATAAAACATCACTGAGTATTAAAGCGAATGACAGTGCTCTCTGCTATTGAGCTTTATCCAGTTTCTCACTGGTAGCTACAGCTTTGAGTGGCCGCTCACCTGCACCTAACTACTCAACACGATGGCTGCATTCGAATCGTCAGAATATTACTTCCTACTGTCTAATTCTCAGCCACTTTTCCTTAACTTCGATTGAGAACTTCCTGAGGTTAAGGAAAGATGCAATGGCGAATTTGTTAGGATTTAGGAAAAGACGACTCTGGTGCTTTGAAAATCTAACTGAACTAACACTTGGCGATGTGATCATGCATCCCTTGCCTGTCATGTTCGTTTGTTTTCGTGACTGGTCAGGTGGATGGTACCTCCCGTTAAAGCTTGCTGCCTTAAATAATTGTGGGTCGGCATTAACTCTTTTCCTTTCACAAAGGATGGTTCTGTGCAGACCCGGGGTCGGATTGTAATCCGGATTACGATTACAATTATGATTACGATTACAATAATCGTAATCACTACTTTCGATGGGCCCGAAATTGTAATCATGATCATAATCTCTAATTTTGCGGGGACTGTTGTTATTATTTGTTGTTGTACAAGTTGTTATTATTTCACAAGTAATTCTACAATACAAAAACAATGTTTAATCATTTCACATGCTATTTTATAAATATATAAATACATCAATATACATGTACCATTATAAAGATATCTCCACAAAGAAACCTCGGTCTAACCAGTCGTAATCATGATTTTAATCGTAATTGTAATCGTAATCGTAATCATAAATTCTAAACCCATTTAATCGTAATCGTAATCGTAATCGTAAATTTTTGGAGGACTGTAATCGTAATCGTAATCTTTAAAAAATGTCTCGTAATCATCGTAATCGTAATCGCACTAATTATGCGTAATCCACCCCAGGTCTGGTTCCGTGTACCCAATGCTATCGGAGGTTAACTAGGTAGCACTGAAGCTCCTTTCCTTTACATTGAGCAAATTCGAACACACTTATCATGGCTGCCACGTAAATACTTCTGGCTCATTTTCCTCGAGTTCAGAACTTTCCTAAGCAATAATAGACCATTTGACTACAGTCCCCGTTTCTGACAGCACATGAAGACAGCAAATTAGCCCAGTGCTTCCGCGACCCTTAACCCACCTTTTCCTGCTTTCAGTGTGGCGCCATGACTCTCTCCGCCGCCCCGCCCCTTCGGAGAGGAAGCACACCCCTGCCAATCAAACACCAGCTCAGGAGAGAGGAGGCGGTCACGGATGAATCTGATTGGGTTCCGGGTCTGGAGGAGCCACCCTCTCCTCCAATCAGCTTCAGCGCTGCGCAGGAAAAGGTGGTGCCACGGAGACGGGACGGAAGGCGGGGGTCGCCCCTGCGCATCGTCCTCCTGGGACAGAACGGCGTCGGCAAGTCCTGCCTCGCCATGTCATTGGCTGGGGGCATGGACCAATCACAATCAGTGGACTCTGAGCTTAGCGGTATAGAAAGCGTGTCATTTGTGTGTATTTGTGTGTGTATAAGGTGTGTGTGTAGGTATGTTGTGCGTATGTTTGTGTTTCTGTGTATGCATGTGTGTGTGTGCGTTTGTTTTCGTGTGTATGTATATGTGTATTAAATGTGTGTGCATGGATGTGTGCGCGCGTTTGTGTTAGTGTGTATATGTGCATGTATTAAGTGTACGCGTGTGCACGTGTGTGTGCTTGCATATTATCTTGTATGTGTGAGTGTATTAAGTGTGTGTGTGTATGTGCATGGCTGTATGCATTTGTGTATGCATGTATACATACACGCGTTGGTGCAGCATTTATCTGCATGTAAGTGCACGTGCATGTGAAATAGGGTGTCGATGTCATCATTCTCAGATGCGCATTGGGTGTGTATGTGTGTTGTTCGTGTACGTGGTTTTAGTCGATGTTTTCGATTAGCCAAGTCACTGTGCCAACATGTAGTTGTGCTGGTGTGTTTGTCTGTGTGTATATGACTGAATTTTTATGTATTTATTTATTTTTGCGAATAGCTGAGGGTTACCTTCGCACAATAACAGTTGATGATGAAGAAAGCTCTATCATCATCTTCGACAACTGGAGACAGGTTAGTGCCATTTTCTATCTATCGCTCTCTCTTTTTCTTTGTAGGATTACATTCACTTGGCTAAAGCTTTTCAACAGACTACATGGTCTAATGCTAATGCTGATGAACAGTCCCTGTTTGTGGAGTTAGCAGCCAGGCTTGCATTCAGCCCTGTAACATGTGAATATGTACGATGGCAGATGGAGTGTTTGATCAGAATGTTACCACATGATCGTTATAATGCTGAGGGAGCTACCACTGCAGGTACTTAAAAACCACAGAGACTCAGCACCCAGAATGTAGAGTGTAAAAGTGTGTGTGTGTGTGTGTGGGGGGGGGTGTCAATGTTTCCAAATGTTTATCTTTGAAAAGCGTGGGGGGCAGAAGTACATTCTTTAAAGTGAGTGGTCACGTCCCCTCTTCACAGCATTTGCGTTTGGAGGGCTGACTCAGGATTGAACAGTCTCATGAAGTCACTGAAAAACGAAGTTGTCCGCGATTACATCGGTGTGTACGTAGGTGCGTCTGCGAGTCCAGGAATCGCGTTAACATAATTAGGGCATGTCTTGTAAGAAAGAGGAGTAGGTAAGTAAGAGGTCAGAGGGCAGAGGACAGTTCCCAATTCACTCTGTACAGCTTTCCAAAATGGAGACTTCGGATGAATGTGAAAATGTTGCATCAGTTTGTTTCATCTAATTGCAGTGAAGTCCACTCACGTGCCGTGGAGGGCAGAGATTGTGCATGTTTTCATTCGAGCCAATCACTACACCAGCTGACCACACCAATCAATTCCCTCTTCTCTGTCTTAACCCTTTGACTGCCTGATCCCTTTTGGTCAAGCACAGTTTGAGTCGCTGTATTAAATTGAAAGATGTGTTGAACTTAGCCTGATGAAGCCCTCTTCAATAATCATTTGCAGTCTGTAATGCTGAAAAAAAATCTGATCTGTTAATTTCAACACATCTTTCAATGAGGAATAGTGACTCAAAATGTGCTCTGCCAAAAGGTTGAGGAGGCAGTTAAAGGGTTAAGGTGTTCTAATCAGTGAAATCAGCTGGTGTAGTGATTGGTTGGAGCGAAAAGCTCCGTGGTACATGATTGGACACCACTGTTTTAAGCTTTCTTAGCAGAATTTTTTTTGTTTTGAACAAATCAACTTTTTCAGAAAGCACAGAAACCTAATAGATTGAATACAAGTGATGGAATGAATGGATGAATGCATGGATGAATGAATGAACTTTACGTTTCTATAACGCCTTCTCTCAGATACTCAAAGTGCTTTGCAGCCATATGGGGTTAATCTGATCTCACCGCCACTGCTGTGCAGCACCACCTGGGTGATGAACAGGACTCTCTCTCCACATAAATACAGCCCATGATCACTTCTCTCCGCGTATCACTGCACCATCCTCTCAGAAACCACACCGGACAGGACCTTTCCTTCGCCAGACGCATGACACCCACCGCTGACCCCATCGATCTGCCCGTGGTCAATAAGCCATTTCTTGGTCAGACAGTCTCACATTTGTGAAAAATAAAAGTCTCTGGTGTGTGTCTCTCTCCCATCGAGGATCATTTATTTTCTCTCCTTTAGTTTGAGGAGCGGTTTGTATTCCACAACCAACCTGGGCTCTGCTCTATTTTGTTCTGGAATTATATACCTATGTGCTCTATTGATTTCAGTCGCCTAACACTTTTATCAGATCATTTTTTTCTGTTCCAACTGCTCCTTGCAGGCGCGCAGAGACACTGTCAAATTCAGCGATTCTCTAACCCAATTCAAATACAGTTTGAAAGCAGGGAAGTACTGTGTTCCTGAAGGAGAGATGACTGACCTCAGGGGATTACTGCACATTTTAAAGCTCCAGATTCGAGTGGGTTCCAGGTTTCACTCGGTGTGGTTATCTGGATAACTGAATAATCCTGCTTTATGAAACAGGGCTCAGGTCTGTTCCTGTGCTCTGGGTTTGCAGAAGGGATACGTCTCCGACACACCACTGCTGCAGAAACTGTGCCGTCATTTAACTATGTCCCTCCCCGCTGTCTTACTTGGCTGATTAAAATTCAGTCTTATTTGTAATTTATTCATCGTTATCGAATGCTTGGCTCGTGACGCACAGGACGCTGCATCGGGGCTCTGAATGGAAGCTGGACTCGGAGAGATGCGGCAGCTGTAGACTAAGACTTAGGTTAGCCGTGCTGCCGAAACAACTAAAGTAGCGGGAAGTATTTTTAATAATTTAGACTCAGCATTCTGCTGCAGCAGGGGGGTACAGCAAGAGAAATGTACGCGCGCGCACACACACTCACACACACACTATGAGACACACACACACGCACACTCTGAGACACACATGCACACACACTCTGAGACACACACACACACACACAGACACTCTGAGACACACACACACACACACACTCTCTGAGACACACACATACACACACTTTGAGACACACACACACACACTCTGAGACACACACACACACACGCACACACACTCTCTCTCTCTCCCTCCTGTTGGCTTACAGCTCTCTATCATTCCCTTACTTCCATTCCTCTGCTCTCCTTCATTCTCAGTCTCTCTTATGGTCCCTCTCTCTCTCTTTCCCTCTCTCTATTTCTCTATCCCTCTCTCTCTCTCTCTCTCTCTCTCTCTCTCATATCTTTAAAACAGTGGTTGCATTGAGAGAGTGTTGTAATGAATTTGTCTCATTTATTGGTCTCATTAGTCTTGTACTGGAGGTCTCTCTCTAATGTTTCTATTGCTAAAATGGACTCTATCAGTTTTGCTGAACTCAATCTAAATTTTTGTTTTGGGCCCATTTATAAGTTCCTTTGGCAGTTCTTTGATTTGTTGCTGTGAATACGGTCCTTTGTTGTGGTAAAATCGATCCGACATAAACACTTTTAAAAAATCTCCCCTCCTCACGCTCTCTCTCCATCTCAACTACTCTGAGCAGAAACAGCCCAAGCAGTTCACTGGCTACAAAATATAGATCACTTATGTGGGGTACAGTGTGTGTGTGCGTGTGTGTTAGTGTGCGTGCGTGCGTGCGTGCGTGCGTGTGTGCGTGTCTGTGTGTGCATGCGTGTGTGCCTGCGTGTATGCGTGTGTGTGTGTGTGTGTGTGTGTGTGATTGTGGGTGTGTATATAAGGGTCAGTTCTTTAGGGTAAATATGTGTGTGTGAAGCTGCGTGTGTGTGTGTGTGTGTGTGTGTGTGTGTGTGTGTGCATCAGCACCAGGCTCAGCATATGACCGGTGTCATCTGTTGTAGGCTTGACACACATCTTCAGGCTGTTACACTGCCAGTCAAAGCTCATGTTCGTATTGTACAGCACTGAGACACAGTCACTGGCTGAATAGAGTCCCAGGGGACCGTCTCAGTGGGGCATATAGAGTCCCAGGGGACCGTCTCAGTGGGGCATATAGAGTCCCAGGGGACCGTCTCAGTGGGGCATATAGAGTCCCAGGGGACCGCCTCAGTGGGGCATATAGAGTCCCAGGGGACCGTCTCAGTGGGGTATATAGAGTCCCAGGGGACCGCCTCAGTGGGGCATATAGAGTCCCAGGGGACCGTCTCAGTGGGGCATATAGAGTCCCAGGGGACCGCCTCAGTGGGGCATATAGAGTCCCAGGGGACCGCCTCAGTGGGGCATATAGAGTCCCAGGGGACCGCCTCAGTGGGGCATATAGAGTCCCAGGGGACCGCCTCAGTGGGGCATGAGGCCAGTTTACGGAGGCGGCCATGTTTAACACTGGGGCCCTTTTAGCCTGGAGGCATGTGCAATGGCAGATCTCCATCCACCTTCACGGGTCCGTCTCCCACAGATCTTTCACTTCTGAGTGGAGACAGTGTGGAATTTAAACGCACCATCCAGAATAACTCCATTCTGCCTGGGTACAGTTGTGGCTTTGAATGGACTTCAATGGGAAAATGAGCTTTTTTGTGCTGGAGGTTTAATAAACTGTTACACCAAGTGCTGAAGTTTCTGAGCTTACGAGAGGACTGTCAATCTCCAGGGAACAGCACACACACACACACACACACACACACACACACACATGCCTACCCCAGAAGTGGGCATTCCTCCCTTTGTTTTTCCTCGAATCTTCAACTCACCCAGTTATTTCATAAATTAGGTCCTCCATCCGGCCGCAAAATTGTGCTAAATAGCAGGTCCAGGTGATTTGATGAAAAGCCTAGAGTGAATTTTAACGGTCTGTACCTGGATTTCGCTTCCCTCACAGTAAATCAGCCCACTGGCCTCGTACAGCCCTGCTGCCCTTTTGGGAGAGGCTATTGCCCCAAGTGTTGGGAGAATAGGGTGCACAACAACTGTTTCTCCCCAGCTGTTGGTGATATAGCGAGGATGTCAAATTAATCCTTTTGTTTGTATTTTGTTCCACAATTACCCATCACACGTAGGACATTGTTCTTTTCGCTATAGAGTGAAAGCGTCGCTTGGAAGTATGAAAAATTGCCAAATTCTGCGTTCTTCTCAAAGCATTACCATTTTCCTGTGCTGTCAGCGATCAGGGTAAGGAAAAATGGCGGAGTACGGAAGTTTGGCCAAAAGAGGTTGATTGCTAAATATTGTGGGCATTTTATTGAGAGTGTTTGGGAGAATAAAGCCTCTTTCACATTGGATGCAAAACGAATTTTTCGCACGACAGATTACATTCAAAGTCAATGCAAAAACGTGAATACACGCGTCTTTGCATTGACTTTGAATGTAATCTGTCATGTGAAAAATTCGTTTCGCGTCCGGTGCGAAAGCAGCTTAACACGGGAGGCACTTACTGTTTACCCAACGGTTGGCTATATTTTTTTTTCGTAGGAGAAGTTTGGGAATCATAAATATTCATGAGGAGCCGTTACGTGATTAGCTGGTGCGCTCACAGACAGTCCAGCTCATAGGGTTAGGGTTAGGGTTAGCAAGTCAACGTCGTCACTGGTCAATCAGATGACAGCTCCTCATGAATATTTATGAGATTCCCAGACTTCTCCTACAAACAAAAAATATCGCTAACGGTTGTGGGAATAGCCACTCCGGCCCCTTTTACTGTACTGTGACTGTTTCTGTTCTGTTGTGCAAATGTGCTTCATTATTATGGATCAACAAAATAATTATTGCGCTGCGGCTTAGCCAAGTTTCTGGCTCGTTGCACTCCAAACACTGCCCAGAAAATGTGTGCTGCGTTCTTTCTGATTGTGAAGTGTGTCGGGACGCTCTTATCTGATTGTGAAATGTGTCGGGATGCTCTGTCATGTCGGGACGCTCAGTCTTGAATTTTAGGAGGGTTTTTGCTTACTTGTTGTCTGATGCTCATATTTAATCTCAGTCTCCTGTTGTTCTGCAGAGTAGCGTCCACTCCCTCCTGATTCAAGAACTTCACAGTTTCTGTATTTATTTTCTAGTTGCTTGTGGTCACAACGCATGGAGGGGTTCGATAAGTGTTTCGTCAGGGTTGTGTAAGCGTTCAGGCTAGCTAGATGATGTTTGAAGGGTGTTCGAGGGTTTTTATAAGCGTTTGGTAAATGTGCTGGTGGGGTTTGGTAAATTTTTTTTGTATATGTGTCGTAGGGGTTTGGAGGTAGTAAATGTGCTCTTGGGGTTCGGTGAGTGTTTCGTATATGTGTTGTAAGGGTTTGATCGTTTTTATGTTCGGGTTTTGTAATTTTTTTCTTAAAGATTGATATGTGCTCGGTAAAGGCATTGTAAGACTTTGGTGTTCATAAAATGTGTTAGAAGGGTCTGGCAAGTCAATGGGTTTTGAGAGTTTGGTAATTATTGGGGTTTGGTGAATGCATTATAGAGGTTTGGTAAGTGTTTGGTGAAAGTATTTGAAGGTTTGGAGAGTGTATTAGACTTTGGCAAGTATATTGAAAGGGTGGTATCAGTGTTTGGGAATGTTTGTTTGAAGTTTTTGTGTTTGGTAAATGCCTTGTATGGGTTAGGTGTGTGTTGGGTAAATGCCCTTTAAAGTTTGCGCTTCAGGTAAATTCCCTGTCAGGGTTTGGGAAGTGTTTGGTATTGTGTTATAAAGGTTTGGAGCGTGTCAGGTAAATGTGTAATAAGATTTTGGTAAGTGTCTGGTAAATGTGTTATGAGTGTTTGGAAAATGTGTTATGAGGGTTTGGTAAGTGTTGGGTAAGTGTTTGGTAAATGTGTCATGAGGGCTTGGTGAGTGTGTTATAAGGGTTTGGTAAGTGTTTGGTAAGTGTGTTATAAGGGTTTGGTAAGTGTTTGGTAAATTTGTTATAAGGATTTGGTAAATGTTTGGTACCCTGCAGCAGGCTGTCGAGCTGCAGGCCGGGAAGGACAGGGTTTGAGCGGTGAGGTCAGGCCACAGCCGAGCCAAACATCCAATTAGCAGCTTTCAGCTTTCGTCCCCTCTGAGCCTCAGAGAACCAGGCCTGTGTTTGCTGGGCAAATCTGCCCTCCTTTCTGTTCAAATTCTCTTAATCTCTCGCTCCATCTGCCCTCTCTCTCTCTCTCTCTCTCTCTCTCTCTCTCTCTCCCTCACAGTGCCACAGGGGTAAGAGAGATTGGGGGATGTAAAGATATAGAGAAATAGGATTTGCAGAGGTAAAGGGGAGCGCATGTTTGTGTTTGCGTTTGTTTGAGTTGGCATTTTCAAAGGGGGGAGTGGGGGTGTTTGAGAGAGAGAGATAAAGAGAATGTGTGTGTTTTGGCATTTAGACAGCTAAAGGGGAATCTGTGTGTGTGTGTGTTTGTGTGTACTGTCATGTGTGTTTATGTTTGTGTGTGTGCGTAATTGTAAGCAGCTTTGAGGACCCAGTTAAAAACAAGACTGGCAGACACTGCTGGACAGACAAACAGTGGATTTGACTGACAGACAGATGGAAGAGCAGACAGACAGGAGTGGGCAGGGCAGTGGATTTGACTGACAGACAGCTGGAGGAGCAGGCAGACAGGAGTGGGCGGGGCAGTGGATTTGACTGACAGACAGATGGAGGAGCAGGCAGACAGGAGTGGGCGGGGGAGTGGATTTGACTGACAGACAGGTGGAAGAGCAGACAGACAGGAGTGGGCAGGGCAGTGGATTTGACTGACAGACAGGTTGAGGAGCACACAGACAGGAGTGGGCGGGGCAGTGGATTTGACAGACAGATTGACAGGCCTGGGCCCAGTGATTAACATATAAAACAGGTCCTCCTCAGGGCAGTATTTCAGTCCTGCAGATGACTTTTCATAACACACTCAGAGTGTGGTGTTCAGCAGAATCTGGTGCTGTCGTATATCCAGCACAGGCTGCGGAGGACTGCTAAATTTCTGCTGTTTATCAGATGCCTTTGTGTCTATGTGTGTGTGTGTGTGTGTGTGTGTGTGCTGAGAGAGTATGTGAGTATATGTAGAGTATATCTGTTTGTGTGTGTTTGTGTGTTTGTCTGTGTGTGTGTGTGTGCTTGTGCGCATGTGTGTATGTGTGTGGTGACAGAGTATGTGATTCTATGCAGAGTATGTGTGTTTGTGTGTGTGTGTGTGCGTGTGCTTGTGCACATGTGTGTGTGCTGACAGATTATGTGAGTGTATGTAGAGTATGTGTGTTTGTCTGTGTGTGTGTGTGTGTGTGTTTGCTGAGAGAGTATGTGAGTGTATGTAGAGTGTGTGTGTGTGTGTGTGTGTGTGTGTGTGTGTGTGTTTGCTGAGAGAGTATGTGAGTGTATGTAGAGTGTGTGTGTGTGTGTGTGTGTGTGTGTTTGCTGAGAGAGTATGTGAGTGTATGCGTTTGTATGAGTATGTATTTGTGTGTGTGTGTGTATGTGTGTGTATGTGTGCATTGAGCTTTTTGTGATGTGTGTGTGAGAATATGTCTGTTTGTGCACGCACAGAGAGTTAAGGCTTATGTATTTAGTCTGTGTACGTGTGGGTATTTATGTTGTGTGTGATTTTATTTCGTGTTTGTATTGAGTGTGTGTGGTATACACTGTCCCTCGAAAAAAACTGTCGCACACAACATTTTGTTGGGACACCCTTAGCTTTGATTGCGATGTACATTTGTTGTGGTATTTTTTCGACAATCTTATACAATGTTACAACATTTATTTCTGACCAGATTTGTATTCTTTTTTGGCTGATATATTGTATTCACAAATCAAGTGACGATGGGTGAGTCAAAACACTCCGGTAAGCCTTCTCCAGCACATCCCACAGAACTTCAACTGGTTAAGGTCCAGACTCTGAGGTGGCTAATTTACATACGAAAATGATTACTCATGCTCGATGAACTGCTCTTTAACAATTTGAGCCCGATGAATCTTGTCATTGTCATCCTGGAATATATCTGTGCCATCAGGGATTTAAAAAGTCCATGGATAGGTCACTGGTCATTAACTATATTCAGGTAGTCTGATTAATTCATTTTATTGCTACAAAACAGTGCTGAGCCGAGACTTGACCAATTGAAGCTACCCAAGATCATAACACTGCCTCCAGAGGCTTGTACAGCGGGCACTATGCATGACAGGAGTATCACTTTATGGGCTTCCTTTCATACCCTGACGTGCTCATCAATCTTAAATCTGGACTCATTAGACCACATGACCCTTTTTCAATCGTTCCTCAGTCCAATCTTCATGCTTCCTTGCAAATTGAACTCATTTTTTTTCCCAATAAGCCTCACTAACAAGTGCCTTTCTTATGGCCACGCAGCTGTTTAGTCCCAATCCTCCAAGTACTTGTTGCTTTGTGCGTGTGGAAATGCTCTTACCTTCATAACTAAACACAGCCATGAGTTCTACTGTTGATTTTGTAAGATGAAGCTTCACCAAGCATTTTAATGATCTCCAATCAGAATCAGTCATGATTTCTTCCGTGAAGTTGACAGTTCACCACTACCCTTCTTGGTTTTAATAAAATTGTTGGACAGTTCATGACCCAATTCTAGTGATTTCAGCAATCTCCTTAGCTGTTTTATTTGCTTGAGGCTGGGCAATAATTTGCCCCTCTTGAAACACAGATATATCTTTTCAACAACCATGAGATACATCTTCCAACATTGTTTTTTAAGACATGAGAAGTTATACACGGAATCTGTAAGGATTAAAAGAATTATTACCAGCTGAAACATACTCATCACTGCAATAATGATTCTATCATAGACAGAGGATTCACTTATTTAAATCTCAATGGTGCCTTTTTTATTTGAACTGGCAGCGTATGTTTATTTGGTGTTTGCATACTGTGCAGGTGTATTATTAGAGTTTCTGTGGTGTGTGTGCATGTGTGTGTGTGTGTGTGTGTGTGTGTTTATATGTCCAGTAGTGTGTTTTGTGTGTGTGTATGTGTGTGTGTGTGTGATTGTGTGCATGAATGTGTGTGTGTGTGTTTGCAAGCATGTGCATATGTGTGTGTGTTTGTGTGTGTTTATATGTACATTAGTGTGTTTTGTGTGTGTGTGTATGTGTGTGTGTGATTGTGTGCATGCATGTGCGTGTGTGTGTGTGTGTGTGTGTGCGCGCGCGTGTGTGTATGCTGTAGGAGGAGCCAGAATGAGTACCTGACAGATGGTCAGACACAGGCATTGGCTCAGGCTCCGTTGCCCAGGGCGATATAATGACACCCCTTTGAAGGAAAGATGCTCATTTGTGACAATTACCAGAGAAAAAGCTTCGTTATGACATTAAGGTACCAGCCCGCTGCGTTACTTTCCTGTGTTCACTCACGCACAGGTCAGTCTGACAGCATCACGGCAGGTCCTGTGTGTTCATCTCCGCACTCCTCCATCCCAGAATTCCTCTCTCCATGGCAGCTGGTTCTGCCTGGGGTTCCTGTTTCAGGAAGAGGCTCCATTTGCCCACAGGCCAGGAGTTTCAGGGTCCGATCCAAGAGAGGAAGTTAGTTGTGCTGTGAGGTTTGGGCACAGTGCCTGTATTTGGCAAAAGAAAGTCCCCTTTGTGTGTGTGCAGTTAGGTATGCATGAGTGAGGCTCAGGTCTCAGTGTCCGAGCTCCACCATATTTTACTGACTCTATTAACGCGAGCACACTGTCAGATTCTGAAGCGATGACCTATTTATTTAAGTCAGCTGACTCAGGATGAAAAGTTAATTACAACACGCCCAAATACGGAGTCCAACAGTTGTATTTATGGCGTAAATTGTTGCGGCACGACCCCAACACACTTTGCATAATAATGGGATGAGGAGAGGTAAAAAGGACTAGCAATATATCCCTGTTCTGGGGAAATACAGTACTGTGCAAAAGTATTAAGCACATTTAAAGCAATTTCTTAGGGCAAATGCGCTTGCAAAAATTATGAAATTAAAAGTTTCTAATGCCTGAGAAATGTACTAAACAGAGCTGTAAACTGTTAAAAACTAAATCAAATCAATATTTGGAGTGACTACCCTTTGCCAAAAAGTTTGGGACGCTGTCCTGTTGCGCTATGGTTTCATAAGATGATTGGCGTTTGCTTATTCTAAGCAGAGTGGAAAACTTGCCACCGTTCTTCTGCAGACTGACTGTCTCACTTGTGTCTCTCCCTCCAAGACATTGCAGACAGCCATAATAGTGCTGACATCAGGGCTCTGTCACAACTATATTATCTGCATCGACTATTTTTGATGGAATACAAACATTTATTTATGAAACTTTTCTTTAAATTAGCAATTGGAATTTCTAATTTACTTTTTATCTTCAGAAACTCTAATATGGCAACAAAAAGTACACATCTAATAGAGATTTGAATTTTAAAAAGTGCAGGGTGCCGAAGACTTTTGCACAGTGCTGTATATCCAGGTGGATTCTGCGTGGAAGGTGGTATGATAGCCACAGAGCTGTCTAAAAGTATTAGGCCCCTTCTCAATTTGTTCCTTTTTTCATATTTAACACACTGAAATGTTTCAGATCATTAAACTAACTCTAACATTTGACAAAGATAACCAAGGTGAATGCAAAATGCTGTTTTTAAATGATGATTCAATTTATTGGAGGAAATAAGCCATCAAACTCTATTTCGCCCTATTTAAAAAAAAAAATAATGGCCCTCTTCGAACCTGAATCAATCAATTAAACAAATTGAATTAATAATTGAGTTCATTTTCACAAGACACACCCAGACATGATTACTGCCAGCCCTGTTGAGTCTAAATTTCACTTATATTAAACCTTTCTGGCGATGTGAAGTAGGCAAAAAATCAGCACACAATGCCACAATCTACAGAGATTCAGCATCAGATGAGAAACAAATTTGTTGACACCTGTGAGTCTGGAAAGGGTTACAAAGCCATCTCTAAAACGCCTAAAAAGCCGCAGGCCTCATGTGCCTCAGCTGAGGTCAATTTTTACAATTCCAGAGGAAGAAACTGAGCAAAAATGGCATCCATGACAGAGCTGCAAGGCAAAAACTACTGCTGACAAAAGAGAACACAAGGCTTATCTCATATTTGCCAAAAAACAAAATGACTCAAGATTTTCGGGATAATATTCCTAGGAGTGATGAGTCAAAAGTGGAAAATTTTTGAAAGACATGGGTCCCATTTCATTTGGTATAAAGCTAACAGAGCATTTCACAGAAAGAACATCAGTCCAGCAGTCACACATGGTCCTGGCAAGGTGGTGGTCTATGGGTGCTTTGCTGAATCAGGACCGGGGTGAGTTGGCATAATTAATGGAACTATGAATCCTGCTTTCTTCTGGAAAATCTGAACACTGCAAAAAAATAAAACTTAAAAAAGTAAGGCAACCACTTGCACAGCATTTTTGACTTTGCTCAACTTGAGTTCTTGAATTTGCGCTGATTAATTTTTGAGAGAACTCAGAACTTGAGCCAACTCAAAAGTTCTTTGCTGGTGGTTGTCTGTCTTTTTCAAGTTGAGCCAACTTTTGATTTTCCACAGTGAAAGAGAATGTCTGGTCAACAGTTCATGACCTAAAGGTCAGCATAATTGGGCTTTGCTGGCAGGGCTATAATTCAAAACACACAAGCAGTCCACGTCTGAATGGCTCAAAAGAAATAAAATAAGGTTTTAAAGTGGAATAGACAAAGTCCTTACTAAAATCTAATTGAGATTTTGTGGCATGACCTTAAACAGGCAGTTTTTGCTCAAAATCCCTGAATTAAAACAATTCTGCAAATAAAAAGTGGACCAAAATTCATCCAAAATGATGTAAAAGACTCATTGCCAGTCAACGCAAATGTTTGATTGCAGCTATTGCCGCCAAGAGAGACACAACCAGTTTTGGATAATTTTTTCATATAGGTGGTTCAGGTTTTGAATAACTTTTTACCCTCCATAAATAAAATGATCATGTAAAAGCTGCACTTTTAATTTGCTTGTGTTGTCTTTGTCATATTTAAATTAGTTGGATGATCTGAGACATTCATACATGACAAATAAGCAAAAATAGAGGAAATTGAGAAGGGGGAAAATGGTTTTTCACAGCACTGTAGCAGCAGCAGAGAGTGATGCAGAACTGCAGCAGGCAAAGGCAATTTGCAGCTTTTACAGAGCAGGAGACCATTTTGAGCAGCAAATAGAAACCAGTGTGTGCTCATGACATTACTGCAGGGTGGTGTGAGATCAGCTCAGCCTGTTTGTACAGTAACACACGTGACCCTCCAAGTTTAGTCTCGCTACAGCTGTAAATTTTGTCTGTAACCATGTCAATGTTTAGCACAGTGTTACATGGTGGCTTCCATTGCGCATATGGCGAAAAATCCAGGCATTTGAAAATTTAAAAAACTGTGATTTTATCTGACAGAGACAGCATGCGCAGTAGAATTTGAATTTTGTTCCTTTCATTATATAATTTCGAATCTTTAATGCCACCTGAACCTGAAATGTCCAGTTAGCAAACTATGTACAAGTATCCCCGTACGCAACTTGTGCTGCCATCTCGGAAGAGCGCAGGCCATTTGTGAATCTCTGTAAAAACGCACTCCTGTCAGGAGCGGCTTTTATTTCACGCCACACAGAAGACAGGCAGAGGGAACGCAAACACACGTTGGTCGGGAGGTCTATATAATATATATATATATATATATATATATATATAAGGTATAATAGGAGGCAGTAGGGCAATAAACAAAGCTGGCTGAACTGCATCCCTCCCATTTCCCCGAGCAGCGCAAAGCCAATTATGCGCAACTCTCACGAGGCTGTCGGCCACAGTCAGCACTGGCCCTGCTGGAGGCCATGGAGGTAATCGCGCCCCGCGAGCAGTGCCTTTGCTGAGGGAGCCATTTCAGCTGCAATTCACTCATTAAAACTGAGAAACACTGTGCAGACAGACATATTTTACCTCGTGTCACGCACGCTCTCGACCAGTCCAGTTCTAGCAAATGCTGCTCGGAGTAACCTCATCCGCATTCGAATTAGGCAGTGTATTCCTTCATTTATTCAGTGCGTGATCTCAGTCGTAGAATGGGTTTGTCACTCTCACATCAGAATCTTGTTGGAGGAGCATACTCGCGTTAAGCAATCTGATGGGCAGTGACAGCTGTTTTTAACTACAATGTCTTTCCTATTTCGAACATTTGTGATTTCCAATGAATCTGTTTCACTGCTAACATCAGTGGATAGCGCCTACACTTAAGTCGGTGTAGAATATAATCGTGAACAGACCTTGACAGGTGCAGAATATGGAGTGGCAAATCTGCTTCCCTGGTGTCACAGGTTGCATTCCAGGGGAATGAATAATGCATGAAAAGAGTGATTGACAGGCCCTATCATTTCCATTCCAGCCAGACAAGCATTAGTGCTGTCAGGAGGTGATTGGGGGCAGTAAGGTCTGGCTTGACATCCGTTTTCCCGTTGATCCCAAAAGGATGGGTTGATGGGTTTGAGGTCAGGGTTCAGAGCTGGCGGGTCAAGTGCTTCTCGACGCCAGTGTTGTCAAACCGCGTGAGAACCTCGTGTTGCACGTGGAGGGCATGATCATGCGGAAGCAGGAAATGACTTTACTCTGCTACACGAACAGAATTATCTGCAGTATCATTGTAGGTTGAACTGCAAAGATTTTCCGTCATTGGAGCCACGGGGCCTAGCTCAAACAAAACAGACCCAGACTCTGGTGTGTTGCCATACTACATTCCCCTATAACGCAAAGCCCTCACAGTTTAAAAGAAGTGTCTTTGCTTCAGTGGTGGCTGGTGAGATGTAGATGGCGGTGAAATTTCCAAACTTCTCCACTTGTGGCGTCACTGATTCTTACCCCAAATCCTTGCGCGACTGGCTGACGCACCGGGTTAAAGGACATCAGTTCTTTGTGTCAGAATGTGGACTCCTGGTAAACACAGCACTTGCTACACTTCGCTAGCAATGCAATGCTAGGTCAATGTATCATATATG
Organism: Gymnothorax javanicus; assembly: GCA_029692085.1. Taxonomy (NCBI): domain Eukaryota; kingdom Metazoa; phylum Chordata; class Actinopteri; order Anguilliformes; family Muraenidae; genus Gymnothorax; species Gymnothorax javanicus. Next base: position 13,304,575 of record CM056197.1, read on the forward strand.
GCTACAGTATTTGCTTGGTGTGACCTCTGCCATTATGAAAAAATAATACATAAACTGTTCCGACTGAGTAACTCTCTTGCATTGCCTGCAGAGGGAAAACCAGTTTCGCGAGCTGAAACCATTAACTGTATACAGTCTATGGCGGAAACCGGATATGTGTATTGTAATACAAGTATGTTAGCTCAGCTCTCCGCAGGTTTGGACAGTTACTTTTGATCCCTCAGAATGAGGAGACAGAGAGCATCCCTGAAAATTAATTATTGGTCTTGCTCCATTTTCAAATTTCATTTAACATGCAGTAAAATGCATCCTCTTGACAGAAAATCGCATTTCAATCAATGTTATTCAATTGTGGACACTTTTTGCTTATCCATGTTTTTGTTTTTGCAATTAAATCATCATGAAGCAAAAGTTAGTGCAGGATATGCTAAAAGCAAACATGGAAGTGCTATTTTATCTTTATCATCAAGTGAATGAAACATTTTTCTGAAATGAATTTTTCTGTTTCATCGCCACAACGTAGCATTGAGAAAACGGGTCAAGACCAGCCTACTTATTAGTTCTCGTCTTACCTTAACGAGGAGAACTGGCTACACCTGATAGTGCTGAGTGTCTCTGAATTTCATGCTATGCTAATTTAAATAAATTATTGAAAACAGTTCAAGACCAATCATTACTTTCAAGGGATGTTCTGTGCCTTCTTTATTTTCAGTTCATCAGCCACCACCGGTGTGCTTGACTGACAAGAGCTGGTGACCAAGCAGTGTGAGGTGTGTGTTCTGGTATCATCCATGTCACGTGCATGCGTGTGAGTGTGTGTGTTTTGATTGACAGGACCTGTCAGCTCTGCAGTGCGAGGTGTGTGTCCTGGTTTTCTCTGTGACGGACAGGCGGAGTTTCCATCGCACGGCTCAGCTCCGCCTCCTTCTACGGGAGACCCAGCCTCTAACTCCCATCATCCTCGTGGGCAACAAGAGCGACCTCGTCCGGACGAGGGAGGTCAGCGCAGATGGTACGAAATCGTATCCCCTCCCCAAGCACCAGGAAAATAAGTCTTTTTAAGTGTACATTTCAGCCACCAACAGGCGGGTGACAAATTAACACAAAACTCAACATAAACAGCCTCAGTACGGTGTTGGGCCTCCATAAGCCCCCAGGTCAGCTTAACACACCTTGGCGTAGATTCTACAAGTGTAAAACTTTACAGGAGGGATGGAGTACCTCTCTTCCAAGAGATGTTCCCTCATCTGGTGTTTTGATGATGGTAACGAGGAGTGCTGTGTGACATTTTTGTCCGAAATCTCCCATATGAGTTGAGTTGGTTTGAGATCTGGTGACTGAAGCTGGTGGCGTGAGCTCAGGATCATTTTCACACTCATAAAAGCATCCAGTGACCCCTTGTGCCCTGTGGGATTTGGGCCATTATCATCCTAGAGGAGGCCCCTCCCATCATGGGAGGAGCGTCATCACAGGATATAAAGGTGATTCACACTGAATAACTCTGCTCTGATTTACACACTGACCCTTCTGCCTTTAAGGGGACGAGTGGACCCAAACCATGCCAGGAAAATGAAGAAGCATCTGCATTTGTTGTGCTTGTCAACAAATTTAATTTGGTATTCTATTTGATTTTCACTGTCTGTATTCAGACTTATCTCTGTTTATCTTTCGTAAAATGACATATTGCCAAGATTTGAAGACTTCCTTTGCCAACCAAGCAGCAACTCATAGTAAACAAATATTTTGTGTCTTCAAACAAAATACCGAGGACACCAAGATGACTGCGGAACTCGACTGCCAACGATTTAGGGTTTGAATTCTCGGTAGGCCAGTACCCTTTTGGTCAGTTTAGATCTGACTCGCGACGAGATTAAACCATTTTAGAACGTTGTCGAAATGTTTTTGCGGTGTAAACTACCCCATAGCTAGACTACACAGCTAGACTGAACTCGGCTGATGCCGTCGCCAGAGACTGAGCTGGGGACAAGCGACTGGTCTCAGAACATAAGTTATGACACCTGTTTTAACAGCCTGTCAGCTGGTAGCAAAGCGGAGTCAGCTGGACGAAACGGCAGTTTCGGACAGCGAACAGAGAGGATCACCTCATAAATATGTTTGAGTAACAGCTGTGCCTGCATGATATGAGGCTTTAAATTTACACACTGTTAGTGTCCTTCTTTGTGTTCTGAGACGCATCAAATTATCCAGCGAACAACGACCTGAGAGAGCAGCCGTTAGAGACACAGAAGTAACTAGAGTCATTGCCATGAAAACGATACACTCTGTAGTCCGGTCTCATTGGTGTAAACAGACAGGCTTTATGTAGGTTGCAGACCATGTGCATTCAGGTTCTTCAGCAAGCGCCTGGGAATTTTAACAGATCTCAAATGGTCTAAACTGGCCTTTATAGAATGTATTTAACCCCATAAAACACTCGGACCCATATATGGGTTCGGAAAATGCCGCTGCTGTTTTTAAACCTGTGGAACTTCAGGTCTATTTTAAATTTTTGTCCAAAATCTCCCATATGAGTTGAGGTGGTCTGAGATCTGGTGACTGAAGCTGGTGGCGTGAGCTCAGGATCATTTTCACACTCATAAAAGCATCCAGTGACCCCTTGTGCCCTGTGGGGTTTGGGCCATTATCATCCTAGAGGAGGCCCCTCCCATCATGGGAGGAGCTTCATCACAGGATATAAAGGTGATTCACACTGAATAACTCTGCTCTGATTTACACACTGACCCTTCTGCCTTTAAGGGGATGAGTGGACCCAAACCATGCCAGGAAAATGAAGAAGCATCAGCATTTGTTATGCTTGTCAACAAATTTAATTTGGTATTCTATTTGATTTTCACTGTCTGTATTCAGACTTATCTCTGTTAATCTTTAGTAAAATGACATATTGCCAAGATTTGAAGACTTCCTTTGCCAACCAAGCAGCAACTCATAGTAAACAAATATTTTGCGTCTTCAAACAAAATACCGAGGACACCAAGATGACTGCGGAACTCGACTGCCAACGATTTAGGGTTTGAATTCTCGGTAGGCCAGTACCCTTTTGGTCAGTTTAGATCTGACTCGCGACGAGATTAAACCATTTTAGAACGTTGTCGAAATGCTTTTGCGGTGTAAACTACCCCATAGCTAGACTACATAGCTAGACTGAACTCGGCTGATGCCGTCGCCAGAGACTGAGCTGGGGACAAGCGACTGGTCTCAGAACGTAAGTTATGACACCTGTTTTAACAGCCTGTCAGCTGGTAGCAAAGCGGAGTCAGCTGGACGAAACGGCAGTTTCGGACAGCGAACAGAGAGGATCACCTCATAAATATGCTTGAATAACAGCTGTGTCTGCATGATATGAGGCTTTAAATTTACACACTGTCAGTGTCCTTCTTCGTGTTCTGAGACGCAACAAATTATCCAGCGAACAACGACCTGAGAGAGCAGCCGTTAGAGACACGGAAGTAACTAGAGTCATTGCCATGACAACGATACACTCTGTAGTCCGGTCTCATTGGTGTAAACAGACAGGCTTTATGTAGGTTGCAGACCATGTGCATTCAGGTTCTTCAGCAAGCGGCTGGGAATTTTAACAGATCTCAAATGGTCTAAACTGGTCTTTATAGAATGTACTTAACCCCAAAGAACCCTCGGACCCATATATGGGTTCGAAAAATGCCGCTGCTGTTTTTAAACCTGTGGAACTTCAGGTCTATTTTAAATTCTTGAGGAGATCCCAAGGTTTCCAAAGATCCCAATATGTCCTGCTGAATCACAAGGAAATGTGTATATAATGATGTGCAATCTTCAATTTGAAATAATGTTGTGGCCATAAAACATGATGTCCTGGGTTTGAATATTTCTCTAAGTATAGGTGTGATGCAACTTCAGTGAAGTGCTGCAACCAGCAGATACAGAATATGTATGTGAAACTGTCCTATAATATGAAAAAAATGTGGAAAAATGAACGTGCTTAAGGAAAATCTTTGTGAAAATTCTGATTTTAAGGTTTTAGAGGGATTTATCGTGATCACTGCTTCAGAACAGGGGTTGTAGGCAAACACTGCTGTAAATATCAACTTTCTGAATCTCACAGTGTTTTAGTGTTTTAGGAGAAACTGCTTCAGATGTTATGGATTTATTCAATTTTGTGATCCCTGGAGCTGTAGTTCTGTATTTATTAACAACTTATCAAACCCATTCAGTCCGTCCTTGGCAGACAGCACTGACTTACCTCCATGGCTCATTTTCGCTGCTGCTGTTTATCATGTTTTTAAAATATGTCGTCATAAATTTCCACTCAGTGCCACCTTCAGTCATTTAGGCATTTTTATGATCGAAGCACCTGCAGTTCAGACACAAAGTAGTTTGCCTCTGTGGAGCTCATCTTGCATTGGAGCCTTACCTGACGAAACAGTTCTGCTGTTTAGAGCTCTTTAAGGGCATCAAATTACCATTTAAATCAGGGTGTCCAATCTTATCCATAAAGGGCCGATGTGGGTGCAGGTTTTTATCCCAGTGCCACAACACCTGATGCCACTAATTAACTGATCAGGGGGGTCAATCAAGACCTTGATGAGTAGAATCAGGTGTGTTAGTGTCGGGGAGTAACAAAAACCAGCCCCCACACCGGCCCTTTGTGGATTAGATTGGACACCCCTGCTTTAAATTAATAGGAGTCGACTGAGCTGATTGTTTTCTAATTGAGGTTTGATTTTTCAAAGTTAAAGCCACTTTTCTGATATTTTGTCAACCCCTCGTGTATCCATCTGTAAAAATGGACGGTTTATAAAATAAATGCGAACATCTCATTGCATAAAGGGGACTGCCAGATGTTTAAAATGCGAATGTCAGGCAAAGATACAGTGCTTTTTATTTGTATTGTAATATTAGTAATAATGAACTGAAGAAAAGCACACCGAGTCGCTCTGGTAACTCCATCAGTCGAGAAATTAATTGAAATTCAACTGATTGCTTAAAACGTCCCAGATTCCCGACCCCTGATTACAAAGTAAACAAACGCATTTCAGGCCGATGCGCTGCCATGGTTACCAACGCTTTATCCGCCAGGTTTCATATCTTGCTTTCAGTCGATCTGTTCTATAGCGCTCTCCCTGTTTGTTATCTCTTCCGTCTTATCATATATCCCATCCTTCCCCTCCCTCTCTCTCTCTCTCGCGCTCTCTCTCTGTCCATCTGTTCCTCCTCCTCTGTGACTTGGCCATCCTGTATAGCCGGCAGTAAATACTGCCAAACATTACATTAAAAAAAATCTAATTCAAGGGAACACAAAAAATTATCAAAAGTGTTTAGAGAATTACTGTAATTTCAACACCTGTGAGTTGGACAGGCTACTCATTGTGCCATTTATCTGTTCTGTGGTGTCTCTCTCTCTCTCTCTCTCTCTCTCTCTCTCACACACACACACACACGCAGAATATGATTTATAATTAAAGGGTGTGTTAGTATCAGCTGTCCCGACGCCTCTGCTCAGGTCCGGATCAGGTTGCTGGTGCAGAAATGCACCTCACAGCCCAGATTAAAAAAACATCAGGACCTCGGCTCTTTCAGCTCCCTATCTAAAACACACAGGTGTGGTATTATAATGGTGTTAAGATGACCGGGGGAAGAGGGTTAAATGGGAAGGGAAAACCAGGAAGTGGCATTCGGTCCTGCACCCAGCATTATGCAGCACATTGTTTACCACATTTATTTATTTTGTTCAGGAGAAATGGATTTAATGACATCTTGTGTTTGGTGAAGGGATGCTGTCCGAGTTGAATGAGTATGAATTCTGTTTTTCCCTCTCTCATCCCTCTCTCCATTCCTCCCTCTATCTCTCCCTCCCTCACTCTGTCACTTCCCTCTGTCCTTCTGCTACCATCTTTTCATCATGCTCACTCTTTCTCCCTGCCCTTTCTGTTTCCATCTCCCTCCTTTCTCCATCTGTCTGTTCCCTTCTCTCTCCCTCTCCCTCCCTCCCTCTCTCCCTCCCTCTATCACTCGCTCCCTCTCTCTCTCTTACTTGCTCCTTCTCTCTCTGTCCCTCCCTCCCTCTCTCTCTCTCTCTCTCTTACTTGCTCCTTCTCTCACTGTCCCTCCCTCTCTCTCTCTCACGCAGAGGCCCACTCCAGCGCGACCCTGTTTGACTGTCAGTACGTGGAGGTCTCGGCCTCCCTGGACCACCGCACCTCCGAGCTGCTGGACTGCGCCGTGAGGTCGGCCAGGGGCCAGGCTCCGGGGCCCCATCTGGCCAGCGGGGCCCGCCGGGAGAGCCTGACCTCCAGGGCCAAGCGCTTCCTCTCAAGCCTGGTGCCGCGGTACCCCCGCGAGAGGGAGAGAGAGAGAGGGAGGGCAGGCAGGGTCTACCGACAGAAATCACGCTCCTGTCACGACCTCACCGCCCTCTAACGAGTGAGAGAAGGAGGGGGGAGGGAGGGAGAGACAGAGAGAGAGAGAAGAGAGAGAAGAGAGTGGGAGGTGGAAAGTAAGTGACAGTACGAGTCTGGGGATTGAGAGTGAAGAATTATAGAAGCAAAATATGGATATGCTGGGATTGCAAGAAAAAGAGGGAGAGAGAACAAGAAAGACAGAGAGAGAGATGGAGAGAAAGAGAGAAAGGCAGCGTAAAAAGACAGCATGATGATGCCGACGTAGGATATAAGCCAAGTTTGCCATCGCAAACCAAGGGGGACATGATATTGCGAACGGTTGTAACCCATGGTAACAGATTGTAACTCCACCCTCGTAACGGTGTAAAAGGTCGGGAATAGTTTTACGTTCCTTTCTCGGGAGCCGAGAGAGGGGGAGAGGCGATGGAGGGAGTGTGGACACTGGTGGGGCTGAGGTGGGGGGACGTGATAAAGGGGAGGGGAGGTGGGGGGACGTGATAAAGGGGAGGGAGGGGGGGACGGGGGGGAGGGAGGGGCGGACAGGGGAGAGATCAGCCAGCCCAAAACAGCAATAAAAGTTTTACAGGGGAAGATGAATGGATCCCCTGGTACTACTGACAGCACAGGCAGAACTGCAGACTCAGCACAGCAGAGGAAAGACTCAGCCCTGCGGAGACGCAATCCATCCTGCTTTCTGCAGCACCTCTCCTCTTATTACATCAATTACAGCGACTAATTACGCTGTTAATTCACCTCTCTCGGCTTTCGTCGCTCTAAACTAGCGGTGCGTCTTAAAGGAACAGTGTCACGAAACCGACACATGAGCAATAGCACAGCTAAAACCTTGGAAAAAAATTGGCCAATTGTTTATATTTTTGTTTATCGTAACCATCTCTGCACTGTTCTTTCTGAAAACAAATTATTTTTGCTTGAAGGAGCTATATATGAGATTTAGAACATTAATTCATCAGCTAATAACTGTTTGCTGTGCAAAGATATGGTGGAGTAATGGCATCTTCAGCAGGGAACAAAGTCGTGCTCTCTATGTTCGTGTTGTAATCCAAGCTTCCCCATTCTTCATTTTGGTAGCCAGGCCGGCCGCGTGTGCTTGTTAGCCCATGTGACTCCCTCCCCATGAAACTGCTGCCCCTCCCCAAGTTTACTGAGCGACTAATAGAATGAACGCCACATAGCTCTGTAAGAGCATGAGTGCAGAGTGCAGTTTGACGTGTTCAGAAGGTTCCAGAACTTCCTCCACCAAAGAGACAGCTATTTTATGACAGACTGGCTAGAGTAGGCACTATAGCTAACGAGCTAGCTGTAACCAATATTATTAATTTGCAAATGTTGCAATCGCTAGTTGGCTTACTGTTGCATATCACAGCAATTCAATAAATTTTACAATGCTAGCGAGGGCTGATAGTTGTTGCTGGATTTTTTTTTTCTGGCACACAAGCTTTCTGCTGTTAATTAACATGTATCTCTTTGCATTACTAATTTTCCGAGCCTTGCTGTTTCCTCTAGTTATGATATCTCATGTTTTGCTCAAACTGCATTCTGAATGCTCATCTCCAGTTAGCAGCAAGGTCAACTAGGTTGTGCTACCCTGACAGTGTAACAGTGCAGGCCGCGGGGGAACAATCAATTTAAACCATCAAACTTGAGTCACCTATAGTATATTTTAGGTAGCTAGCATTAGCAGGATAGATTGTAACCTAACAAGCACTTTACATGGATTTAGGTCCCTTAAAGTGCATATGACACAACATTTTTTTCAGGTATTTGGTTCATTGGTATGCCGAAAAGCACATTTTGACATTAAAACTCCTCTAAAATTTAATTGAGCCATTTTTTGCATGAAAAATACCGCTATTTTGACTTGAAATTTGTCGCAAGCATGTGTGGCCAAAAAGTCATGTGATTTACTCTTGTGAGGTCAGCTTATTTGACTCACAATGAAACATGGTGGAAAGCTAGAGGAGGACAGTGGGTAAAGAAGGCCGATATCGTGTGGCAGGAGTTGTACAAACTTTTACACACCAGGCATATTGATGCAGGGGTTTCCCTCAGATCCCACTTTGAGAGCAAAATGGGTCAAACTCGTGCAGCGGCGCTGCAGGGATTTTGGCGGGCAAATGTAAGTGAAACGACTCAAAGCTGAACCACACTGAGACTGCAATCAATCACTCTGACGTCAAGAGTGAGGCATTCTCATACACAGTTTCTGGGTCAATTTTAATGGAAAATATAGTGTGTTTCAGGCAGCAGATAAGAAAAAAAAATTCTAAAAATTTTTTCGTTTATTGCATATTTCAAACAACCAAAAACAGGAAAAAGCTGTGACATATACACTTCAGCAGATTAAAGAAATAATGTACTGTATTGCTCCGAACCAAGCTGGCTATGATACCAATGTTTGTAAAATAACTGTTGTCATAGAAACGCTTCTTCAGTATTACAGCACCTTGTTGAAAACACAAAGGGAGGAGGGAGGCGTGGCCAATGCAGCCAGTTGTTTTGTTCTGGGATGCTGGTGCTCTGGTGCAAGAACTAGCGGTTTTGAATACCGTTTATTGCACCTTTAACCCTTGGTCAATTTTCCTCCAGCTATCCACCTTATTCCTGAGGACACTACTGTAGATATGATGAGGGGTGCAACTTCCGGCGGAAGTAGTTTTTAGCGAGTGGCTAGTCAAGAACAGCAGCATTTCTTTCAGTTAACTTAGCGATTACAGCTCGTTTTTTTTAACAAATTAACTTGCTTTTCTTAAAATGTCCCTTCAGAGCTCCGGCACCTATTGAGTTGTTCGAGGCTGAACTAACAACCAGAGGAAGCTAAATTTATGGTTTGATCAACAGTGTTTTGAACACGCACCCAGAACATAGGAGATTGTCCTTGTGTTCAGCGAAACGGTTTCCATCGCTTACCTGCAGAAGAGGAAGCCAGAATTTGGCTGAAAAACCTGAATTTGAAAAGACCACCGAAAACATTAGGTGCTCATTTCATTATGTCAACAAACAACGATTCCTACTTTATGGCTAGGCTCAGACAGACCGCCGCAGAGGAGACACCGGGTCCTCAGAAGCATTTTTGACAGCAGTGCCAGGAGAGCACAAGCTATGATTTCAAGGTGTAGGGAGGACAGAAAATTGTTGTATTCGTCCGGTAATGCCAGTCAGTGTAACTAGCGTTTCATCCTGTACAGTTTAAGATGAGGCTGTAGAAGTAGCAATAGTCTACTACAATTTGAAAATAGCCTACTCTGTTCCAAACAATAGTCTTGCACTCCAAACCTCATTTCACTAAAATTAAAAGTATGGGAAAAATGGATTCACTGTGTTTTACATGTTATAGTACTGGATTAGCTAGCAACTTAATACCGTATAATGTAGTTGGCTGAAGTAGAGCTAATTTGACTCGTACTGTCGGATGGCTTAATTTACTCTGTATAACAATCCATTGTGTTTCATATGTAGAGCAATATTTACCGCTGAGATATAGTGTTTCCTTCATAAATATTCTCAGAGAGTACTTGTATATCTGTTTTAAGGAACATAAGGTCGTATACTACCTCCCTTAACAAAACGCGACTGACCTTGTTGCTGTGGAAGTACTGCATACGCTTCGGAGTTTTGTAGATTGTTCATAGCTTCGCAGTCTGTGGCAATGGAGTCGCTAATGTAGCCAAATGCGCTAGTGTGGCCACTGTTTCAGGTCGTTCTCCCATTCTTCGAGAGTAGAAGGCAGCGGTACCGTAACTTTATCCCGTCTGAGGGCTAAAAGGTGATGTTCCCTTGTATATTATTTTCCAATCGCTTAAAAAAAGAGGATTTGCGTGAGCCGCTACCATAGTAAACAGCTCAGTGACAGATGCAGCGGAAGTTACGCCCAGTATTCACACAAGGGATCATGGGACGTGGGAATAAGGTGGATAAGGTACCAAAAAATGTTTTATGAATAAACTAAATATTGATAATAATGTCACAACAATGCCTCCCGAAATCAAAAAACACACATTTTATATATTTATATATATATATATAAACTTTGTATTAACCATATCTGTGGTTACAGCAAAGACTTCAGCGAGTGTATGAATAATTTCGCTCAATGGTGACTGAAATGTCTTGTGACCAGTAGAAGAGTTAAGGCAGGATATTTTAGTTCGCTTAAGCCAACTTTTAAAAGTTTTTTTTGTGTGCTGTTATGTCTGGCCAGGGCAGCCATCATCCTGGATGTGGTCAAAGACCAATATATGCCTGGAAAAAGCACTGCAGTAGCATTTGGCGAAGGTGACGTTGACGAATATCACCCGACAACATTGTGTACTCCTCGTGGGTTGCTGCTAAGATTAAGCGTGGTGACATAAGTGACTCAGCCAGCTCTAGAATCTCTCTAAACCTACGAGCATCCTCGACGCATGTTTGACCGTGACGCTGTTCCTTTAAAACGGGTTAACAAACTGGAGGAACGTGTAGCTGTCCGGAGCCATTTTTGGGCTGGTAAACACAGCTTTATAGTGAATTACCATACCGTCTTTTACCCGAGGGCTTATTAATACCTCCTTGCCACATACATTCACAACTGGGGTCTAAAACATATATGCCAGTGCAAAGCCTTATAAGCACATTCTGCCAGCTCTGTTCAGTATATGACAAAGTAATGACCAGTGAGGTCCATAAGTATTTGTATTGTTGGCAGCTGCGCAGTTCACTCCATGCAGATGTACATAATGTTCAAGGAAGCTGACAATCTGCACTCTAACTCACAGAGTATGTACATTCCCTCTACCTACCGTTCACGTTGAAATAAGTGTTTTAATTTCCACGGTCCACACACCCATGGACATCACTGTACCTGCCCTGCGCAAACTAGTACAAGCAGCTGTGGGCCAGGAGGTCGATATCCATTTCAAGATTTCGTGCAAACTCCCCCCATTAATTATTAATCAATCATGATTGTTTACCTGATCTGACATTTCAGCCGCATGTCACATTCAGCACATGAACGTTGGCTGGAGATTTTTCTCTGGTTACATAATGAAAGATTTACAGTGATCTAATCCTGAGTTTTCCGGCTCCAATCCCTGGGACGGCCTGTCTACATAGGGCTAGTGCTCCAAACTACATTTGCAATCCCAGAGAGTTTAAACACGATTTTTATTTCACTCGATTACACTTTTATGTTTTGAAGGACTATTTAACCTCTTCAGGTACATCAGCAATTATTTACCTGTTTTTATTCTGTATACTATGCAGAATAAGTCCTTAACATTTTGTGCTATGCTGTAAATTGTTAGGTTAATGAAGGTAGAAAAAGGAACTTGGCGAATTCAGGATAGTGGAGAATTATCGACCCGGCTGTTGATTGGTGAGAGACCGATCCACGCATCAAACAAATTCATTGTTTGACAGTTCAGAATCAAGAAAGCGTCCAGTAATTATTCACAGCACTGTAAAATGGTATTGATGTGTGCAGTTTATCAGATACTGAGCTAAGGGGAAACCAGGTGGAAACAAATGCTGGCGTAAGCAGATGCCGGTTCGTCAGGGAAGAGAGCAGATCATTCCTCTGTGCTGAGTGCGCTCCGTTAAAGTGACAAACCGTCATTTTCGGTTCTGGTGGGTCTGGCCTCTTGCCTCTCCCCCATTAGATGCTGGGATGAGCTCCAGAAACAGATCCGATACAAGCGGGTTAGATTACGGACGGACGGATCTGGCGACATCTCCGTTGATGGGCGGCCAGAATAGTTTCTATTCACACTCCAGGGCTCCTTTTGGAACAAGTCTACGACTTGGAGCTGAATGGGCATTTTTTGGAAGATAATCCAGGGATAGAGTCATTTGGAGACCGCTAATAGTATCACCTGACATTCGGATTGATCTTCATTTTAAAAACACGCTTTTTGGCTTAAAGGCGCATGCGCTTTGTCGTGCAGCGTGCCAATACCAGTGGGCACCTCGGCACACTCCTCAGTGTGACCATAGTTACAGCGCATGCAACACGTCAACATCATACAGAGCATAAAGACTGCTGCTTGTTATTGGACACAAACACAGGAAACTGATATTTACTATATTTACAAAAACGCTACCACGAAAACGTTGTTGGAAAGTATTTCAGTATTGGATTAGGACTTGCAGAGCAGATGTTGACTTCGCCCCTAGTGGTACACATCTGTCACAGGGATAGAGGGAATGACGTAAACAGGGAAATAAGCTAGTACAGGAAACTGTCTCTGCTCATCCGTCCTCCACACCTCCTCCACCTATCGCTTTTACCCAACCATTTTCTACCTGAGTGAGAGTGTGTGTGATAGAGTCCCTCGCTGGTAGCGCAGTCCTGATCTTAGCGTGGCTGTGGTGATCTCATGGCAGCTCTGTTATGGGTGCGTCGTGTCTGAGTTCCGCTACTGGCCACCATTTTTGACCACTAGCTCTTTCACTGTAAATGTATATTAAAATCCAGTTCGTTTGAAATTCTTTTCTCTGTCTTTTTTCTTTTTTGTCATTGTTGATGTTTTCTGATTGGGTTGTGGGGCTCGATGGGTGATATTGGCGGATGGCTATCCGTGATTGGGTAGATGTGATTGCACAAGCATATTGAGTTAATACAGTTGGCTGTGCTTGGGGGGAGTCGACAAAGTTGTGAGGGGAGGGCGGTATCATTTACCATCAGTTGGGTGTCTGAGGTGAGCTGTTGGCCGGTGGCTGTGACTGGTTAGGCAGGGTAAATGGGTGGGGCAATGTAAGAGTCCTCAAAAAGTCACAGAACAACAGACAGAAGGCATAAACACGGTCCACACAAGATGTGAACGCAAACAATGACTAATCACCCAACTGGCACAAATAAAATGTCTCCGGTGAACATACATGCGTGCTCTTGCACGTGGTGGAGATAACAAATGTCCAGTCCACAAGAGGGCAATATAGAGCCAATCAGAGCATTTCCATGACTATAGTAGTAAACACAGAAGCACACTCAAACGGACGAGGTCGGCTTTCTCTTGTTGCTTCGTGCTATAGTGCCCACTCACTGTAAAGCTCAGACGGCTCCTTGCACTTGTGTTGTATGATGATTTTCAAGCGACAAACTCCAGAATGTAACGATGAGTGAAATCAATTTTGCGTAGCTTGAATTAGAAAAGTCTGCATTTGTGTACTTGCGTGGACCATGTTTCCACCTTAAACCTTAAACCGCCACATTAGCAATATTTCAAATTAAATATTTTTATCACAATTCCAAGTTCAAAAAACATTCTTGAAAATGCAAATCAAATAAAATCAAAAAGGAGTCATTTAAAATGTCCATTCATTCTCTAATATATTGAAAACATAACATTGATGCTTTGACTTGTGAATTTAATTGGTAATTGCAAATATAGGTTAATTTCAAATCTGACAACTGCAACAAACTCCAAAAGAGTTGGTGCAAGGGCAATTTAGGACTCATAATGTGACAAATTGCGATAATAAGGTGGAGAAATCGTGAAACAGGTGAGCTAGTTATGCCATGAAGAAGCCTTTAAAATAGAAGCCACTAAAAGAGGTCTAATCCCCCAAGAGTGAAGATGGGTCAAGGTTTTCCAATTTGCAAACAGATGAAAGAGCTTATAATCCATCACTTTGAGAACAACGTTCCCCAGTGACGAACCAGTGGGATTTGGGGCATTTCATCCTCTTTATGTGTAATATACAGTTGTGCTCAAAAGTGTTCCCTAGGTGAATTTGTGGAATGTTGCCATTTATTTGGAAAATATGACTCATGCAAAAAAAAACTTGTCTTTTATTTAAGGATAGTGATCATGTGAAGTCATTTATCATCACATAGTTGTTTGCCTCCTTTTAAAATCATAATAACTAGTGTCTGTGTATAGTCATTTTGTTTGTTAGCTCCCGAGTGGATGCGCTGATCTGGCTAGACACTGAGCCATGGGGAGCGGAAAAGAACTGTCTAAGGACCTTCGTAACAAGGTAGTTCAACTTTTTAAAGATGGGAAAGGATATAAAAAGATATCTAAAGACTTAAAAATGCCAGTCACTACAGTTCAGTCAATGATTAAGAGGTGGAAAATTAAAGGATATGCTGAAACCAAGCCAAGATCATGTAGGCCAAGAAAGATTTCAGCCCAAACTGCCAGCAGAATTGTTCAGAACACAAAGAAAAATCCATAAGCTACCTCAAGAGAAATACAGAATGCTGTGCAAAAAGATGGTGTGGTCATTTCAAGGAGCACAATTAGGAGGTACTTAAACAACAATGAGCTGCATGGTCAAGTTGCTAGAAGGAAGCCATTATTGCGCCAATCCCACAAAAAAGCTTACCTAAAATATGCCAAACAACGCCTTGACACAACTCATAACTTCTGGAATACTGTCATTAAGAGTAACAAGACCAAAATAGAGCGCTATGTTTGGAGAGCAGTCAACAAGGCCCATGGTGAAAAATATACCATTAACAAAGTAGAGCATGCACATCCACTCAAATTCAGGTGCAGGAAAATCAATGAATCCATGAACAAAGTGGTGAAATAAAGTCCGCACACTAACGGACAATGCTCCCCATTTATTCAGAGTATCGACGTTTCGATCAGAACGAACATCATCAGGATAAAAGACAAGCAGCACATACAACTGTAAGTATTTAATCCAACTCCCAACTGAACATGGTCATTGACGTCAGGTAAAAAAAAACCCGCGTAAATCAGAATATGCTCACAGAATATTAAAATGGGGCAAAATAGATGCCCTCCCAATTAGTTGACTCATGAGCACATACAATCTGACAAAATAGTAAATCCCTCATAACATTACCATTATAATAAGTATGAGAGAGTACAGATACCCATGTGTCACTTAAAAATAAGGCCAAGACGATCTAAAAAAAATTGGCTATGATATATAAATCAACTGTGGTAACACACTAGAATGCTAGTGTGCTTTGCCCCATTTTAATATTCTGCGGGCATATTCTGATTTATGTGGGCTTTTTTTTTTTTTTTACCCCTTTTTGCTGTTGTACATATTGCCAAGGTTGGCACTGATTGATTTTATTTTTTTTTTTTTCTTCTTTTTTCTCATCTTTCTATCTTGGGATTGCATGCATTATGCACTATATTCTTTGTCAGTACACACACCTTTTTACTTGCAAATCTGTAGATTATACTGTATTCAAATACAGCTGTGTATTTGTTGCCATTCTGATTGATCTTAGAAGTAATTGTTTATACCTGACTTCAATGACCATGTTTAATTGGGAGTTGGAGCAAATACTTATAGGTTTGTGTGCTGCTTTCTTTTATCCTGATGAAGATCATTCTGATTGAAACGTCGATACTCTGAAAAATACACCATTCCCATTCTAAAGCATGGAGGTGGCTCTCTGATGTTTTGTGGGTGGACAGCTATACCACCTGAGAGAATAAGGGGCCTGATTGACAACTATCACAAAAGACTGCATGCTGTTATTGAAGCTAAAGGGGGCAAGACACAGTATTAAGAACTAAGGGTATGCACACTTTTGAGCAGGGTTCATTTCATTTTTTCCCTTATTGCCATGCTTTATTTGATGATCGTGCCATTCTACATGACCTACAGTTGGATATGAATCCAAAAAGAAGTAAAAGAAATGTGTTTTGCCTGGCTATTCAAGTTTTCTTTTAAAAAATGTCACAATTTTACAAATTCAGCCAGGGTATGCAAACTTTTGAGTACAACTGTAATTAAAATATGGATGGAAACCCGTCAAATCTCTGTATGTAAAGGGCAAAGCTGAAAATCATTTCCGAATGCGCATGACCCCTGATCCCTCAGCCTTCATTGTCTTCAGAACTGTCCGCGATTATTATGGATATTGCAAAAACACTTTGTTTGACCTTAATCAGTCAGCACCATTTGTGGTTGCATCCACTGATGCATGGTAAAGCTTAACTATATGCAAAACCAAAGCCGTTTATCAACTGTCCAGAAGCACCGCAAACTTCTCTGGGATTGGGGTCATCTGAGATGACAATAGCTCAGTGGAAACATGTTTTGTGATTTGAAAAGGCATCGTTTCAAGTGGTTTTGGGGAAAAAAAAAAAACACAGCCGCCATGTTCTCCGGACAAAAGACAGCAAGGACAAGCCAGTTGTTATCAGCGTCAGGTCCAAAAACTAGCATCTGTAATGGTTCGGGGGTGGGTCAGTGCAAGTGCCTTGGCTGACTTGCATATTTACGAGGGCACCAATAATGCAGAAAGAGAGACATTAATTTGAGGTCAACACGTGCTGCTATCTTGATTTCGTCTATTCCTAAGACAGCCCAGCATATTCCAATGCCAAATGCCAATGCCAAACTATACTGCAATGCCAAACTACGTTGTATACTACTCTTATTATAAATCATGCATCAAATCATGCATTGGCCTACTGTCTTCAGTAAAACAGAGGGTGAATGGGCTTTTCAAATCCTGATTTTATTTGCATTTGCACTGTGTGCTAACTTTTTCAGAATAAGAATTGTTGATGAAATGCTCGTTCAAACCTATTTTTCATTTTTTGAAGTGTACAAACACACATAGACATGAGAATAGGCGAGGCATCGGGCAAATGCAGGCTGGCCTGATTTCGGAAAAACCCTTCAGAGACAGAAAAGGATGGGGTTCGGGTGGGTGGGTCGGACATGGGAGAATAGAGTGGTGATTGTAGAGCTGGTACACCCTACCAAAAGACAGCAGCTGTTTATACAGACAGTAGTCAAGGAGACAGGAGTTTAAGAATCTTGTGGTATCTATGTTGACTCTCATTTCCGTTTACAAACATGATGTTCTTTTATTCATGCTGGGAGGTTCAGTCGCACAGATGGAGTGGCAAACTGGCTTCAACATCTTTAATCACCTTTTCATCAAAACGTCAGATCACACTTCTCTGCATCCGTGCAGAGATCCTTTAATTTCATTCTCATGTCTGTAGATCTGCATTATTTGCTACTGGAACTTTATCAATGAGCAAAACCCGAGTAAAGAAGTTAAACACCACTGTGAGAGCTTAGGGAACACAGAACAGGACAAACACAGATTGCCATGGGCATTTTTACACGTTATAACCAAGTTACAATCTAGTAATAAACCAGAACATAATTTTTAAATTTCAGCCTTACAAGAAGTGTGGCCACATGCACCCCATTATTTGTCATATATAGTGTTTCAAATTAAGCTTTTTAACTTGGCTAATTTAACACAGATTACATCAACTTTAAGACTTGCAGCAAAAGCTGTCAAGTTCATATATAGTAAATAATGAATGCATCCAAGTGGCCCACAATCTGTCCATAGTGGTTGAGGGACCAAATTTCATAGATAAAGTGCAAATACTGACATGAATGAGCCTGTGAGACTTCACAATTACAGTGCGGTTACTGACCCTGAGCTGGTGAGATTTAACAGTAAAAGCATAGTGAGTGACTGACACATATCCAGTAATATTTAACAGTAAAAGCATAGTTACTGACACAGAGTCAGTGAGATTTAACAGTAAAATCATAATTGCTGACTCAAAGCATGTGAGATTTTAACTCCCTAAAGCCCAATGTCCCCCCAATGGTAATACCGACGTTATGGGATTTTCAATGCCGTGTAGTGAGCCTCTGACTCATAAACGCATAATTGCTTTCAAGCTGTTCCTGTTTAAGATCGCTTCATTGATAATCATACAATTTGTTTGCTGAATAATCAAGACCAATAAATAAGCCTGCGATTATTAAGAAAATATGAAGAAATAACAGAGATCACTGATGGGCTATGTTAGCAATTTACCTAATAGTGATACTGCAGGGATGGAATAATAATAATAATGATAATAAGTTTAATAAGTTAATACAATACTTTCTCTGAATTCCATCTCACATTTTAACAATTTTTTTGAGCAGTGCAACATAATTTATTTTACGATAGCAATTAAAAATGTTTTTAGCGTTCAAAAGAATAGGCTACATTGGCGAGGAGGAGCAGTTGCACACTCCATGCCACGATCATATAATAATTAATTCATTAAATAACCAACGCTTCAAAGTCAGAATAATTTATTGAATACTTAAGTAAATTGGTTATTAGTGCATTGCGAAAGTTCAACGCAATGGCTTGCATTTAAATCATTTAAAATGCATGCTATGCATCGAACTTTCATGATCGCAAAATCATTGATGGAGGTCTTTATTGTCTAACTTCTGGGAAAGTTGTAGGAAGGCAACAATATGAGATTGTATGGAAGTCAATTATCTAATTAATTAATTAATTAGAAGTGAAATCTAAACCTTCTCCATGTACAATCTTCAGCAGCATTTACAACATTACATTCTACTTCAGGATGGAATTTTGAGAAATTTCCGTTAACTGTTGCCCATGCAATCACATATTGTAGCCTTCCTCTTTGACGCAATCCTATATGTCTTAATAATTAATGGCTACGCAGCTTATTGGTAGCCTATTCGCCAAGTAAATTAATTCAATTAATTTTCTGATTCTTAATCGGAAACAGGTTGAGAGCTAACCAGTATTATGGTAATGTCACTGGTTGTAGAAAGAGTTTTATTTTTACAAACTTCAGTTGCATACCTGAGTCAGCAAAACCACGTTTTTAAAAACGTTTTCCTGGGCATAACAAGCTGATTGGACACTGACTCAGCAAAAAAAAAAAAAAAAAAAAAAAAAAACTTTTTTGTGAGCTACGGGATTTCAGTAGCTTCGAAAGACATTGACGTTTTATGTCACCAGTAATGTGGAAAGGAAAACACTTGATTACTATTTGCAATGAACAATAATGTAGGCTGAGGGGAAATAGACAGTAATTCTACTGATTGATGCTCACAACTGAAAGAATTAATGCTTAGTTGGTAATTAGGAAGCGTAAATAGGAAAGGGTTTTGAGAAGTAATGCGCTTTCAGGCGAGGTGAGAGCCGGGCAATAATCCCGCCGATGGCAAGTCCCAAGTGGAAGTGGTTAAAAGTAAAAGCATGGTGACTGGCTCAGAGTTGGTAAGACTTAACAGTAAAAGCACAATTATTGACACAAAGTCTGCAAGATTTGGCAAAATGAGCGTAATTCTGGACTCAGAATGTGAAATTTGACTGTAAAACCATCGTCACCGACTTGCAGCCTATATGATTGGACAGAAAAAGCACACTTAATAACTCGGTGACCTGCTTGCCAGCTGGTTTTCAATACTAAATGGCACGTCATCTTTTAAATCACCTTAATAACCAGAGCCAGAAGAGAAAGAGAAGATGATGATGAAGAGGGGAACAGGCTGACTGTATTAGGGGTCGGGAACAGGATAGAAAAGCAAAAGAGAGTCTGGACAATGTATGTGTTCATATATTTCTTTGTATTTGCAGAGTGTCCAGACAAAGTGTGTGTTTACATATTTTTTTTGTATTTGTGTATATGTGTATTGCCAAATTTACAAATGTCACCTGAAGCACGCATTTCACAAAAAGAGCTCAAGAAACCAAAGTCTAATCTCTCCCAAAAACTTCCAGCACACCAAGGTCTAATCTCAAAAAAATACTCTGAACACATCGAGGTCTAATCTCTCCTGAATACTCTCAGCACACCAAGGTCTAATCTCTCCTGAATACTCTCAGCACACCAAGGTCTAATCTCTCCTGAATACTCTCAACCCACCAAGGTCTATATTATTCCAAATTTTGTTAACACACAGAGGTCAAATCTCTCTGGAATACACTCTATGGAGATCAGTTCTCTCCCAAATATTCTTAACACACCGAGGTCTAATCGGTCATGAATACTTTCAACGCACCAAGGTCTAATCTCTCCCTAATACTCTCACACATCGAGGTCTTATCTATCCCAAATCCTCTAAACACACTGAGGTCAAATCTCTCCTAAAAATACTCAACTGAGGTCTAATCTCTCCTAAATATTCTCAACACACCAAGGTCTAATCTCTACCGACCACTCTCAGCAAACCGAGGTCTAATCTCTCCCAAATACTCTCAATACACCGGGGTCCATTCTATCCCAAAAATGTTCAAAGCACTAAGGTCAAATCTCTGCTGAATACTTTCAACATCTCAATCTCTCATCATTCCCAAATACCCTCAACACACTAAGGTTGAATCTCTCCCAAATACCCATAATACATCAAGATCTAATCTCTGCAAAATATGTTCAACACACAGAGGTCTAATCTCTCTAAAATACTCACAACACACCAAGGTCAAATCTCTCTAAAATACTCACAACACACCAAGGTCTAATCTCTCTAAAATACTCACAACACACTAAGGTCTAATCTCTCCTCAATACTCACAACACTCTGAGGTCAAATCTCTTCCAAATACTCCCAACATACCAAGGTCTAATCTCTCCAAAATACAAAACACCGAGGACTAACCTTTTCTGAATACTCTTGACACATTAAGGTCCAGTCACTGCCAAATATTCTCAACATACAGAGGTCTAATCTCCCCCAAGTACTCTCAAACATTAAGGTCTAATCTTTCCCAAATGCTCATGCCACACTGAGGTACAATTTCTCAAAAATACTCTTAAAATATCGAAGACTAATCTTTCTCTGATACTCTCAACACAAAGAGGTCTAATCTCTCTTAAACACTTTCAATACATCTTGGTCTAATCTTTCTCAAATACTCTCAACACACTGAGGACTAATCTCTCCTGAATATTATTAACACATCGAGGTCTAAGCTCTCCCAAATATTCTCAACACAACAAGGTCCAATCTCTCCCTGATTACTTATAACACACTAAGGTCTAATCCTTCTCAAATACTCTCAACACATCAAGGTCTAAACTCTCCCCAGCAATCTCTACTCACTGAGGTCTAATCTCTCCCAAATACACTTAACACACTAATCTCCCAGAACACTCTCAACAAACCAAGGTCTATTCTCCCCGGAATATTCTCATAGCACCGAGGTCTAATCTCTCCCGAATACTTTCAACAAACCGAGGTCGAATCATTCCCAAATACTCTCAACATGCTAAGGCTGAATCACCTTCAAATACTCAAGGTCTAATCTCTGCAAAATACAACCCCAATTCCTATAAAGTTAAATGTAAATGAAACTGTGTTCCACTGTGTTAAATGTAAATGAAATAGAAAGCAATGATGTGCAAATCAATCAAAACTTTTTATTTAATTGAAAATAGGGAAAATACAACATATCAAATGTTGAAACTGACAAATTTTATTATTTGAAAAATATCAGCTCATTTTGAATTTTATGACAGTAACATGTTTTGAAAAAGTTGAGATGGGACAGTAAAAGGCTGGAAAAGTTGCACGATGCCCAATAAAGGTAACTGGCGGAACATCTTCCTAATAACTAGATTATTAAGTGACAGGTCAGTAACAAGAAAGAGTTTTTAAAACCCAATCATAAGTAAATATGGTGAGGGCTAAACCACTCTATGAAAAACTTCAAGGGGAAATAGCTGGACAATTTAAGAATAATGCTTTCAATGTAAAATGCTAAGAATTCAGAGATTTTATCCTCAATGGTACATTATATCATTAAAAGATTCCAAGAATAACAGCCCCGCATCATGATGTTTCCACTTCCAAACTTCGCTGTTGGTATGATGTTTTGGGGGTGATGTGCAGTGTTGTTTGTCCTCCAAACAAGGCGTGTGCTATGACATCCAAAGACTTCAATTTTAGTCTCATCTGACCAGACTGTATTCTCCCAGTATTTCATAGGCTTGTCCAAATGTTGTTCAGCAAACTTTAACAAGCTTCAACATGCTTTTTTTCAGCAATGGAGTGCGGTGAGCGTGCACAGATGCCATGGCGGCTGAGTGCATTACTTACTGTTTTCTTTGAAACAACTGTAACTGCTATTTCTAGGTCTTTCTGAAGCTCTCTGCGACTGGTCCTTGGCTCTTGGACAACTCTTCTGATTACTCTTTTGACTCCTTTATCAGAAATCTTGCAAGGAGCACTGGTCGTGGCCAGTTATGGTGAAATAATGTTCTTTCCGCTTCTGGATTATGGCCCCAACGGTGCTCACTGGAACATTCAGAAGTTTATAAATACATCTGGAACCAATTCCATCAATATGTTTTGCAACAATAAGGTTGCGAAGGTCTTGAGAGAACTCTTTGCTTGTACCCATCATGAGATGCTTCTTGTGTGACACCTTGGTAATGAGAAACCTTTTTATAGGCCATCAATTAGGGCTAAACCAGCTGATATTAATTTGCACTGATAGGGGGCAGGATTGCTCTCTAAATACTGACAGATTTCAGCTGGTTTCTTGGCTTTCCATGCCATTTTGCACCTCCATTTCTTCATGTGTTCAATACTTATTCCCTGTGTCATTCCACTTTATTACACATAACTTAATTTATGAACTTATTTGTTTTAACTTCTTTGTATGTGTGGATTACTTGGGTTGTTAACGAAAATGTTATGATTCTGCTCTTTCTGTTCTGATTCTGCCATGTTTATTATGTTTCTGCCATTCCCTGTTATGTTTATGATCAGTTCTGTTAGGTTTTGCCATGTTCTGTTTGGTTTTTGTACTTTGCCATGTTTTTGTTTTTGCCATTCCCAATCCACTATTCTGTTAGATTCCGGTCCATGTCTTTGTTTATGCCCTTCATTGCACTTTGTCTCCCCTGTCTGGTCTTTTGTTAAGCTACAGCTTCTCCCCAGTCCTGCGTGTCACATGCTTAGGTGATTTCATGGTTTCTGGGTTTCAAACATTCCTTCCAATCTCGTTTGCTTCCTTCGCCTCTCTTTTCTGTTTTACTAACCAATACTAACAGTTTGTTTTTGTTAAAGTTACTAACCCAGACTAACATTGTATATAATACTTACTTACTAACGAGCACTAGGGATTGTATAGCTGCACTTACTAATTGATTAACAAGCTCTCAGCACTCGCCCTGTTCTAGTCTCCGCCTCTTGCCTGCACTTGGTCTTTTGCTGCTATTCAGCGGATCCTCCGCACCTGCTCCACTCTGTCCTACCTCTCATTATCTGTGCACATTAGAACTCCCTAACCGGAGCTGTATGTCTTGTCATAGGCTGTCTCGTGTTCCCTGTCCGCGTTTTGGCTTTTGCCAATTTCATGTGGTTAGGTTCTCCCTTGTGTTTCCTCCCACGTAATTAGTCTGATCCTCATCACCTGATCCTAATCATAGCATGTGACTTCCCTTGAGTGTATTTAAGCTGTCTTCCCACTGCAGTTCCCCGTCAGAACGTTCCTCTTGTTTACCTGTGCTGCTATCATTTTTCGCCTTGTACTCATAGTGTTACTCTTCTGACTGGACCGTCCGACTTACGATTTTTGGCTCTGCTCTTTTGTACTATTGTCTGCATCTGTTTTCGAACCCTTTTTGCCCGACTACGAGTTTTTGTGTTTGCTGCCCTGGTAACGGTTTGGATTTCGCCCTCTGGATTTTGGCTTTTGCTTCTCTGACAAACCTGAGCCTGTGTACCGAACCTATTTTTGCCTGACCACGAGTACTGTGTTTGCTGCCCTGGTTTTCGACTCTGTTTCTGCCCTCCTGGATTGTGATTTTTGGATTGTGGACTCTGTACCTTTGCCTTCTGCCCTGCGGGGGTTACCCCCCTCGCTCAATAAAGCCACTTTACCAGCAATCCTGTGTTCTCGCGACTGGTTCCTGAACGATACCTTACAGTACGTTCTGACCCGTATGGAGCCAGCGAGTAACAAGCCTCTGCAAGCAGCAGTTGAGGAACAGGGTGCCCAGCTAGCACTCCAGCAGCAACAACTTCGGGCTATGATGCAGCACATGCAAGCCATGACGCACCAGATGGCCGACCTCACCCGCTCCTTGCAGATTGCCCAGACTGTCCGACCCCCCCAACAGCCTGCCACCACCATGCCTACTCCTGTGCCTGTGCCCTCCTCTGCACCACCTGCTCCGATCCTCGAGCCACGCTTGCCTCCTCCCGAGAAGTATGACGGGGACCCAGGATCCTGCCGCGCCTTCCTGACCCAGTGCAAGCTGATCTTTAGCCTACAGCCTTCCACCTTCCCCACCGAGCAAGCACGCGTAGCCTACATCATTACGCAGCTTACTGGGAGGGCTAAACAGTGGGCTACATCTGCCTGGGAGGCGGGATTACCATGTGTGCAGTCCACCGATTTACTGGGAGAAGAGATGAAGCGTGTATTTGACCGCTCCAGACATGGTCATGAGGCTGGGAGGGAGATTCTTCGCATCCACCAGGGGGGTCGTTCGGTATCTGACTACGCCATTGAGTTCCAGACCTTAGCCACTAACAGCGGGTGGCATGAGAGAGCCCTGTACGACGCTTTTATTTTTGGATTGTCCGAGCATATCAAGGATGAATTATTACCTCGTGACCTACCTGAAAGTTTGGAACGAATTATTGAAATGGCTATCCGAATTGACTCACGTCTGGAGGAACGTCGACGGTCCGCCCACAGTGCCAGTACCCCCAAGCCCCCGGTGAAGCTTCCTCTCCTTCAACCAGAGAAATCCAAGCCACCTCTCGACCCTGAACCAATGCAGTTAGGCCGTACCAGACTCACCGGCGAGGAGAGGGAACGGAGACGGAGGGAGCGGGCGTGCTTTTACTGTGGTAAGGAGGGCCATTACATCTCCCGGTGCCCAGTAAAAGGCAACAGAGGAGCATTAGTGGGCGTTACTCCTATTGATTACTCCTCAAGAAACCGCACCTGTTTCCCCATCTCCCTCGAGTGGGCCGGGGGAGGAAGGAAGACCACCGCTCTTATCGACTCGGGGGCTGAAGAGAACTTTATCGATCAGAAAGCTGCCCAGGAGTGGGGCATCCCTGTTGAGAAGGTTGTCCCTGATCGTGTGGCCAACTCCATCAACGGCCAGAGCATTGCCCACATCACCCAGGTTACCAGTCCTATTAAGTTACGTATATCTGGCAATCACCAGGAGTCCATAAGGCTTTACCTCATCCAGTCTCCTCATGCTCCTGTTGTTCTTGGCCATCCCTGGATGGCAAAAATCTCCCGGATATTGATTGGGGGAGACATGAGATCAAGGGGTGGAGTCCCGACTGCGCTCAAACCTGCCTCAACGATGCTCAAGTTCATGTTCCTGCTTCCCCTTCTGAGGAGATACCGAACCTGGAGAAGGTTCCATCCGAGTACCATGACCTCAAAGAGGTATTTTCTAAAGCCCGCGCCACCAGTTTACCCCCGCACAGACCATATGACTGTGCTATAGAACTCAAACCTGGTACCATGCCCCCTAGAGGTCGTCTGTTTTCGCTGTCCAGACCTGAAACGTTGGCCATGGAGAAATACCTCAGCGAGTCTCTCGCAGCAGGGATCATACGCCCCTCTTCACCTGCTGGGGCTGGATTTTTTTTTTGTGGGCAAGAAGGATGGGTCCTTGAGGCCCTGCATTGACTACCGGGGTCTTAATGATATTACGATCAAGAACAGATATCCGTTGCCCCTAATGAATACCGCCTTCGACCTCTTACAAGGAGCCAAGATCTTCACTAAGCTGGACTTACGCAACGGTTATCATTTAGTCCGCATCCGTGAGGGTGATGAGTGGAAGACTGCGTTTAATACCCCTACCGGCCACTGGGAGTATTTGGTCTTACCGTTCGGGCTTACTAATGCCCCAGCAGTCTTCCAAAATTTAGTCAATGACGTTCTTCGTGACATAAGTTTGTTTTTGTTTATCTCGATGATATCCTGATTTTTTCCAAATCACAGGAAGACCACGTCCACCATGTGCACCTAGTGCTCAAGCGACTGCTGGAGAACCACCTGTTCGTCAAGGCAGAGAAGTGTGAGTTCTCCGTCTACACCACCTCTTTCCTGGGATACATCATTGCCCCTGACACCATCCAGATGGACCCGACTAAGATCGAGGCTGTCATCAACTGGCCCAAACCAACTGATCGTAAGTCCCTACAACGTTTTCTGGGGTTTGCAAATTTTTATAGAAGATTCATTCGAAATTACAGTTCTGTGGCGGCTCCTCTCACCGCACTCACGTCAAGCAAGGTCCCATTTCAATGGTCTCAAGAAGCAGAACGGGCCTTTACTGACCTCAAAACGCGTTTCACTTCTGCCCCCATACTAACCATTCCTGATCCCTCTCTTCAGTTTGTGGTCGAAGTGGATGCCTCTAACGTTGGTGTAGGGGCCGTTCTCTCGCAAAGATCCTCCAAAGACGGAAAAATTCACCCCTGTGCTTACTTCTCCCGTCGCCTCAGCCCTGCGGAGAGAAACTACGACATCGGCAACCGGGAACTACTAGCGGTCAAGTTGGCATTGGAGGAATGGAGACAATGGCTGGAGGGAGCCGAACTGCCATTCCTGGTGTGGACCGACCACAAAAACCTAGAGTACCTCCAGTCTGCCAAGAGGTTGAACTCCCGACAAGCCAGGTGGGCCCTATTCTTTTCTCGATTCAATTTCCACCTTGCCTATCGCCCCGGCAGTAAGAATGTTAAACCTGATGCTCTCTCTCGATGCTTTGAAACGGAGAAAGATCCACCCAGTTCAGACACCATTCTTCCTAAGGAAACTTTCATCAACGCTGTCAATATGGATATTGAAACTGAAGTGAGGAATGCCCAAGATGGTTCTGCTGCTCCTAGTGCCTGTCCTGAGAACTGTCTTTTTGTGCCTGTCAACCTGCGCCCCCGAGTCCTCGACTGGGGGCATGCCTCTAACCTCTCGTGCCACCCAGGTATCCGCTGCACACTGGATTTCATAACTCGTCGCTTCTGGTGGCCCGGCATTAACGAGGACGTCCAAGGTTATGTCTCCGCCTGCTCGGTCTGTGCCCAAGGAAAAGCATCACACCAACCCCCTCACGGTTTATTACAACCTCTGTCCACTCCACACCGCCCTTGGTCACACAGCCTTAGATTTTATCACCGGTCTTCCCCCTTCCAATCACTACACCACCATCCTCACCATTGTCGATAGGTTTTCTAAAGCTGTTCATTTCATCCCCCTCACTAAGCTCCCCTCCGCTCAAGAAACCGCCACACTCATTATACAACACGTCATCAGACTTCATGGTATCCCCACTGACATCACTTCTGATCGCGGCCCTCAGTTCACAGCCAAATTCTGGAAATCATTCTGCAAATCTCTCGGCACTTCTGTCAGTCTTTCATCCGGCTTCCACCCACAGACTAACGGCCAGACCGAGCGGGCAAACCAATGCATAGAGACTGTATTAAGATGCCTATGTATGAAAAACCCCTCCTCCTGGAGTCATCAACTTCCATGGGCTGAATACGCCATAAATAGCCACACTTCTGCTGCCTCTGGTCTCTCCCCATTTCAAGCATGCCTCGGCTACCAACCCCCTTTGTTTCCCTGCCAGGAGGAGGAAGTAGCTGTCCCGTCTGCTCGCGAATTCATGCGCCGCTGTTGGCGAACCTGGAGGACCACTCGGGAAGCACTGCTCAGGTCGGTAGCCCGTATGAAGGCCCGCGCCGACAAGAAACGCATCGCCGCTCCATCGTACCGACCTGGGCAGCGCGTATGGTTATCCTCTAAGGATATTCCTTTAAGGGGAAATGGGGGGGAAACTCTTCCCTAAATTCCTGGGTCCCTTCTCAATTGAAAAAGTTATTAGTCCCACTGCTGTTCGCCTCCGTCTTCCCCTGTCCATGCGCAGAATTCACCCTACTTTTCATGTGTCCCAGATCAAGCCTGCTGTAACCCACCCCCTGTCTTCTGGTCCTGATCCCCCACCACCCGCCCGCATCATCGACGGAGGCGAGGCATTCACATTGCGAACATTGTTGGACTTTCGTCGACGAGGTCGCGGATACCAGTACCTCGTCGACTGGGAGGGTTACGGTCCAGAGCACCGTAGCTGGATTCCTGCCCGCTACATCCTCGACAAGTCCCTAATCACAAACTTTCATGCTTCGCACCCCAGACCAGCAAGTTGAAACGCCTGGAGGCGTTTCGTAGGAGGGGGGGTACTGTTATGATTCTGCTCTTTCTGTTCTGATTCTGCCATGTTTATTATGTTTCTGCCATTCCCTGTTATGTTTATGATCAGTTCTGTTAGGTTTTGCCATGTTCTGTTTAGTTTTTGTACTTTGCCATGTTTTTGTTTTTGCCATTCCCAATCCACTATTCTGTTAGATTCCGGTCCATGTCTTTGTTTATGCCCTTCATTGCACTTTGTCTCCCCTGTCTGGTCTTTTGTTAAGCTACAGCTTCTCCCCAGTCCTGCGTGTCACATGCTTAGGTGATTTCATGGTTTCTGGGTTTCAAACATTCCTTCCAATCTCGTTTTTGCTTCCTTCGCCTCTCTTTTCTGTTTTACTAACCAATACTAACAGTTTGTTTTTGTTAAAGTTACTAACCCAGACTAACATTGTATATAATACTAACTTACTAACGAGCACTAGGGATTGTATAGCTGCACTTACTAATTGATTAACAAGCTCTCAGCACTCGCCCTGTTCTAGTCTCCGCCTCTTGCCTGCACTTGGTCTTTTGCTGCTATTCAGCGGATCCTCCGCACCTGCTCCACTCTGTCCTACCTCATTATCTGTGCACATTAGAACTCCCTAACCGGAGCTGTATGTCCTGTCATAGGCTGTCTCGTGTTCCCTGTCCGCGTTTTGGCTTTTGCCAATTTCATGTGGTTAGGTTCTCCCTTGTGTTTCCTCCCACGTAATTAGTCTGATCCTCATCACCTGATCCTAATCATAGCATGTGACTTCCCTTGAGTGTATTTAAGCTGTCTTCCCACTGCAGTTCCCCGTCAGAACGTTCCTCTTGTTTACCTGTGCTGCTATCATTTTTCGCCTTGTACTCATAGTGTTACTCTTCTGACTGGACCGTCCGACTTACGATTTTTGGCTCTGCTCTTTTGTACTATTGTCTGCATCTGTTTTTGAACCCTTTTTGCCCGACTACGAGTTTTTGTGTTTGCTGCCCTGGTAACGGTTTGGATTTCGCCCTCTGGATTTTGGCTTTTGCTTCTCTGACAAACCTGTGCCTGTGTACCGAACCTATTTTTGCCTGACCACGAGTACTGTTTGCTGCCCTGGTTTTCGACTCTGTTTCTGCCCTCCTGGATTGTGATTTTTGGATTGTGGACTCTGTACCTTTGCCTTCTGCCCTGCGGGGGTTACCCCCCTCGCTCAATAAAGCCACTTTACCAGCAATCCTGTGTTCTCGCGACTGGTACCTGAACGATACCTTACAGAAAATTTCATGTCAATAGCCCCATTAGAAATATATTTACTGAGAAAAATGTTGACACGTTCAATACTAATTTTCCCCACTGTATATGACAAAGGAGGCTGCTATGTATTGAGCAGCTGAAATCCTACATAAAGCAAGAATGGGAAAACATTTTGATTTTAGAACAACAGCAGCTGGTCTCCTTAGTTCCCAAACGCTCATGGAGTGCTGATTGAGAAAGATGTGATACAATGCAGTGGTAAACATGCCCTTGTGCCGACTTTTTTTGAAATGTGTTGCTGGCAGCAAATTTAAAATGAGCTCATATTTTCCAAAAACAATAAAATATCTCAGTTTCAAGATCTGATATATTGTCTTTGTACTATTTTCAAATAAATATAAAACTCAAATGATTTGAAAATGATTGTATTCTGTTTTTATTTACATTTTACACAGTGTCCTCAACACACTGCCGTCAAATCTCTCTCAAATATTCTCAACACACCAAGGTGTAAAACCCACAAAACAATAACCAACGGCGGAAATTGTAGGGCAAAGGTTCAACGTGTTCTTTTGACTGGTATATGCGTGTGGATTCCTAGCATTAGCACGCGCGACGTCCTGGCTGGTGCGAATCACAATAAAATGGATACATTTTCTCCGTTCGAAGGACGGGGCACAAAAGCACAACGGTTACCATTAATCTGACTCCATAATAAATTTAGAATACCAAATTTAGTTCTACCCTCGTTAAATATCTGACTCCAAATTAGAATTGAAATTTATAATTTAGGGAGAACCTGCGTGGATCTCGGGGTGATTACCTCCCGGACTCGTAAATAAAGGCCTGTGTCACTAAAATATATGCCCCCGGGTTTGGCATTATTCCCGCAGCTTAGGTTCGTTGGTAATACTAGAGGATTGGAAGTCAAACATCACAGCAACAGCATCTTTTGGCTTGATTACTGCGAACCCAGATCTATGCACGCCCATGGGTTCCTTCAGGGAATTTTAACAGATAACCGACTTTTCGTCCATGGGTTTCCTTAAGGCTAAAATCCCAGAACCGGCAATACATAACCCTTTATGTAAGTAGATCATGATTGTCTCTCCAACTTAATAAAACCAATTCTCATCCCAAAGCCGCTGATCAGTCAGTCATTGGGTGAGCTTAACCCCTAAGTCTCCGGCGAACGTGGCTAGAAAGAATGTACAAGTGTTAAGAGTCATGGATACCACGCAAGTTCAAAGGAATATAACAATAGTTTATTCACCAGGTAGGCAAAAGCTTAAATCAAACAAATCAACGTTAAGCCAATTACAAGTTACGCATAATTTAGAAGAGGAGAATAAAGTCATACCTGGAGGAAAAGGATACACGCACTAACGTGCGCTGAAATTCAAATACGATGTTACATCATTGAAAAGGCTACTCACGTGTTTTACGTGCGCGGGGACAGATCAGATACGATCTTCCCAGAATGGTTTGTTTCTCTTTGCTTTAAGCCAAATCACGTCTTTGATCCAGGCGGCATGGCCATAAACACCTAGAAGGGGGTCGAATCCGGTTTTGGGTTCCCACCATTGGAAGGATGTAATAAAACACTTCAGCAACGAGAGGAGAATAGGGTGATTACCAGAGAGTATTCGGACCAAATTCTCAGGAGTTTCCAAAAGGGAACGAACCATAATTTCAATGGGAATGAAACATACTCCATTCAACTCCTTAGATTCCCCCGAGAATAACAAGACCAAACATGATATGAGTATGTACTAATATGATGCAGTTGTCATGAAAAAGTCTTAAGATGAATTAATATATAGTTTAATTGGGTTATAAGTATATAAGTGATTTCTTAACAGGATATTGAACATATAAACATATTATGAAATTCCTAGAGATTTAGATTATCTTAAACAGATTAATATAACTGGACTTCAACTTAAGAATAAGGATAGTAATATGACTCCCCACACGGCACTGTGTCAGCCAGAGCCTTGCAACTACACCCCCGTACAAAGTAACAGTAAGACCATTAACACCTTAGTAAGCATCTTGGGGAGGAAGTCCACAAAAGCTTTATTGCTATCTGGCATGGCTCTGGACTGAGCTTATCAGCCATTTGTCGCATACAGTCGCTGGGCTCCCCCACGCATCAGTGTGTGCAGATCTTACAGAGGTGCCGCTCAGAACCCAACCCAAAGGCACAGATGAATTTTACTGGTTTCGGAATGGAACAATCTTTTATAAAATGAAATATGCAATGTCTACAAAGGTCTAATCTCTCCCAAATACTCTTAACACACCAAGGTCTAGTCCCTCCGGAACTCTCTCAGCACACCTAGGTCTAATCTCTCCGGAATACTTTCAACAAACAAAGGTCTAATCATTCCCGAATACTCACAATACACAATACTAATCTCTGTAAAATACATTCAACACACCAATCTCTCTCGAGTACTCTCAACACATCAAAGTCTAATCTTTCCTGAATACTCTTGACATACTGAGGTCTGATCTCTCACAAATATTCTCAACACACCAAGGTCTAATCATTCCTAAATACTCTAAACACACTGAGGTCTTATCTCACCCTAATACTCTCAACACACCAAGGTCTATTCTCTCCCGAATTCTCTAAAAACATCTTGGTCTAATCTTTTTCGAATACTCTTGACACTCTAATATCTCCCAAATACTCTAAACACACTGAGGTCTAATCCCTCCCAAGTGCTTTTAACACATCGAGGGGTAAATCATTTCCGAATACTGGACAAACTAAGGTCTAATTCCTCCTGAATATTCACAACACGCCGAGATCAAATCTCTCCTGAATACTCTCAATGAACCAAGGTCTAATCTAGAGTATACTAAATCTTCTCAACACACTGTAGAGAGAGTAGTAAGCCTGTTCCGAACATAGTGGCCCACCAGGCTGGTGCTTATCCCCTGTTTCGTAGCATGAAGTGACTAGGAGTATTACTACTCCCCCTGGATGGGATGCCAGTCCATCGCAGGTACTCCCCCAGCTCTTAGTCAAACTAAGCCTGACTATTTGCTGGTACCCATTTATACACCTGGGTAGAGTGAGGCGTGAAGTGTTTTGCCCAAGAACACACCGCGAAGGCCGTGGCCGGGGTTTGAACTCAGGACCTTATGATCCCAAGTCAAACCTACTTAACCACTGCGCTATCACGACTCCCACTGAGGTGTAATCTTTCCCACATACTTTCAACACACTAAACTCTGATTTCTCCCAATTACTTTCAACACACTAAACTCTAATTTCTCCCTATTACTTTCAACACACTAAACTCTAATTTCTCCCAATTACTTTCAACACATTAAACTCTAATTTCTCCCATTTACTTTCAACACACTAAACTCTAATTTCTCCCATTTACTTTCAACACACTAAACTCTAATTTCTCCCATTTACTTTCAACATGCAAAGGTCTAATCTCTTCCCAATACGCTCAACACACCGAGGTCTGATCTCTCCCGAATACTCACAACACATTAAGGTCTAATCTCCCTTAAATACTCGCAACACACCAATGCCTCACCGCTCAAAATTCTTCTCGACACACCATGATCTCTTCTGTCCCGAGTCTCTCAACTCGCTGAGGTTGAATCTCTCCCAAATACTCCCAACACGCAAAGGTTTCTCCCCTGAGTATGTTCAACACCCCACCGTCTAATCTCTCCCGAAGACTTTCAACAAGCTGAGGTCTAATCTCTCCAAAGTGCTCCTAAAACATTGAGTTTGAATCTCTCCCTTACACTTGACATGTTGAGGACAAATCTGTCCCGAATGCCGAATACTCTCAGGAGTCACTGTTCTACTCACAGGCTCCTCATTAGGAAGGCAAGAACAGCGACAGGGCCAAGGAAACACGTGTTTATTTCATCTTTCAATCCTTCATTTATTCACATGAGCTCAATAAAATTTTTACATCACATAGTTTTCAAGGGTGGCTAATTAGTTTAAAGCCCGCAGAGTCAGATTCAATACAGCAAGAGAATGCGAAAAAAAAAAAAAATCTTGCACAAAACAGGAAGTTAAGTTGATTTTGCGTGGTCCTCACGCCTTGTGTTGCACACATAAATGAGAGCATTTGGACACACTGTGCCGCAGTAACTTTGACAACAAATATTCCTTGATAAGCATTGACAATTTTAGTCCTACAGGGAATAAAGAAAGGGCCATGTCCCATCCAAGTGATGACCCTTGGTGCTTTGATTGTTACATCCTCCTAGAATTTTCAGTTCTGCTGCTCCTGCTCATGTGCTTTGTGGTATATGTCACTCTGTGGATTAGAGTGTCTGC
The DNA here is from genome assembly GCA_029692085.1 of Gymnothorax javanicus. Taxonomy (NCBI): domain Eukaryota; kingdom Metazoa; phylum Chordata; class Actinopteri; order Anguilliformes; family Muraenidae; genus Gymnothorax; species Gymnothorax javanicus. Next base: position 13,338,489 of record CM056197.1, read on the forward strand.
TAAATGCCAAAAATGAAATATAATATACATAATAATTGCAATGAAAATCATTAAAAGTTATAATTTATAGGTGAGTATACGTTAATAGAATGCTCTGCATTAATGCTCGTGCCTCTGTGATACCAGAGTGGTAATCGCAGTCTGCAACATCAGGTATTCATTGCTGAGGTCACTACCATGATTGACATAATCATAAACTACAGATTGTTTTCAAGGCAAAAAATCAAATGTCTCCCCCCAGCCCAACGCAGCCCCCCTACACGATCTGATGCAGATGTCTGCAAATTTTCATGGAAATATTTTGATGGTTTCTGAGTTTTGGTCCGGAAATGGTGGGAACGCCGATGCAGACGCGCACGTACACATGGGAAACCGGACAAAAACAATATGTCCTCCCTCCCTATGAGGGGGAGACATAACTGCCCAATGTAGGTTAATCATCCAGCACTGGGAGCCAGATTGGCAAAGTATATGTGTAGGTGTGTGCACACGTGTGTGTGTGTGTGTGTGTGTGTGTGTATGTGTAGGTGTGTGCACAAGTGTGTGTGTGTGTGTGTGTGTATATGTGTAGATGTGTGCACACGTGTGTGCGTATATGTGTAGGTGTGTGCACACGTGTGCGTGTGTGTGTATAGGTATGTGTAGGTGTGTGCACACGTGTGTGTGTGTGTGTGTGTGTGTGTATGGGTAGGTGTGTGCACACCTCTGTGTGTATATGTGTAGGTGTGTGCACACGTGTGTGCATATATGTGCAGGTGTGTGCACACGTGTGTGTGTGTGTGTGTGTGTGTGTGTGTAGGTGTGTGCACACCTCTGTGCATATATGTGTAGGTGTGTGCACGTGTGTGTGTGTGTGTGTGTGTGTGTGCACGTGTGTGTGTGTGTGTGTGTGTGTGTGTGTGTGTGTGCAGGTGTGTGCACACGTGTGTGTGTGTGTGTGTGTGTATATGTGCAGGTGTGCACACCTCTGTGCGTATATGTGTAGGTGTGTGCACACGTGTGTGTGTGTGTATGTGTAGGTGTGTGCACACGTGTGTGCATATATGTGTAGGTGTGTGCACGTGTGTGCGTATATGTGCAGGTGTGTGCACACGTGTGTGTGTGTGTGTGCGTATATGTGTAGGTGTGTGCACACATATGTGCGTATATGTCTGTGCTGGTCTGTCCATGTGTACGTCTCAATGGGTTGGCTAGATGACAGCGATTAGCAATTACAACTGCCAGGTACGTAGGGCTCTCATTTGATTGAAAATGATACCCTTGCTAAAAAACGGCCAGTAATTCTTACAAGTAATTCTTACTTCCAAAAGGACATACTAGGTGGGGCAAATCATCACAATTTGGCAAACCCCAAAACTAATCCCATATCATCCGAGATTACGTTTATAACCGTAAACAATTAGTCCAAGCTCTCTTTTTTTTATTAAGGGGGTAGACTCCAGTCGTGCAGTTTTTTAGCATTTAGTCAATAGTTGCAAATTAAAAACAATTGGATTTCCAAGTACAAAACTGGCTGTTAATTGAACTAAAACAACCAAAGCTGGGCAGACACTAACTCTCCGGCATCAGAATCTGACACCCCTGATTTGAGGCGAACCCGTTAATGCGCCGGCAGATGACAGGTCTAGGGTGAAATGCAGCCTGCACAAGACTGCCAAAACTAAAAATAAATGTACCGTATTTTTACCAACACTTCCTGTAAATTGGATGACGTACACACAAGCATACGCACACACATATATATACACACACACACACACACACAGTGGCATCCATCTCGCCTCCAGCTAAGTGATTATAATTGTGGGGTAAGAGCTTTCGTTACTCTAATAAGCAGGTGTATCCAGCTGTCTCGATTATCCAAGACATCCACAGTCAAGCTCGATGTGCGTCAGGACCCGAGGGAGCTGCCCTGGATCTCCACTCCAGCAGTCAAACAGTACCTTAGAGCTAGCGGCACAGCTGGGCGCTCAGAGCGAATTAATTCCACTTACAACTACAGGACAGACAGCAGACAGCGCACATGAGAAACCTCAGCCAGCCTGATACAGAGCGAGTCATAAACCTGGGAAAACAGACTGCAAAAACCCCTCATACAGAACATCTACCTGCGAATAAAATAAAAATATATGCATATACGGGAAGAAAAAGACACAGCTGCTGGTGACATATCTGCAAAGGTTTCGCTCTGAGAGTGAGGCATGCATTGTAGATTGAGCTGCATTTTATTCCTTGTAGTTTTGAAGGACAAACTGTGCAGCCTGGCTTAAGTTCACAGTAAATGTCACCGTGAGTCGCCCAGATGGAGAGCAATGAGCTTAACAGGGTTCAGAAGAGGTCAGAACTGAGTGCGGCTCCACGTAAACGAAGTTTCATGGTCTCAGTGTCAAAGAGGGGTCAAACTTCAGTGCCTCGCTGTGTTTTTATCGATTTCACATTCAGGCACAGAAAAAGGGGAAAAACAGAATGAACAAAATAAACCACATTAGTCCACACCGATGAGTCAATTCTAGTGACATTATAGTGGTCGACGGGACAGATATCGCGTCCTTCAGCGTAGTCGCTGCCATTGTCCAAATCATCCAATCATAGTGCCCAGAGAAGTGCACTGAAGTAATACACAGCATGTACACTGTAACAAGCAAAAGAGAAATAGAAAGTTCTTCATAAATGGACCCAATTAAACATTTCTTTAAGGAAGTGGCTATTCGCCCCGCAGTAGTGTGAATTGGGGGAAAGACATCGGCTATCTGCCCCGCAATGGGGCCAACAAGAGAAGCAGTTTTGCTATTCGCGCCGCGGCGGGGCGGATAAGAGAAGCATTTCTGCTATTTGCCCCACAGTTGGGCCAATAAGAGATTTCATTTTATAATCCGCCCCACTCTTTGATCTTTAGCGCTGAACCGCTGCGGGGCATATAGCCTCTTTCTTTTTTAAAAAACACCACAAAACATAACTGCACAGATGTGCAAATTGGCATTTCAGTTTGGCTTGTTGGTAGAGATTAAATGATGCTTTTGGCGTGGATTATCTCTATCCTGAAGCCAAATTATTATTTTTTTTTTTTTTTTTTTGGCAGATTCCAACATGAGTTTGATAGAGGCAAAGGCTGCTAGTGCCATCTAGTGGATGACAGCTGTTACTACATGGTCAGGTGTGTAATACATCAAGAAAGGCAGCATCGAATGCTGGTACACCTCACACACAGCTGGACAGTAGCCATGTCGAACAGCTTCAGACTTGCGATGTATGGAAATTACACACCGCCTGAATACAAACCAAATTTTCTTAACCAAATTTTCTTAACCACGTTCTTACTGTGTACACCGCATGAGAATCCTCCATCCTCTGCGGATTCATTGTGCTTTTAATCAAGTGTGCTTTCTTTCAACAGCAGCACTTCACTGGAATACAAAAAATACAAATCAATGACCAAAGCCAGACAAAAAAATAGTGGCAAAGCCACTGTGCCCGCTTGGCCAAACGTGGCCAAAATGGAACGCCCCCTATTGGCCACAGTATCAGTCCGATTGGGCTGAAAATCGAACATGGTCAAGTCCTTAAGACACTATATACACATATGAAATATGAAAAGGATCGGTGAAAACCTGAAGACGCTAGAGCACAGACAAGCCAAGAGTTTACGCACGTATGCACGGATGCACGACATACCACCACCAAAGACCCCAAGCATAGCATAAGCCCATTGGGCCTTTTGGCCAAGCAGGCAAAAAATTGGAGTATCTTAGCTCATAGAATAAGGGAGCTAGAGCTGTTTGAAGTTTTGCAGAAAAAGCCCCCTGGTGGCCAAAGCGAGAATCACAGCATGCCCAAAATCGTACTTGGGCTAGATCTTGGGCCCATATACATGCAAATGAAATATGACAAGGATCCTTTGAAAAGTGAAGGCACTATTGCAGTGAAACAAAATCTGTGCATTTTACGACCTTTGACCTACATAACCTTGAAGTTTAGGTCAAATCAAAAACCCATGACATATATGATGAACCCTTGGCAGAGCAAGCTACAGTAAAAATTTGAGCACCTTAGCTTGTAGAATAAGGGAGCTAGAGCTGTTTGAAGTTTTGCAGAAAAAGCCCCCTGGAAGCCAAACCAAGAATCGCAGCATGCCCAAAATTGAACTCGTGCTAGATCTTGGGCCCATATACATGCATATAAAATATGAAAAGGATCGGTTGAAAACTGAAGGCACTATTGCACTGAAAGAAAATCTGTGCATTTTACGACCTTTGACCTACATAACCTTGAAGTTTAGGTCAAATCAAAAACCCATGACGTATATGATGAACCCTTGGCAGCACAACCTACAGTAAAAATTTGAGCATCTTAGTTCGTAGAACAAGGGAGCTAGAGCTGTTTGAAGTTTTTTAGAAAAAGCCGCCTGGTGGCCGAAATAAGAATCTCAGCAGGACCAAAATCGAACGTGGGTTAGATCTTGGGCCCATATACATGCATATAAAATAGGAAAAGGATCCACTGAGAACTGAGGGCACTATGGTGCTGAAACAAAACCGGCACATTTTATGACCTTTGACCTATATAACCTTTAAAATTAAGTCAAATCAAAAACCCATGATAAGTATAATGAATCCTTGGCAGAACACCCTACAGTAAAAATTTGAGCATCTTAGCTCATAGTATAAGGGAGCTAGAGCTGTTTGAAGTTTTGCAGAAAAAGCCGCCTGGTGGCCAAACCAAGAATCGCAGCATGACCAAAATCGAACTCGGGCTAGATCTTGGGCCCATATATGTGTAAATAAAATAGGAAAAGGATCCGTTGAGAACTGAGGGCGCTATGGTGCTGAAACAAAATCGGCACATTTTATGACCTTTGTCCTATATAACCTTCAAAATTAGGTCAAATCAAAAACCCATTACACATATATGATGAACCCTTGGCAGAACACCATACAGTAAAAATTTGAGCATCTCAGCTCGTAGAGTAAGGGAGCTAGAGCTGTTTGAAATTTTGCAGAAAAAGCCACCTGTTGGCCAAACCAAGAATGGCAGCATGCCCAAAATCCAACTTGGGCTAGATCTTGGGCCTATATACATGCACATAAAATATAAAAAGGATCCGTGGAAAACTGAAAGCTGTATCGCGCTGAAACGACGTAACGCACGCACACAAACACGGACGCACAACAGACCACCACTAATGACCCTAAGTACAGCATAAGCCCCTTGGGCCTGTCGGCCAAGCGGGCTAAAAAGGGGATCTTAACCCTTTGCGCAGAAGCCAAATCTGGCTATTTACATGTTACCTTATTTAAGGCTTTATAATTCAAGATTGCAGCTTCACAGACAGGACAGGAATGGCTCAACTGAGTCAGGACACTTGAAACATTTAGAATTCCATCATATTTCAGTTTATTTTCATGATTTTGGTAGAGAAAAAGGGCTGCAAACACAAAAAAAATCTTCATGAAAATTCAGCATTGAAATTGTAAAAAGAAAATAGTATTGAGAATGGAAAAATTGCTGGGGCTTAAAACTATACATTTCTGGGATCATAAACTCCTTGACCGCAAGTGCAAGTCACCTGAGCATTGAATTCTAAAATACCTACTCTCTAGGACCCAAATAAGACAGCTATCCAGGTGGCTCCCCAAAGTCTAAGATCCCTCAAAATGGCATACTGTCATAATCATATATTTAACACAAATTAACTTTTGTCATATAAAATTCAATACAAAGTAATGATTTTCTCGTTGAATTTAGCATGAGTTTATCAATATAGGTGCAGCTGGACATCAATGGTCACCAGTAACCTCTCCAAACACAAAACATGCCTTTTCTGCATGATGAAGTTTAGAATTTTGTCAGTTTTTTTTTCAGAGTCCCACTAGCCAGCACATATACTCATTAAAGGAACTGCTTATTTAACGGTAAGAACATGCACCCTGCAATGAAAAGCTAGCAGTTCCCACTTGTAAACTTGCGACCTTATATAAATACTTACCACACCTTATAAGGAACAAGTATAATTCACTAACTCAGAAATATCTGAAATATACCTTATTTTAACAGAACAGACATTCCACAATCAGTAATAATCAGGCAATTTTCTATCCAAATTGAACAGAATGGTGCAATGAACGTACCAGGGAGTCTACCGCAGTGCGTGAGCTGCTTGCATTTTGAAGAAACGAAAACCTCGGCACTCGATTTCGTTGAATGCGGTATAAATTCTAAAACAAAAAGCCACATTGAGCAAAATGCAAGCAGAGTAGAAATATAACCTTTATCATTGAATCCCTCCTCCAGAGACTGATGTATTGGGTAGAAGGAACCCTCCAGTCCTGTTTCATTCGGAATAATTCCCATTGACCATGTCTGTACCACATTTAAATCCCGTAAATGTAACTGAACACTTCAGGCCGGTTTTGGATGTCCTTTTTTCTTTAAAATCGCATCATTTTCAGCTGCACAACCATGCCCAACATTAGGACAGTATAACCGACCTTACTTTTACGCACAGGTTTGTATACTATTCTTATTGTCCAATCAATGTCTTTCAGTTACTGTGGAAAGTTTAATCTCTGGAATTGGATAAGAAACTAGTCAATCAATACTTCATTACCGCGGAGGTTTCACGTGGGCATGAACTAAAAGTGTGTGTTATGCAGATGAGCCTTAGTAAATAATTGAGTTATTGGCTATCAACATGAGTACTTACGAGGATATAAGGGAGTGCTGAATTTGTGTATGGAGGAGTCTACGCGTAAATATACGGTAGGGAACTATGCATTTTTCATATGTGATGATTATAATTGATAATAGAATGACATAGTATCAATACATTGTCAATTTTTGCTTCAGAAAACTAATTTTTCTTTACTACTAATTGGGATAGCATTGGCTCACTGTAGCTGAAGTGGTTGCAACAGAGGACAACGATTTTTTTTGTAGCAAAAGATAATTTTTTTGAACTGCTGGATAGATACTATGGGCAAGGATATTGAGCAGTTTGCACATCAGGCTTAACTGAGGAGTTTAATTCAGGCAACTCCTCAAGAAAAGGGATAGGAGTGAACTCGTCTATATTCCAAACCGTGTCCGAGCTCGGCTTGCTTGTGAATATTCAATAACGGGTGTGCCATCTACAGTGCATGCCAGGAGAAAACTGCGCGGGCACTATCAATCACTCCCGCTAAGTCTCCGGCGGGCACTATTTTGATGTTGATGGTTGCGGTAGGACCGGGGGGGGCGGGGCAGGGGGATTTTAAAGCTTTTTGTATTTTATTCAGCGGGGGTGCCTTTCCTTTTCTTGAACGGGGGGCATGGCACTAATATTGCGCAAATTCCACATCTTCCTGTACTTTTCATTTTACTGGGTTTTTTTTGATTTGCTTTGACTACTGCTTCCAAGCCGATATCCATCCATCCTCAAACAGTCCCAAAATGTAGCAAGTTTAAAATAACCATAATGTTAAGATAGGACTCTAGAAAATCATTTTGTTCAGATATATTGAGATGAGAGGTAAAGAGACCTCTGAATTTTTTTATGGTAATAAAACTTTGTAAATACTGAAAAACACATTAATAACATAGTAAATTTGATAAATAATGTCATTTTTTATAAGAGATACATGATTTGATATACTTATATACCCGGTCTTATAGTTCAGCGTTGTGTTGCGTGTAATGAATAATAATAATAATATTACCACTCCTCTCTTGCCAGCCAACAGATTTTTATTCTGCGTGCAACGCATTAATATAAGTAGAGCAACTTCACTTGTCACGTTTCTACAGCCACAGCTCTCCACAGCAGAGCTTAATACTAACTGAGTATATAGCATGTCATAACATTTTCCACTTAACAGGACTGAAAACATAACCTCCTTTTGCCTTAGATGGTGGAGGTAATTTTGAAACAGGGAGCTCACATACCTGCGTACAACGCATTAATGTCAGTACAGCAACTTCGCATGTCACGTTTCTACAAGCATGCCTTTAAATTAGAGGTGGAAGAAATGGCGAACCGCACGAACAACCACCTAATGCTCCATTAGCCTGGACTTACGATAGGTAAATTAGCATGCTTCACAAAAGTGCCGTCCACGATAAAATAAAAATGTATAACCTCCAAAGTAATCATCGAAGCAATAATGAACAAAATCTTTGACCTCTACAAATAAGTATCTTCGCCTCCATTTAGCATTTTACTGCGTTTTTCAAAACCATTTCATACCTCTCCACTAGAGCTCAAAACTGAGGAGAATACTGCGAATTTGGAGGAAGTTGCATCGCCAAAATGTCAAAGATCAAACAGCATTAATATAAAAATTCTACTCAACTAAAGAAAACTCCCCAAAACAGTACATGCATAGATAAGAGGAAAAGAATAATAATGTGCAAACAGAAATTGATTTTTGGTGAAATGTAACATTGGATGTTCACACGGGTCACACTTAAGATACCAAGAACAAAACCTGAATGATAAAGACGTTGACTTTTTTTTCTCTCTCTTCTCTGAATTTTTTACCGACGTCCGAGATTGTTAGTTACGGCTATGATGATGGGTGGGATATGCTGAACTGAATATCAGATGCTTCCTCGCAGCTGGCACTGGTTGCCTTGATCTGAGAGAACGTTGCGATTGCTAGTTTTGATTATGACATTGTCGTCATCGTCATGGTCTACCGGGGTAGGTCAAATGGGCTAACGCTTGGACTAAATAGTGGCGTGCCCGTGAAGTGACTGACGGGCATGTTAAATCGTAAATTATTGTAGCTGTGTGCATAAATTTGCAGCTCATTGTCCGCGGGCGGACACATCTGCACAAAGGGGTTAAGGCTTCTGAACTGTACTGCATGTGTGTGTGTGCGCACATCAGGGCACAGACTTTTCATCTAATGGGAACCTTTCACAGTATGAACACTGACCTTATGGCGACCAGTAGTCTTCATGGGGACCAAAGTCCAGCCTTGAGGCAAAGTCTCATAACTGAGGTCATGGTTACGGTTAGGGGTCAGGGGTGAATTTAGGCTTGGTTAATCATAGGGTTCGGCTGTCCACAGTGAATTGAAGTCAATGCAATGTCCTAATGAGGATAGCTGCACTCACTTTGCGTGCGCATGCGTGCGTGCGTGTGTGTGTGTGTGTGTGGTCAGTATAAATTTGGCTTCTGGAAATGTGAACACACTAAAAAAGGACAGACTTAAAAAGTCCATTCACATTATTTAAACGGGTCATCAAATATTGGAATAATTTACCTTATCGTGTTAAGTTTTCACCTAGCATAAATTCCTTCAAAGCAGGTCTGGACTTTCTCAAAAAGCAAAATCCAGATTCTCCTCATGGCTTTTGGCACTTATCGCAAGAAATTTTTAATCGCATTGCAGACAAAAAAGAACATGTAAAATTTCTCAGACTGAACCCAGAGGTTGTTATGCGTCAGCATGTCTATGTGTAGTTTTAATTTTTTTTTTAAATTCTTTTTTAACATTTTATTTATTTTTTTAACTTGATGGAATATTCTATGTATTGTAAAAATGTAATTGATATTTGTGATGCCCAGAGTGGCATAATAAAGTTATCTTAATGCGCAAAACTGCGATGACTGTCACAGACTCCAAGTTGGCAGTCAGATGTTCATCGCTGCGCAACATCACCATGTCTTTAAATCACACTCATTCTGCATCTTGGCATTGAACACACTGGTTGGTCATGTCTAGGATGAAGAATTTCTCCCCCAATCCTCCATTATGCAGCTCTTCAGCAGCACAATCGCACATAAGCATTATTGCTGTATATTTCAGTTCATACACCACACATTCTCAATCGTAAACACATCAGGACTGCAGGCAGGCGATCTAGCACCCACAGTCTCTGCTTAACCAGCCACACACTTGTAATGTACACAGAACGTGGTCTAGCACTGCCCAGCTGGAAAATGCAGGAAAGTCCCAGGCATTAATAAATAGATGGCAGCATGCGTGCTTATTTTCCCAAGCTAAGTTGTGGTGCTGCTTCCGCTCTGAGCCACACTTCAGCCAATCAGATTGTACCTCACTGGAATTGTAAACCAATCAGATTGTACATAACTGGAATTTTTCCCATACTTAGTTATGAAAAATAGTCCGGCTGGCTGCATGTGGCCAAAACTATTTTTCTGCATCACTGGTCGGGTCGCCTAGCAAACGTGTAAGTCACCAACGGCATGTGCACCGACACACTCCCATATCATGGTCGATGCTGGCTGTCACATCCAATGTATTCAATTCACCCTTACTGGAGTAGGCAAGCAAGCAGTTTTGGATGGGATCAATCAATGATCCTGGCCTATGAATGGAAGATCTCCCAAACCTCCACTCCAAAGGGCAAATAATAACTGCACATGCTCATTATCATGATGCTGAAAGCATTGAGTTTTTGGAAGTAAAACAAATCAATCAATTATCGACCCTGGACCCGACACACAAAGTTAAGGAAGTGCTGCAGTGTCAGCAGATTTTTCGGGTCCTAATTTCCTACCGGATGCCAACTGAAGTCCTAGGCTAACCCTTTCAGTACATGTAGGAGAGATGGGATATAGTTATTGCAACAAAAAAAAAATCCAGATTTTTAAAAAAATATTACAACCCCAATTCCGAAATAGTTGGGACGAAGTGTAAATTGTGAATAAAATCAAAATGCAATGACTTTCAGATCACATGAGCCAATATGTTATTTACAATAGAACATAGATAACATTTCAAGTGTTGAAACTGAGACATTTTACATTTTTATCCACAATATGAGCCTATTTCAAATTTTCTGGCTGCAACAGGTCTCAAAAAAGTTGGGACACAGGTAAAAAAGGGCTGAAAAAGCAATTAATATAGAAGAGAATCAGCTGAAAGAACATTTTGCAAGTAATTAAGTTAACTGGCATTAGATGTGTAACATGATTGGCTATAAAAGGGATGTCTTAGAGAGGCTGAGTCTCTCAGAAGAAAAGATGGCCAGAGGCTCTCCAACCTTTGAAGGCTTGCGTAAAAGATTGTGGAATACTTAAAAAACAATGTTCCTCAATGTCAAATTGCAAAGGCTTTGAAGGTCTCATCATCGACAGTACATAACATCAACAAAAGATTCAGAGAAACTGGAAAAATCTCTGCGTAAGGGACAAGGCCGAAGACCTTTACAGGATGCCCGTGATCTTCGGGCCCTCAAACGCCACTGCATCACTCACCGGCATGATTCTGTCGTTGACATTACTAAATGGGCCCAGTAATACTTCAGGAAACCACTGTCTGTAAACACAGTCTGCCGTGCCATCCACAGATGCCACCTAAAACTCCAGCATGCAGAAAGGAAGCCATTGTTGAGCATGATCCAGAAGCGCCCCGTGTTCTGTGGGCCAAGGCTCATTTAAAATGGACTGTAGCAAAGTGGCAAAGTGTCCTGTGGTCAGACAAGTCCAAATTTGACATTCTTGTTGGAGATCATGGGCGTCGTGTCCTCCGGGCTAAAGAGGAGAAAGACCACCCCTTCTGTTATCAGCGTTCAGTTCAAAAGCCAGCATCTCTGATGGTATGGGGATGCATTAGTGCATATGGTGTGGGACACTTGCATGTTTTAAAAAGCACCATGAATGCTGAAAGGTATATGAAGGTTTTAGAACAACATATGCTCCCCTCCAGATGACATCTATTCCAGGGAAGGCCTTGTGTATTTCAGCAGGACAATGCAAAACCACATACTGCAGCCATTAGAACAGCATAGCTTCGTAGTAGAAGAGTCCGTGTGCTGAACTGGCCTGCCAGCAGTCCTAATCTTTCACCCATTGAGAACATTTGGCGCATAATTAAACGAAAAGTCCGTCAAAGGAGACCCAAAACTCTCCAGCAGCTGGAAGTCTGTATTAAACAAGAGTGGGATCAAATTCCAATGGCTAAACTCAGGAAACTTGTCTCCTCAATACCCAGACACCTCCACTCTGTGTTAAAAAGAAGAGGGGATGTTTCACCATGGTAAACAGGCCCCTGTCCCAACTTTTTTGAGACATGTAGCAGCCATCAAATTTGAAATGAGCTCATTTTGTGGATAAAGTTGTAAAATTTCTCACTTTCAACATTTGCTATGTTACCTCTGTTCTATTGTGAATGAAATACTGGCTGGCGTGATTTGAAAGTCATTGCTTTTTGATTTTATTCACAATTTACCCTTTGTCCCAACTATTTCGGAATTGGGGTTGTATATTTTACTGTATTATAATTTGCAGCAAGGGTGTCAGTTGAATCAGGTCACAGTCTTTCTGTGTGGAGGTTGCATGTTCTCCCCTGTGTGCACGTGGGTAAACTCCAGTCAGTCTCATTTCTACCCACCAACCAAAGACTTGCCCGTTAGGTAAACTGGAGTATCTAAGCTGCCCACAGGTATGAGTATATGAGTGAATGGCGCGATTCCCATGATGGAGTCGACAGACTGTCCAGCGTAGACTCCGGCTTCTCACCCACTGGATGTTCGGCTCCAGGTGCTCGTGACTCAGAACAGGAGTATGAGGGTCACATGATGGATGCATGTATGGGCTGTAATATAATTCTTCCACTGCAGAGCATTGGACTACAGCTGAAATTGAGCCCGGCCACAGCACCTGCAGTCCTGGCAGGGGAGCAACAATGCTCCTGTGATGCAGAAAGAAATCTAATAACTACCCTCTAGCAATAATACCCTCTGAAACAGAAGACTCCATAGATGATAGTATGATTAAAAAGAAGCGGCTCATCCTAGCAAGTGACAGTATGGGTTAAACTCAGGTTTGACCAACAGTGACTCCCTGGGTGTTCACAGGTCACAGGAGATTGGATTAGCGTAGGGGGTAAAGTGTGCAAACATGGACGTCTGTTTTGTTAATCATCACAATGACATTATTTAAGCCAAAAAGTGCACTTTATTGTTGTATCTCCCAGTCTCATATGTTGGGCCAAAGCGTTGTGGAAACAAAGGTGATTTTGCAACAGAGTGCAGAACAAAAACAGCAGTGAGGCAATTTTACTAATTGCACACAAAAATGACCCTTTCTGAAGGCAAATGGAGAGAAACTCCACAACACAAATAAACACACAACATTACAGCAGGGCTTGAATTGAAAAACATGATGCCGCAAAGCTGCTTAAAGCAGAGATAAAACTAAATTCAATCTGCAGTCAGCCATTACACGAACCAAGCCTGAGATAGAGGGTCAACTTTGAAAAAATATCACCAAAGATTATCAAGTTCAAGTCCAAAAATATCTCTGAGTACATTCCAACTTTACAAAACTCTGGGTCAAGTTTGGCACTTTGGGGGTTGGGGGGTAACAAAAACAGAGTCAAAAATAGCCTCCTAAAAATTATGAAAAAGCAAACCACCAACAACCCGGAAAACAAAGGAGGCATTCAGAAGTGCAATTCTGTGATTTTTTTTAATGTAATTTGTGATGCACCTGTTAGCTCCACTCCTCCAAGTGCTTTTCAAAGAAACAAGTAAAATGAACAGTTCAGGAAAGTCTGAGGGGCATGTCTATAAATTAAAGAAAGAAAAAAAAAGAGGATCCAGAGGCAGAGAGAAATTCTGCAAACAATAATGGAGAAGAGAAATGAAAATGACAGTACCACTCGCTGCAGTACAATGATCCGCCAGTAGGTGGAGCAGCAGCAAAGCCAGGACACAGTTCAGAGCATTTGCACTGAGGCAGGTACAGTGGGCACAGTACACAGGAGTGCCCGGACATTCAGGTCTTTGTTGCGTGTTGTCGTCGATGAGACGTCAGCTGATCCTTCCGACCGAAGCGTTTCCCGCAGTCGACACACCGGTGCGGCTTCTCTCCCGTGTGAAGCCGCTGGTGTCGCCTCAGGCTACACGACAGAGCGAATTTCTTCCCGCATTGAGCGCATGCGTGAGGTTTCCCTCCGCTGTGTTCCACCTGATGCGTCTGCAGGGCTGTCGAGCACCGGAAGGACGCCCCGCACAGGGAGCAGACGTACGGCTTCTCCCCCGTGTGAATCCGCTGGTGCTCCTGGAGGTAGGACAGCGAGGCGAAGCCCTTGTCGCAGTGGGAGCAGGTGAAGACTGGCTTTCCCCGGTGGCTTCGCAGGTGGACCGTGAGGCTGCTCTTGGTGCTGAGAGTCTTTCCGCACTCTGGGCAGCGGTACAGTTTCTCCCCGGAGTGAAGCTGCAGGTGGACCTTGAAGGTGTCAGCCCGGATGTACCGCTTCCCGCAGTGCTGGCAGTCGTAAGGGCCCCCTGAGTCGTGGATCTTCTGGTGGGACCTGAGCGTGCTGGAGGTGCGGAACCTCACCCCACACTCGGAGCAGCAGTACCGTTTCCCCGCGCTGTGGGTCTCCTGGTGCGTCTTCAGCCCAGATTTGTGCCCGAAGCGCTTTCCGCACTCGGCGCAAGGGAAAGGCCTCTCGCCAGAGTGCGCCCGACGGTGAGCCTTCAGCGAGCCAGAAAAACGGAAGGCTTTCCCACACTGGCTGCACTCAAACCGCTTCTCACCCGTATGGACCCACCGGTGTCTCCTCAGGCTGCCGGCATCGCCGAAAGTCTTGGCACACTGATCACAGCGGTACGGCTTTTCCCCTGTGTGGCAGCGCTGGTGGACTTTGAGCGTGTTGGCGTGGGCGAAACTCTTCCCGCACTGGGGGCAGCTGAACTTCCTCTCCCCGGAGTGGACCAGCTGATGCGATTTCAGGTGCGTGGCGCGCCGGAAGCTTTTCTCACACCGCGAGCACGGGAATGGCCTCTCCTCAGAGTGCACTGACTCATGCGTCTTGAGTTCCTGCTTGCGCAGGAAGGCCTTGCCGCACTGGGAGCAGCGATGGGGCTTCTCGCCCGTGTGCATCCGCTGGTGCGCGCGGAGCTCGCTCTGCCAGACGAAGCGCTTCTGGCACCTGGCGCAGCCATAAGGTTTCTCCCCGCCGTGGGCCGCCGCTGCGTGGGCCCTCAGGGCCGCCGCCACACAGAAGCCCTTGGCGCAGTGCGGACAGATGAACGGCTTCACGCCCGCGTGCCTCCGCTCGTGCAGCGTCAGGGAGGACTTGCGGCCGAAGGCGCGGTCGCACTGGGAGCAGCGGTGCGGCTTCTCCCCGGTGTGGCTCTGCTCATGCTCCCTGGCCTGCCGGCGGGTGGCGAAGCCGCGGCCGCAGTGGGTGCACAGGGTCAGCCCCTCGCCGGTGTGGAGTCGCAGGTGAATGGTGAGCTCGTATGGCGCGGAGTAGCTCTTGTCGCACCGCGTGCAGCTGAACGGTTTCTCCGCCCGGTGCGCTCGTCGATGGCACTGGAAGTCCCGCTTCCCGCGGAAACTCCTCCCGCAATCGGAGCACACGAGGTGACGCTTTGATCTCGAAACAGCCGGGCGGGGTAAGCGCGAGGATGGTGCGTCTCTGCACGGCGTCCCAGAGGCCGTCTGGGCAGGGCCAGGGTCACAGTCATTTTTCGGGAGCAGAGAGTCAGAATTCCGGGATGTGTAACGAGACTGAACACCCTCTGCAATCTTTCCAGGCCTTCTTTCTCGGCATGAAGTAAAAGACAGAATTCTGAGGTTACCATGCACTCTGAGTTATATACACACACACATGCATGTACCCACTGAAAAACACCCAGAGACAAACACACAAATATGAACGAGCATGCACACATATAAACACACTTCCGCTCACCCATATATACATACACATACATCCGCATACGCATACAAAAAACAAGGAACAATAAATTCAAACCACCATTTACAGAGATACAAACCTTCTTGCAGAAATATAGCGACCTACCAATGACTTATGCTACGTTCCATTTACCTCGGAAATCCGAATTAGGAATAATTTCACACCCGAGTTAACCGCATTCCAGAACAAGTTGGAAAACCAACTTGTTTCATGGAGAGGGAAAAGTGGGGTTTTCTCTAGCCAGGATAGCCACTGTTAGCAATCCCAGTTGACGACAACACATTCCGCTGTATTTTGTGCGTACAAACGCCAAAGCAAGATGTCAGCAGGTAGAGGTTGGACAGCAGCGCGTGTGCAACCAATTTAACAATACACAAATAAGACAAAAGTGTTAATAAACATTATATTACTGCAGATTTCACTTAGCTGATGTGCAGAGCGGCCATTTTGAATTTTGCAGTCAGGGTTTTCCTGTGCAAGGCCGACCCCCCCAGTTCAAATGAAACGCAGCATTAGCCACGAGTCCCAACAGGTGAACAGCTCAAAAGTGCTTTGTGACCGTAAGATGAGAGGGGCTTAAAGACACCCACCACATGACCACCATCCTGTAATACACTGCAGTGCAATCGGGTAGCGCATACTGCAAGTCTCTGAGCTGCAACCAGGTAACAACATTCAAAATAATGCAGGGGTCAGGGTGATAATACATACCTTCTGCTGTTGCTCGCACCATTCTAAAATGCAGAGGAAGAGACCATGAACATTGCCATTCCTCGATGCTTAAAGCTGCTTTCACACTGGACGCGAAACAAATTTTCGTACGACAGATTACATTCAAAGTCAATGCAAAAACGCGACTTTGAATGTAATCTGTCGTGCGAAAAATTTGTTTCGCGTCCAGTGTGAAAGCAGCTTGAGACCCTAAATTGAAGATTGCCCAACAATACAGAGACCAGACAGGTACACAGGAATTCTAGGGTGGCTTAGCCTTGTGACTAGCACAGTTGGTACACAGAAGGCTGGAATTCAAGCCCAAATAAAGTCACAGCAGATGTTGGGCCCTGAAACAAGACCCTCAATCCACCAAGGGGAACTGAGCCCTGCTTTGTCCCATCAGCTGTAAGTCACTCTGGATAAAAAGATTAATCTAAATTACTGTTACATGGCGTACTGCATTTACAGCCGGGGATTTTGGCTGTAATTGGAAAGGTTGAGTGCTTTAAAAGTGCCATTTCGACTGTTTGAGTGAATGTGTCTAACCTGAGGAGTAGATACGTTTTCCGTTTTAATCTCTCGATTCACGGCCAACTTCACGCGAGAAGCGATCTCTTCCTCCTCTCGCTCGGTCTTCACCTGCACCTCGTTATTAGATGCAAACCGTGTCCACGATAACTTCTTAATCTTAGTCTTCGAGTCCAGATCAAAACTCTGTAAAACACACATTCATCAATTCATCGGAGAAAGCACATTCAGAAATATTATTAAGATGATTTGCCTGCTGAATTCAGCCATTTACTGCGAACGTGGCTTTCCATAATGCTTAACAATTAAGAATCCGTGAGTACAGAAACACAAATGACGGCCTTATTCACGAACATTTCTGTAAACCCATTAACAGCTACTACAGGTATTGCCCAAGTAATCGAAAAAAGCCTCATTCATATTTTTTTTATCTAGTCACTTAAGTCAAAAGATTGCCAACGAGGAACATCCACCCGCGGTACATTTCAGTAATACGGTCACATCGTCTCATGGGGTTTTTACTCCTGTACAAGCGAAGCTTAGGAAGGAGTGCTGTTTGGGCTGCAGAAAAACAAGCAAATATTGTGCTGAAATAAAAAAAAAAAAACAGTGATTACTGATCCGCAAAGCAGTCATTATTGATTCACTTGAAATACAGCAACACAGTGTAACTGCAAACAGCTGATTGATCAAGCTAGCTAAAAAAATATGCTATTTGCGGAGGACTTCACACCTTCCATTCATCAGCTTTCCCAAGACGACAAGTTCTTCGGTTTCCATTGCTGTTGGCAGATATAACCGAGGGAAGTATGTCACTGACCCGCAGCCGAACAAAGCTTGATATTTCTCTCCTGCAAACTGGACACTCCAGGGAGCCGGATAATTCCCAATACTGGTGCAGACATGTCTTACAAAATCTGTGACCACATCGCACTACAAGAGGATCTTTTAAACTTTCCCCGCACACGGGGCAGCGTAAGTTTTGGTCTAGCGAATACTTATCAGCCATTCATTCACGACACTACAAATTCCGCCGATAGTACACTTGCACTGCTTCCTGGTGCTGCGCACGCAAATTAAAAAAGAAGGAAGTGTCATTACGTCACTGTGTAGCACGTGTACGCACATTTGAGTCAAGTAAAATACAAGTATGTTCGGTAGGGATGGCAAATTTGAAGCTTCGAAACGTTTCAAAACATGAAAACAATTGTTTCGAAATGTTTTGAAACATTTCAAAACTTGCTCGCTCAACATTGGCAGAAGTTGTCATTGCAGCCATTAATTATAAATGTTGCTGATGTGTTGAAGACCCCCCCCCCCTTTTCACAAATCCAAAAATATGGATTGTTTTGACACAGGAATAATCGGCCGATTATTTAATTTGTGTACTATATGACTATGTCTTATTGTATGGCACTGTTTGTTTATTCTGCCATTAAATGTTCTCATTCATTGAGAAAAAAAAATTGTGTCGGGTCAGCCTTTTATATATAAATGGACTTGACAATTACAGTTATTCTGATTCTGCCTTGTAGGTGTTGCACCTCATTGTGATTATACACATCAATAAAATGTGGTATAAAAATTTAGATTCAGAAACATTTTGCTCAAAGAATTTTATTCAAAAATAAAATTTCCTGCACATTTTTTATTCAGCTGGCTTCTCTGCTTCTCTACCATCTGAAATCAAATTACAAGTTTATTTAAACAAAAACAAACAAAAAACAAACATGCTTTAACTTATTGACACATTGGAAAGAGTACCTGGCAAACTTTAGAAAATCTATCTATCTATCTATCTATCTATCTATCTTGTATATTGAACAAACTGTATCAAAATCCTCACAAAATCTCTCAACGCAACGAAACTCCTCAAACAACTTTTTCCTGCGGCATTTTAAAGCCTTTCGCTGTGGTCTGATACCGATCACGTGACGTTTCGAAACATCTCTCGAACATGGAGATTAATTGTAACAGATATTTAAACCAGGGGTGCCCAAATTTTTGCACCCCATTGTATCTAGTTCGTTAAGACATTAGTTGGACCACCGTGCAGGGACCCAAGAAGGCAAAAGTAGCCCCTGCTTTTCTTGCTGCACTGTGGGCTTTTGCAAATCATGAGTCCTAAAGAGAGTTGCCATACAGTTTAACTGCAGTAAGTTCACTCTTTGCCAATGTTTTCATAGTCGCTGCAAGCTAATGATGCCTTCAAGAATTCTTGGTCCACAGGTACAGCTGTCCAGGTGTTACTCAGACTTTAATCAGTACAATCAAGTGATGAATTTCCCTGTGCCCTGTTTATTTAGGCTCCACATTCTTACTGCTCAACAGACTTCAGTACTAGTTGATAAGTTGAGAAGACAATAAACAGCTTTGTTAGCTGCAAGGAAGAGACATCCTCTCACCAATGAAGCTTTACTCTTGCTTCCCATTTCAAATGGCCCTGTTATAATTTTACATTGTTATCAACTGAGACCCGGCCAATCAAATTCTATTTGATCTTCATTAAGGCCTAATAGTTAACATGAGCTTGTAAGTATGCTTTCCACCACTTTGAGACATAACTTTGAAAAAGCTAAGGCAAGGCTAATACTAAACCAAACAGTTCAGAGGCCCTCAGTTTCAATAGGCTCTTTGTTGCTTTGTATCTTATAAAACCTTTAGTGTTATTTCTCTCCTTGCAAGAAATTAACGTGCATATAATGTACCTTTATGCATTGGGCTCCTCACTCCAGTTTAGCCTCCTCCAAGCCTCCTCCATGGTCAAGAGGGGAGTTTTTCATTACCAGGCCCTTCAGCAGATTCTTAAGTTACCACTTAAATCGTGGAGATGATGTGTATAACTCAATGCATCCCAAATACATGGGCTATCTTCATAGAACTCATTGGAGAGACACTGTTTGGCAAGAAGTAATCTTAAGTTGACTGTCTACCCAGGAAAGACATTCTATACCTCGCTTCAGAATCACAACACTTGAATTTCCCGGCATTTGTATAGAGAGGCCAAATGATTTTGAAATATTGCAAATTACGGGTGCAAGGAGGACATAACTGTGGTTAGCTTGGATGTAGTCACTACAGCAGCCATAACTCACTATTGAATGCCTCTTAATCCTTATATTTTTGTGTTTTTGAAGGAAGAAGAACATATTAAGAGTGCACGAATTATTGACAAGTGATATGAATGCAGAATTTGCCATTTAATGCCAACTATTTGTTAATTTCTACTTTTGTGTCCTTTCAACCCAGCATTATGGGCTCTCTCAGTCAAGTGACAAGACATGGTTATGATGGTAGATGAATATCACAATGACCAATGATGTCACATAAGTGTCCATCTGTTGATGAAAAATGTGTTCATTCTGAAGAAATGGCCTAACATAGCTAGTGCATTATGTAGATTACAGAAATACAAGACTGACATCTTTGGTATCAACATAAAAGGAGCATGATGAATCATCAAAAAGAGTGTATTACTTCTTTTAAAGACTTGATCATTACAATGGGTAGCTAATGAAGGCACTGAATGATTATTGAACACATGAATGTTTGAAGACAGGGTGCAAGAGGGCAAACGTGAGCCCACAACTTTGAAAAACAACTCTGCTCAGTACATGCTTTATGGCTAACTGAGCTTTATCCCATTGGGTACATTATCATAATGACAGTGACTTTAGTGTAAACTTACACAACACTTCCATTAAGAGACACAAACATCATTTACATAGAGAAATGATAACTATCTTGTCTTACAGTGATAGTATTTATTATCTGGTACCATTAAGGTTATTTTACTATGCACGCAGAAAATGTAGGAAGCAATATTGAGCAAATCAACGCAGAACACAGATATATTAACCAGGTGTAGTTATAAACTGTATGAGACAGAACACAAATGATAAAAGGAAAAAAGAAACTAAGGACTGGGGTGTACACTCATAGATATTTTCAGTCATTTCTATGATATTTTTCAGTTTAATCTCATTGAAAAAAAAATGTCAAAGTGGAAATGCAACATTTCCAGTTACACGTGTTGGCAATGCAAAATTTGCTCACCATAAAACTCAGATTAACATCATCTGAAGTAATCTCATTCAAGATTTCCTTCAATTACATAATGAAATTGAAATATTAGTCAAACAGCAAAAATCCCTTCATCAAAATCATGTTTACCTGCATTATGTTTTTTTTAAACAGATTTCAGGATGCACATGCATGCACATATAAATAAAGTACTGCACTACATGTGTTCCTCCATCAGATGGAGCTATTAGCAATGCTTCTTACCTGATGCAGATGCGAATCCTTCTTGCCCTGTTCTGTTCTCTTTGTTAGTTTGTAACATCTGCAGCCGCTCGCAGCACCTCTCCAGGGTCTGCGGAGATGTCGCGCCATTGTAGCGTCTATCTAGTCAATGGTCGCGCAGCCAGGATGCTCAAACGATTTTCTGCAAGATCCTGCAGTCAACGCGGGATTCGGAGGACTTATCGCGCATCTTCAGCAAGATTCTCATAAATTTTTCAGGAATCTCGTGCATCCGCAGACCCTACTGCTCACTGGAACGCAGCCGTAGTTCCTCGGGCAGAAGCAGAGGGCCTGATCAAACAAGTACACGAGCCTAGTGGACACTTACTCTCCGCGTTCATAGAAGGACAGCTGAAAGGCAAAAAAAAAAAGTTAGAGAACTAAAAAAGATTGTGCAGAAAGTAGTTGTTCAATGTGACTAGTGCCAAACATTCAATCGAGGTGCTGTCTTGTGGCAGGTAGGGCTCAATATAAAATCAACAGTCCCATGGGAAAGTGTGTGTACGGATTTAGCCGGTCCACTCACCGGGACCCCCCAGGGACATCAATACATATTAGTGATCGTCTGCGCCTGCACAGGATACACGCTGGTTCACCCCCTGAGACAAGCAACAGCTAGGGCCGTGTTAGAAAAAGTTAGGCTACCCCGCTGAAATACGATCCGATAATGGGACACACTTCAAGAACAGTCTGATGGACTATTGGTGCAATAAACTCGAAATCCAGAGAATCTTTACACCTCCTTACCATCCCCAAGGGAGCGGGATTGTTGAAAGAAAAATGCAAGCAGTAAAGGGGATGATGGGGAAGCAATGTAATCACGAACAGTGGGACAGGGACCTTTAAACTACACAAAAACAGTTGAGTGACTGTGATCTTGATGGAAGTGGTACTGCTGCTCAGTTGTTTCTCAAAAGAGACTTCAAAATATTTGACAATGGCAGGCCCCAAATTCACTCAGTTGACCTCTGCCCTTTCCAGGTAGGAGCTAAGGAGAGAGTAAAGGAACACATCAGCACACCAGGACGACCCGCTGAAGAAAAGTGGGCCCAGCAACTAGAAGTAATAAGACTATTGGACCAAAGCACAATTGAGGTAGAGGAAGAAGGAATAGTCTCACGCACAGGCTGTATAAAAAAGATGGGACCGCAGCACCGGGTTCAACTGAAAAAATTACGGATGAGGCCAATTAGCATACAAATTTTCTCTAAAAAATGCATTCTATGTAATGGCCAGCAGATGGCGACGTTGGTGGTTGCAGTAAGAAGTTCAATGCTATAGAAGTCCATGAGAAAATGATCCTACTTTACTGCCTGATTTATTATTTCAATAATGATTTTCCACATTACTTTGACGGGTAGGGTCACCAACCCTGTTCCTGGAAACTACCATCCTGTGTATAAAAAAAAGGTTTCTGCTCTATTCTATTCAGCACACCTGATTCAACTAATTAGCCACTTAATTGCCCAGCTTGTGATCTTGCTAAGTAGCTAATTAGTTGAATCAGGTGTGCTGAATAGGTGATAGAGCAGAAACCTACAGGATGGTAGCTCTCCAGGAACAGGGTTGGTGACCCTTGCTATATGGTATCTATCGCAAGTTTCAGGTCTCCTTCGATATATCATGATGTTCATTTTTGTAAATTATGGTCCCAAATAGACTAGAATAAAGAATAAAGCCAGAATGTGCTTTAGGGGCGTGGCTATCATCTGGTCCTCCTCCGATACGGTCAGATCCACCCCTCGCTCCTCCCTGGATCTTCAATTCATGCTCTCGCCCAATAGGAATCACATACGGCTTCAAAATGACAAATGGTGCTGCTCAAATTGCCTAAATTGAGGCTTCCTAAATGGTATGCCGAAACCAATGGGTGACGTCAGGGTTGCTTTGTCCATCTTTTTATACAGCCTATGATCTCACAATACAAACTGCAACGGTGAGCGGCATAATCCAGCTTCCTGTTAAGGTCATAGCCAGGCACAACTGCCAATGGGAGGCTCTCTCTAACTTAGACATAATATTATCCGCATGACAGTCAAACCCAAGTTCAAATTGATGGCTGGTAAAATGCAAGATTATTTGTCGAAGCTGTTGCATTATATGTGGGAATGCCACTCTAATTACAGGGTTTTCAGAAGCTTCTAGAGGGGTCCCAGCACAAACAGAGCCTAGCGTGGGGGATGCCCTGTTTGACGAAACCCTGAATCCAAAATCAGGGGCCGTATTGTTAGCACAGCAGCTGGTGGTCTGCGGGAAGAGCCGATTCTCTTTGCTCCCGATTAGTAAGATACATGTGGCAGTTGACGCATATTATTCTTATGACACGGAGGAACAGTGTGGTTGCCAGATCCCCAAAGAGGGGGAATGGAATGAAGCCAGGTGTAAAAGGTGTCCAGCCAAAGAATGGATCAAATTAGATGCCGCTGCATCGGAAACAAATGCAGTCGGACCCTTAGAAAGTCCCGGAACTCGCAACTATTCATTAGAAAGCCTTCCCCGAGTGCTAACTTACAGGAGAACAAAGGCACAGTTAGATCACCCACTTTTAGGATAGGAAAAATATGAGCCCAGGTTCGGAATACCTGTACTCATCAATGAAACTGAACGAGATGAAGCACCCCCCAGACATCAGGGACCCCCCATCTTTCTTGAAAATGAGAGAGAGCAGGTTTGAGTAATGGCAGACTGGCTGCAAATAGTTACCTCGATCATACACAAGCAGGGAGAGGGAATAACTTGCTAGCAGCCGAACAATGATGGATGCAAAGCTAAGAAACACACAAGTACCCCAGCAGGTTAATTATTACAGGTTCAACATTTATCCCGTGTTAGGGGTTCTCCGGGTTTACGAAACGACTGTTAACTGCTATTCCTGGATCCCTTCTCACGGCATCTGGTATTCAAGAGTTGTTTGCTAAATCACTCGAGAGAACTGCAGGGGCCAATTGGGTAGAGGGGCCCGAAAGGGTTATGACTCTAACCCTCTGAACCCTGCATAGTACATGGAACAGGGATCTTTGCATATTCCCTCTCCACCAGGTTCAACACGGACGAGATGGGAGATCCCATGAGTCCATCCTCCCCACAGGTCCCATCCCCTCTGCCAGCCCGACGACCTCTGGAGAATAACCCCCAAGGTGGAAGTCGATCCTGATCTAGTAGCGCTAATTGGGCGCATCGTGCGGTGGCATGGTTCCGCCGCATTGGCGCATCCTTTGGAAGAAGAAGCTGAAGCAGCAGTAGCGGCAGGAGAGACGATAACAGCGCCAAGAGTGGAGGGGGCGGACTATCAGGAGACTGCGCTTGAATAGGGGAGGGAGACTGCTGTTTGCCTTCACTATAACTGGAACATTGGGATATTTGGCATGGGAATATCCCCTAGCAGTAGCTGAAGGGACGAAAATTTATAATGAAACACTAGCAGCTTATTGGTCCGAGGGTCATTTCCAAATAAGGGAAAACAGAAGCTTATCTGAGGGAGGGGAAAAGAGGAGCTGCAGCTGGGAGACTGTAACTGTTATGAGGAGCCGTGTTGAAGAATCTCGGTACTTAGTAATGAAGATAGTGCAATGCGATTTACAATGCCAGCATAGCAACAATAAAACAGAATGCTGGTATAGAGGACAAATACAGATGATTCCTAGAATGACAGCCAGATCC
This sequence comes from Gymnothorax javanicus, assembly GCA_029692085.1. Lineage (NCBI taxonomy): Eukaryota > Metazoa > Chordata > Actinopteri > Anguilliformes > Muraenidae > Gymnothorax > Gymnothorax javanicus. The sequence goes on from CM056197.1 coordinate 13,363,358, forward strand.
AGAACAGAACCAAAAACGACAAAACAAATAATTTGTTTTTATGGGGAAGGATGTAGTCCTTACCCCTGGCCCAGAACTCAGACTCCTGTAGGACATATAACTTGGAAAGGAAAAGAATACTTAGTGGAAAAATCCCCATGGAGAGCCATACAGGAGTATGAAATGGAAGATTTGGAAGCACAGGGGGTTGTGGGAAAAGAGCTGCTACAAGTGCAGTTATTTAGCCTGGGCCTCAAGACAGATGAAAATCCTAAAATATCAGAAACAGTTAACAAAATCAAAGCTTTGGGTCTTAAGCATCTTCCCATATGAAGAGAGACAAGGCTACCCTGACGCTCTCCGCCCGGATACGACCGTCATGTTTCAAACTGATGGTTCTATACGCAGACCGCTAAATTAACGGGTTATTGTCTTCTGAGCCCGTTAGCAGGTAGTAATATGTGGGGAGATTTCGGCTTAGCAGAGGATGAATTGTTAAGCGGGGTCATCAACAGTACCAAGGAACTTTTACGCCCATCAGCAGAAAGAATTAGAAGGCTCGAAGCTTCCATTTCTGCAACAGCTGAAACCTTAGGTGTTAAAAATTTTACAAGGGGACATTTAGGGCAGTTCACACAAACATTTGTTCAGTTCTGGGGCACGAGAGGGGCCTTTGACATACACAAAGTGGAATTGATGGGGAAGGATAGAATGCATTGGAAAGCATGGATGGCAGAGGATAATGAAGTGTATTGATTCATACATTGGTACTGTGCCAGAATAATAGATAAAAAAATAACCCATCCCCTGATTATGCAAGGGATTATGCAGTACATGTTGATGGGCTATTGGTCGAAATACATGCATTCAGAAAATGGAAAAAAGGCTCTAAAAGTATTATACTTTTTGCTGCCCTTTAGTAGCAATGCCACTACAAAACAACAATAGCACCAAGTGACGTACAGTATATCAGATTAGACAGCCCCAGACTAAGATATATTATACGTAGAAATGGAACAAAATATTACAAGGAAACAACAATGGGTGCCTATCTGGGATAAACATGCTATTATCTGTGTTCTGCCTGTTCTGGTTTTATGTTTATTTCCACTTGGTTTGTTTAGTTCATTTATTCAGTATTATTTGCCACTTCATGCACATTGTTTTTCCCGTATGATCTTGTCTTGCATTTTTATGCTTTGCCAGAGCACGCCCCCTGTCTGCGAGCTGTCACATTTCGGTTGATTTTGGAAGTTTCCGATGTTTCACAAGTTCCCTCATGCTTAGTTTACTTTCTTCAACACTAATTGTAGTCCCCGGATGGCTTCTATGGATTCACGTTTGTGGTCTCCGCCGACGCCGCCGCGTCCGTAGACACTTCCATGTGGACACTTGACAAATTACTTTCATATTTGGTCTGGACTTGTGATATACTTCACTTATAACACCAATCAATTTCGGTGGCCATGGCAACAGTATTGGCTGAATAATGCGCAAAAAAGGGGAGAAGCGGGCTTTCGGGGACTACACCCATGCAGTCGGAGCCGACAAGACTGTTAGTTACTAATTAAGTACTAATCACACTAACACTGTACGTTTTGTCTAGTTTATCTACTAACCCTCACGAATATACTAATCCTGTAAAGAACTGACATACTAACTTGCACATTTGGGTAAAATTAATTCTGCACAGACTGCTAACTCTACTAATTTATTCTCTCCACTTTCCACACTAATCTCTAACTCTGCACTCATTGCTCTCTCAACTATCTCTGATACTAATCTGTTTCTCCCATCTCTCCCCTCTTAGGCGCTTCTTGAATGGAGCAGTTGTTGTTTGAGGATGCCCTGTGCAATCTGGTCTTTGTCATTGTTTCCCATTTTGTATTGTTTAATTACCTCTTGTGTTTCCCCCTCTTAGTTAAAGTTCAGATTATTCCTCACACCTGTTTCCCCGCCAAGCTTGTTACCTCCCTTGCATTTATATAGTCTCTCACTTCTGCTTAGCTTTGTCAGACTGTTGATTAACTTTTATCTGTGCAGAGCTCCGTGTACGCCAGTGATCTGTTTGTGATTCTGTGACGCCCTTCTGTTTGACTCCGAATTCTGTCTTTGCCTGCCTGGTTCTGTTTGCTCTTGATTACGACCTATTTTCTGCCCAATCATGATTGCTGTGTATTGCTGCCCTGGCTTTCGGAATTCGGATTACAGACACTCTACTTCCCCACTGCCTCATGATTTGCTACTGTTGCCTGTGCTTTTTGGTTTTTGAACCCCTGCCTATCTTTGGACTCTGCTTTTTGGATTGCCCTTCTGTATCGTCACTGTGTTTACCAGGCTCTGGACTCGGACTGAATAAAGACCGTGATTTTTGCACTTTTGAACTACTTGCAGTTGGTTCCTTTTACGTGAAATTACAAAACACCCTGGACTGTTGAACTGGTGTTGGCACAAACAGGAAACAATACTGGTCCAGCACCTTACCGTGTAAAATGGGCGATGAATATAGTCAGGCATGGAATGAGCTAATTCAGGATTTATTTTATGGAGATAACAAACAATTTCAGTAGCTAGGAGACACGTTGACATTTCACTCAGAAAAAGGAACATACATTCAGAAGTTTACAGCATGGGATACAGTGAAGTTAATTCTGACAGGTATTGGCAAAAGTTTAAAGGAAGGAGGCAAAGCCATCTGTACGGTAGTCACAGGGGTCATGGAATATCATTCTGTCTTTGCTAAAACTGCCGCGAAGGTCTTGTTGATAGGAATAGTCATTCTTACCCTGCGGTTACTAAAAACTTCTGCTTTTTTCTGCAGGAAATGTACAAGACACGAGCCCCAGTATGAAAATTAAGGTGACAAGATGAGGAGGACTTGCTAGAGCTTTATTTAACTCTGCAAGGCCCCAGGTTGGAAACCACAAAGTCGACTTTATCACCATAAAGTTTGGACCGCAGGCTTGAGGTAAAGTACAGTTCTCCAGATTTAAGAGAGGTTGCCGGGTCATCACCAAAATCCACCAAAATCCAACAAACCCAGGGAAATGGCCAACTTGATGGAGAAGGTTGATATGTTGCCAGACCAGGGTAACACCAGCACTGCTGGACCTGGAGAACTGCCCATTCCCTGGTCCTCTCAGCGGAAAGTGGACGTGTTCTTCTATTCCTATAGGTTGTGGCATTGCTGGCTAGAGTGCAGCAACACTTGTGAGCTGCCTTCCTGGGAATACAAGGGATAACAAATTTTATACATCACATATTACCAGCAGATGGGACAGGGTTTGGGAATGAAGGTGGTCCTCTCTTACTTCATGTTGAGCTATGCTCACCTAATGCCTCCAAATCATGTAATTTTATTTACTATCACTGATACCATGGTAGGCATTGCACAATGTGTTCTACTCGTGCTCCTCCCAGCAATTAGAATGAGAAAATATTTAAATATGAGATTGTCATTAATTATATGAGCCCCTAAGAACCATACCGGGCCATCCCGCACTTTTGGCGGAATTGAGTTGAGGTAGTCAGCATGTGCAGAAAACTGAGATCTACATTTCCTAAACGAGCCAACCCAATCTGCCCACAAGGATTGTTCACGTAAGCAAACGTCCTCTCTGCCACTGTAAATATGCAATGCACTGCCTTAGTCATAGTGGACCATCCCACAACTTTTCCATAATTCAATGTAAACATGGCGGCTAGGTATCGCACTGATGAGGAATTGCTTGCTATGATTGATGATGATGGTGAAGTGGAAGATAATGGAGACCCAGAGTTTGACCCAAATCAATCAGAAGATGATGGTTCCTCTTCAGAAGGAGGTACCTTTCACTTTAAATGAAACAGAAGGGGATCCAAAACCTGCATAAGAAGTGCACTACGTAACTGTACATATCTTGAGTTTTTAACAGAAGCAGTGTTTCTAGTTCCCAGATACTCTAGATGACGCAGGAAGCTGGCAACTTTGAGTCCCATTTTCTCAAAAGTTCCCCAACATGGGTTGGCCCAGTATGGCTCTTAGGGGCTCATATATACTCATGGATCGGAACATTTCTCCTGACCGAAATCAGACGGTCTTGATTCAAAAAGGAAATGATCATAAAGGAAGTGATAATGATATTCATATTGTCTGATTGGATTTTATATTTATACCCACAATTTGAAGACGCCGTAGCCTTGTTTATAATTGTAGCAAAGGGATTGTTAGATGAAGGCGCTAACCTCATGGTACAATGGGTGAGAGGAAAACCTCCTCACCCAGGGGGTTTCTCTCTACAGGCAATCCCCTCTGCCCGAAGATGCTTCCGGCTCTGTAAATTACCAGCTCTCTGAAGGAGCTTTGCGTCTTCAGAAAACTCCCCTCCTTCTGAAATGAAGGAAGTATAAAACCATGTTTGAGGTGCCGCAGCTGCTACAAATTCAAGGATGTCCCCCCATCGTGGATTCTGAGTCTGCATAGACACAAAGCATAAGACAGTCCTATATGTAAACAGACTCGGATAGGCTCCACACATTAATTTCTTCTCACTATTTGAGGAGTAGGAGGGAAGCAAATGTAGCTCTCCAGGCAAAATTGACGATGGCTGCTTTCTGAAGGATAAAAACAATTCTGTACTCAGGACTAACGAAGCAGGGGAAAAGTCGCAGGACTGGGATCTCAGGATGCCCAGGTCTATCTGTATATTTGAAGGAACTGATATAGGATCCTAGTAATCAGAATGAAAGTCCTGAGGAGGAAGCTTACCGAATAACGGCCACCCTCCTCGAACCATCGCCACATGCTACATGGGGAGGGAAGTGGGCTAAAGCCGCTTTCACACCGGACGCGAAACAAATTTTTCCCACGACAGATTGCATTCAAAGTCAACGCGTCTTTGCATTGACTTTTAATGTAATCTGTCGTGCGAAAAATGTGTTTCGCGTGTTGGTTATATCAGCGAGATGATTACTGGGAAGGGATAGTTCGTTAAAAATTAGGATTTGTGTGAGAGCTGGGTAAGTCCCTCTCACCGGGGTAGAACGCATCTCAGTGTTGGATGCTGAGGGAGGAAGGGTATCACCCAATTTAAAAAAAAAAAAATTTAGGATTTGTTATGTGTGTACCTTGCTTTGCTATAAATATTTTTGCAAAATAGTTACTTCAGGTCCCTCACTCCCTATCCTGGACTGCCCTCTCCGGCTAATATTGCATGACGTAGTGCTCAAAGGACCCTCACCATCTAGGCCTCTGGGTTCTGCAGCCTCGGTATATCAAATCCCAGGGAAATGGGACAACCTCCTCTGTTAGCATACCACAAAGCAGGAGTCTGTAATTCTGACCTCTACAAAAGGGGGCTGCACTTCCAGTGTGGTGGTGTCATGCTTTTATGTTGGCCACCTAATACCCTGTCTGAGACGACTTGTTCAAACTCATATGACACCGCACTATAATTTGCCCTCAGAGGAAGAGCTGAGGCTAATCTGGCAGAATCACGAGAGAGGTGTCACGGCCAACCCCGCCGGCCCTTACCGACTTGATGCTCTCAGACCTGTGCTTGACAATAGCCTGCTAGCAGATTTGCTAACTACAGAGGGGGCTATAGCATTGTGGGAGAGATGGAGAGCAGTGAGCTCCTCAGTAAAGTGAGCTGGGAGGAGCCTTTACTGCTGCGCCTCACCTGCAAATACACAGGCGAGAAAGAGAAAGCCGAGTAAACAACAAAGATAAAATAAGCGACGCCACCAAGCCGCGTTACGCCACCAATTGACGGATTTGGAAGGACAGCTCATGAAACTTGAAGTGGTAGAATATAACAAACAGGCACCCTGTACACCCAGGAGTCAAGACGTCACTAGTATAACGGAGGATGCAGTCCTCGATGCGCACTGCGCTAGGACGCAATCCACAATTAAAATCTGACATTCAGCAATTACTAAGTATCTTGTGTGTGTTCAATGGTATGGTAGAGTACGGGCCTCCACGGGATCCGTAGGATGAGGAACCCACCTGGCGGAACAGCACAAGGTGGAAAAGGCAGTGGGAAGATGAAAGTGACTGATTGTGGTCGACTGCGGCGACTTTCAATTAAGCCCCAGACACCCCTGAATGACTTAAGTGTCAATGTTGGTGCCCTTAAGCCGCGGGGATGGATTTAGACACATTGCATGTAATGTAAAAGACTAGAACGTGCATTTTTGTGCTTCTAAAGGCCTCTTTGCTGTTGTATATGTACAAACCCCAATTCCAATGAAGTTGGGACGTTGTGTAAAGCGTGCGTAAAAACAGAATACAACGATCTGCAAATCTCAAACCCATATTTTATTCACAATAGAACATAGACAACATATCAAATGTTGAAAGTGAGACATTTTACCATTTCATGAAAAATATTAGCTCATTTTGAATTAGATGGCAGGAACACACCTCAAAAAAGTTGGGTCAGGGCCATGTTTACCATTGTGTAGCATCCCCTCTTCTTTTAACAGTCTGTAAATGTCTGGGATGTAAGGAGACCAATTGCTGGAGTTTTGGGAGAGGAATATTGTCCCACTCTTGTCTGATGTAGGATTCTAGCTGCTCAACAGTCCTGGGTCTTCTTTGCAGGATTTTTTCATTTTATGATTTGTTTTCTACTGGTGACAAGTCTGGACTGCAGGCAGGGCCAGTTCAGGAATCGGACTCTTCTACTGCAAAGCCATGCTGTTGTGATGGATTCAGTATGTGGTTTAGCATGTAAGGCCTCCCCTGAAAGAGACAGTGTCTGGATGGGACAATATGTTGTTGTAAAACCTCTATATACTTTTCATCATTGATAGTGCCTATCCAGATGTGTAAGCTGCCCGTGCCATAGGCACTAATGCAACCCAAGGCCATCAGAGATGCAAGCTTTTGAACTGAGCACTGATAAGATGGATGGTCTCTCTCCTCTATAGTCCGCATGACACGGTGTCCATGGTTTCCAAAAAGAATTTCAAATCTTGATTCATCTGACCGCAGAACAGTTTTCCATTTTGTCTCAGTCCATTTTAAATGAGCTTTGGCTAAGAGGAGACGACGGCATTTCTGAATCGTGTTCACATATGGCTTCTTCTTTGCATGATACCGCTTTAACTTGCATTTGTGGATTGCACGGCATACTGCGTTCACAGACAATGATTTCTGGAAGTGTTCCTGAGCCTAGTGATGATATGGATTGCATCGAGGCGTGTGTCGAGTACGTCGGGTCCCCCCCCAAGCTCCGTGTCGAGATGTGATTCGCATTGGCGAAATGACATTGCGTGTGACATTTGAGGCCTCAAATGTCACATTTAGGGTTGGGTTGACTGGAAACTCTTTTTCTTTCATCATAATTTCATTCACCACTAGGTGTCCCTAGCGTACTTATTTGGAGCTTTGAGGTCAAACCATTTTGGTGGTTCATTCGGCTGAGAGACTTTGACGTTCCATGAGGCATCATCCCACCATCACTGCCTGAACCCATGCAGTGAATTCCAGTGCAGAATCAGGCCTGTTTTTTATGCAGTGCTGCCTCATGGCCCAAAGATCGCAAGCATGCAATATTGACCTTCAGCCTTGTCCCTTGCAAAGATTTCTCCAGATTCTCTGAATCTTTTGAGGATGTTATGTACTGTAGATGGGTGGGATATTCAAAGTCTTAGCAACTTTACATCAAAAAGCATTTTTCTGAAATTGTTCCCTAATTCTTAGATGCAGTTTTTCGCAGATTGGTGGACCTCTGCCTCTCTTTACTTCGGAGAGACTCTGCCTTTCCAAAATACTCTTTTTACACCCAGTCATGTTACTGACCTGTTGCAATTTAATCTAATGAATTGCAAAATGCTTCTCCAGTTATTTATTATTAGTACCACTTACTTTTCCAGCCTTTTGTTGCCCCTGTCCCAACTTTTTTTTTTAAATGTGTTTGTAACAATACAGTCCATGAACCAGATGCAAGCAGTAGTGAAATTGAAATCCTTTAAGTCCGAGGTCAAGCCAGAGATCATAAAAGTACTGTTGCACAAAACACAATCCAAAAAATCAGGGTCTTGGGACAGGCAGGGTTCAGCAACAAAGGATCAGATAGGCAATGGTACATGAACGGTGGGCAAACATTAGAGTAGATGAGACAAGCCAAAATCCAAAAAGCCAGGGCAGCAAAACCAAGAATTGAAGTCAGACAGGTGAGGTCAAAACCAGAACAATAAACAGATAATCCAAAGGGCACAGGCAGAAATCGGAAGTCAGGCAAAGGGTGTCTCAAATCTCTCAAATAAACTGGCGTACAGGTCTCTCGGCACAGAATAAATGATCAACGTTCTGACACTGACCGAACAGAAACGCAGGGCTTAAATGCACTAAACAGAGGTCACATGCTACGGGGAAACAGGTGGTGGGAGTGACAGATAACGAGCAATGTAGGTGAGCACATGAGGGAGCCCTAATACAATAATTGGCAAAAGCCAAGACGCGGACTGGGCACACATAGACAACCTATGACAGATGAACTGCTCCGGTCAAGGAGTTCTACGTGCACAGATCAAGGAGTGCAGCATAGCAGTTAAGCACGTGCAAAAGATTTCGCGGAAGCACAGGGAGATACAGGGAAAGCAAAGCAAGGGGCGGAGACTAGAACAGGGCGAGTGCTGAGATTGCGTTAGTAGTAGCCTAATTAGTAGCGGTGCAACTTTACAAATTAACCCAAGAGCTCGTATGTTAGTAAGTAGTATGTACACGGGTTAGTTAAGTTAGTAACTATAATACAAAATATAAATGTTAGTATTATTAGTAATCAAGGAAAGCAGAGCGAAGCAAGTAAACGAGAATTGAAGTAATAATGTGAAACACCAAAAACCACTGAAAATCACCCGAAGCATGTAGGCACGCAGACTGGGGAGACGGAACGTACCACACTGATCACAAGACTCAGGTAAACACTGGTGCACAGAACAGAAAAATAAACAAATGGCAAAAACAGAAACTGGGATGAAGACTGATGATGAAAAATACGTGATACTGAAAAATAACAAAAACAGGTAACAGACACGGGCAGAATCATAACAGTGTTGCTGCCATCAATTTCAAAATGAGCGAATATTTTTCATGAAATGGTAAAATGTATCACTTTCAACATCTGATATGTTGTCTGTGTCCTATTGTGAATAAAATATGGGTTTATGAGATTTGCAAATCATTGTATTCTGTTTTTATTCACGTTTTACACAACATCCCAACTTCATTGGAATTGGGGTTTGTAGATGGAAAAACTACACAAGCACTCAAATGATGAGCAAAGCAACCTAAGACCAGACCAGATTTCATGCAATATATCAACACTGCAAAAACTGTACTGAATGTGTGCTTCTGTTTTTTCTAAACATATTCTGGATTAATACTTACACATTAATTGATATTTCTGTCACAACCTGGCTTAAGAGAGTAAATCACTACGCAAAACAGAATGCACCTAATTAAGACAAACTAACCCCTTAAACTCTAATTTTTTGCTCACGTTTTCCCTAATGTGGGCTCAAAGTCAGAGAAAGCATCTTTTTCCATATTGTAGGACAATGTCACATGCATATTCTCTAGGCCTATCTGCTGGTTGCAGTGCTTCACTGAAGCTGCATCACACTTATATCAAAATTTTCAAACCCCAGATGCCATGGTTTTCTGGCCACAGCAAGATGGAAAATATCTAAATATTGCGCATCATTTTATTCACATTTGCCTATAATTCAGGTGGACATATTGGGTATCATTGGAAACCTTGGAATCTCAACAATAAAATAAAAAGCCTGAAGTTCCACGAGTTTGAATACAGCAGCTGCATTTGATAGATCCATATATGGGTTCATAGGTCTATGGCAGGGCTGTTCAACAGTGTCCAGAAAGGGCCGGTGTGGGTGCAGGCTTTCATTCCAACCCAGCACTTACACACCTGACACCACTAATCAACCCTAAGAGTCTTTGCTTATGAGCTTGATTAGTAGTATCTGGTGTGTAAGTGTTTGGTTGGAGTGAAAGCCTGCACCCACACCGGCCCTTGCAGGATAATGTTGAATAGCCCTGGTCTATGGGGTCAACAGCTTGTTAAAATCTGACAATTGCAACTGTGGTAAGAACAAAAACAAGCATAAATGGAAGAACAGTGAGAAGCGTACAAAGGGACAACGGTGAGAACCGGTGTCTTTCAGCGATGCATTCACAGTTATTTTCATGATTCGCTAGGCTTGTTCTGCTTCTTTGGCTCATCTTAAAAGCCAGGCATTTCCTCTTCCTGCAGTATTGATATCATAACTCGCAAATTTCCCAAATTCACTGAGCTTGTTATGCTTCTTTGGTTCGTGTAGAAAAGCAAGGCATTTCCTTTTCCGGCCGCAATGACCTTTTAACTCGTGCATTTGCCGAGGCATTTATGTATGAGCCAGCAGAAATATACTGCTCAAAGAATTAAGGGAACACTTAAATCACATATCAGACCTTGATGAACGAATTATTCAAGTTGAAAATCTGAACTCAAGTACATTATATAATTTGTTTTGAAAAAAATTATGTAACAACGGTTGATAGAAACCAAAATCGTCAACTCACTGAGGGCTGGATTCAAAATCACCTAGAAAACGAAAGTAAATAATTGAAATCATAAGCCTGTCCCACTTGCATTAATTTTATCACAGCGACAGTCGTGTGGTTAAGCTTTTAAAGACAGAGATGGCAAATCCAACCAAAGCTGAACTGATGGAAAAATGAGATGAAGGGTTAGGGGTTTGGGGGGAGGGTTTGCTTTAAACTATATGATGCATTGGGATGAGACTGAGCTCCTCCAATATATGCCACCAGAAACCAACTGAATTTAGTTTTATTCTATCAGGTTTTGATTGGCAGCCACTTAAAGGTCAACCCATTTTTGCCATCGCAACTGGAGTTCCACCATCGATCATTCAGCAAGGTCCTGGACAGCAGTCAGGGGAGGAAAACATTTGAGACTGCTTGGGACATCCGTCCATTTAAGTATATTAAGGTTCCAATCAGGCTGCTAGGATAAGTCTTCAGATCTGCAGTGAACGTAACAACTCTGAGCTCTATCATTTCTATATTATATCCCACAATAGCAGGCCTAGTTACAGTTCTATTGTATATTCCTGCATTTCTGTTTATTCTCTTCACCACAGTTTGACTGTCTGTGTTAGTTTTGGTTTAGTCATTTTGTTAATTGTTTTCAATCATTCTATTATTTTCTCATGACTCCCTATCTCAGTGTACTCACCCCACACTTTTCTCTCACCTGTTTCCTATTGTTACTTGTTTTCTCGGAACATTTAAGTTCCTGTTGTAAGTTTCCCCTTTGCCAGATTGTTTGACCTGTCTTTGCGTATTTTTCTCCTTCCTCGCCGTTCATTCTTGTTCCCTGAATTCTCCTCATGCCTGCTTCTGTCTGTCTCCTGCCTGTGCCCTTAAGGAACAAAAATATATTGATATATATTGAAAAATATAATGTAATATATTGTAAAATACATTTGAACATATGGAAAGGGGCAACATATATTCGATAATACATGTCAATATATTATCCTTTTTTTGCTTCAAGCATATATTACAAAATACTGTATAATGAATGCACATCATACATATCTTAAACTTCGGACATATTAAACATTTGGACAGGAATTTATCAGGTGATAAATGAAGATTTTATTTTTTTATCTACCCTTATTTAACCAGGGAAGTCCCGCTGAGATTGAAATCTCTTTTTCAAGGGAGCCCTGGGGGTTGAGGTCAATTTGCACAGCCAATTAGATCAGGGGATGATTAGGTGGCAGGTCAAAAGAACCAGGTTGGGACTTTAGCTATGACACCGGGGAACCCCCTTCTCTTATCGATAAATGTCATAGGATCTTTAGTGACCACAGTGAGTTAGGACCTTGGTTTAACGTCTCATCCGAAAGACAGCGTCTCCGTCACTGCACTGGGGATTATTCCACCAGAGAGAAGTTCGCAACCTACTGGCCACCAACACCTCCTCCAGCAGCAACTTGGTTTTCCCAGGTGGTCTCCCATCCAAGTACTGGCCAAGCCCACACCTGCTTAGCTTCAGCCACACAGCTGGAGCAGATCAAATTGTGGTATGGCTGCTAGCGTGTAAAGATAAAAAGATAAATAAAGAGAAATGCTAATGCAGACTTCACATAATAAAAGCATATCATCAAAACAGTTGTTTTTCAGTGGCGCAGTGGTTAGCGTTGCCGTCTCACAGCCAGAAGGTTGTGGGTTTGAATCCGGCCTGGGGACCTTCTGTGTGGAGTTTGCATGTTCTCCCCGTGTTTGTGTGGGTTTCCTCCGGGTACTCCGGTTTCTTCCCACAGTCCAAAGACATGCACATCAGGCTAATTGGAGACGCTAAAGTGTCCATAGGTCTGACTGTGGGAGTTAATGGTGTGTGAATAGTATGTGCCCCCAGCGATGGATTGGCGAGCTGTTCCAGGGTGGGTCCCTGCCTTTCGCCCGTAGTCAGCTGGGATGGGCTCCAGCTCCTCCTGCAACCCTAATGAGTAAGAAGTGGGTATAGAGAATGGATAGATGATCTCATTATTTTAATTAATATATTGGCAATGTAAACCAATTATGCATTTAAAAATGTATTACTTCCAATACATTTCTGCGTATATGCATAGTTATAGGATATATATTCTAATATATTTTGTAATATATAGAAAACGGCAATAATTTGTATATTAATCAATATATAGAGAATATATTATATATTATATTTAGAAATGTATTTAGTGATAAATTTCAATACATAAGACAATAACACTCATTCAAAATGTAAACCCGTTTTAACGTGTCAAATTATTACTCTAATATTTAATTATAAGTTAAAACATTGCAATTTTGCTGGTAAATTGACAAAAAAAAAAAGTAAAAAATGGAATATTAATATATTGGGTCTACGTATATGAAAAATATATTTTTGTTCCGTAAAGGTGATTACCCGTGTCCTATGTCATTGCGTGCCCCAGCCCTAGAATTCCTCACCTCTGTGTGCCCATTCCCTCACTGAGGGGTCTCCTGGCTTGGACCTTGGACCATTCCCACTACCACCATTTGCCTGCTCCCCTGTATGCTGTTCGCTACTGCCCAACCCCTGCCCTTCGATGGACTCTGCCAGTTCTCAACCTCAGACTGTTCGCCTGCTCAGTAAAGTCAAGTGTTTTCTTATACCGGAGTCTGCATTTGGCTCCCTCTGTTTGCCCTGCCATTACAGGTATAGGCCTGTTATTATTGATGCTGAAATGCAAAAATGTTGCAAATGAAGTGAGACAAGGTTAGCCAATGGAGCCAGGAAATTTCACTTGTAAAGATGCACAAGCTAGCAAATTAATTTACATATACCAAAAAGTTATCACTTGATAGAGACAAAAATAAGACTGAAAGTCTCTTATGCATACATTGTCTTTTAAGATGTTGTAAAAAAATTGCATTGCCCTGAGGACCAACAGTAGTTGCCCTGATTTGGAAGGGCATGCATTAGGTAAGAGCCACAATGGTGCACACACACTCACTGCATAAGCAAGTTTGCACCTGTACGTTCTGCAACTTATGACACGTGCCACGATGCCTGGGTCTCAGTTTGTTAACTGTGCTGCTGTTTTTTTTTTTACTTTTCTGGTTTCTTTCAGTTGGCTACGGTTCGTTCTAGCTGTACAATTTTCACTTTGTGTTTCTTTTGTCACTCGATCTATTAGCACTTTAACTTGTCTCCTTGGAGCTCAGCACTTTTGCATCCAACTTTTGCACTTTGTATGTTGCTCTGGAGAAGAGCATCAGCTAAGTACATGTAATGTAATGTACTGAACTGTAAATGTCAGTTGCGGTTTTTGACAACAGTAAACAGGAAGTGCTTCCTTTCTGAGTTTTCTTGCGTCAGTGTTCTGCAGCTCAGTTGGTGCCAAATGCCATTACTCACAGTACAATCTGCAGTCAGATGTTACATCAGCACCGGAATATTCAATTAAAATGCTCTAATCACATTTTTTGAGATCCTGCATCTCTCGATATAATCAAAACAGAAGAATCGCTATGGGCAGCTGTACATCAAGCCGCAGAGAAGGTGAGAACGCTTCTAACTTCCTGTCTTTCTTTTAGTTTTGCCTGTTACTTCTCTAGATAATGGGCGCATATGCCTTGAAAAGAGGACTTTATGCCAGGACATATCATGATGAAACTAGTTTCCCTTACAAATGAAATTATTTAGGGAAGGTGTCTGGTACCTTGTTTTTAGGAAAGTTGGGACGTTGTGTAAAATGTGTATGAGAAGAGACTGCAATGATTGACAAATCAAATAAACTCTAAAATAAATTGAAAATAGCACAGACAACACGTCAGTTTTTTTTTTTTTGAAATTTTCCTTTATTGATAGTTATACAGTGTAGAGAGACAGGAAGGTTGGGGAGAAGAATGGGGGTAGACATGCAGCAAATGACGCAAGTCGGAGTCGAGCACAGGTTGCTGCAGGAAGGACACGGCCTTTATGGTGCGCGCGCTTAGACCGACGAGCCACCGGGGCGCCCCACAACATGTCAGTTTTGAAAAGTTTTGAAAGCAAATGTTTTCTCATTCTTGCTCGATCTTAGATTTCAGCTTCTCAGCACTTTTGCGCTTTTGACTCTTGTCACGTTTGTGCTCCAAATTTTTCACCAACATGAGACAATAGTAGAACTGGTGAATTCTGGGAAATGAAGTCCATCATACAGGGAGCTTTGCACTGTTCACATACACATTCAACCACTTCCTAAAATTAGGAGGCTAAAATTGCTGTTTGATGGTCTTAGTTAGCTGCATAGTAAGGCAGTAAAATGCACTGGATGTAATCAAGTTTGCAATATAACATTTTCTGCATTGCTTTCTTTTCATCCAACCTCAGAAAGCAGGTCACCTTAGCTTATCAGTTAGCTAGCAAGCCTCTGGTGGATAGAAATGAATGGAGACCAGTGAATGGCAATTATTTTGCTACATCAGCCAGAAATTATTCAGCTGGCTAGGTAGGTAGCTTATTACCTAAGTCAGTGATGCCATGGAAGGGTTTATTAATTGGCCTCCTAGTTTGTTGGCTACTTAGTTTGAATGCTTGCCAACCCTGGCTACAGATACTTGGCAAAGGCCACTTAGCCACAACATTTCTGAGGTTGGGTAAAAAAAAAAAAAAAAAAAACATTTAATGTTACATTGCAAGCTTGATTAGTTACATCCACTGCGTCTCTCTACCAGGCTAACATGTGCCCAAGATGTGCATTGATATTTCAGAATTCATTTATGCCTTTCCTATTGTATCAAGTAACGAACACCATCGCATGGAGCTGTTTGCAAGGAAGTGGTGAAATGCGTACATTAGCTGCTGTCTGACAGTAGCCAATGGGTTAGAAAATGGGATGTTTTATTTACCTTGAAATGTGGTCTAATACCTCTCTGAATTTTCACGATCCATCGACTTTTCACATGCGGATCAATTGAGAAGCGGTGAAATGATCATGATTTCCTACATTTATGCAGGAAGCGGCGAAATGATAACCATTTGTCAGATTCCCTAGTTTATATGTCTTGAACAAAGCAGTACTTTTAATGAGTCTTTGAGCTCCCCATCTTGAGCGTGACCTCAGAGGAAATTTGCACTTTGTGAAATTTGTGAATGTAGTGAATGAACTATTAAAAGATCACAGATGATACTCATTATGGTGACTTTTTAGACTCCAGGTCAACATGCTAATTTTATTTATTTTTTTGTTCTCTCCTAACAGATGAAACTGGATTACTGAAACCTGATGGTAAGTATTCACTTATGCGTTTCTCTAACTGTCTTGTGAAGGCCTTGAGATTATTATTCTGGGCTCTACGTGAAAAATGTAATGATGTACTGTATGTATTTGAAGTTATACTTACAATGTTTGGCAACATTATTGATCCCTTTCTTTCTCTGTCCAATCTATCAAAGAGAAATCATTAAATGTGGTTCTTCTGGGGAGTCGCAGAGTCGAGAAGATTGCAGTGGGAAATGCCATTCTGGGCAGAAAAGCTTTTGGATTTTGGAGTCGACTCTCTTCAGGGTGTGTGAAGAAACAGAATAAAAGCAAAAACGGGTTAATCACAGTGATACTCACACCAAGCTGGACTGGCTTAGCCCACACCACTGCAGAATTCAAGAGAAAGGAGATTGAGAAGAGTATATATCGTGGCTCTGATGGGCTCACCGCTTTTGCGTTGGTCATCTCAATGGACGGGCCGTTCAAAATGGGAGATAGGGCCGCAGTGCTAGAGCACATGGACCTGTTCAAGATTCCAGTGTGGAAACACACTCTTCTTCTCTTAATCACACACAAAACAGGCCAGCAGAACACAAGGATTCTTGAGCGCTCAGATCTCCAATGGCTTGTGAAGCAATGTAAGAACGAAACTGCTTTGTTCAATAAGAAAGAGATCGCAAAATTAATTGATAAATTAGCTGGTTTAGCGATACAGTATGATTGCATTAACCATCGTTTTGAAGAGAGAAGGCAAAAAGGAGATGGAGAATCGCAAACGGAGAATGCCCTGCAACAAACGGTCACACCCTCAGCCACGAGAGACGAAAGAAGTGGTAATCATGGTAAGCGTGCTGAGAATTTCTCAAAATTAAATCAAACCTGCTTACTCAAGAGTGATAAATCCTGTTATTGCCAATGTTGTTTGCTGACCTCTCTATTACAAGACTATTCTAATTTAAATTGTTGAAAAAATCCAATATTGATAGTAAATATTTAATATGGCAGTCATATATGTGGAAAAATTATAATTTCAGCATATGCAGATGTATGTTGGAGACTATCAATTTGTAGAATTATTCATTTTGAAGGATGTTACTCTTTTTTGGTTGGTTTGGAGGTTCACAGCTACAGTGAGCACCATAATTCATTGGACAGTGACACTTTTTGGTTTTGTAATTTACAGCTCTTGCGGAGTTACAGCTTCAATTTGAATGCTTTTTCATCCATATTGGATGAACCGTTTAGAAGGGACAGCACTTTTTTTTACACAGTGCCTGTCTTGCCTAATACTGGACTTTAGTTGTTCAGCTTTCTGGGGTCTGTTTTGGCATTCCGTTTTTCAAGTTTGAACTTCATAATACATAGATGTTTTCAATGGGGGACAGGTCAGGGCTGCAGGCAGGCCAGTCTAGTACCCACATTATGCTAATGTGAAGCTGTGCTGTTGTAGCAAGGACAGAGTGTGGCTTAACGTTATCCTGCAGGAACAAACAGGGGCAGCCCTGAAAAAGAGCAGGTCTGACAGGCAAACATATATCAGTCCAAAATGCGCATGTTCCTTTCTATGTAAATTGTGCTTTCACGTGACTTGCCCAGGCCCTGAGCAACAAATGCAGACCCAGACCATGATGGATGCTGGCTTTTGAACATGGCACTGTCAACAGGCATCTTTCTAATTGTTTTTTGAAATAATGGACATTATGTTCTCAGCACCAAAGAGGCGAGGGACCATTCCGACTGTCGTCAGTCACATATGGATACGTGCTATCTAAGGGTATATCCTCTGCATGCAAAATTTTGCTTAACCTCTTAAACCTTGAGCTTCTGGCTCGAAAATGACATGCCCAAAATGAAATGAAGATATCTCTGCAACTACTTGGTCCATTTGAAAATTCTTGGTGTCATAATAAAGGTAACACCTTTAGGATTTCTGCCGTGGTGTAAAAATCAGTATATGTCACTGAGTCAGAGTAAATGAAGATGGAACACAGTATAAATGAAAGATCTCATTTCTACCTTACAAAAATTTGGTTTCATCCCTTTTCAAATTAATTAGTTGCAGTCTGGGACATCTAAAAATTACAGCAAAGAATCTCATCATTATCTGTGCCAAAGTTTATTCTAATCAAGCAAATCAGAGCAAAATTAGAGAGGAATGTATAGGTGGCTTCTCCAAATTGGCAGTTCGGGCAGATGGCACAGTGTGCCATTTCAGATTTCTCAGGTACCAAACTGTAAAACTCATTTATTTCACTTATATATCACTACAGGCATACATTCCACCCAAAAAAATAATAAAACCATTTTTTTATTTTTTGACGTGTTCAATACTTATTTCCCCCGCTGTATCAAAGGAAAAAATTTTCCTCACCGCTGTGGAATGTAAAGTGTATGTCTGCTGTTCTTTGAGTGTTCTGTCGGTTTAAAATAACATGGCTTATTTTGTTGGATTCTGTGGACTTTCATCTTTCATTTGATACATCGCTTGTATGCATAGCTCAAATTCAGTAGAAACATTAGAGATCGAACACTGATATTATTTTATCTCATGTTTTTCTACATGCTTATTTACTTGCTTGGTGCTTGAATTGTGTTCCGTTTTGATAAAAATGGTCATCATGTGCTTTTCACTGAGTTTCTTCCCTTTAAGCGCTTAATGCCTTATGACGGTGTTGCCATTTGGAAACATGCTGTATTTATGATGCGTAACGATTGCCCTGGGTACCGGGGTCATTCGGGTTTAAGAGATTAAAGTCTGTGAGACATACAGTACAGGCCAAAAGTTTGGACACACCTTCTCATTCAATGCGTTTCCTTTATTTTCATGACTATTTACATTGTAGATTCTCACTGAAGGCATCAAAACTATGAATGAACTCATGTGGAATTATGTATGTACGTATCTAACAGTTGTCCAATAGGGCTGTCGGCTGTGTATCAACCTGACTTCTGCACAACACAACTGATGGTCCCAACCCCATTGATAAGGCAAGAAATTCCACTAATTAACCCTGACAAGGCACACCTGTGAAGTGAAAACCATTTCAGGTGACTACCTCTTGAAGCTCATCGAGAGAATGCCAAGAGTGTGCAAAGCAGTAATCAGAGCAAAGGGTGGCTACTTTGAAGAAACTAGAATATAAGACATGTTTTCAGTTACAGGTATTTCACACTTTTTTGTTAAGTACATAATTCCACGTGTTCATTCATAGTTTTGATGCCTTCAGTGAGAATCTACAATGTACTTAGTCATGAAAATAAAGGAAACGCATTGAATGAGAAGGTGTGTCCAAACTTTTGGCCTGTACTGTAGATATCATCACATTTCTGGGTATCATCCCTGATGATGCACCGTCTGGCCTGTACTGCAGCCATCTTCAGTTCCAGCTTGTTTCAGGGACTTTTTGCCATCAATCTCCTCTTCAGCATATAAAATGCATGTTCAATTGCATTCAGATCCAATGATTGATGAGGCCAAGGGAACCAAAATGACAAAATATGTGATGCTGTCCAATGAGTTATAGTGTTCACTGTATCTGTCATTCTGTTAACTCAGACCCATAGTACAGGGTGGCCCAAAAAAACCCAACCGAAACATAATGCAAAAACTAATTCACTTTAGTGAGATGGAGTAGTCCTGCCAAATTTATTTCTTATCAACTACATGAAATAAATATCTTGTCTTATCAATTATTCGTTTGGGTGTTTACTCCATCTTACTAAAGTGAATTAGTTTTTGCACTGTTTCGGTTGCGCTTTTTTTGGGCCACCAGGCCATTGTTTCATTTCGGTTTTTTTTTTTTTTTTTTTTCTCTGTATTTTTAAATTTAGAGCATGTGCTCTGCTTTGTTTGGGCAAAATATGGAGTGATATGGAGTTGAGTGATTAATTATTTAAATGTTTTTCCAGCTTTTCTAACCTTTAAAACCTGCCCCTCTGAAGGTCTCAAAACAACCCAGTTCCATATTTGATTCAATCTGCAAGAAGACTGACAATTTCTGCTCATCATTTTTCAGGATCAAGTTCTCAATGTGAAGATGACAGTCGACAGCAGAGGACGGTACATGAATGTTTGTTTATCAAAGTAGTATGCCTTGAACATGAATTGGAACTTTTTAATGCCTAGAGCCTCATCCGCTTCTCTTGAATATTCAGGTGTACAACGTTCGTGAGCCATCTGGCCCTGTTTTACCACGAGGTACTATCACCTTTTTTTGCTCTATATTTTTTTTTTTGAGTGTGTAGCTTTTTACTTTTATTTTGACCGTGTGAAATATACCGCTGAGTGTTGTTGGTGGAGTCTGAAGTCCGGCCTAGAGAATGCGTTTGAGGAGGGGAGTCGGCTATAAGCGGTTTCACCTCTTTAATCTCCCTGGAGACCGAGGTAATAGAGGGTAGGCAGGTTGTGTGATGTTTATTTTCTGCTGTTGCTACCGTATGCTGCTCTTTCCTATCAGTTGGTTAAATTTCATCAGCTGCAGCATTATATTTTCTGTGAGGCTGAATTAGCTATACAGTCAGCACTGGCTGCTGCCTTCATGTTCTGGGCACTTGAATGTTGTACTATCCATTATTAGGATGCACATGGAACATGGGCCTCTCCAAAAGTCCTCAATCATCTCCTCAGTCTTTCAAGTACACAGCTCCAAAGTTCTCCTGACCACACCAGAGGCCTCATTTATAAATGCTGTATGTGCAGGAAGGGCCTCAGGATTCACATATGCATCTTACTGCATAGTATTCACAATTTAGAACAATAAAATTTGTCTGGAAACTTGACATATATCTACGGAAACTCTGACCCACGCTTACGCAGCTTTTTTTTTTTTTTTTTTTTTTTTGAGAAGTGGGAATTGATAACCCATGGTGCTGTCAGAAAATGAAACCGAACTGCTTCAGCAGCATTCTTCATCTAATATTGCTCATAAACTTATTGGTTATTATCAATTTGACTGAGCCTTATAATAATTACCAAACAACAGGGTCAGATCTAGAAGTTTTCAGATTTTCGCTGTGGATACTCAATTGGTTTGTTTTGTTTCCAGTAATCACATTTACGTAAACCAGTTTCCACCAGTGCTGTCGCAGTGATTGTTAGCTCGGGATTTAGAGGTTCTGGGATTGGCTCACTTACATCAGCAGCTCACTCATCCCACCCACTTTACACCACTGGGGATTCAATGGTGCGGCCACTAAATCAGACAAGTTATTAAAATAATTGTGCATCATTCCAAGCAATTGAAATTATTTCCATAACAAACATTCTGCTGAACAGCTCACTCCAAGCTGATATTGGACATGGCCGTGGATGAGACACTCTAATTACTCATTGGGGCAATTGATAGAAGTAAAGAAGTTATAACTGTCGATAAAAATTGTCGCCTTCCACTACATTTGTGCTCAAAAGTTTGCATACCCTAGCTGAATTTGCAAAATGTTGCCATTTATTTTGAAAATATTACTCATTATGCAAAAAAACTTGCCTTTTATTTAAGGATAGTGATCATGTGAAGTCAAGTATCATCACATAGGTGTTTGCCTCCTTTTTAAATCATGATGATAACTTAAATCACCCAAACGGCCCCGATCATAAGTTTACATACCCTTGAATGTGCGACCTTGATATATGGACACAAGGTGACACACTCAGATTTAAATGGCTATTAAGGGTTCCACACCTGTGGCTTTTTAAATTGTTACTACAGTCTGTGTATAGTCATTGGGTTTGTTAGCTCTCAAGTGGATGCACTGATCTGGCTAGACACTGAGCCATGGGGAGCGGAAAAAAACTGTGTAAGAACCTTTGGAACAAGGTAGTTCAACTTTTTAAAGATGGAAAAAGATTTAAATAGATATCCAAAGACTTGAAAAAGCCAATCAGTGCTGTTCAGTCCATGATTAAGAGGTGGAAAATTAGGGGATATGTTGATACCAAGCCAACGTCAGGTAGGCGAAGAAAGATTTCAGCCCAAACTGCCAGGAGAATTGTTTGGGACACAAAGAAAAATCCATAAGCTACCTCAAGAGAAATACAGGATGCTCTGCAAAATTATGGTGTGGTCATTTCAAGGAGCACAATTGGGAGGTACTTAAACAACAATGAGCTGCATGGTGAAGTTGCTAGACGGAAGCCATCATTGCGCCAATCCCACAAAAAAGACCACCTAAAATATGCCAAACAACACCTTGACACACCTCGCAACCTCTGGAATACTGTCATTTGGAGTGATGAGACCAAAATAGAACCTCACGGTCACAACCATAAGCGCTATGTTTGGAGAGCAGTCAACAAGGCCCATGGTAAAAAATACACTATTCCCACTGTAAAGAATGGGGGTGGCTCTCTGATGTTTTGGGGTGTGTGAGCTCTGAAGGCTCAGGGAATCTTGTGAAAATTGATGGCAAGATGAGTGCAGCATGCTATCAGAAAATACTGGCAGACAATTTGCATTCTTCAACACGAAAGCTGCGCATGGGATGCACTTGAACTTTCCAGCATGACAATGATCCAAAGTACCAGGCCAATTTGACCCTCCAGTGGTTACAGAAGAGAAAGGTGAAGGTTCTGGAGTGGCCATCACAGTCTCCTGACCTCAGTATCATCGAGCCGCTTTGGGGAGATCTCAAACGTGCAGCTCATGCAAGACGACCAAAGAATTAGCAGGAGCTGGAGGGATTTTGCTGGGGAGGATGGACAGCTATACCACCTGAGAGAATTAGGAGCTCATTGACAACTATCACTAAAGACTGCATGCAGTTATTGATGCTAACGGGGGCAAGACACAGTATTAAGAACTAAGGGTACGCACACTTTTGAACAGGGTTCATTTCATTTTTTCCCTTATTGCCATGTTTTATTTGATGATTGTGCCATTCTACATGACCTACAGTTGGATATGAATCCAATAAGAAATAAAAGAAATATGTTTTGCCTGGCCATTCATGTTTTCTTTAAAAAAAATGTTACCGATCTAACTAATTCAGCCAGTGTATGCAAACTTTTGAGCACAACTGTAAGTGTTTGCCAGTTAAGATATCACCGGGTGGAATCTTATTCCCTTTTCTGCAATACTGAGGAATACATGTGCAAGACGGGACATCGATAAACATTCACAATTACTGACTTAAATGTAAAACGAAAAAAGCAAGAACTGAACTAATTTACATTTATTTAAGATGCCCTGCCTAATTGGACCCAGAGCCAAGAGCGAATACTGAGGTAACTGGAATATGTTGAACCTAGTTGGACACAGTAAGCCATTAAAGAGGGGTACTGACTTTTATCCAGAATGAGCCGGTGTGGGGGCAGGCTTTCATTTCAACCATGCAGGAACACACCTGATTCTACTAATCAAGGTCTTTAGCAAAAACTCTCGGGGTTGATAAGTTGAATTAGGTGTGTAACTGGTTGGTTGGAATGAAAGCCTACATCCACACCAGCTTTAAAATCACATACTTGTTTACTACACACTGTACCAGTATGTGCTGGATACTAAATGCTATTTTCCACAATGACATTAAAGCAAGTATCTGACGATTGTGGGACGTTACCATTGACCGTGTTGTTTTATGAGTCACAGAACACTTTGAAGATGGCTCTGGCTGTGTACTGTAAAATTTGGCCAGTGTAGAATGTCATCTGTGTGTCTTTGGCGTACTGGTAAATCTATTGCTAATCACATAATGTTTACCACTCCTCTCATTTCACCACAGTCAGTATCCAAGTAGTTAGTAGCAGCTTACTCTGTGCTTTGCCATGGTCTTTCCGGTCCTGACCACCACCTAACTCCTCACCCAGGTCGACAGCGCAGAAACCTAGCTGTGATCGACTCCGCGTTCAGGGAGTCCATGGAAAAGCAGACCACTGAGAAGCAGGACATGTTGCGTTTCTGCTCACATCTCAGTTCAGGGAAAGAAACTGAGGCACTTATTTCCTTTGTGAAGACGCTGAAAGAAAAGGATGATAAAGTCTTCCAGTGCCTGGGTAAGACAGATGAAACCCAGTTAAGTCCATCTGCTGGTTCTGTTTTAAATCGACTGGTTGCCCTAGTATTTACAGTTAGCTTCATCTTCCACTCGTCCATTGAAATATAATATAATCTTCTATGCATGTGCTGATATGCAGTGAGCACCATAATTCAATGGACAGTGACACAGTTTTTGTTTATCTCCTCTCCTCTAGCAATTTGAGTTTTAAAGAATACAATGACAAAAGGGTTAAATACTGTCAACTTCACCCATATCACATGAATCGTTAAGAAGTAACAGTGCCTTTTGCACACAGACCCCCCACCCCACCATTTTTTGCAAATGAAAAAATATTGGACAAATAAACATAACATATCCTTTGCATGCAATGACTTTTTGAGGCCTGTGACACAAAGACATCAGCAGATGCTGAGTATCATCCCTGGTGATGTTCTGCCGGGCCCGTGCTGCAGCCATCTTCAGTCCTCGCAAGTTTTAGGGACTTTTTCAGTTTACTCTTTCGAATGTAATATTCATGGTCATATGGATTCATATCTGGTGATTTACTCAACAAATAGAATGAAAATAACAAAAATATGTAACCATGGTGCTTACTGTAAGTGATATGCAAGTATGCCTGCAAGGCATAAAGATTCATCTGTGCAGAAATTTCATGGTAAGATGAAATGCATATTTATACACTGGTGTGCAGTTATGCTACCATGACACATAACTGCTGAGCTTTTTAACATTATTTTCTGTCTATGTCTACTTGCCTGCAATTTATGGCATCTTCTGATTATTTAAAATGCCTCCAACATCTCTCCTCCAGCTACACGATTTGTTGAGGAAAGCAGGTCGGAGCTCATTCAAAATGTTTCCACTGTAAGTGCCATAACTGATGCTCTCCGGGATAAGAAAATGGTCACTAATGAGCGACACAATGAGATCCGCGTAGCACAAACTAGCCAGGAAAAAATGAGGCTTCTCTTCAACACTTTGGACTCTTCTGCAAAAGTGAAAACGGCCTTTTTCGAGAGTCTGGTACAGAATCAACTTCACTTTGTCATAGACCAAGGTATGAGATCTCACCTTCAACTGCTAAACTTCCTCTTTGGTTTGACTGCCCTGTTAGCCTTTTATCTACTCATTTGTGCATTTGTGTGAAAATTCTGATGATCAAATAAACAAAATTTTTGCAATTTATTGCTGAAAAGTGCTTTATGTATTAAAATACTGTAAATCTGAGAAACTTGAATTTGTGGTATGTCGGCACTTGTGTAAAAACAATGTAATGCATTAATTTAGCTTTTTTTTGTTGTATGTGAACTTGTTTGGAATGCTGTGCTGATCTGTGATTGTTATGTATTTGTTTGACCTGATCCCTTTAACGTCATCTTTCATTCTTTATCTGTAGCAGGAAGAATAGCTGATCGACTTCAAGTCAGACATGAAGAGTGACACTGCATCCTGCGACAGGCATTGTTTGGCCCTACATACATCAAAACTCCAGTTGGAGCATCAGAGTTTGGCTCTTCAACATGCCATCTAAAAAAATAAGGCTCCTAAAACAGAATCAGCACAAATAGAGATCATCATGAAGGAATGAACACTCAGTATTTGGATCATTGGTGTTGGCTCAGGCACATTTTGTTGACCTTCAGGAATTTTGCACGGTTGCACCTAAAATAAAATAATATCGGACTGTATCTCTGGACTGCTCTACCCTGGATCAGTTAATTCCTTTTGGTCCTGGATATCTCCTGCTGGCCTGACACAAGCCCTCGCTACACCTGATGCCTGAACTGACCTGGCTACTCGCAAATGGCAGCGTGCATATGAAGGATCAGCGTCTTAAAATCAACTCATCGGCTTACCCGGTGAATTTTTTCCTTTTCTCCACATCATCCTTATCCACAGCGCAAACCATCTCCCCTATTCCTGTTACCGGTATCCATCTATTATCTGTGGCTGCCCCATAGCTAGCCTGCACGAGCCCACCTGACTGTCCCACCGGGATCCATCCGTCTAGGTGCGGTCAGCCATCTGTCCAGGTGCGGTCAGCCCTGGCTGGGTTTCTCTGCTAGCAGCAGCTGACAGCGTTGGCCTTAGAACAGAATAGCAGCGCAGCTAATGGGCTGGTAGCGCCTCCAGGCTACCTTTCCTCTTCACCAGATTTTGGGGTACTGCCCGCTGCCATGCAGTGGATTATTCCTCGGATACTTCTGATGTGTACATCGCTTCTTATTCTCCCGTCACCTTGCTCCTGGTCACGAGCTAACATTAGCATTGTGCTAACGCTCCTCAACAGGATCATGGGGCCGCTGTGCTCTGTCTCAGATCTCTACAATGTCAACAATCTCCTCCGCCCGGACTGTATGGACACTCTCACAAACACCGGTATGTTTCACTGACGCCATCCACCAGACAGAGGCTCCAGTCATATGTTCATCTACAACTTTTCATCGCCAAACTCCATCCCATCCGTCTGGTCGCATCGCTCCCAAACTACATAATCACAACAAACAGCATGTGAACCTGGCCAGTCTTCGCCCTCTTCATCAGTCATCACTACCAATCCCGCAGGAACGTAATCTGAAACTGGCTTTGTTCAACATTCGTTCCCTTCACAATAAAAACCCCAGTCTGAATAAAAACATAACAGACCTGGCACCTGGATATCCTCTGCATCACTGAAACCTGGCACAAACCCCTGGACTATTTCTCATTAAATCAGACCACACCCACTGGATTCTCCTCGTCCTGAGGGGCGAGGAGGTGGTGTAGCTGCTGTATGCAGGAAGGACATGAAAACATCTACCATCCCCATCCTTGCTGCTCATTCCTTTGAACATCTCGCCTTCAAACTCTCTGGTCGCACTCCTCTGGTTAGTGCTGCCATTTACCGCCCACCTAAGCTAAACCCCTCTTTTTTTCTCTGATTTTTCTGACTTCTTGACCCAGTTAATTGCCATCTCTCCCTCCATTCTCCTCCTTAGTGACTTCAATTTCCACATCAACAACCCTGACTGTAAATCCGCCTCAGAATTCCTGGAACTGTTACAATGCTTCAACCTCACACAACAGGTCAACTTCCCCACTCACTGCCATGGTCACACTCTGCTCCACTGGTCTCACCATTCATCAACTCTCCAGCTTCAACCTCAACATCTCCGACTATCTGGCAATCACTACGGACATCGATATCCCCACCCCCAGCCCAAAACAGAAACGCACAATAACTTTCAGAAACATTTAATCTCTCTCCCCCACAGCCCTCTCAGCCTCCCCTGTCAACAAACTGTCTGCCTCCCCTCCCCCGTCATCTGGTAACCCCTCTGATCTTGTTGCCTTTCACAACAACGCACTCTCCTCCTGTCTTAATCAATTGGCTCCACCACAACCAAATCTGTCTCATTCAAACACTCTGCTCCCTGGTTTACTCCTGAACTCCACAAAATGAAATCTCGCAAACGACAGCTCGAAAGACTCCACAAGAAAACCGGTTTAGCAGTGCACTTCCAAGCATATGCAGACCACCTGCAACTTAACAAAGAAGCTCTCACCTCAGCCCGATCCACCTACTACTCACACAGCATACACTCTGGATCCAACAACCCCAAGGCTCTCTTTTCTACAATAAATGAGCTTCTCAAACCCAAGGAATTTGAAAATTGGCTGTGGTTTATAGGAATAAAGCCTGCCTGCAGAGGAGTTGCAGAGGGCAGATTGTTCAGGTGACTATTCTCTCTAGAATAGACTATGGTGATGTGATTTATAGGCACTCTGCTCCCTCATCGCTGAAGCCGCTTTACGCAGTTTATCATGCAGCCTTAAGGTTTATGACAGGAGATGACTTCAGAACGCATCACTGTAGTCTTTATTTGAAGGTGGGTTGGTCTTCACTGGCCATGAGAAGGGAGCAACATTGTTGTCTTTTTATATGCAAGGCATTGTTGGGTAAGCTGCCTGGATATACTGCCAGTCTGCTTAATTTTAGAAGGGGGGAGTACCATCTGCGTGCTCGTGACTATTTGGTTTCAGACATTCATACTGTTCATATTGAATCGGGTAAAACTGCTTTTTTTGGTATTGTGCCCCACAGAAATGGAATGGGCTTCAACAATTGCTGTAATTGGAAAAACTTATTTTATTTGATTGTTTTAAATGTCTGTTATTGGATGCCATGCAGCAGGAATGTATATGTGTACTGTAGTTCTTTTGTTATTTGTTTTTAATTTATTGTTGTATTGCATGTTTTTCTATGGTTGTCGACTGGGCTCCGTTGCAAAAGAGAGCTTGATCTCAATTGGACTCCCAGTATAAATAAATAAATAAAAAGGACAACACCACCGACTTCACTGCCAATAAGTGCAACTCCTTCCTCACATTTTTCTCCACTTCCTCACATTCTCCACTTCTGCCCTCGCCATCACCCCACCAGTCTCTCCCCCCTTCACCACTCAGCCTCTATCTCTGTTCGCCCCTGTCTCCCCCACGGATCTCCCTAATCTTATGACAGTAATGAAAAGCTCCACTTGTGCTCTAGACCCCATCCCATCCAACCTGGTAAAAGCCTGTCTCCCCGCAATCTCCCCCCTCATCACAGACATCATCAACTCCTCCTTCAGCGCTGGTTCATTCCCCAACCACTCAAACGGGCTTCTGTCTCCCCCATCCTAAAAAAAAAAAACCTGTACTTGATCCTGACATCCTCACCACTTCCGGCCCATATCCAACCTCCCCCTTCTGTCAAAAATACTGGAACGTGCAGTCGCCACCCAACTCAGAGCCCATCTCGCCTCCAATAATTGTTCGAACCCTTCCAATCTGGTTTCCCTTCACAACACAGCACAGAAACAGCCATGCTCAAGGTCAGCAACGACCTCCTCCTCTCCGCAGACTCTGGCCACGTCAATATTCTCATACTCCTTGACCTCACCGCAGCTTTCAACACTAACAGGGCGAGAAACTTACTTTTTTTTTTTTTTTCAGTTGTCATCTGGGCAACCTAGAGAGCTTTTTCCATTGCCAAAAAGCATTTTAGGTAATCAAGACATACTCTGTTAAAAAAAATTTAAGAAGTTTAAAAAACGGAAATCTTCCGGCAGCAGGGGTGCCGTAAAGCATCCGTTAAAAAAACAATACTGTTGAATTACAATCATTTTATAAAATCCTTTTGTTTTGGATTTTCTGTCTTTGTCAGATAGGCATACAGGCATGCGGAATAATTGCCAGGATACGCTGAAGCTAGATTGCTTTATACCGTTTGAGTCCTATAAGACATTAGTATTGGATATAATACCAAAAGAGGCCAGATTTACTTGATTATAGTTTTAATGTATGTCATTATTCTCTGTCCTATATCCGTATATGTTTTTATTTATTATTATTTTTTATATTATTTTGAAAAAATTGTTTTGGCTTTTATCTTGCTGTATGTAAATTTTGTGTAATTTTTAACTCTTTTGTTTGTCGCTATACTCCCATTGTAAATGTTTGCTCTGTAATCAGGGATCCCCTGCAAAAGAGGCCTCGGTCTCAGTGGGACTTCCCTGCAATAAAGGTTAATAATAAATAAATAAAAAGCAGTAGAGAGTGACAGATAAGATGAGGGAAGAGCGGGGAAGAACAAGCAGCGAATGGCCAGAGCCAGAACTGAACCCGGGTCTCCATGGGAGGGACACAGTCTTACAGTTCACACGCAAACACCACTGAGCCACCAGGGAACCTCTAAAACTCATGTTTTCTTAAATTACATGACAGGTTTCAATGAGCAGTTTATCCATGTGATTTTAATATTATTTTCCTGTCACATTGAAAAATGGAAAAAAAATGGCAAAAATTTACTGGGGAAAAACCATTTAAGTTTTTTTTTTTTTTTTTTACAGTGCTATAGATTTATAAAGATTGCGCTTTGCATTAGTCAACGTTTGCAATAAAAGACTATCGTGATTTTTTCATTACAAGTTGTGTATACTTTTAGGCTATAAACATTAAAAAAATGCTTGAGATCAGTATAAAAATAGCGGTACAAAAATTTCAGTACAAAACGTACACAAGTTGTTTACATTGCACCATCGGAGTCAGACGGCACCAAGGAGCTGGGCCAGTCGCTCTCAGGCTCAGAATCAGACCAGCAGCTAGTATCTCACCAGTCCCTGAATCAAAGGACTCTGAGTGTGAGTCCAAATGAGACGATGTGTTGGGTCTCCATGTCCTGACTCCACCATACTGCCATAGATTTATTGCAGGCTGGGCGTCGAAGGACTCGATACTGGCACTGTGCAGCATGATCAGGAGTTGGTCAGTTGTTGTTGTATCATGCAGCATGATCCTGGCCTTGTTCTTAACCAGTTTGAGGCGACTAAACCCCCTCTCTGCCTCAGCAAAACTAGCTGGACCTGACCAGGTGCGGTCCATTCAGAAATTTTTGACAGGTTAATGAAGAAGAAAATGAATACTCATCACCGAATCAAATTTAATTACATATACAGATCCTGAAAATGTGTATGCTTTGGCATAAGCCCTTCATTACCTGTTACCATCGCCCCCTGCACCCTTCCCCCGCAAATAAAAAAAAAGTTTTTTTCTTTGAGATATTTCATAAATAGGGAAAATTAGACATACAGTGCTGTGAAAAAGTATTTTCCCCATTCTTGATTTCTTCTCTTTTCTTTTTTTTTGCACATTTGTCACATTTAAATGTTTCAGTTTAATATTAGGCAAAGATAACATGAGTAAATACAAAATGCAGTTCTTAAATGATGATTTCTTTTATTGAAGGAAAAAGCTATCCAAACCCACCTGGCCCTATGTGAAAAAGTAATTGCCCCCTAAACCTAATAACTGGTTGTGCCACCCTCGGCGACTACAACTGAAATCAAGCATTTGCGATAACTGACAATGAGTCTTTCACATCATTGTGGAGGAATTTTGGCCCACTCTTCTTTGCAGAATTTTATTAATTCAGCCACATTGGAGGGCTTTCAAGCATGAACGGCCTGTTTAAGGTCATGCCAATCTCAATCGGATTTAAGTCCGGACTTTGACTAGGCCACTCCAAAACCTTCATTTTATTTTTTAAGCCATTCAGAGGTGGACTTACTGCTGTGTTTTAGATCATTGTCCTGCTGCATAACCCAAATGCGCTTGAGCTTGAGGTCACAAACTGATGGTCAGACATTCTCCTTCAGGATTTTCTGGTAGAGAGCAGAATTCATGGTTCCATCAATTATGACAAATCGTCCAAGTCCTTAAGCAGCAAAGCAGCCCCAGACCATCACACTACGACCACCATATTTGACTTGTGGTATGATGTTCTTTTTATGAAATGCTGTGTTAGTTTTACGCCAGGTGTAACGGGATGTACACCTCCCAAAAAGTTCAACGTTTGTCTTGTCAGTCCACAGAATATTTTCCCAAAAGTCTTGGGGATCATCAAGATGTTTTTTGGCAAATGTGAAAAGAGCCTTTGTGTCCTTTTTGGTCAGCTGTGGCTTTCGCCGTGCAACTCTCCCATGGATGCCATTCTTGCCCAGTCTCTTTCTTATTGTTGAATCATGAACACTGACTTTAACTGAGGCAAGTGAGGCCTCCAGTTCTTCAGATGTTGTTCTGGGTTCTTTTCTGGCCTCATGGATGAATTGTCGATGCGCTCTTGGAGTAATTTTGGTAGGCTGGCCACTCCTGGGAAGGTTCACCACTGTTCCAAGTTTTCTCCATTTGTGGGTAATGGCTCTCACTGTGATTCGCCGGAGTCCCAAAGCCTTAGAAATGGCTTTGTAACCCTCTCCAGACTGATAGATGTCAATGACTTTGTTCTGTTCTTGAATTTCTTCCATTCACGGCATGATGCGTTGCTTTTTGAGATCTTTTAGCCTACTTCACTTTGTCAGACAGGTTCTACTTAAGTGATTTCTTGATTCAACAGGTCTGGCAGTAAGGGTGTGGCTAGTGAAATTGAACTAAAAAAATGTGGTTAATCACAGTTAATTCATGATTTAACTGGGGGGGGGGAGCAATTGCTTTTTCACATAGGGCCAGGTAGGTTTGGATAGCTTTTTTCCCTTAATAAAATGAAATCATTTTTGACAAAACTGCATTTTGTATTTACTCGGCTTATCTTTGTCTAATATTAAAATTTGTTTGATCTGAAACACTTAAGTGTGACACATATGTAAAAAAAAAAAAAAAATCAGGAAGGGGCAAATACTTTTTCACAGCACTGTACATTGCATATCTACATTCATTCTTGCGCTTGACACATTCAGCTTAGGTTTGAAAGAAAGTAAACAATCTGACTTAATTCAGAAAGTATGCTTTGCTAAGGGTTGTATTTTCAGTTGGATACATGCAATGTTCGACAGTATCGAGATGAGTGACTGACTGACCTTGTGGCTGTCCTCATAGTAATGGACGAGTTCGGTTTAAGGCCGGAAGTCCGCGCACGCATGCGCTATAGAGCTGATGCGGGGCAAAAGGAAATATAGTGGCTACTTTTTGCGCGGTGGGGTGCACAAACCGGTATCGTTAAGACGGGGGCATAAGGTTTTTTAGTGTTCCCCGTGGCAAGAGAAAACAACGGGCATGGATTCAAGCTATAAATCGGAAGAACTTTGTACCGAATGATCACACTAGAGTCTGCAGTACTCATTTTGTCAACGATTGGTCCGACTTCGTTGATCCAAATAATGTTGACTTTTCGCTGTTTCCCTACAAACAAAAGGATCTCACACCAACGCAAGCTAAAAGGAAAGAGCGATCTGATCAGAGAAATATAGTTAAGGTACTGGCTGATATTAAATTATTTAAGTTGGGCCCACTAATCGACTAAGAATTATTTCATCTGTTGTTGTTTCAAGGTGTTATTGTTATTGCAGTGTCAAGTTTTTGTATCCACATTTTGAAAAGGGACTGGCTTTGTTCGATCCTATAGGCTATATACGACGTTAAGTAGATGTTAAACTCTACGCAAACAAATATCAAGCCAAAGGGGGAATGTTAGTGCCATACAACGTTTACAGTCTAGGTAAGCTCTGAGGGGCTTACATTATGGAACTTAGCCCCTCAGAGCTAAGTGTAGGTGTGGTTTTCATTTCGCTGCTTGCAATAATTATTTGGTTTCCTTGTGATTTCGATTTCATAATTATTTGCTATATATAGCCAACAAAGATGAATTTGCTTGCCAGTTAGTTCTGCGGAGGTGAAATGTCATTAACACCACTATGATTGGGTCCCACGCCGTGAGTCAGCTAATGGCTACAGTGTTCTTGCGAAGAATTTGCATTGTTCAAAACAACCGGCAAGCACACATGATCCTAATCTCCTCTCAACATGGATAAGTGCGCAGGTACACATGTAAAATACAAGGCCATATCATTACTGTTTGACTGAACGCTACGCATTTGATTTTAGATTTTCATCTGTGCCGAAAATAACAACGTCAAGGATTTACCTTGACAGTATCTTGCCAATATTAGTCTCTCAAGTCTCTGTTGCGCTGCAGGAGTCAATGCTTTCAGTTTATAGGAGAAAACTAATGGAGCTTATTCTAGCTGTATTGTAAGGTAGAAAAGAATTTCGGATCCAATTTTTCCACTTTTTCCGGCTTTTTATTTGCCAGAACGATTTAAAAAGGGGGGCACCAACATGTTTTAGGGGGTTTTTATCAGTGAGAAAGGGGTTTAGAATTTAACATTAATATTTAATACCGCGAATGCATATGCTGCGCCTGCCCTAGCAACCCGGTGTGTCATCAGTGACATGACAACCGCCATTAACTATATGCTACTTACATGAATAACAGCACTTAAAACTAAACACTAAATTTCCTTAACTAGACGTACGCTCGACGTGTTTTCATGTCGTAATGTTCCTCTGGGTACCCAAACATCAATCGATATTGGCATAGGTTGAATACAGAATTCTTAATCTCACAATCCAGACACAAAATGTACACTGCACACCCTAGAATGCTCCTGAACAAAAAATATTCCTGCTCATAGTCCGAATCCATGCTGTAAGCTGCCTTTTACCACGGGGAAAGAGAAAGAATTTTATAATTCCCCTCCTTTTCAATACGATTTTGTGAATCTTCTGCCCCACATAGTCTGCAAAGAGGATGCGCACTCCAAATCTCGCTTTTTCACGTCCTTTAACTGAAAGGGTCCATTGTCAAAATTGTGTAAAATAGGACATGTCAAAAACAGTCATGCTAGATATTGGGAAATGGATAAAGGGGCACTGCTTCTTGGAGATGAGTAGATCAAAAAGACTAACAAGGTACTCTTTGGAAATGGGGTTTCAAATCATGGAAACAAAAAAAATGGAAACCAAGGCAGCTCTTGTGGTCGAAAAAAAATTTTAAAAAGCCTTTATTACATGGCTAAATGCATGGCAAGGATAAAAAAGCACCAACGTGTTACGGCATAATTGCCTTCTTCAGGGTGACCAAACCAATCCTTGCCATGCATTTAGCCATGTAATCAAGGCTTTTTTTTAATTTTCTACCACAAAAGCTGCCTTGGTTTCCATTTTTTTTTTTTTTTGTTTCCATGCTAGATATTGGTTTGGTACCCGAGTGGAAACACATGGTGTCAGTCTCTTCTGGCTCTGTCGTCATTATATTCCAGCCTTTATCAAGCGACCAACTAGTAGCTTCTTACCGAGCAAATAAAAATTTTGCCTCCTTGCTATTTTGAAAAGACGCTTGTTTCTTGCGAACTTTTAACCTGTTTTCAGTCATCTCCTCTCGCTTTCCGTACATTGAAGTCTCGCGAGAGGCACCAGGCATGAAACTGATCGCATTGGACCTACCATTTTGGTTTTTACCCATGTGTTTTATGCGTCGAAAATCGGATA
The DNA here is from genome assembly GCA_029692085.1 of Gymnothorax javanicus. Classification (NCBI taxonomy): domain Eukaryota; kingdom Metazoa; phylum Chordata; class Actinopteri; order Anguilliformes; family Muraenidae; genus Gymnothorax; species Gymnothorax javanicus. The sequence goes on from CM056197.1 coordinate 13,397,948, forward strand.
TTCTGGAGCCGGAATGTCTTCTGATGGGACGATTTCGCATCCGTCGCACAACTCAACCATGGCGTCGGCGAGCACAGGGAGCCGGGTGTCCTGCGGGAGAGATTTGAATTGCGTGCCCGAGGTAGCGGATACTCTGGCGGCGGTCGCCAGGCTCGGGTAAGTTGGCCCGAAATGTGTATAATTTCTGGGAAAGGTTATGGTAGTGATGAATGCAACGTGAAGGCATAGATTGTATAAGTCTCCTCCCTGCACATGAGGCTCGGGGGGTATGCGCTCGCCAGCTAGCAATCTAAAGCCGCTTTCACACTGGACGCGAAACGAATTATTCGCACGACAGATTACATGCAAAGTCAATGCAAAGACGCGAATTATTCGCGTCTTCGTATTGACTTTTAATATAATATATCGTGCGAAAAATTCGTTTCGCGTCCGGCGTGAAAGCAGCTTAACATAAATTTCTCACGTGTTTGGTCAGTAGCTGAGAAGTATTGCCTGTATTTGCCGAATGGCATGAAGAATAGCGAACTCATAAGTTGTCAGAATAGCTGGAGTTCGCTAAAAAACGCGTTGTCGTCAGTATTCTCACCCACTGCTAATCATATCATGCCCACCGAGCATTTTTTCGGACTCGATTTATTTAAATGGGCAACTAGGTAACGGTCTCTATTTGACAGGATGGCTACGTACTTCAGCTAATGTTTGTTTCCCGTTGAGGTGGTTTTAATGTCGTCTAGTTGATTTTTTTGCGCAAAATAAATTTTGTTTGACGTGAGGTTGTTTAAATGGCTGGCTAGTTTGGTGGTTTATTTGAGATTGGTCAGTCTAAGCCGCGGATGCAGTCATCCAGCCATACTGTGATCATCGGCAGTCACCTTTGCAGATCTGTGCCGAGTGATTGGAGCACTGTAGCCCGACTTCGGAGGCTGAACTTGCCTCCTTATTCGCCAGCTACCTTTTCGCAAACCTCGGTCCACCTTCAATAACTGTAGGTCCAGTTGCAATCAAAATTATTCAACCCCCATTGCAAATTGGGTTTAATATCAAAATTTACAAACTTTCAGCTGTTTGTGATAAACAGATTAAACAAGAACATTTTAAATTGCTCAATCCGTCTTGAGAGCATATTTGCAAATCATGTGTTGTCTCAAGCACACCTAATGCAGCTAATCTAGAGCTTAATTAGTTGCATCAGGTTTGCTTGAGATAGAATACATCAAATACTTGCACTCGCTAGGGGTTTGTTGACAGTGACATTTGATTGCATATTAGAAATATGGCTGTCAAAAGAATTGTCCAAAAAGCTAATGGAGGAGATCATTGCCTGGCACAAACAAGGAAAAGGATACCAAAAGGTAGCACAGGCAATGACTGTTCGTAGAGATACAGTTTGAAGCATAGTTGGCAAGTTCAGAGTTAAAGAAAGAGCGGCTACAGTACCAGGATGTGGCAGAAAGAGGAAGCTATCAATGGCTGTCACCAGATTCCTGAGGAGACGGGTGGTCAAAAACCCTCGAGTGACTGCAGGAGACCCGCAGCAAGACTTGGAGGCAGGAGGCACTGAGGTTTCAGTTTGCACAGTAGGGCGCACACTAAACATTGAAGAACTCCAAGACATACACCACAACTGATCCAAAAGCAGAAGCTCCAATATGCACAAAACCACATAAATAAACCAAAGAAGTTTGGGGATATTGTTCTGTGGAGAGATGAAATAAAACTGGAATATTTTGGGCTTATGAAACAGTGGTATGTCTGCAGGAGGAATAAAGAAGCATATGCTGAAAAGTACACCCTGCCTACAGTGAAAAATTGTGGGGGCTTTTTGATGCTCTGCGGCTGCCTTGCTTCCTCTGACACTGGAAACCTAAGTGTGGAGGGCAAGATGGATTCAGTCAAGTACCAGGATATCCAAGGAGAAAATGTCCTGCTGTCTATAGGCAAGCTGACGCTTGGGCATCATTGGACCTTCCAACAGGACAATAATCCTAAGCATACCTCAACATCCACCAAGGCTTGGTTTCAGAAGAAGTCTGGGAAGATTCTAGAGTGCCCATCACAGTCGCCTCACTTGAACCCCATAAAAAATCTCGGGTAGGATTTGAAGAACACAGTTGCAGGATGCAAACTCTAGAATATTAGTGAACTGGAGGCCATCGTCCATGAGGACTGGGCTAAGATTCCTTGGGAATGCTGCAAAAAGCTGGCGTCTGCCTATGCATCACATTTCCAGCAGGGCATAGTGGCAAAAGGGTGCCCTACTAAGTATTAAAAATGCTTGTCATGAAGGGGTTGAATAATTTTGAGCCTGCAGTAGTCATTAAAAGTGGCATTTTGTGTTGAATTCGGAGAAGCCACTTGTAATATTTGTTGTGTTGAGCCATTTAAATTGTTCTTGTTTGATTTGTTCATTGCAAACAGCGGAAAGTTTGTAAATTTTGCCAGTAAACCTAATTTGCAACGGGAGTTGAATAATTTTGATTGCAACTGTATGTGACAAAAAAATTCAAATTCAATTAATTTTAATGAATTTACTACCTTTTTAAAGCTCTCAAAAAGAGCTTCTAGTTGACCCCAAGATCGTGAAAATTGGCCGAGAAATAAAGTTATGCAATTTTATAGTGTCCCAAACGGCAAATTGTTTGGTGAGTGTGACCCATTTCAGTCGCTGGGGATCAAAAAAAGTGCGTTGCGAACCTTTCAATTAAGGTCAATTTTACCTCAAATACGGTAGACAGTCCAAAAAACGAAATAATAAATGTTTCATAAGAAAAAACATTTCAGGAAAGAAAGCATGAATGATTTTCATTAGCGGCAGAGCAACCAGTTGCAGCCAAACGCAATCTCTCTTAGTCACATACCTAATAACTGCTGCGTTATTTTTGCTTTCTTCCCAATTCGCATGGCTCTATAATAACCAGCACCACAAACTCAAAAACATGCCACATTCCCGCAGAACTTCGCACCACAACACTTTGATGTCGATACATTTTCACCGGAACCACACTTAAAAAAAAATCGCACAGCCTGTAACAAACCCAGAGACGAACCAAACGAGTTTTCAATTACGTGTTGCTGGTTCTTTGAAAAAAGTAGGCATCTGACAAACTTTTATGACAGCTTGGCCGTTTTCTTTGGTAGGCCTGTATTTTGTGATCGTCAAGAAGTCTTACAAAACTGACGCTGGTATCAGAGACAATATAACAGAGTATCAAAATCCAGAATTATGAGAAAATTTACTGTGCATTTTTTAAGTATGACCCACTGAATAGGGTATATGTGACAATGAGACAACAACTTTCCACCTTATTGCACACTCATCTTCTGGTTCGCTGCAGACTAGATGCCTTGAGGCACATTACTGCCTCTCACAATTCAGTCCTGCCGCACCCCACGAGACTCAGACCTCCTCCAGAGAAATAGTCCTGTCGATGATGTAGCTTAGGACTGCTTTCACGATTTGTGGCTGGTTTTCGGACGGATTTAGCATATGCACCAGTTATTTTTTGATCTCCATTATATGATAAAACGGTGTACAAACGATCTCTTTGCCTATTATGCTGAGGACATTCCATGATCACATGTTTCACAGTTTGTTTTTTTTTTTTTTTTACAGAATCCACGAAGTCCATCCTTGTGCTTTCCTGTTTTTGCCGAGTCCCACGCGAGTCCGTAGTGTCCCAGTCTCAGCCTTTTCATAATGACTATGTGCCTTCCTTCTGTGTGCAGATAACACAGCTTTGTCTTAACACTGTTTTGAATGGAGAAATAATGGCGACCTTTCTTTTAATTTCCCCACAATCTTTGCCATTTTGCTGTTATGTTTTCCTTAATGGATGAACGAAGTTCAGGTGCTCCCATGCAAACGCTCAAGTCAATGTGTCTCTTCAAAGCCAATTTGGCTGCCTTCTCTGCTGTTTCATTTCCATCTATATTCCTGCATGGGCGGGCACCCGAAGGAAGCCCACCCATCCTCCGGCCCGCTCAACTTTAAACAGCAGAACCAGTAATTCCACTCAAAGGTCGTGCCTCGACCCCCAGTTTTGTCTTTTCAGGCTTTCAAAGACTGAGGCCGAATCTGAGCATATGGGTACCCTCTTTAGCGGGACCTCCCCCACCCACTGCAATGCCCATATCATGGCAATCAGCTCTGTTGTATAAACTGAAACCCCCTCAGACAGTGGCATGAGCTTCAGAATTTCAAGTTCAGGAATATAAACGGCAAACCCTGATTTTTTTTTTTTTTTTTTTGGTCAATGGATCTTGGGCCCCATCTGTGTACATCTGCAGGAAGTTTGATTGCACAATCTGCGTAATTTCAATGGCTATATCTCCCTGTGTTCAAACAGTCTCATACATCTGACGCTGTGGTATCAGAGACAGTATAACAAAATAAAAGCACATTGGCGCACACACCATGTTCAGAGGGTCATAATTTAAAAATAACGCAGTAAAAGTTCTTATAGCTCAGGGCTTTGATACTCATATTTTCTCTGATACCACAGTGTCAGGTTCTAGAGTCTTTTTGAACATGGGGAAGTAAAGCCATATACTGAGTGTGCAATAGGGCAAGAGAGCACAGCGTCACACATTCCATGTTCAGAGGGTCATGATTTAAAAATTCCACAGTAAAATTTCTCATAATTCTGGATTTTGATACTGTTATGTCTGATAATACTGTCAGATTCCTGAGGCTCTTCGAAGATGGGGAGATACAGCCATAGAAAATACATGGATTGTGCAATCAGGCAGGAAGGCATAATGTCTCATTGTCACGCAAATCGTTTTCAGAGGGTCATAATTCAATAATACCATAGTAAGATTTCTCATAATTCTGGATTTTGATGTTTTATATTGTCTCCAATACAACTGTGCCAGATTCTTGAGGCTCTTTGAAGATGGGAAGATAAAGCTGTAGACAATACTCAGATTGTACAATCGGGCGGAAAAGCGTAATGTCTCATTGTCACACATACCACGTAATGTCTCATTGTCACACATGCCACATTCAGAGGGTCATAATTAAAAAATACCACAGCAAAATTTCACATAATTCTGGATTTTGAAACTTTGTCATATTGTCTCTGTTACCTCGGTGACAGTTTTGTGAGACTTCTTGACGACAACGATATAGCACCATGCAAATTGGGATGAAAGCAAAATTAACGCAGCAGTTATTTAAGGTGGACCAAGAATTGCGAATAAGGAGCCAAGTTCTGCCTCGTACCCGACTCGTCATTTTTGTTAAGTATGAGTCTGAGCGGCCAAGCATGACATAAACCGCAGAGTACACTACTGTAATAACGCTAACTCTGTAATAACATGATGTATTTGACATGTAACATAAAGGTACATTTTACATTTAATCAATATACGATGTTAGAGTCTCGTGCATGGTTAATTTCATGTAGGCTGTAATTCTTAGATTTTATTCATTAAGCATCACTCGCTTTCTGCACAGTGTTAATTTTTCTCTCATGATTATTTTTTTATCCATCTTCCTCACCCTTCCCTCAGCTTTGACTTCTTGTGCATGCCGCTTTTCCACCCGCGGTTCCGGAGAGAGTTTGAGTTGGACCCAGCGCGCGGTCGCCCAGGCGCTCAGACCCGTTCAGACCTCCTGTTATGCGGCAGAGGTGAGGGGGCGGGCCATAAACCTGGGGTTTCCATCCCACTGTTTCTTTCTTCAGTGAATTTTTTAGTGGGGGCGGGGCTGGAGGGGGCGGGGCATTGTGTAACTTTTTCCAAATTACAATGTTCTTGGATATCCAAAAGGGTGGTTTATAAACTTTGTAGTTAAAAAAAAAAAAAAAATCCATGATTTCTGGGCAATTTAATTCTTGTCATCTGTTCCTGTTTGCATGTCTCGTTCAATGCATCTGGCTAAACAAGACTAGGCCAAAACCTAGTATACAGCTGGACCATTAATATAATCACGTCCGCAATGCTAATTTCTGTTAGCACCTTAATGGTAATTCTCATTTTGCATTAGCATTGCACTATCTCCACCACTCAACTACTCAGTCAGTCAGTGAGTCACGGAAACTTGGATATTCTGGGATGGTTCCACTGCTGCGGTCCAGCTGACTGGCTGTGGTTTCTAATTTTACAGTGAATTGAGTAGCTTACTAGCTAGCTAATAAACTACATAACATTTATAGAAAGGTGCATGCTACCTCGCTAAGTAATTTTGAGAATGGCGCTTAGCTAGCTAGGGACACCCAAGCCAGACCAATTTAACTAACATTACGCTTGGAATTCAGTTTATATATTTACAGAAATTGGAAATATTTGCCTAGCTAGCTGCAGATTCTCCTTGAAAATAAATCAAAGCCACTTCTTCTTTGTGTCTTTCGGAAAACATTATGGGCCTCATTTAATAAGTGCTGTTGCCAGTCCTGCTTGTACTGACTGTACTGACCCAGTTTAGTAGTATAAAGCGGTCTGACAGAAAGTGAATAGCATACGTAGGTTTGTGTCAGTTGTAGCTGGGACGATGTAATCAAAAAATGGATATCCATTAAACTTTTCTGTCCTGAGGCAGGGGGCCGATGTTATGATGTGTGCTGGTCTTGGCAGCAAGCAACAGCACAGTTTCCATGCTTCACTCTTCACTATGGGTGGAGATATTCCGATGAGGGGTGGATTAATTCTCATGAGACTGTGTGTGACGTAGGAAGGGGAGCCAAATCTGAATGTCATGCTGAATACCATGTTTATGAAGAAGACAGCCCTCAAAAAATGGCTAGGTTGTCTTATTTCGCAGTTTGCGGGTTAGTAGGCACTCCAGATACCGAAATGCTTGTGCTCAAGCGCTGAAAAAGTGAGTTTTTCATGATATGTCCACTTCAATAAAGTCTCAAATCGACTTTCGTTCATTTGTTCCAGCTACCCCTTCGTGGCCTTATTACCCATAATTCAAAGTGCAGCTTCTCACAATCAGTGGAGGATATGCTGACTTTTGCTACCATTAATTTCTATGAGTATTTGGGCTAATGCCATTATCTGATGTGTCTGTGATTGCAGAACGTCTCCTCTACCATTCATTCTATAAGCAGTGCAGCAAATGCTAGCAACTGAAGTGCCTCTAATCAAACTATCTGTGCTACAATTTAGTTCTATGAATGATGCAGCTAGTACTAGCAACAGACATGTCTCTAATCAAACAGTCTCTGCTACTCTGTCTTTATAAGCATTGTGGCTATTTGCTAGCACCTGCAGTATAACTAATGTAAGTGTCTCTGCTACTATTAGAAGAGTTGAGGCTAATGTGAGCACCTGATGCGTCTCTTATAAACTCCCTGGTTGTCCACATGCAAACCCCTCGCACCTATGCCGGACGCACGGCCTGTTTGCTGCTTGGAGGCTCTGGCCGACCTTCAGCTACTTTCACCTCTGTATCCTGCCTGGCTGCATTTTGCGGTGAACTGGTGTCATGTTTGTGCAAGTTGGCACATGAGCAATTTATCGACTAGAATTAATGATCTTTCTGCCCCTTCTTAGACTGGAACACGCTGATTGTGGGCAAGCTGTCTCCGTGGATCGAGGCGGACTCGGAGGTGGAGACGGAGCGGAAAAATTCGGAGCTGGTGAGGAAGGGCCGCGGCCGGGTCCCTGGTTTCTAAACCAAAATTCCGCCGTTCAGAAGAATTACTGTGCTGAGCCTGAAACCTGGAATCTGGAGCCAAGTAATAAGAGCTGTTTGGGATTTTTCTCCTTAAAGCGATCCAGTGAAAGGCCGTTTCACACCCGAGACGAAAGACGGAAACAAAACAAATATGCGCCTGCGTAAAACTTTGAACCCATTTATATCCATGGGCCAATCCATATCGAATCCAAAACTTTCCGACTGTGTTGTCAAGGAGCATTCTACCTTTCTGTCTCATGTTCTGGTTTTGTCATTGGTGTGACAAGGCCATAACTCTGTAATCCTACATTGTGCCTTGGTCTTTGAGCAGTTTTTAAAAGTGCTATTCTTTCACTCCCTGCAGAGAGATGGGTATGTACACATTTGTACACATTGACTGAATGTTGAATAATGTATTCAAAGTGAAAATGATGCTGATCTAAAGGGTAAAATGCAGACTGAAGACACAGAATGTTATTGCGCTGAACACTGTCCTTTCCCCTGTGACTTACATTGTTCCTCCTGCCTGTTACTCCTCAGGCGGTGGTACAGGAGCTGAATTTTGCAGCGTATTTGGGCCTGCCAGCCTTCATGATCCCCCTCAGGACCCCCCACTGCGCTAACCTGGCCCGGATCGTGCTCAATCACATCCACACTGGGCATCACTCCTGCATGGTAATCCATTATCTGTACATTCACACTGGGCATCACTCCTGAATAGTAATCCATTATCTGTATGCCCACACAGTACATCATTCCTGCATGGCAATCCATTGTCCATACATTCACACCGGCCATCACTCCTGCATGGTAAACCATTATTTTTACATTCACACTGGGCATCACGCCTGCATGGTAATCCATTATCTATACATTAACACTGGTCATCACTCCTGCATGGTAATCCATTATCTATCACAGCTACTACTCTGGGAATCTCTCCTGCATGGGAATTCATCATCTGTAGTAACATCCACACTAGACACAACTCCTGCATGGTAATCCATTATCCATGATCACATCCACACTGAATACCACGCCTGGATCGTAATCTATAATCTGTAACAAAATCCACACAGGGCATCACTCCTGCATGGTAATGCTTTATCGACAATAGCATCATCTCTGGGTATCACTCCTGCATGGTAATGCTTTATCGATAATAGCATCATCTCTGGGCATCACTCCTGCATGGTAATGCTTTATCGATAATAGCATCATCTCTGGGCATCACTCCTGCATGGTAAATGAATGATCCATTATCACATCCACACAGTGCAGCACTCCTGCATAATAATTGTCTGTTATCTCATCTAGAGACACTCCTTGTGCATGGTAACTCTAATCACATCCTTAGCAAGCACCTCTCCTGCATAATTCCTTTATAAATAATCACTTCCTCCCTAGACTTTGCTCCTGCATTGCAGTTCATTATCTATAGTAACACAAACAGAGGACACTGCTCTTGAATGATAATCCAGCATCTCTATCACGTCACTTACAGACGCCACACCTGCATGGTAACACATTATCACATCCAGACCTTTTCTGCATGGTTATTGATTATTTATGATCTCACCCTCACTGAACACCACTCCTGAATGGCAATCCATCATCAGAAATCACATCCTGCTACAGGCTACAGGGTTATCCATTACGTTTAAAGAGCAACTAAAAAGGGACTTTCAATTTTTTTTTGTGTGTGTTCTAGTGGTAGATTATGGATTAAATAATTTTTAAAAATCAACTTGCGAGACCTGGGTAAGAAATATATTTTTAGAGGCACTTTTTTCCGCACCTGCATTGTCAAAAATCTGAAAAACGTGATCGAATATGTGAACACATGACATCATTCTGAGACACTAGCTTTACAGTGTACAAGTAAGGCTTCATGCTACATTCAGTCACAGAACTGCATGGGCAGAAATTTAATTTGAATTGTTGATATTTGAATTGCTCAGTTTGAATTTGAAGTGCACTATTTGAATTTGGATTCAAAACTTGTAATTCAGATTCAAAATTTCACTTTGAATTCAAAACTTTTCATTCAGATTCAAAATTGCACTGCCACACATCCGGGACCCTAATGACGATTTGTGCCACTCAAAGAGCAATCGATTGCTGATGCCGAACTCCTTTCTTAGTACTCTCATGGATGCTGCCACTAGACTGCAAAACACGGGAATATTGATTGTTTACCACATATTTACTGGTCTTTCGTCTTACGTAGTGTTCTACTAGAGATGGCCTAACTTTAGCTGTTAGATATTGTAAACATAGCACAGCTTATGTGTTGAATTTCAGGCTCAGTCATGATGCATGGCTAGCTGTGAAACCTAGCTTGCTAACCTTTGAATATGAAGCCCCTTTTACACCGGCCAGAAAAAACCACTAACACCCATTAACAGTCAGGTTTTGTCTTGGGTGCGATCTGTATTCACTCCCGGGTCAGATGACTGCAGTAATGAGTATTTATCAGCTCTGGCTCCAGTCGCCAGTTCTATAAATACGACACCCGGGTGTTCGTGCTAATGTTAGCCCCTTTTCTGGTGCGATGTCTACATGGTCTCATACGCATGTTCAGTATTACCATGCTTGGTTAACAACCCGTCAGCTATGTGACTTTATATTCGTACTGTGACATCTTTCAGATCCTTCAAACTCTATAAACCGTTGTTTTGCAGTCTAGTGGAGGCATCTGTGACAGTACTAAGAAAGGAGTTCGGCATCAGCAATCGATTGCTCTTCGAGTGGCACAAATCGTCATCAGGGTCCCGGATGTGTGGCAGCGCAATTTTGAATCTGAATGACAAGTTTTGAAGTCGGAGTGAGATTTTGAGCCTGAATTGCAAGTTTTGTATTCAAATTCAAATTGTGCAATACAAATTCAAATGGTGCACTTCAAATTCAAACTGAACCATTCAAATTCAAATATCAATAATTCAAATTCAATTTCTAGCGGCTCAGATTTCTGCCCGTAGAACTGTTGGCTTACATTGAGCCATTATCAGATGGCACACGTTGTGTTTTTGTCTTATCTTCACAAAAAATCAATGGCTACAAAAGCTCAAAAATACATTGATTTTTTACGCAAAATACGATATTTGTTGTCGCTACTCAAGTCAGAGTCAGAAACAGATGCTGCTTTCGAATTGCGGGATGGTGCTATCTTTTTACACAAGCACAAAGACGTACAGAGAGCTTTAGCTTGGATATTTCGCACGGAACATATGTACTTGTAGACCCATGTCGAATCGAAAGCTGCAATGAGTCTCGGAATGACATCGCATGCATAAATTAATGTGTAATTAGCTTTCCGGAAATCGCATTGCAGCTGGGCTGGTTTTTGATCTTCTTTTTTCAACACAAATGGGACGATTGAGCTCGGTTATTAATGCATTTGGGGAAAGGGTAATATAAAGAACCTAAAACTGCCAAAACCGCAAAAAAGTCAGGTATGTTTAAGTTCCTCCTCACTAACCACCACTCCTGCAGTGTGATCCATTATCTATAATCACGTCCACTTTGACTGCCAGCTCTGCAAAGAAATCCATTATTAGTAATCACATTCTCACCAGATACAACTCCTGCATGTTAAATCACTATCTATAATCATGAAAACATTGGACACCACTCCTCCATGGTAATCCAAGCTCATGAATCTTATCTTTACTGCACTCCTTAATGGGACTGGTGTGTAATCAAGCTTAATCTATCGGAGTAATTGATTGGTTGTTGCTCCCTGATCAGTTCTGGATCCATGTACCCCTACTGGCCCCTGAGGACACTCATGATGACATCATCGATAACGAGCCTGTGAAGCACAGTGAAGACGGCAGCACTGACGAGAAGACCTGGGCTTGGTAAGGATGTCGTCGCCGCCAGTTGCACACTAATGACATCACACGGAGCTGATGGCGATGATTGGATTAGAAGTTTGTACGTCTGTCGCTTCCAGAGCAGTAGTTTAGAAATATGGCTAAGCTATGATTGAGTTTGTTGATGAGCCCGTTATCTGGTATCTGTTGACTGGGATGTTATGGTATGTTGCATTATCTGCACTGCGCAGTGGGCGGCCTGTGGGGTTCTCTCTTAAGCAGGGCCAGGCTGTACAATAGCTAGGCTTTGCTTTGTGTGAGCTGGTTCTGCAAGCCCTAAACTCCCCATCAGAGATGCTGTAAGTTCGGTTACTCTGTTACCGTGGCAGGTTAAAAGAGCGCCACCCTCGGTGATATCGGAAACCCCAGCTTTACGCTCAACATGCCTCACTAATCTCACTTAGTTGTTCACCCCTCAGGTGGCATGTGATTGGCTTGATCAGAGTCTGTTTCTGTCTGTAATGTTTTTCTCTCTGCCTTTTATCCGTTGTTTAATCGTTCACCCTCTGACTCCTCAGGTGGCATTCCTTCAGAACACTGTGTGACTACAACAAGAGGATTTGTCTTGGTAAGAGAGGAAAAGATGAAAAAAGCAAAAGTTATAACAGCTGTGTGCAGCCGAGGCTGTTGTTAAGAGTGCAGAGATACTCTGTGGAACCGTGTTCGCTCCAGTGCAGAATTTGATTTTAGAACCTTGATAATCTGCATGATGGCTTATATTTGAGTTCTTCAGTATGATTGTCCTTTTCTTGCCAGCCATCGAGATCGGCGCCGACATGCCCTCGGACTCTGTGATTGACAAGTGGCTCGGAGAGCCAATCAAAGCAGCTATTCTTCCCACCAGCATTTTCCTGACCAATAAGAAAGGGTTTCCCGTCTTGTCGAAGGCTCACCAGCGAATCATATTCCGCCTTTTTAAGGTATTGACACAGTTCCTCTCGTAAGCAAGACTGACATCCTCTGCTTGATTTGAATCGATGGACACTGGTTAAGATTAGACTTGCTTATTGGTTCAAAAATACTATCTCTGTAAAGGTGAAGGTTGTCTCTGTAACAGGAGTTCCTGTATGGGCAGCCTGTAGCCTGTTGATTAAAATGCTTAACTGTGGCTCTGAAAGTTTGTGGTTCATGTATTTCAGTCCCCAAAAACCTGTTGGCCAAAACTGTTGTACCCTTGTGACTTTGGGTGATTCTTGGTCAAATCAACCAAGTTACTTTAGATGGAAGTTAAAGGAGGAGACTGCACCTCGGCAAAGTATATTTCAGCGGAAAGTAGAATACTTGGTGTCTAAAACGCAGTTTTATAAATTTTAAATTGGTAATGATCCAGTGCGACGCATTTTTAAACCGGAAAGTCTTCAAATCGGCGTCAATACCAGGGGGCAGACATTTTTACTTGGGGAATCTACGGCTGCGTTCAGAATGCACACTTGTCCACTCGCTCACTCACTCTATATTGTTTTCACTACATAGTGCCCTATGTAGTGGGTGAGTGTGCATTTCGAACGCATTATCCAATCAAACGCCAGTGTCGCGATGCTTGTGCGTCAGTTATTCTCTTACATGACGTCAGTTGTTCTCTAACCTTTCATCCGGGCCATGGAGTGGTTCATAGGGCTTTCAGTAAGCTCTCCCTTTACAGTTTGGCTGCCTGCAAGCTGTTTTTATTTAAGCTGGCTTGATTAACAATCAATTTATCGACTGAGCGACCAAGACCAATACATGACCTATAATTAGAAATGGTAATGAAATGTGAATTCCCATTGCCTACATTTATATAATTGATATGGCATTGTAAATCCAAAACTTTCGCTGACTTTGCAGCATTTATTTTCACCGTCCTTGGGATTGTCACGCAGCAGTGCAACCTTACAGCGCCCTTTAGCCATAACAACATTCAAAATAAAGAACAGATTCCCGCAGCCTCGCAAACTAATTTCCGCAAATCTGTGCCACTTAATGAGCGCTGAAATTATGAAGACATATTTATATTTTACGTCGTCATTTATGCTCAGAAGACGCCTCCTAATTTTGTGGTGCAATGCATGACAATGCTATCAACAGTAAATTAGGCTGTCGTCGGTTTTTACCAATTAGTCTGAGCAACTGTGGCTAATCGGGAGATGAAAAGTGCGAGAAGTTAAGCATTTTTAAAGGTCAGGTTTCCGAAGATCAATTTCAAGAGCAGAAGATTCCCCAAGTAAAAATGTCTGCCCCCTGGTATTGAAGCCAATTTGAAGACTCAATGGTTTAAAAATGCGTCGCACAGGATCATTTTCAAATTATCATTTATAAAACTATGCGTTTTAGACACTTCAAGTATTCTACTTTCCGCTGAAATATACTTTGCACTAGGTGCTGTCTCCTCCTTTAACCCTTAAATGCCCAACTACAGTAAAAGTTGAAAGAAAAATCAATGTATTCTGTTAAGATGTCCTGGGGAGGGGCTAATAACAACCCAATAGCAATTTTTAATTTTTGGTAACCTTTGACCTCATTTTAGTTTTGTGACATATGTCACTCTACGTTTCTAGGATATAAAGCGAACTTTTGTCCATCATTGTTTTGGTAGTTGACATATAGCTGAAGTATTAGGCATAGCTTATTTTTCATTAGCTTACCTGTTCGTCTACTTTATCCAGTGATGAATGGGTGCAGATCTATCGTGTGGATTCCACCATGGGGGCGGCCATATTTGAAAGGTTAGCTGCTGCAGCCAGTGTAGTGTCAGTTCCACTTTTATGCATCAGATGGCAGCACTGATGGTCTAAATATGTCACTATGGGCATTAGGTTGCAAAATTTATGTGGGGTCAGTGGTTTTGACAACCCCCAAAATCGTGTGACAAATTTGTCACAGGGGGCATTTAAGGGTTAAATAATCTGAGGTGATGGTCATATGTGAGAAGAGGCTGTAGTGCATAGCTCTCGCCACTAGAAGCCACTGTTTCTCTGTTTCTGCCCAGCTGGAGGCACAGTTTATCTTCACTGGAGCGAGTCGGCACTGCGAGAAGGATTTCCGCTCATATCTCCAGTACCTGGAGTATCTGAACCAGAATCGCCCTGCTCCAAACTCCTACGAGCTGTTCGCCAAGGGCTACGAGGACTACCTGCAGTCCCCGTTACAGGTGTGCTTGCGTGCATGCGTGCGTATTAGTGTGTGGGTGCGTGCGTATGGGTGCCTGTGTGAGGGTGTTTGTTGACATGTCTGTTTGTGGAAGTGTGTGTCACAGTGCATGAATAAGTGTGTGTGTGTTTAAATTTGTGCCTGTTTCAGCCTCTCATGGATAACCTGGAGTCCCAGACGTACGAGGTGTTTGAGAAGGACCCCATCAAATACTCCCAGTACCAGCAGGTAAGAACTGAAGGACCAGAGTAAGAGCTCTGTAGCAGCTGATGAGATGGGATTAAATGGGAGCCTGTGCTGGGCTCGTAGGGTCATGCTGCACAGTAACTGGCCCAACCCCTGACCAGCCCCACCCCCTCGCCCCGTCCGCCCTCTGCGCCGTCACATAGAGGTTTGCCTAAATTAAGGTTCATCCCAAGCCAGTCAGCGCGAGTGTAATTGTACTGTGAAGCCCAAAGATAGTCTGCATTGATGCGGGCTTCTGCTCGTCCCAACAGGAAGTGCAGGTAACAGAAGAATGCAGCGAACTACTTACAGATGTAAGAGTTCCGTCTCTCTACTCGGTCGAGTATTTTAGATCCAACACCACTCGCGCTGACTCTACGGTCTCAAAAACATTTGCTGAATGTAGTGGTGTTAAAAGACAGAACAAAGCCCAGGAGAACGTGGAGAATATCACGTTATCCCTCAGGCTTTAACTTGTAACAAACCCTCAAAGGCCCCTCTGCACGTTTAGCCTGGATAAAGATGAATTAAAATGTGTCAAATTTATATTGTATTTCTCATTCAGATGGTTTTAGATGTTACGCGTTGCCTCTCGTAAAATGTCAAACACCACAACAGCTGTGCAAGCAGGGTGTCTGTCTGTTGCCATGGTGACTGCTGTTTCCTTTCTCTGAAGTGGCAAGGGCATCCCATTTACCCCTGCGCCTTCGTTTGAAGTGCCCTGCGCAGTTGCGAGTGTGTCTCGATATGGAGTGACACTCTGTGTCGGAGTGTTAGTGGGAAAAGGCCGGATTGGGATTGGGCCAGTGATCGCAGTGAGTCTGAGTGCAGTGTGGGATTCGCTGCATCGCTGCCATTTTCTCTCCTCTCTCCAGGCTGTGTACAAGTGTCTGTTGGACAGAGTGCCGGAGGCGGAGAAGGAGACCAGTGTGCAGTGAGTTTATTATACGTGTGAAACAACCCCTGCCCCCCCACCCCACAAACTACTTTGTGCTGTTCCAGTGTCTTTATTTTGCAAGACATTTTCCATTCGCAAGCATGTAATGGCTGGAAACGAATGGAATGTGGTACTACAGGTCAAGTTTATTTGAAACTGACCCTGTTATTCTCTCTACCCCCATCTCCTGCCCTCTCTCTCCTCTTTCCCTATTTCTTCATCCCTCCCTCTTTCCATCCCCCATCCTTCTCTCCCACCCTCCCTCTCTCCCCTCCCTCTCTCTCTCTCTCTCTCTCTCTCTCTCTCTCTCTTCCTCTCCCCCTATCTCTCCCTCCCTCTCTCAGGGTGTTGATGGTTTTGGGGGCCGGGAGGGGACCCTTGGTGAACGCCGCTCTGCGTGCGGCGAAGCAGGCTGATCGACGGCTCCGGGTGTACGCCGTGGAGAAGAACCCCAACGCCATCGTAACGTAAGCCCCGCCCCTAACGGCGTTATTACCTTAGCCCCGCCCCAACATCACGATTACGTGAGCTCAGCTCTTAACGCCATCCTTGTGTTTGGCCCCAACCCAAATAATAGACTAGTTTGATTATGACTGCAAGGGTCTGCGGGTGCAGCGAGGGTAAGATTTTGCCGTCGGGACGGGCTTTGATGACGGCAGCCGAGTCGAACGGCAGCAGAGTTTCTGCTCTCTCCTAAACTGCAGCCGCATGGGAGATCCACCGTTGGAGTGGAACGGCATATCATTAACCAAAACAAAAAATGCTTTGTTGATTGACGGTTGGTCTAACCTATGACGGTGAAGATGATGTCATCAGCCTTGGTCATGGCTGCCCTGCAGCTACTAATTTCCCCCCGGCATATAATGCGGGGGGATATAGTCATGTGTGCGGTTGTCTGTCTGTCTGTCCGCCCGTCTGTCTGTGAACATTTCGTTTGCGGAGCATAACTTGAAAACCGTTCAATAGTTTTGCACAAAACTGGGTGTGCACATTACTCATGACCTGACGTGGTGCCTTTTGCTAATCCGAAGTTGATGGCGTGGGGCCAGGAGGATACGCCATCTCCTGAAGACTCTTGTTGCCAGATACAAGAACTGCGACAGACCGCAGCCCAGCCTCCTCGCTATAATTCAAGCCACATCTCACCAGGCTGTGCGAAATCTATGACACGTCTCGCGAGATTGTTATTTTAGACCTTAGGCGATTCTTTCATGGCGGAAGTTGCTGGCGCTACATCGGTTTGACCTCTTAATTTCATTGCAATGGGCCCCACCCCAGCTCGATCCTTATGTAAGCCGATGTGGAATTTTCATTTCCGGAGCGTAACTCTGGTACCGTTCAGTACGTTTCCACGAAACTTGACACACACATTGAGCTTGTGATGTAGTTATGCCTTTTCAGTGTTTGAACTTTCTGACAGCTATATTTTGTGCTACTGTATCATAATCATTGACTGTATATAAAGATGGATCCCAGAAAATGAGGCAAAAACATCTTAATCCAACATCATACTTACATTAGCTCTGCCCAATCTGCCATTTGTCAGCCCCATCCCCAGTGCTGTCAACATAATTGGCCCCGCCCCATGTTTTCATGGCATTTAGCCCCACCCCTAGAGTCACCCCCTTGAGCCCCACCCTGTGATATCATCACCTTAAGCCAGGCAGAAAGAAAGTCATCGGCTGCCCCTCGCCCCCTCAATTTTCCTCTTTAAGTTTCCTAGTTAAAAAAAAAAAAAAAAAAAAAGGTTTCATTTACCATTTTCTTACTGTGTGTTTACCACCGCACACTTGGCACGATCACATTTTTTGTCTCCCCCCTTGAAAGAAGGGAGACGTATTGTTTTCGGCGTCAGCGTGGAATTTTCGTGTCCGGAATATAACTTTGAAACCGTTCAGTATATTTCACTGAACTTGAAAAACACATTGAGCTTGTGGTGTAGTTTCGCCTTTTTGGGGTTTGAGTTTTGACATTATTTTTGTGCTACTGTACCAAAATTATTGACTGTATATAAGGATGGATGCTAGAAAGTGAGGCGAGAGCGTCTTGATTGGCTGCCTGCAGTACAGGTTGTAAGCCTGCCTCCCCCAAGCACCACGCAGATTAGGATCCTTCTGTGCCCTCCATGTTAGCGGATCGGACATGGACCTGACAAAAAAATGAAAGTACAAGTAATTTTTCCCCCAGATGGTTTCTCTCATAACCACCCCTGATTAAGAAATACTCTGAAAAGGACACTGCCATGTGGACTGCATATTCTGATAACCTTAATCAGAATAAGGTCATATATGGAGTAAGCAATAATTGTATCAGGACGTGGAGTGTTCGATTTCATTCGCGTTATTGAAGTGCATTGTTGATGTATACCCCCTAACTGCACTATAACATCTTATAGGGAGTTTTTAGCCGTTAAACTTCAAAACTCATACCCAAGTTTACCTTTTTTATCCGCCCAGCATAAAATGCGGGGGGATATAGGCATCGCCTCATCCGTCTTTCTGTCCGTCCGTAATCATTTTGTTTCCGGAGCAGAACTCGGAAACTATGCAAGATATCAGCACCAAACTTGGTACATGTATTCTATGTATAGTTTAGATGTGCCTTTTGCTACTTTGGAAATTTTGGGATTCCTATTTTTGTTGTTTCCATGGAAACAAATCTGGACTTAGTGCAAATTACACTGTGTTCGTTTCCTGAGCAGAACTGAAAACTTATGTAAGATATCAGCACCAAACTTTGTACATGTATTCTATGTAAAGTCTAGATGTGCCTTTTGCTACTTTGGAAACTTCAGAATTACTATTTTTGCCATTTCCATGGAAACGAATCTGGACTTAGTGCACATCAGGCCTACTTCGTTTCCGGAGCAGAACTCTAAAACTGTTCTATATATCTTACTGATACTTTGCATGTGTATTACTCACATACTGAAGTGGTGCCTTTTGATATTTCCAGATTTCTGAAAATCTTATTTTTTTTGTTTCCATGGAAACCAGTTGCATTTGGACTCTGTACAGAGATAGGTTTGTTTCCGGAGCACAACTCAAAAACCGTTCATTATATCTTTCTGAGACTTTGCATGCGTATTACCCACATACTGAAGTGGTGCCTTTTTGATATTTTCAGATTTCTGAAAATTTTATTTTTTTTCGTTTCCATGGAAACAAGTTAGATTTTGACTCAGTACAGAGATAGGTTCGTTTCCAGAGCAGAACTCAAAAACTGTTCAATATATCTTACTGAAACTTTGCATGTATACTACCCACATACTGAAGTGGTGACTTTTGATATTTTCAGATTTCTGAAAATCTTTTTATCGTTTCCATGGAAACCAGTTGCATTTGCACTCTGTACAGAGATAGGTTCCTCTCCGGGGCACAACTCAAAAACCGTTCATTATATTTTTCTGAAATTTTGCATGTGTATTACCCACATACTGAAGTGGTGCCTTTTGATATTTTCAGATTTCTGAAAATCTTTTTATCGTTTCCATGGAAACCAGTTGCATTTGCACTCTGTACAGAGATAGGTTCCTCTCCGGAGCACAACTCAAAAACCGTTCATTATATTTTTCTGAAATTTTGCATGTGTATTACCCACATACTGAAGTGGTGCCTTTTGATATTTTCAGATTTCTGGGGGAAAAAAAAAAAAATTGTCTCCATGGAAACGAGTTGGATTTGGACTCTGTGCAGAGTTAGGTTCGTTTCCGGAGCAGAACTCAAAAACCGTTCATTATATCTTTCTGAAACTTTGTATGTGCGTTACCCAAGTACTGAAGTGGCGCCTTTTCATATTTTCAAATTTCTGAAATTAGTATTTTTTTCCTTTCCATGGAAGCGACATGGATTTGGACTCAGTCGCAGGGATGGGTTTGTTTCTGGAGCAGAACTAAAACACTGTTCATTAATGACTCTTGTTTTATTATTGCCTTTGTCAACATGTGGTTCATAGTCTTTGGTAGATGTCGCCAGTACATACTTCCAGATAATTCCAGAGGAAAGTCACCTCAACATTGTTGTTTGAATTTCTTTGAAGGTGTAGGATTGACATGACTTTCGCAAATAATCAGGGGCCGGGGGGATATGTCATATATGGTGATGGAAGACTGTGCTGTAGAGACGCAGGGCAAGAGTGGCTGCAGAATGGTTTCTTCAGGATGAGAGGGAGGGTCAAGGGGTGGGTTTAGGGTTTTTGGGATGGAGGGGGTGGGGCAGGGGGAAGAAATCTGTTTTTAAACATGAAAACATTTCTAATTCATTTTAATTTTATTTTCATTTGTTTGCTTTTTCATTGGATGCTTTTTCCGCTTGGATGCTTCCTCTGGATGGAAAAATGGATCGATTAAGATTATCGATCTATAAAGGAAATGTCACTCATGCATGCCCCATCCTTCCCCGATGACTTCATCTCATGCGAGTCCCCTCATCGATCACATTGGTCCCCAGATCTCATACTGCGTTCTATAGCTCTCTCAAACTCTCCTACCATCTCTCCCAATCTATTCCCTCCTGTCTCTGCTTCTGCCGGTCCCCAGATCTCATACTGCGTTCTGTAGCTCTCTCAAACTCTCCTCCATCGCTCCCAATCTGTTCCCTCCTGTCTCTGCTTCTGCCGGTCCCCAGATCTCATACTGCATTCTGTAGCTCTCTCAAACTCTCCTGCCATCTCTCCCAATCTATTCCCTACTGTCTATGCTTTTGTCGGTCCCCAGATCTCATACTGTGTTCTGTAGCTCTCATAAACTCTCCTGCCATCTCTCCCAATCTATTCCTTCCTCCTGTCTCTGCTTCTGCCGGTCCCCAGATCTCCTACTGCGTTCTGTAGCTCTCTCAAACTCTCCTGCCATCTCTCCCAATCTATTCCTTCCTCCTGTCTCTGCTTCTGCCGGTCCCCAGATCTCCTACTGCGTTCTGTAGCTCTCTCAAACTCTCCTGCCATCTCTCCCAATCTATTCCCTACTGTCTTTGCTTTTTCCGGTCCCCAGATTTCATACTGCGTTCTGTAGCTCTCTCAAACTCTCCTCCATCTCTCCCAATCTATTCCCTCCTGTCTCTGCTTCTGCCGGTCCCCAGATCTCTTACTGCGTTCTGTAGCTCTCACAAACTCTCCTGCCATCTCTCCCAATCTATTCCCTACTGTCTCTGCTTTTGCTGGTCCCCAGATCTCATACTACGTTCTGTAGCTCTCTCAAACTCTCCTCCATCTCTCTCAATCTGTTCCCTCCTCCTGTCTCTGCTTCTGTTCTCAGTTTGGAAAACTGGCGGTTTGAGGAGTGGGGAGATCAGGTGACCGTGGTTTCATGTGACATGCGGGAGTGGGCGGCGCCGGAGAAGGCGGACATCATCGTTAGCGAGCTGCTGGGGTCCTTCGGAGACAACGAGCTGTCCCCAGAGTGCCTGGATGGAGCACAGAACTTCCTGAAGGGTAGGCGGTGGAGCTTTCGTTGCACTTCCTGAGGGGTAGGGGGTGGAGCTTTCGTTGCACTTCCTGAAGGGTAGCGGGGTGGAGCTCTCGTTGCAGTTCCTGAAGGGTAAGTGATGGAACTTTCGTTGCACTTCCTGAAGGGTGGGGGGGGTGGGCTGCAGGGTAAAGTTGCCTTCAGACATCGACTTCAAGGCTGCTCAGCCAATCAGGCTGCGTAAACGCCGCCCCCAAGTACAGCCAATCAGATCGCGAGCTAGAGTACAACCAATCTGCTCACGAGGCAGCCAGTTCAATTCTGAAGACTCTGTAAGTGGGCTTAAGAACATCAATATAGTTAAAAACGAATGCATTCAATCATCTTTTCTCATTAAAGAAACTGATTAGTGACACTTCTACAATATAACTTTAAGTATAATTCTGTTTGAAACATAAAATTGGCCTACTTGTGAGATATTTTGTTCAATTAGCTGTTTAGTTGAGCTTCTTAAAAACTTAAATTGCAAGTTGCTGTAATTTTAGCTACCTTCAAGGCTGATTGTAGAGACTAGTGCCTTGCAGGCTGGTTAGAAGGCTAATGTTGATTTCATATAGTATTATCTTTGATAGTATTCAGTTCAATGCCTTCAAGGCTGATTGTAGGGACTAGTGCCTTCCAGACTGACAGTGGAGACTAGTGCCTTGCAGGCTGGTTAGAAGGCTAATGTTGATTTGATATTGTATAATCTTTCATGGTATTCAGGGCCCGGGGTGGGTGCTGAGGCTGTTTTTTTTACTTTTTTAGCGAGACGGGTAGATAGGGCTCCACCTCGGCACCGGGATATCGTTTGAACTCCTAAAAAGAGTGTAAAAAGTAGAGACAACATCAATATGCAACAACACCTCGGTCAGTTTTCTGAGGTAACGTGTTTGGTTTCGAACTGTAATAAATCTATGGGCTGAAAAATAGAAGATTTTAAATCGGCCTTGGAAGGCTCCAACTCAGTAGAGGCCCCTCTCAGTAATGCTGAGGGAGCCACTACTGTCAGCCTTCAAGGCATCAGAATTGTACACACACTCACACACACACACAGACTCTCATATATATACAACCCCAATTTCAAAATAGTTGGGACGAAGTGTAAATTGTGAATAAAATCAAAATGCAATGTCTTTCAGATCACAGGAGCCAATATGTTATTTACAATAGAACATGGATAACATTTCAGATGTTGAAACTGAGACATTTTACATTTTTATCCACAAAGTTAGCTTATTTCGAATTTTATGGCTGCAACAGGTCTCCAAAAAGATGGCACACAGGCAAAAAAGGGCTGAAAAAGCAATTAATAGACAAGAGAATCAGCTGAAAGAACATTTAGCAAGTAATTACATTAACTGGCATCAGGTGTGTAACATGATTGGCTATAAAAGGGATGTCTTAGAGAGGCTGAGTCTCTCAGAAGTAAAGATGGCCAGAGGCTCTCCAACCTGTGAAGGCTTGCATAAAAAAATTGTGGAATACTTTAAAAACAATGATCCTCAACGTCAATTTGCCAAGGCTTTGAAAGTCTCATCATCGACAATGCATTATAACATCATCAAAAGATTCAGAGAAACTGGAAGAATCTCTGTGCGTCAGGGACAAGGCCTAAGACCTTTACTGGATGCCTGTGATCTTCGGGCCCTCAGACGCCACTGCATCACTCACCGGCATGATTCTGTCATTGACATTACTAAATGGGCCCAGGAATACTTCAATAAACCAATGTCTGTAAACGCAGTCTGCCGTGCCATCCACAGATGCCACCTAAAACTCTATCATGCAAAAAGGAAGCCATTGTTGAGCATGATCCAGAAGCGCCGCCGTGTTCTGTGGGCCAAGGCTCATTTAAAATGGACTGTAGCAAAGTGTCCTGTGGTCAGACGAGTCCAAATTTGACATTCTTGTTGGAAATCATGGGTGTCGTGTCCTCCGGGCTAAAGAGGAGAAAGAGCACCCCTCCCGCTATCAGCATTCAGTTCAAAGCCAGCATCTCTGGTGGTATGGGGATGCATTAGTGCATATGGTGTGGGACACTTGCATGTTTTAAAAAGCACCATGAATGCTGAAAGGTATATAAAGGTTGTAGAGCAACATATGCTCCCCTCCAGACGACATCTATTCCAGGGAAGGCCTTGTTTATTTCAGCAGGACAATGCAAAACCACATACTACAGCTATTACAACAGCATGGCTTCGTAGTAGAAGAGTCCGCGTGCTGAACTGGCCTGCCTGCAGTCCTGATCTTTCACCGATTGAGAACATTTGGCGCATAATTAAACAAAAAGTCCGTCAAAGGAGACCCAAAACTCTCCAGCAGCTTGAAACCTGTATTAAAGGAGTGGGATCAATTTGCAATGGCTAAACTCAAGAAACTTGTGTCCTCAATGCCCAGACGCCTCCACTCTGTGTTAAAAAGAAGAGGGGATGCTATACCATGGTAAACAGGCCCCTGCCCCAACTTTTTTGAGACCTGTAGAGGCCATTAAATTTGAAATGAGGTAATTTTGTGGATAAAATTGTAAAATTTTGCAGTTTCAACATTTGCTATGTTATCTCTGTTCTACTGTGAATAAAATACTGGCTGGTGTGATTTGAAAGTAATTGTATTTTGATTTTATTCACAATTTACACTTTGTACCAACTATGTCGGAATTGGGGTTGTGTGTGTGTGTGTGTGTGTGTGTATATATATATATATATATATATATATACACACAGTGCCATGAAAAAATATTTGCCCCCTTCCTGATTTCTTACTTTTTTGCATATTTTTCACACTTAAATGATTCAGATCATCAAACAAATTTTAATATAAGACAAAGATAACCCGAGTAAATGCAAAATGCTGTTTTTAAATGATGATTTAATTTATTAAGGAGAAAAAGCTATCCAAACCTACCTGGCCCCATGTGAAAAAGTTATTGCCTCCCTTGTTAAATCATGAATTAACTGTGATTAACCACATTTTTTGAGTCCAATTTCACTAGCCACACCAAGGCCTGATTACTGGCAGACCTGCTGAATCAAGAAATCACTTAAATAGAACCTGTTTGACAAAGTGAAGTAAGCTGAAAGATCTCAAAAAGCAACATGTCATGCTGCGAACTAAAGAAATTCAAGGACAGAACAAAGTCATTGACATCTATCAGTCTGGAGAGGGTTACAAAGCCATTTCTAAGGCTTTGGGACTCCGGCGAATCACAGTGAAAGCCATTATCCACAAATGGAGAAAACTTGGAACAGTTGTGAACCTTCCCAGGGTGGCCAGCCTACCAAAATTACTCCACAAGCAAATCGATGACTCATCCAGGAGGTCATAAAAGAACCTAGAACAACATCTAAAGAACTGCAGGCCTCACTTGCCTCATTTAAAGTCAGTGTTCATGATTCAACAATAAGAAAGAGACTGGGCAAAAATGGCATCCATGGGAGGGTTCCAAGGCGAAAACCACTGCTGACCAAAAAAGAACACAAAGGCTCGTTTCACATTTGCCAAAATGCATATTGCCGATCTCCAAGACTTTTGGGGAAATATTCTGTGGACTGACAGGACAAAACTTTTTGTGAAGGTGTGCGCCCCGTTACATCTGGCGTAAAACAAACACACCATTTCATAAGAAGCACTTCATACCAAAAGTCAAACATGGTGGTGGTAGTGTGATGGTCTGGGGCTGCTTTGCTGCTTCAGGACCTGGACGACTTGTCTTAATTGATGGAACCATGAATGCTGCTCTCTACCGGAAAATCCTGAAGTAGAATGTCCGACCATCAGTTGATGACCTCGAGCTCAAGCGCACTTGGGTTATGCAGCAGGACAATGATCCGAAACACACAAGCAAGTCCACCTCTGAATGGCTTAAAAAACACAAAATGAAGATTTTGGAGTGGTCTAGTCAAAGTGCGGACTTAAATCCACTTGAGTTGCGGTGGCATGACCTTAAACAGGCCATTGATGCTCAAAAACCTTCCAATGTGGCTGAATTAAAAAAATTCTGCAAAGAAGAGTGGGCTAAAATTTCTCCACAGCAATGTGAAAGACTCATTGCCAGTTATCGCAAACGTTTGATTGCAGTTGTTGTCACCGAGGGTGGCAAAACCAGTTATTAGGATTTGGGGGGCAATTACTTTTTCACATAGGGCCAGATAGGTTTGGATAGCTTTTTCCCCGTTAATAAATGAAATCATCATTTAAAAACTGCATTTTGTATTTACTCGGGTTGTCTTTGTCTAATATTAAAATTTGTTTGATGATCTGAAACACTTAAGTGTAACAAATATGCAAAAAAATTAGAAATCAGGAAGGGGGCAAATACTTACTCACGGCACTGTGTGTGTGTATATATATATAAATATAAAATGAAATCATCAGCCTACCAACCAGCCTGCAAGGCAGTAGTCTCTACTGTCAGTCTGGAAGGCACTAGTCTATGCAATCTGCCTTGAAGGCATCGAACTGAATACCATGAAAGATTATACAATATGAAATCAACATTAGCCTTCTAACCAGCCTGCAAGGCACTAATCTCTACGGTCAGCCTGGAAGGCATCTGAGGCAATACTATTGAAGATTATACAATATCAAATCAACATTAGCCTTCCAACCAGCCTGCAAGGCACTAGTCTCGACAGTCAGCCTTGAAGGCAGCTAACGTTACAGCAACTTGCAGTTTAAGTTTTTAAGAAGCTCAACTAGACGGCTTATTGAACAAAATATCTCACAAGTAGGCCAATTTTATGTTTCAAACAGAGTTATACTTGAAGTTATATTTCTAGAAGTGTTTAAGTTAACATGTATGACCTGTTTAGCTAAGGTTAGGTCTGTAAGTTAACTGTAAGACAAAAAAAAAAATAGCACGTGTTTGCATTGGTTAACATAATCAAAATTGCTGAAATATCTAATGTTACCTCACAAAGCAGTTTCTTCAATGAGAAAACTCACTATTAAATGAATTCGTTTTTAACAATATTGATTTTCTTAAACTCACTTACTGACTAAAGGCTTCCGAATTGAATTAGCTGCCTCGCAAGCGGATTAATTGTACTCTAGCTCGCGATCTGATTTGTTGTACTTGGGGGCGGTGTTTACGCAGGCTGAGAGGCTGAGCAGCCTGGAAGTGGACGTCTGAAGGCAACTTCTCCCTGCAGCAGGGGGGTGGAGCTTTCGTTGCACTTCCTGAGGGGTAGGGGTGGAGCTTTCGTTGCACTTCCTGAGGGGTAGGGGGGGTGGAGCTTTCGTTGCACTTCCTGAGGGGTAGGGGGGGTGGAGCTTTCGTTGCACTTCCTGAGGGGTAGGGGGGTGGAGCTTTCGTTGCACTTCCTGAAGGGTAGGGGGTGGAGCTTTCGTTGCACTTCCTGAAGGGTAGGGGATGGAGCTTTCGTTGCACTTCCTGAGGGTAGGGGGTGGAGCTTTCGTTGCACTTCCTGAGGGTAGGGGGTGGAGCTTTCGTTGCACTTCCTGAGGGTAGGGGGGTGGAGCTTTCGTTGCACTTCCTGAAGGGTAGGGGGGTGGAGCTTTCGCTGCACTTCCTGAAGGCAAAGGGCGGGCCTAACTGTGCAGTTCGGTGCAGTTTGACTTATGAATTGCATCTCGGCTGGTACAGGCTGTGATACGCTGACTGCTGTATGCTTGGTCTCATTGGAAAGAGCACAGTTTCTTGTTTCAGGTGATATCCATGATATCGGTGTCGAGTGAAGCAGATGTTTCGCCTCCTGCATTCAAATGTTATTTTGCCTTGATTTTTGAAGGATCAGTACTTTGAAATCTTTAAATGCAAACTGTGTTTTTCCTTTACAGCCAGGGTAAAATATTAATGGATTACAGCCACAGCTCCTGACCCCGACCCCCCCCCCCACCCACCCATCCTGCCCTGCCAGTTAGAAAAAGGGCATCGTAATTCCCTCTGCTGTGATTGTTCTATGTTATGTCCCTTCTGTTTTCCTCATATGTAATCAGCGATAAGATAATGCTGTATTATTAATAAATTTAGACCTAACAATGTGTTTCTCTTCCTTTCCTCATCTCTCTCAGAGGATGGAGTGAGCATCCCATCTTCCTACACCTCCTTCCTGGCTCCCCTGTCCTCCTCGAAGCTGTATAATGAGGTTCGGGGCTGCAGGGAGCGGGACAAGGACCCCGACTGCCACTTTGAGACGCCGTATGTGGTGCGATTACACAACTTCCATCAGCTGGCCGACCCCAAACCCTGCTTCAGCTTCAGACACCCCAGTACAGGTAACGTTATCACACACGCATGCACACACACACGCACACACACGCACACACACACGCGCATACACACAGACACGCACACACGCGCGCATACACACAGACACGCATAGGCACACATACTCACGCATGCTTGCGCACACACACACACGTACATCTGCATGTAGTGCCACCACATGTCTGTCTACAGAAAATGCAGTCATAGCTTTGACTTCAGGTCACCCTTGCCTTCACACACTTGACTACTGGAAACACCAGGCTACAGGTATCTCCCTTGCACAAGCAACTACAGGTAACGCTACTGTGCGCCCACCTGCGAGTTACTTTCCCATTTACATGCCTGACTACAGGTGACTTTCCTTCACATGTCCAACTACAGGCAGCACAGTCTCACATTTTACAACCGGAAATACTATCACAGGCCTTCATTTAGGATGTCCCCGTCTCAAAACTGACTACAGGTAACACTTTAATGTAGCTGAGTTCAGTTATGACCATCACAGACCTGACTAAATACAAGTAATGTCTTTACTCAGCTGACTTCAGGTAATGCCTTCACACACTGAACTGCAGTAAACTCCATAAAGCATCTGACTGCTGGTAATGCCAACACACTACAGCTGACACCTTCGCACACGACTACAGGTGATGTCTGTACACATTCGGCTACAGCCTGACGCATCCAACTACAAATGGCCCCTTCACACTCCGGACTTCATGAAACGCTCACTTTGCACACCTGACTAGAGGTAACACAATTACACTCACAGCTACAGGTAACACTCGCTTCACACACTTGATCACAGGTAACACGATCATTATCCCGACCATAGGTAACACAATCATGGACTCGCTTACAGGTAACACTCACCTTTACACACCTGTCTACAGGTAACACAGTTACACTCCCAGCTACAAGTAACACTCACTTCACACACCTGATCACAGGTAACACGATCATTATCCCGACCATAGGTAACACAATCATGGACTCGCTTACAGGTAACACTCACCTTTACACACCTGTCTACAGGTAAAACAATTACACTCACAGCTACAAGTAACACTCACTTCACACACCTGATCACAGGTAACACTCACCTGTACACTTTTGGTTGCTGGTAACCTCTTCACACACTGAACTGCAGGTTACAGCTTCATGCACCTGACTGATGGTGACATCACGTGTGATGCTTTTACACACCTGAGTGCAGGTGACAGCATGAAACGCCCAAATACAAACCCCAATTCCAATGAAGCTGGGACGTTGTGTAAAACGTGAATGAAAACAGCATGCAATGATTTGCAATTCCTTTTCAACCCATATGCATTTGAATACACTACAAAGAACCTGTTGCAGGCATCAAATTCAAAATGAGTGAATATTTCCAAAAAAAACAATAAAGCTTATCAGTTTGAACATTGTCTTGTCTTTGTTGTGTACTCAATTTTACACAGTGTCCCAACTTCATTGGAATTGGCTTTGTAAATCAAACGCCATCGCACACCTAACTACAAGTACCACATTCACAGGCCTGACCAGAAGTGTCATTCACCTGAAATACCCGACTATAGGTCACCTCACACACTCAGCTCCAGGTAACGCCAGCACATAACCGACTGTAGGACTGTAGTCTTACGCCTCGGTACAGGCGAACGTGACCTCTCTATGGCCGAGTGGTAGAGCTCTGGCTCCCATCCTGATATCTATCTCTCTCTCTCTCTCTCTCTCTCTCTCTCTCTCTCTCTCTCTCTCTCTCTCTCTCTCTCTCAGATATGAATAATAATCGGTATCAGTGCCTGCGGTTCACTGTGCAGTGTAACTCAGTGCTACACGGCTTCGCTGGGTACTTTGAGACCACGCTGTACGGAGATGTCACGCTGAGTGAGTTTGCTTTGTTGCTGGTAATGACTGCTGTGGCCTATCTGAACAGGCTTTTACTACACCTCTATCAGTGAGCCAGTTGTAATGTGTGTGTGTGCGTGTGTGTGCTGTGTGCACGTCCTTGTATGTTCACAGGCATTAAACCTGAGACGCACTCGCCCGGAATGTTCTCCTGGTTCCCGATTCTGTTTCCTCTCAAAGTGAGAAACCCTTTAATGTTTAATATTGGTGCTAATGTAACTGTACTGCATCTGTGGGTCTGTGTTCTCTCTCTCAGTGCAGTGTTAATGTCGCTCGCCCCGTCTCTCTGTGTGCTTGCAGCAGCCCATCCCTCTGTCGCGGGGTGATGATGTCAGCGTACGGTTCTGGAGGTGCAATAACGGGAAGAAGGTGTGGTACGAGTGGGCCGTCACTGAACCGATCTGCTCCGCAATCCACAACCCGGCAGGGCGGTCATACACCATCGGGCTGTAGCGCAACACATGCACACTCACACTCACATGGACACACACACACACACACACACACACACACACACACACGCACGCTTCACGCAAGCTCACAGAAACACTCACTCCACAGGACGCGCACACACCACCTTTCACACTCATACACGCGTCACATAACACACGTATACAGGCACACACTTCAGATAACACCCTTGCAACCCACATCCAATACACACACACACTTCAGATCACACCCTCGCAACCCACATCCAACACACGCACACCTCAGATCACACCCTCGCAATCTGCATCCAACACGCACAGTCCACACAGTGGACACTGACTCCACATAGCACACGCTCGTGCGCGCTCAGGTACACTCACACACGTGCGCAAGCGCTAACGGATGGTGTGACTCCAGTAGGCTGGAAATTGAACCTGAGTTGAGTTCAGGGTTAGGGGATCATGCTGCTGTCATGGTTACTGGTTATTATTTTTTATTTCATCTCATTAGGAGAATAAAGCCTTTCTGACCTCTAAACTGCATCCTGTTCAATTTTTTTTTTTTATCTCAATTTTCTGACTCCTTCCATGAAATTGTGTCACCATGCGCCCTTCCTGGTTGCGATTGGAAGCGCCCCTGAATTTCCCCTGCTTGACTGTTCAGGGCTCCCCCTTGTGGAGAATCTTCCGCCTGCGAAATGTGAGGAAGTTTGAAGCAGATCCGAGGCAGCGTCCTATTCGGGGATAGAGATTACCCCAGAGGATCATTCTGTCCAATCGCTGTCAGGCTTTGCTGCTCCGTGAATATGAGTCTTTAAGCATTGATTTACTCCCTTTGGAAATCCACGAACTCGTCAGCAGAAGTTTTTCAGTTCATGTGTCTCTTTAGTCTCGATAATTTTCCACCGAAAGGGTTTTCACGCCATACGGTGTTCAGCTCGATACCAGCGTCAGCCCAGGGTTAAAGAATGTGCTTTATTCTTTTATACTCTGTATCCTTTTGTTAAGCCGTGGCGTAACGCATCACGTGATAATACTGTTTGCGGATCCAAACGTGCTTGACACTGTACTGGCAGTATGCCACAGCGTTGTATTCCGATGTGCGTTCATCAGTCAGACATGTTCGGAGTTGTCATTTTATCGCGCGCCGGTTGATGAAAAGGTGAAAGGTAGATGGATACACCTCATAAGGAAAGTTAAAAAGAATTCAGTGAAACGTGGGCCCGGCGGGAGTGGTCCAGTATGTTCCTCACTCAGATTAACATTTGCTTGTGGGCCTTTTAGCAAGCCCCGTTTACATCGGTGTTCGCCGAGTAAATACTTTCACTTTCCGGGCGCAGGATGCCTTTGGCTCGGGCTCAGCCCCACTTTACTGACCAGCACATTTCCCCTGTTCTCACGTGCACGGGACCCACACTGTTCGAACTGTAGGATATTAATCCCTTTTCCACCCATTGAGGGACTTCAGAAAAGAAATTTGCCTGCGTGAACATGGTAACTGGCTCAGCCATGTCTACAGTGTACTGCAGGTGATTTTGTTATGTTCAGACCTGGAAACAGCATTATCACATGATGCATTACGTCAGACTTAACTAGAGCATGGGTTGTGTTTTAATTATTGCATGCAGGCTATTCCCTTTGTCAGAAACTAGGAGACCCCAAACCTTATGGCCACTCTCAGATGATGCCGATGCGCTGTCATGTCAGAACTCCGTGTGTGAAGGTCTGGGATGTATTATCAGGTAAACTAACAGTCGGGTATCATTGTAAACCTGAAGGCTGCTAAAGCAGTGAGCAGGCAGAGGGTTTTTGGCAGTTGCACAGTGGTTAGGGCCAGTCGGTTGGGTTGGAGCATCTCCGAAATGTCAGGGCTGGCGGGATGCTCCCAGTCAGCAGTGGTCATGACCTGCTGACAGTGGTGTGAGCGCATCGGCCACCAAAAACTCCTTGATCCATGAGTGTGATACTTTGACCAATTTTCTGCCAGGAAACTGTTGCCCCTGCCAAAGCATTGTTGTAGAACTGGTACTTCACTTCATGGCTACAGTACTCCCCAATGGCAGTAGCCTGGTTGAGCTGGTTAAAACGCTGTGCTACGGTGCACAGCCTGTTGGGGAATGGTTTGAGGGGCTAGATGGAGAGTTATGCCCCCCCCAGAGGGAGAGGGAAGACCTATTGTTTAAGGCTCTGTTCCCATTCACGTTCACATCGGCGTTCCCATTACGTTTCCGGAATGTAACTCCAAAACCGTTTGCACGATCGTAATGAAACTTTGCATACTTACTACTCAGGTCCTGAAGTGGCGCCTTCTGGTATGTGCCTGTCTGTGCGTCCGTCCGGATGTCCTCAATTTTCATCCGGAGCATAACTCCACAACGGTTTGCAGGATCTTGAAGTTCAGAGGCCAAGTCTACCATTTGAAGTCAAAATCTATTTTAATCCTCCATATTTAATAATTTGACCACAAAATACCATGTCCCATTCATAATTACCGCATTAAAAGAGAAATTATTAACTAATAAACGTCGTATGTCTCAAGCCAGCTCCAAGCCCAGTTGAATGAAATTTAGTTCAATTTCTCGGTGGTGGACTACCGGTGACGTCACAGTTGCCAAACCAAACTATTCACCATTCATGCCATTGTTCACTAGCATACAAATTAGGGCTGCACGGTTCACCAAATCGCGATTATTTTAAGTGCAATAAAAGCAACTGCCACTATGGGGCAGACAGACAAGCTTGCTTATTACCTTTTCTATGACACATCCCTAATGCGATCATTTGAAATGCTTCCGGGAAGAAAACTGTGATTTGAAGTCCGCTAATTACCAGCGAGGTTGGACAGCCTCTATGGCCTAGGCATAATTATCTTACCTTAAATCAATTCCCGTGTACTTTGCCTAACCTGCAATCAAGCCATTTATTCAGCCAAGTGACCAATCAAAACCAAATTGTGGCCAATAATGATTAAGAAGAGATAATGAGAAGCAGAGAGACCTAATCAGGCCTAACTCTGCATACTTGCTACTCAGGTCCTGCAATGGTGCCTTTTCGTATGTGTCTGTCCATCCGTCTGTTCGTCTGTCCAGTGGGTTAGGCAGGGAGGGGGGATGCGGAGGGGGGAGACGTACGTGTTTACGAGTAAAAACACATCCTAGTTCAAAGTTGTCTCCCTGGCCTCCAGTCCTCCGATCTCAGTCCAGCGGAACCCCTGTGAGATGCGCTTGAGCGCGGCCCATCCAAGATGGCTCCGCCTTGCAACTTGCTGAACTCCGAGGATCTGCTGCTGACATCTTGGAGCCAGACAGCGCAGGGAATCTTCAGAGGTCTTCTGGAGTCCTTGCCTCGGCAGCTCGAAGCTGCTTCAGTGACACGTGCACAGAGGAGCAACACCTTGTGAGGCTGGTCTTAATGTTCTGGCTCATTGTTGCATGTCCTAGTACGCCCCAGATCAGTGGTTTTGGCGCAGTGTGCGTTCTGATTGATATTTGAATACTGGTCACTCATAATTAACTAGCCATTACTTCATCATTAATTGCCAGTATTATTGCATCTTTGTTTAGTGTGTGCAATGAGGGTGATCATCTTTCAATCTGGTCAGGACACTCGCCAATTCATTGGTAATTTATGACATTACAGCTGTTGAGAAATTTTGCAATGTGTGGATTTCTTCTCTCTGGCCTTTTAATGATGGTTTTAATGCACTTGCAGCACTATTTCGTTGAACGGGTTGACCTAAAACGGCAGCTTTTAACCCGCCTTTATGATGTTGAATTAAAAATGAAAATGCTCATTTGTGCATTTTACACGAGCCATTTCAAAAATTTCACTGGAATTTGGGGGATGGGACAAGCTAATTCTAGTTTCGTTACTGATGGTACAGTGGACCTATGATGGCAAGGGTTTTACGCTTTCGTCAACTCTGTTAGCTGCATCTTTCGAGTATAATGGACGAAGATACCTTTCGCTTGTTGTACTGAGCTATTGTGCATGGAAGTGCATACTGCAGATTGTGGTACGGAAGTTCATAAAATGAGTTAAATTGATGCAGGCGAGCACGTTTGTACCCCCCCCAGACTTCATCATACTGGGCCTGTGTAGGGGGTATTGGCCAGATTTCAACAGACTGGGCCGGGGGGCGCTGGTGGAGAGATATTGGGTGGACTTCAACAGACTGGGCCTGGGGTGGTGGTATGACTGTATCAATGTGTGTGTTTTTGCGTGTGTGCGGATATTTATGACTATGTAGTTTGTGTTTATATGCATGTTTGTGCATACGTGTGTTAGAGTCATTCCATCTCAACTGGACCAGTGGTCTGAACTTGACACCCTCAAAAAAATCTGGCAAAAATATATGTTGGAGTACATGACATAAAATTCATGCATGCCAAAATCTAGACCTCTAGGTCAATTAACCCCTGAGATACAGCCCTCGCAGTGTACAGTGTCCTGTATTCATTTAATTTTCAACGGTTTTCAGTGGTTGATTTTGAATCTTTCCTAAAAAGGTAATACGCTTCTGAATGGTGATTCTAGCAGAACTTTTTACGTAGATTTCAAATCTGGCATCAGTTTTGGGCTAGGGCTTACCTGTAACTTACTAGAGCCATCCCAAATCCAGAAAAAATTAATGATGCTGAGATTTTTCAGGATTTTGGACAGCCCTACGACTATACCTAATGACTGTACAATATTGTACTTTGGCATATTTAACCACAAAATGAGTAACTTTAACCCCAAACATTAATTAAAAACGACTACTGAGTCAGTGGGTCAGACTAGTGGGTCAGGTTCAGACCATCTGGAAATTTGGTCCACTTGATATGGAATGACCTGTTTTTGAGTTGTCTGTATAGCGGTGTCTGCTTGCGAGGTGTGTGTATGTGTAGCAGTCACTTTGCCCAAAAAGTACATTCATTTGTGCACCACGCATGCATCATCACACACTCCGCTCCCAGCATTCTTTGAGCCACAAGCAAGGTTCAGACCACACCCTGACCTTTGACCCCCCCCCCGGCTCTGTTGAATCGTCAGGGTACTGATGATGTTGAAGCTTGATGTGTTTTAACTGACAATTGATTTAAATATGCAAAATTCAGTGATGCGTTGTGTTGGGTGATATTTTCTTCTCGGGGGTGGTATGGTGCTCTTGGGCAGTAAGTGTCATGTGACTGTGATGATGTGCATTTTGTATCGGCACTTCCGCCAGCCAAAACAAGTCGAACAAATGTGAAATGTACGGGCCATGCAATAAATATATTTCAACTTCTGCAAGCATGGATCCCCTGTCTCGAATGTAATCACTCTATTGAATGGCCGTTCTTTGTTACCAGCGCCATACATGTAGGATAGCAGGGCCCCATTCTATTGTCTAGTACTTTCAGGGGGTCATCATCACTGATTGATTGATTGCATTTTACCGTAGTGGGATCACTTTAATTTGCTAAGTTCATATTGTAATTCTCTTGATTACAAAGTCATCATGCCGTTCACATTTTTTTTTTTTTTTTTTTTTTATACGGCCTGAAGCTTGTGGCAGAAAAATGAGCTGTTCAACTGATCAAAGCTATTAGTCAGTTACAATCCACACAACCTAATGAGTAAACTAGGCCCTAACTCTCCCATATCTATGGTGATGATAACCGATGATAATGCTCATTCAAACTGAATGATCAGATTCAAATTGGCTCTGTAGATTCTGTGGTCCAGGGAGGGCCTCTCTTACCCAAAATGTGTATGGGGTTTTATTTGAGTTCAGCATAGACTCAAACAAAAAGCTCATAAATCCCTACCACATACCAAGGACCTGACTGAAGTTACTGGTGAGCAGAGAACTCAGTTTAGCGCTGCAGTACGAATGGGGATACGCCTAATGAATTCATATGGTCTTCAATCAAGACCTTAACAACTTGTTGGTTTGGTTAATGTTTTTGTTTATTTTTATTGTGCAGGGCCCCTTGGAAGAGCAGTTTCCTAACTGAAAGGGCTACCCTGTTGAAATAAAACGGAAATAAAAATAAAAAAACAAACCTCATCTGGTGTATCTGCTTTGAGCCAAAACAAAACCAGTATCCACCTCTGCCCTTTCTCCTGAGGGATTGGGCTCCTGTTATAATATAGACTGCTCTATGGGACTGTCCTACTCTGATCATCCAGTTCCTCAGTGTCCCCCTCCCCTCAGGTTAGGAGTCTGGGTGTCATCCTCGACAGCGCATTATCATTCCATTCCCACATCAGTAATATTACCTGGTCTGCATATTTCCATCTACACAGCATTAATCGTCTCCGCCCCTCCCTCAGCCCCCACACTACTTCTGTCTTTGTTAACAGCCTCCTCACCTCCCGCAGTGACTACTGTAACTCTCTCCTCTTCGGTCTCCCTTACAAATCCCTCCACAAGCTTCAAATAGTCCATAATTCAGCTGCTCGCATCATCACCAAAACCCCCTCATTTCACCACATTACCCCCATTTTACAGCAACTCCACTGGCTCCCGGTTAAATTCAGAATAGAATTCAAAATCCTTCTGTATACATTCAGGGCCATTCACAGCCTAGCCCCTCCTTATCTTATCTCCTTATCTCCTTATCTCCTCATTACCACCCCCTCCCGCTCCCTCAGATCCTCCTCCTCCATCCATCTCACTGTGCCCTCCGTCCGCCTCAGTACCATGGGGAGCAGAGCTTTCAGCCGCTCTGCTCCTCAACTCTGGAATTCTCTCCCACCGGACATCTGAAACATCAACTCTCTTCCTCTGTTTAAATCCAGACTCAAAACTCACCTGTTCAAATTGGCATTCTCTCTGTAATTACATTGTCCTGTTTTATTGTGTAACTTTTATCTGTTGTTGTATTGTTCTTGTTTTATCTTTGTACAGTGTCCTTGAGTTCTCTGAAAGGCGCTTATAAATAAAATGTATTATTACAACCCCAATTCCGAAATAGTTGGGACAAAGTGTAAATTGTTTATAAAATCAAAATGCAATGACTTTCAGATCATATGAGCCAATATGCTATTTACAATAGAACATAGATAACATTTCAAATGTTGAAACTGAGACATTTTACATTTTTATCCAAAAAATGATCTTATTTTAAATTTTCTGGTTGCAACAGGTCTCAAAAAAGTTGGGACACAGGCAAAAAAGGGCTGAAAAAGCAATTAATATTTTAGAGAATCAGCTGAAAGAACATTTAGCAAGTAATTAAGTTAACTGGCATCAGTTGTGTAACATGATTGGCTATAAAAGGGCTGTCTTAGAGAGGCTGAGTCTCTCAGAAGTAAAGATGGCCAGAGGCTCTCCAACATGTGAAGGATTGCGTAAAAAAATTGTGGAATACTTTAAAAACAACGTTCCTCAACGTCAAATTGCAAAGGCTTTGAAGGTCTCATCATCAACATTGCATAACATCATCAAAAGATTCAGAAAAACTGAAAAAATCTCTGTGCGTCAGGGACAAGGCCGAAGACCTTTACTGGATGCCCGTGATCTTCGGGCCCTCAGACGCCACTGCATCACTCACCGGCATGATTGTGTCATTGACATTACTAAATGGGCTCAGGAATACTTCAAGAAACCACTGTCTGTAAACACAGTCTGCCGTGCCTTCCACAGATGCCACCTAAAACTCTGTCATACAAAAAGGAAGCCATTGTTGAGCATGATCCAGAAGCGCCGCCGTGTTCTGTGGGCCAAGGCTCATTTAAAATGGACTGTGGCAAAGTGGCAAAGTGTCCTGTGGTCAGACGAGTCCAAATTTGACATTCTTGTTGGAAATCATGGGCGTCGTGTCCTCCGGGCTAAAGAGGAGAAAGACCACCCCTCCTGTTATCAGTGTTCAGTTCAAAAGCCAGCATCTCTGATGGTATGGGGATGCATTAGTGCATATGGCGTGGGACACTTGCATGTTTTAAAAAGCACCGTGAATGCTGAAAGGTATATAAAGGTTTAAGAGCAACATATGCTCCCCTCCAGACGACATGTATTCCAGGGAAGGCCTTGTTTATTTCAGCAGGACAATGCAAAACCACATACTGTAGCTATTACAATAGCATGGCTTCGTAGTAGAAGAGTCCGTGTGCTGAAGTGGCCTGCCTGCAGTCCTGATCTTTCACCGATTGAGAACATTTGGCGCATAATTAAAGGAAAAGTCCGTCAAAGGAGACCCAAAACTCTCCAGCAGCTGGAAACCTGTATTAAACAAGAGTGGGATCAAATTCCAGTGGCTAAACTCAAGAAACTTGTCTCCTCAATGCCCAGACGCCTCCACTCTGTGTTAAAAAGAAGAGGGGATGCTACACCATGGTAAACAGGCCCCTGTCCCAACCTTTTTGAGACCTGTAGCAGCCATCAAATTTGAAATGAGCTTGTTTAGTGGATAAAATTGTAAAATTTCTCAGGTTTCAACATTTGCTATGTTATCTCCGTTCTATTGTGAATAAAATACTGGCTGGTGTGATTTGAAAGTCATTGCGTTTTGATTTTATTCACAATTTACACTTTGTCCCAACTATTTCGAAATTGGGTTTGTAGATCTCCGGGAACAGGGTTGGGAATCACTCCCTTTGTTTCTCGGTCACTTCATTTATCAACCATGGTGGTCGAAGTTGATTACAGAATTAATTCACCGTATGTGGTTTCCGGAGTCTAAAGCAGCTGTGGTATTTAATGCACGGAAGAAACAAGCAGCAGCACCTGTAGATCTAGGATCTGGGCCGGCTGCTCCTGGTGTTCGCCTCTCCAGATCCATTCACCTCCAGTTTTCCGCTCATTTAAGATGGAGTCCTGGCCTCCTGTGGTTTTCATCGTTAATCTTCACCTGATTAATCAATAAGAGCACTGACCGCCCAGTTCACTCGCTTCACCTGGTTCCTTGTGTCTGCTTTGGGCGCCGAGTTACGGAGTGATTACAAAAACCAACCTGCCCAGATGGATCACCAGTACCATACCCACTGACCCCAGATCCCTCTCACCTGATCCACTGCTCCTACATTCCAGAATTAACTGTAAGCTATGGAATAGTCTGGAGGCCATATGTACAACCAACCGTCCGTTCAGGAGACGTACCTCCCAGCATGACTGAACCTCACAGACCCAATCCATACCCCATCCTGTCTTTCATCACCTCTTACCCTTAGAAACATAAATAAGAGGGCCTTTTGATTGTTCCTCTTCACTACCACCGAACTGCATCGCACTGCCCTGGATTCATGCCCTGATTGACACTTTCCGCTGCTAAAATCCAAAATGCCGTTTGCCTCATTTATTGGCCTTACTTCCTTTTAGCAGTGAATGAACAGTGATTCCAGAGATGGCATGACATACTGTGGGATTTTGACATAAATATTTATAACCTCCACTCAGGAAGTTATGTTCTCACCCCAGTTTGTTTGTTGGTTTGTCTGTCCATCTGTCTCTCTGTCAACAGGATAACTCATAAAGTTATGAGCAGTTTGGCACAAAATTTGGTAGGATGATAGGTGGTCAGTCATGGTCAGTCACCTGCGTATCTCTCTGAACTCATTCACTCTGTTCCACGCTCTCTTAGATCCAACAATCAAAACTTGTTAGCCGTTCCCCGTACCCGCCTAAAGACTTGTGGTGATAGAGCTTTCTCTGTGGCTGCGCCTAAGTTTTGGAATGCTCTCCCCACTGAGATTAGATTTGCAGACAGTATAGAAAGTTTCAAAGGGAGATTGAAGACTTATCTTTTTAGAATCGCCTTTTGAGTAGCTTGTGGGTTTTTTTTTTTTTTTAATATCAATTTATTTATTTATTTATTGAATTTTTATGCTTCCTTTTTTTCCATTGTGTCTATTTATCTGCTTTTGCTTTTATTCTGGTATCCACTGTAAAGCACTTTGTGATTTTATCTGTGAAAAGTGCTATATAAATAAATTACTTACTTACTTACTTACTTAGGTGGTAGTCCAAGGATGAGTTGATCTAATTTTGGAAGTGATCTGGAACATACTGTATTCTGTATTCTGGATTCGGAAGAATTAAAATATTTCTGTCTAATGCGGGTCTGAGTGATATTTCCAGCCGGATAATTCAAAAAGCTATGAATGGTTTGGCACGAAATTTGGCTGGATGACGGGTCATAGTCCAAGGAAGAGTTGATTTAATTTAGGAAGCGATCTGGAGCGTATTCTGTCACCAAAAGAACAGATATATGGCGTGGCAGAGGTGTGCGCTCTGCCTCTTGTTTGAATTGCTGCAGCAGTGGTATTCTCTCTCAGAGATCTCCTGCTCAGATTTCATGATGTAGAATTGCTTTCACTAGGATTGATGTTTTTATTGAGAGTGTGTGTGCATACTGCTGGCATTTTCAGTTATCTTTTTATTGCTTGTGCAAGCTGATATTTTACCAGCCAATATCAGTTCTTTGCCTGTGTTTCACTCACACACTTCTCCTGTGATCTTGAAAAACGTATTTCACTTCGGGTAGAAACTGAGTTTGACCCTCATTTGCAATAATTAAGGGTGGTGAAAATCTTAAAGCACCAGCTATTAGTGTTATTTGAACTGTCAAAGTCAAGCTTCTATTACTTTTTTTTCTGCTAGGAGAAGTCCAGAAACTAAAAGTTTTAGTTCAATTGCGAGACCCTTGCCACTGATAAACTCACTAGGTTTTTCCAGATTTCAGGAGACATGCACAAACACACACTAACATTTGAGCGTGAACCCAGAAGGAAATGCGCACTCACACACGCCCACATGCACACACACATACAAATACAAACACAATCATTACTGTGCACACACATACACCAGTGCATACATGCTTGTGGACATTTTGTCGCACGTTTACACACAATGTGGATATTCACTTATGTACTCACTGTCACGCCCTGGCACCCAGAGATGGTAATATGGTGCCTGGGCAAGGGACTTAAATTTTATTAAATAATAAGGTGCATATAACAAACAAATACAGAACTTCAGGATAACAAAAAAGGGAGTGCACTAACCCCTTTGTGCAGATTTGGACGGACATGGAGCTGCTCCATTTATGCACACAGTTACACTATCACTAGATGGCACTCACGGATCAATTATTGAATATTCACCAGCAAGCCGAGCTCGAACACGGTTCAGAATATGAACAAATTATGTTCCATCCCTGTTTCCCAAGAGTAGCATGAATTAAACTCCTCAGCTAAGTCTGATGTGCAAACTGCTCAATATACTTGCCTGTAGTATATGTCAAGCAGTTTAAAAAAATGATCTCTTGTGACAGAAAGAATGGTTATCCTTTGTAACAGCTACTTCAGCTATAGTGGGCCAATGGTACCCCAATTAAGTGGCTTATAATATCAGTTTTCTGAAGCAAAAATTTGCCATGGTATTGATACTATGTCATTCTACTATCAATTATAGTCATCAGATATTAAAAACGCGTAATTTTCTACCCGTAGATTAGTCTGTCGAAGAATTCAGCTGTCTTTTACAGCCTCATGCAAGCTCTCACGGAATACAATCACTTCAATGATTATTCAGTGGTATCTGCGTAACAGCAAAGCTATACACGCCCACGTGAAACTCTCCCGGTAATTACATATTGATTGACACGATTTTTATGTAATTCCAGACAGTGTTAGCTTTCCTCAGTGATTGAAAGACATTAATTGGACCCTCAGAAATGTATTTAAACACTTGCGTAATAGATGACAGGTTGTATTCTCTCAACTTTGCGCAGCTGTTAATGAGGTGATTGCATGGAAAAAAAGACTTCCAGAAACAAGCCTGGAGTGCTGAGCTTATATTTATGGGATGGAAATGTGATTGTGAGATGGAAAATGGCAGTTATTCTGAATGGAACAGGCTGGAGGGCTGACAGCATTGTTTATTTGGTGGTGCAATTCAGTGATGGAGAGTTTTTTTCTCTTGAAGTGTGAGTAAAACTGTTGTTGTGTGGTGTAGCTCCATCTTGTTCCTTGCCAGCTCGCTAACTAGCCAGCTATTTCTTATTTTCGGTTTACCACCATCATCACAGAGCTAGTTTGTCACATTGTGTAACGAGTAGTCAATATTGCAATGTGCTGGCATTTTGCTTAATGTGGCAATCTGTTTTAGAACTTATACAGCATTCAACAAAACAAAATGTCTTGGGCTTTTGCTCATTTAAAAAGCGAACAACTATTACTGTGTTGTGAGTTATGCTTGCTTCTTATAGGGCGTGAAAAGCATTGTTGCAAGCTTAGGTTTCACTTGGATGATCGGAAATGTAAACAGCAAGCTTTCCGTCTCTGTAAAATGAGCAGTTCCTTTAATGAGTAACTGTGGTTGCTGATGCGGCCTCGTAGAAAAATGGGCGAACTTTATCATGGAGAAAAGGTATGTTTTTGGTTCGGAGAGGTTACTGGTGACCATTAATGTCCAGCTGTGTCTATATTTATAAACTCGAGCTAAATTCAGTCAGAAAATCATTAATTCATATTGAATTTCAGCAGTCAAAATTTGATTTGTGTTAAAAATATGATTATTTGTGACCTGTCACATGAAAAGGATACTATCCTCCAGGAAGTAGTTTTTGAGATATTTGCTTAAATAGAAAAGCAAAGTTCAAAGGTCAGATTCAAGTTCATTTCAGATTGAAAGAAGCAGCTGTTGGATTGCTAGTCAATTAAAGTGAAAATCTCAATATCCGTGTTTTGGTTGGATAGTACCCTTTTTGCGTGACAGGTCACATTTTATGATTTGACAGTGCGCCATTTTGAAAGCTGTGAGTGTTTGGGAAGCCACATGGAGAGCTGTCTTATTTAGCTTCCTCTTTTGAAGCCAATTAAGATTCAATTCTCAGATGAAGTCTACTTGTGGTCTAGGAGTTTATGACCACAGAAATGTATTTTTTTAACCCCCAGCCATTTTTCAATCATCAGTATTATTTTTTTTTATAATTTCAATGCAGAATTGTCCTGAAGATTTTTTATGTTTGCAGCCCTTATTCTCTCCCAAAATCATGAAAATAAACTGAAATACGATGGAATACTAAATTCTGCAGTGCGCTGCAGCGTGGGCTGGAGCCGGGTGGTGCGCTGCAGCGTGGGCTGGAGCTGTGGGGGTGACAGCCTGACCGCTAGAACCGCAGGCTGACTGCAGTAGCTGCAGGGGCGACAGGCCCACTGCTGGAGCCGCGAGGGGGCACCAGGCTGACAGCTGAGGCCATGAGGGGGCACCAGACCAATGGATCAAGGGACACACTGGCCTTGTGTGTCCAGGGAGAACTGGCCTCTTGTGCCGGGGAAAACTGGCCTCTTGTGCTGGGGAGAACTGGCCTCTTGTGCCGGGTGCTGGAGCAGGCATAGAAAGGCGCACAAATGCAGGAATTGAACCTGCTGCGCTTAAACACCCAGCT
The DNA here is from genome assembly GCA_029692085.1 of Gymnothorax javanicus. Classification (NCBI taxonomy): domain Eukaryota; kingdom Metazoa; phylum Chordata; class Actinopteri; order Anguilliformes; family Muraenidae; genus Gymnothorax; species Gymnothorax javanicus. The sequence continues at coordinate 13,441,110 of CM056197.1, forward strand.
TCTGTAGGTGAAAAGGGGGGAGTGATCCAGGGCGGGGTGAAGGTGAAAGTCCCTGCTGGGTCCTCAGGTGAGGTAGCCTTCTGTCACACCCTGGCACCCAGAGATGGTAATAGGGTGCCAGGGTAAGGATTGGAGTTGAGGACCCAAATGCAGGGAGGTGAATTTTATTAAATAATAAAGGTGCATATAACAAAACAAATACAGAACTAAAGGGTAACAAAAAGGGAATGCACTAAACAAAAAGGGGAACAGACTATGCCTACCTTCCCTTGAAGGGGGATACTAATCTTTAAATAGAAAGGGGATCTTAATTAACTGAAACAGGGCTTCCCAAACTCGGTCCTGGGGCCTCCCTGTATATGCTGGGTTTTGCTCCACCCTGGTTTACAGTCATAGAATTTTAACAAGCTGTTAATTTGTCTTAATTAGGTGTATTTTTGTTCAGAGAAGCAATTTATCCTCTCTTGACAAACAGTATTTTGAAAGATATGCAAACAAACAGTGAGGAATAAATTCCGCATCTACATTTCAATATATGAGTTACAACTGCATAAAAAGAGGGAAAAATGTACCCAGTCAAAGGAAAAAAATCAATGGGATCCTAATTGGTGAAACTGAGGGCACATGGTTGCAAAAACTAACAATTTACTCAACAAGCAAATGACAGAGTCAAACCTGTTTTATGTTATGTTTTTGTGATTGAGTGCAAGCAAATTATTTTGAAAGAACTCTAATTACCTGTCTTCAGCAACCTAATATGGAGGTTACTGATTTTCTCAGTACCAGATTTGATCTGTTTAAAAATGTTATTACCTGAAATTGCTTGCCACACAGGAAGAAAAAAAAAAAACTTTATATGCAAGGGTCTTTTATTCAGTCTTTCATTCTTCATGGCACAAATGGATATTTCTTTTAGAATTTGGCTTAAAACAGCAAGTAACATATTTAAACTCAAAATGCACCCAATTTGGACAAATTAACAGCTTGTTAAAGTCCTATGATGGCCATTATGGTTGGGACAAAAACCAGCATACACAGGGAGGCCCCAGGATTGAGTCTGGGAACGCCTGAACTAAAAGAAACAGGTTCAACCATTAACTGAAGGGAACTGAGGATAATAGAATAATTGGTTAAGGGCACGTAGCCAGGCATAGGAATGCCTAAGGGGTGGTGCATTACACTCTCACTCACACACGCACACACACACACACTTTGTGTTAAGGTATTATTTCTGTTTTATTTTTGCAAATTTTCTCTCAAAAATTAATGTTTGAAAAAAAATTCTGTATAACTGCACCACTGTCTTGGTTGTGTGTTTCCTTGAGAGAGGGTGATGTGGTTGCAGTGTACACCGTGAGCAAGGAGTAGGCACCCCACTGGATTACAAACACCACTCACACACACACACACACACACACACACAGGCACGCGCACCTATGGACAATATTGAGTGTATGTATATTGGACTGCGGGAGGGAACCCAGAAGAACTCGCAGAAAACACGCAAACTCCACACAGCAAGACTCCAGGCTGGACTTGAACCCACAACCCTTCTGCTGTGAGTCAAAAGTGCTACACACTGCAACACTGTAATGACCCTGTCATTTTGTTTCTTTAGCTCCCATTTCTGTCAGTCAGTCTCTTTCTTGATGACACGTCAATGCTTTAATTTTACTCGTGTTTCACCTGATGCTTTTGCCAATAATTTCCAAACTTAAGGGCATTGCCTTTTCAGCCTTGACTACCATGGAAACAGCCTTAGTGATGACTCATCCTGCAGACTCTGATCTTGCCCCTCCACACCGTATTTCCCCCGGTATGGAGCCCAATCGCATGCAAGATTCGCAACAAGAAAAGTAGCTGCTGCTGTAAGTCAGCTGTAAGTCAGCATGGACACAGCAGTGAGACAGTGAGAACATTTGGGGCACTGGTGTACAGACCAAAACCATTCAGGAGTTATTTGTTTTGGAATGTGATTTTCAAAGTTCAGGAATGAAGCAAGTGATGCAGCGCACGAACCACTGCACCATTATACAACAAAATGATATCACTATTATATACTGGTCAGGAGAATGACCGCTTTTATCCGTGATTCTTCATTTCTCTGAAATCTCATTCCGGCTGAAGTATTTTAAGTGTAACTCACACCGAGACAAAATGTTCTTGACCGCATCCTAATATAGTAGCGATGAACGTAAGGTAGTAAGTGCCAACTTGTTGCTGAGATAGTGTAGCGTTTTCACGAGAGGCGGAGCTTCTCTCTTGTCTAGTGTCAGATACCGGAAGTGGTGTCCTGTGGTTTGTGTACAATCGGAACTGGTGAATCTACACCGTGTGGTACAGTTACACTAACTCACCTTTAACATTGGGTGGCCACGCTAAGGTCAGCAACTACATCTTTATGGTAAAGGTGACATCTCACAGTCGACCGCAAATATCCTGAGGGGCCTTCGACTCCACATACAGTGACGTTGCTGGATAGAAGCGGAACATTTTATTGCGAGGTAAGCAATGACTTAGCCGATGCAGTTTTGATGAAATATCGAGCCTTGTGTAAATTTTGCGTTGGTGAACCACGATCGACTGCATGTCAGTAAAGGCGTATTTCCTGGTGTAATAATGCGCTCAATATTCGGAAGTGGCAGCCGCATTGTGGTGAGAATGGTTAACGCTTGGTATTGAATGGCCGAAACAGGCTCAGGTCTGGTTTTCCGCTCTGTCTTCACGGGTATTTTATAAATAATGATTGAAGTAGAAGCAGTGGCGGTAGGTCGCGATGATGTGCAACTGCAATGACGTTACAGTCACGCTGATAATGCGCGTTAGTCGCTCTCCTGACTTGGCAAGCCGGAGATTCCCTTAAATGACACGCAGGTGAGGTAGATGGCCTTTCACTCATTAATAAGTAGAGGACGCATTTCGAAATATTTTAGCTAAATAGCCTTTTAAGATGCTTTCACACCGGACGCGAAACGAATTTTTTGCACGTCAGATTACATTCAAAGTCTACGCAAAGACGCGAAATATTCGCGTCTTTGCATTGACTTTGAATGTAATCTGTCGTGCGAAAAATTCGTTTCGCGTCCAGTGTGAAAGCGGCTTTAGTTTGTTATGTTAAAGTAAACAAACAAATGGGACATTCGGCGGCCTTTTATGCAACGAACGGGCACAGTGTTGGTAACGTTGGGAAACTCTCAGGTGGAGCCATGGTGCGCGGCACCTGTCTCAGGGAAGGCAAGCCTGGGCTGTATTTCATTGACACATTTCCGGGAATTTTGTGACTTTGGTCAATGGATTTTGGCGAATGTCAGCTTCACAATTTCGACCTATAATCTACTTGTTTATCACTTAGCTGTAGCTATATTATGAATTTCAGAGCTTGTTTTCCTGGCCGTTGGCAAGCTTAAAGTTATTATTGGGTTAACGAACTGTGAGGTTCATGTTGTTCGATGGAAAACGAAATTAAAGTAAGTCACCGCCAGGGATTTTTGTAAACTCTTCCCAAGAATAATTTTACAACCGAGAATTGTTCCGCCCTATCAGAAGCAATATCCCTGTCTGACTAATTGAGTAATATATATTGACCTACCGGTACCTTTTTGAATATATCACTAATAGGGGCAGAACTGACTCACTTTCAGGCTGAGGTCAACATAATACTGGCAATTGAGGATATCGTACATGAGAAAGATGTGCAGAGGTGCTCGGACAACACTGAAGAAGCACCCAAACAGGGGTGCGTTTTCCAAATATGTAAGTTGGCAACTTACACACTTTGTCCATTCACTGTCAAAGGTTCCAACTATGCAAGTTAGCATCTGTGATTTTGGGAAACGCACCGCAGGATAGTTAGGCATTAAATTGTAATGTCAACCTAGGCATGAAAAAGTGAAGTTACTTACTCCCCTAATGTTTTACTTGTAGCCACAAGTTGTGTAATTTGGATGTGATATATTGTGCAGTGGTGACACATCCATAGCTTGGCGCTTGCTTATTCCTCATAAAATTTAAATAGAAATATTTTCAAGGTTTCAATTTTTGTGTCCAACCAGGCGTCCTACATTATGTTGATGAACATTTCTGTCATTGATGTGTGATATCCAGACACAGAATGTTTGTATTTATTCTGACGTAACGATATTTTTGTCACTATTATTTATTCCCTTCCTCTCATCCGAGTGTGTGCTGTGTGAATATGCTGAAATAATTTTTGTTTTATGAGAAGAGTAAATTATTTTGTCATTTTGCTTCCAGTTGTCTCATTCGTGATGCTGGAAATGGCCAGTAAAAGGCCAGCCTAAATGTTATTTTTTGATGGTAAACGGCACCAGGGAAAAGCCACGCGCCTTATAACGGGACTTGATAACCCTCACACTCACACACTCTGTCCTTCCACTCCATATATAGGCAGCTAACAACAATAATTGGACCGATGACACAATGACAAAAATACTGAACATATAGCAAATAACAAGATTGTAAATGTAACATTGTAACCAAATTCATGGGTCCAGTGACACAGAGCATGCTGGCTTTGCCTCACAGCAAGGTCGGGGGTTCATGTACGGCCTGGGGCCTTTCTGTGTGGAGTTTGCATGTTCTCCCTGTGTTTGTGTGGGTTTCTTTCAGGTTATGTGGTTTCCTCCCACAGTTCAAACATATGCATGTCAGGGTAATTGGAGGCTCTAAAATTGCCCATAGGCAAGTGTGTGTGAGTGATTGGTGTGTGTGCCCTGTGATGGATTGGCGAGCTGCTCAGAGTGAGTCCCTGCCCTTTGACCACAGTCAGCTGGGTTGGGCTCCATCTGATTAGGAAGGAGCGGTGTAGATAATGGATTGAGTAAAATTTTTAATAAATACCTTTAATTTCATGTAACTAATTGATGTGCACACCTGCCTTCTGAAGAATGCAGTGATGCCCTTTTGAATGAAAGATGGCGGGGGGGAGGAACTGTTGATCGTGAAAGCCGTGTCCTGCTCTATTGACTGCAGGAGAGTTAATAGACACAATCGGCTAACAAGTCTCATGGTTTGAATTGGGTGTTTACATAACAAAGCGTGCACAGAAAAGCTATGTAGACATGGTATCCTGTGAGATATATCCAATATTTCATCGCAGAAATCATCCTCTTGCGTTTGAGTCTTGCACGAGGTTGAAGTTGGCCCTGACAGATTCAAAGTTTCGTCACCTTCGCCCTCAGATGCCGTGTCAGTCGCTTCTTCCTCCTCCTGCCTACCAGTGTTCAGCTTTTCTACCGCAGACCTTGCCTCAGTTTCTGGCTTTTCCTCACTCCAAGCGAATATAGAGGGGACTGCTTCGCGTTTTAATCTGCGTTTTTTTCGTGTCAGGATTGATAAAATCTTCAGGTTTGAAGTGCTCCCTGCAAATCTTCACATCCTTGTTTACATTAAAATAATCGGGAGTTCTTCGCATTTTCGTGATCGAAATGCTTAACAAAGCCTTGTTATCGAGAGGAAGCCCGTGAAAAGAGATATCTGGACGTTTATCAGAGCTATTTTCACATTCTCCGGCGCAGCAGAAGTGTGGCATTATTAAAATTATATCCCACGTGCAAAGCGAGATGTGTTTGTTTTGATTTGCACAGCCATTTCAAGTCACGTGATCATCGCTCGCGAGTTAGCCGATTGTGTCTATTGTGCAATATCTACTGTCACCTGATACACTATTTAATTTTCATTAGTAATGGTGATTTTAATTGTCTAAGTGGCCTTTGTGGTCTTCCCAATAGAACCACTGTATTTTATTTTGCTAAACATCTGTGGAGTTCTATTTGTGTTTACAATGTTCAAAGTGTTTACAGCTAAAATTAGAGTGCTGTTCAATAGCCTGTCTGTTGTTATGATTAGCCTGCATGTTGTTCATTAGAAGTCCACAGGCTGTTACTGTCGCAAGTTTTCAGATTGCTTGATTTTGGCCCAAACTTTCTAATACTGTTGGTCTCCTGTTGGAGGCAGTACACTGTTCTTGGGCTTTTTGGGGTGTCTGTCAGTGGGCCAGCGTCACTGAAGATGTTGACGGGTCCAAATTCAGCTCTGGCCAGCAACATGCTTTCAGCCTACGATTTTCAGTTTTTCCAATGGAAGTTAATGATGGAAAAATACACTGCCTCTGGTAGTCAACCCTGTTCCTGAAGATTGATGATCCTGTGGGTTTTCACCCTAACAAAGCTCACCTCATTCAACGGCTAGAGCAGGGCTGCCCAACCCTGTTCCTGGAGTTCTACCATCCTGTAGGTTTTCACTCCATTCCTAACAAAGCACACCTCATTCAACAGCTAGAGCAGGGCTGCCCAACCCTGTTCCTAAAGATCTACCATCCTGTAGGTTTTCACTCCATTCCTAACATAGCACACCTTATTCAACAGCTAGAGCAGGGCTGCCCAACCCTGTTCCTGAAGATCTACCATCCTGTAGGTTTTCACTCCATTCCTAACAAAGCACACCTCATTCAACAGCTAGATCAGGGCTGCCCAACCCTGTTCCTGGAAATCTACCATCCTGTTGGTTTTCAATCCAGCCCTCAGAAACCACACCTTATTCAACCAATAGCTGTTTTGCGCTTTGTTTGGGTTGTTGTGAAAACGTACTGGGTGGTAGATCTCTAGGGACAGCGTTAGTTGTCAGAGATTTTAGGCTATTTTTGCACCTTCACGCAAAACCCCCTCCATGCTAGATGCATGTGGAGGCTAGAGGCAGCGATATCAGAGGGACTGATTGTTGGATGCACTGGCCTGAGGGACTGATTGTTGGATGCATTGGCCGGAGGGACTGATTGTTGGATGCATTGGCCGGAGGGACTGATTGTTGGATGCACTGGCCTGAGGGACTGATTGTTGGATGCACTGGCCGGAGGGACTGATTGTTGGATGCACTGGCGGAGGGACTGATTGTTGGATGCACTGGCCGGAGGGACTGATTGTTGGATGCACTGGCCGGAGGGACTGATTGTTGGATGCACTGGCCTGAGGGACTGATTGTTGGATGCACTGGCCTGAGGGACTGATTGTTGGATGCATTGGCCGGAGGGACTGATTGTTGGATGCATTGGCCGGAGGGACTGATTGTTGGATGCATTGGCCGGAGGGACTGATTGTTGGATGCACTGGCCGGAGGGACTGATTGTTGGATGCACTGGCCTGAGGGACTGATTGTTGGATGCACTGGCCGGAGGGACTGATTGTTGGATGCACTGGCCGGAGGGACTGATTGTTGGATGCACTGGCCGGAGGGACTGATTGTTGGATGCACTGGCCGGAGGGACTGATTGTTGGATGCACTGGCCTGAGGGACTGATTGTTGGATGCCTTTCTGCTGTGGAAATGGTCTCTGATCTGGTCGCCTGCCTGGTGTTGCTAGTTTTCGCTCTCTCTTCGCCTCACGTCATTGAACCGCTCAGTACAGTGGAATATTGTTCTCAGAGGACTGCAGGGGCCGCCAGTAAAGCAAGCCAGGTGCTTTTAATTCGCCTGACATGATAGCCAGATCACAATGGCATTAATGCACCAGTTTTATAGGGACTGATAGTGGCTGATGTGATTGGTCTCAATGGAACCAAATCCCCATGAGGTGAACTGGTAATTAATTCATCTCAGTCCAACCCTTTTGACTACAGTGCCACAGCTGCGCTATCGCCTTCTGTCAGGAAAGTACCAGAATTGAGCTAGGCGTGCACAGCTTTTATCTCCGATACTGTTAGCAGTGCTCGCATTTCCTGAATCCGTTTATCAAACTAGGGCCCATCCAGCCTCATCCCCCTATCTGCCATCTGCCCTTCTCACGCTGTCCTCGGCTCTCTCTCTTTCTCTCTCTCTCTCAGCATGTCTCCCTCAGTGCGGTTGCAGGAGATGATCAGGGTGATCAGAAGTGCTCGGACTCAGGGCGAAGAGCGAGGAGTGATCCAGCGCGAATGTGCCGCCATCCGGGCGCAGTTCCGGCAAGCCGACACCGGGGGGCGCTCTCACAACCTGGCAAAACTGCTCTATGTGCACATGCTGGGCTACCCCGCCCACTTTGGACAGGTGGGTGCGCTCTGCCAATCAAATGTAATCCTTAAGGAATGGCCACTTAGAGAGTTTCAAGGTTTTTCCCAAGTCCATTCTGTAGTTCCAAAATTCAGTCCTGGGGCACCCCTGTGTGTGCTGGTTTTTGTTCCAACATCAATTGCAAACATTAGATTTTAAAGGTCTCCTATTATGCTACCAGGTGCACAGCTAATTAGCCGCTATGAGCCAGTTCAAAATTTCCCCTTCCTGACATCACAAGGGGGAGTGACCACCCAGGATAATGAAATCTGATTGACTGCTTGGCTGAAGTTGATCCGTGCTTTTTGACTCTGGTCGGTTACTTCCCCATGTGATGTCAAGAGGGGAAAGATTTTGAAATGGCTTGTAATAACTAATTAGCTGTGCACCTGGTGACATAATAGGGGACCTTTTATGAGCCACTAATTTGTCTTAATTTGGTGGATTTCACAATAGAGTGGTTATATACCCTCTGAAGCCACATTTTGACAGAAATGTCCTTGTGTGCCCTGAAAATTAAAACTTCAGATACACACTGATATATTGAAACTTCTGCATAAAAAGAGGGCAAAAATTTAATTGACCTAATTAAATCAATGAGTTAGTAATTGGTGATGCCGTTCACACATGATTGCAAAAACTAACCTTTTATTAGTCAAGCAAATGATAAAGAATCAAACCTGTGTTGTGTAGTTTTATGTTTAGTTCTAGAAACTGTTCTCAAAGAACTCTAAAGACCTGTGTTCAGCCATGTGAATTAGAGCTTACTGATTTTCTCTGTGTCCAATTTGTTTAAAAATGTTTTGGAATTGGAATTTCTTGCAATGTAGAAAAATTTATATGATCTTACACGAGTGGTCGTCTCATATTAAAGTTACTCAACGAGTTTCATAACATTCATATGAGACGACCAAGAGTTTGAGATCCTCTTTATCATATAACTAAATGACGGAATTTTGTAGAAAACAAACGTAATTTCCGTTAGCGCCTTTATGATCATTCCCATTATATGTTAGCATTGAACTAAATCCATTGCTCTGCTTCTCAGTCAGCCAGCGAATCACAGTCATTCACGTATGAACTAGCGACGGTTTCTAAATTCATTGTCAACTGATTAGGTAGCTAACTTTAACTCGCTAGCTACCAAACAAACTAATATTACATAATGATTATGCACGCTAGCTAGCTTGCTAAATAACATTAACTTCGTTATGAGAGCACCTGGCTAGCTTGCTACAGCGCTGCCGATGTAAATGACGTTACTCTTGTTATTCAATTTGGCCAAATATTAATGGAAATTGGAAACCATTCGCTTCATCATGGAACACTGTGTTTTTACTCAGGGGCTGCCAGAGAAACCACCGGTCACTGTTTACTGTGGCACGTCTCACAGCAGTTTTTTTTCCCACACTTTCAGTCAATGACATTTTTGCAAAAGCGATATGTGCCGAGGGTAATATCAAAATTATGTAATGAGCTGGGATGAATGAAAACCTCCTTTAGTCAAAACGTCTTTTCTGTAAAGGGTGGCGCAGTGTGGAATACATTACCCTCCACCATAAGGGATTGCTCCACTCTGGCCACCTTCAAGGGCCACTTGAGGGTGTGGCTTAGAGATGATCAACCTTGCAGCCATCTTTAACTGCATGATGTACTGCGGTTTTAACATAATAGCTCTCTAGTGGGGAGCTCTTTTCCAGGGCCTTATGACAGCTATTTTGTTCTGGAAAGGAGCTCTTCATTTATGCCCTGTGGCATGTTATAGAGGACAATTTAGTTTGTTCTCTTCCCTTTCCCTATGTCGTAATTTTTAACACTGTATCTGTATTAAATTGTTTGGATGTAACATCAACCTGCCTGCAGGACTACAGATGGAAATGAGTCCCTGGACTATAATCTGGCATATTTACGTGTGCTACTATTGTTGTACATGTTCATTAATATGCACTGTCCTGAATTTCTAAATAAATTAAATTAAATTAAAACTACTACAGTTACGTGATAAAAGCACAGCATGTTCAAAGGTCTTTTATTACCTCCACCAAGGAGGTTCTGTGATCAGTGCCGTTAGGTTGTCTGTTTGTTTGTGAACTAGATGCCTCAAAAAGTAATGAATGGATATCTCCGAAATTTTGTGGGTGGGTCGCTATTACATCAGGGATGGACCCTATTGATTTTCAGTGCGATCAGTCAAACAATATGGCCGCCACGCGCGATAACCGAGCTTTGCTTCCACTGTGCAAGATTTGGACTGTGCTGCCTTGGTGGAGATTTGCACTCTAGGAGTGCCTCTAGTTCTTCTTGTCTTGGGTTAAGAGGGTTAAAAAAATCTGCTGTAAAGGCACTCTTCGTAGAAAAAAGTTTGAAAAATGAATTTGCTTGTTTTCTATCTGACAGTTTAAAGGACCCATAAGTAAGAAATCCTACACATTTTATATGGCTGGTGGTCATTTTTTCAGTACATGTGCAACAAAAGAAGTATGAATCCACTGTGACTTTTTCATCTACGCCAGTGCTTACTAGAGAATTGTCACCTGACAATTTAAGTCTTTGTCTTCGGGGAAAATGGAAGTGATTAGTCCTCCTTATATCACCAGTCAGACTCCAAGGAAACTGCAAAATACTTGGAAATCTCGATTTTCATATGAAATACCCTTTTAAAGATTAAATGCACGTATTTAAGACCAAAGACTTGTTAAAATTCCATCATTGCTGTTGCGGTTGGAACAAAAACCAGTGTACGAGGGGGCGGGGGGGCCAGGACTGAGTTTGGGAACTAATGTCATGAATGACTAATTTTTTCATTAGATTGGGGAATTCTAGTTGTTGTGAGGATAAATTTGACCTCTGAATATTGAACTAATTAACAAAAAATTGAAAAGTGAGACATTATGATTGACTCTCCAAGTCTCCATCATCGCACATTGGTCTGGTATCAGTCTGTCTGCGTACAGGGTGAATTTTCCCTCCTGTGTCGTGACTCGTGGGGGCTTGTAGTTGCAGCTGTGAACCACACTGAGCTGGTGTAGCGTACAAATCTTGTTCCTCAGTACTGAACTGTATCAACTAACTGACCATTTTTCGGCAGATTTCTGTAAATAAGCTGTGGATACGGATTTTAAGACACTTGTTTTTATACACTGTCTTTCCTTCCTTACCTCCTACATCCCCCTCTCTTCCAGTCCTTTCTCTCTCCCTCCATTCCCATCTTCCTCATTAACCCTCATTACCAGTTGAACTGCCAGAGGTTGTTGCTCAGAAATATCAAAACATGGCGACATGAAAAACGTGATCTCAGGTTGAGCGAGTGCATTTGATGGCCGGTCCTTTCCTTCTCTCTCTCTCTCTCTCTCTCTCCCCCTTCCTTCCCTCCCCCTCCCCTCTCTCTCTCTCCCCTTCCCTCCCTCCCTCTCTCTCTCTCCCTCCCTCCCTCCTTTTCCCCCTCTCCCTCCTTCTCCCTCTTCCTCTCAGATGGAGTGTGTGCGCTTGATAGCCAGTTCTCGGTACAGTGAGAAGAGGGTCGGGTACCTGGGGGCGATGCTGCTTTTGGATGAGAAGCAAGATGCCAGCCTTCTCATGACCAACTCTATCAAAAAGTGAGAGATTTACCTCATATTATGAATGTTTATCACTAACTCCATTAAAAAGTGAGAGATTTACCTCATATTATGAATGTTTATCACTAACTCCATTAAAAAGTGAGAGATTTACCTTGTGTTAATAATTTTTATCATCAAATGCATTTATAAGTGAGAAATTTATGTCATATTATTAATGTTTGTCATCAAATCCACTAAAAAGTGAGAAATTGAATGATTTAATGTTTTGTTTGTGCAATTGATTTTCCTTGTCCACTGAGATTACACTCCTCCTGTAGGAAGTGAGTGATTAGGATCCTTTTGTTGAAAGTGAGAGAAATGACTCCTCCTGAAGGAAACGAGGGATTAAACTTCTGTTGGAAGTAAGGGATGGGATTCCTTCGGTAGGAAGTGAGGGATTTATATTCCATGTGTAGGAAGTCGGGGATTTGACTCCTTGTGTAGTCAGTGAGGATCTAGACTCCTTTAGGAACTGAAGATGAGATTCCTTTTGTAGGAAATGAGGGATTAGACTTTTCTCAGAAGTCTGGGATTAAACTCCTCTTGTAGGAAGTGAGGGATTAGGCTCTCTCTGTCAGAAGTGAGGGATGAGACTCCTTCTGTAGGAAGTGAGGGATGAGACTCCTTCTGTTGAAAGTGAGGGATGAGACTCCTGTTGAAAGTGAGGGATGAGGCTCCTTCTGTCAGAAGTGAGGGATGAGACTCCTGTTGAAAGCGAGGGATGAGACTCCTTCTGTAGGAAGTGAGGGATGAGACTCCTTCTGTTGAAAGTGAGGGATGAGACTCCTTCTGTAGGAAGTGAGGGATGAGACTCCTTCTGTAGGAAGTGAGGGATGAGGCTCCTTCTGTAGGAAGTGAGGGATGAGACTCCTGTTGAAAGTGAGGGATGAGACTCCTTCTGTAGGAAGTGAGGGATGAGACTCCTTCTGTAGGAAGTGAGGGATGAGACTCCTTCTGTAGGAAGTGAGGGATGAGGCTCCTTCTGTTGAAAGTGAGGGATGAGGCTCCTTCTGTTGAAAGTGAGGGATGAGGCTCCTTCTGTTGAAAGTGAGGGATGAGGCTCCTTCTGTTGAAAGTGAGGGATGAGGCTCCTTCTGTAGGAAGTGAGGGATGAGGCTCCTTCTGTTGAAAGTGAGGGATGAGACTCCTTCTCTAGGAAGTGAGGGATGAGACTCCTTCTGTAGGAAATGAGGGATGAGACTCCTTCTGTAGGAAGTGAGGGATGAGACTCCTTTTGTTGAAAGTGAGGGATGAGACTCCTTTTGTCGGAAGTGAGGGATGAGGCTCCTTCTGTTGAAAGTGAGGGATGAGACTCCTTCTCTAGGAAGTGAGGGATGAGACTCCTTCTGTTGAAAGTGAGGGATGAGACTCCTTCTCTAGGAAGTGAGGGATGAGACTCCTTCTGTAGGAAGTGTGGGATGAGGCTCCTTCTGTTGAAAGTGAGGGATGAGACTCCTTCTGTCAGAAGTGAGGGATGAGACTCTTTCTGTAGGAAGTGGGGGATGAGGCTCCTTCTGTAGGAAGTGAGGGATGAGGCTCCTTCTGTAGGAAGTGAGGGATGAGACTCCTTCTGTCAGAAGTGAGGGATGAGGCTCCTGTTGAAAGTGAGGGATGAGGCTCCTTCTGTTGAAAGTGAGGGATGAGACTCCTTCTGTCGGAAATGAGGGATGAGACTCCTTCTGTCGGAAATGAGGGATGAGACTCCTTCTGTAGGAAGTGAGGGATGAGACTCCTTCTGTCGGAAGTGAGGGATGAGACTCCTTCTGTCGGAAGTGAGGGATGAGACTCCTTCTGTAGGAAGTGTGGGATGAGACTCCTGTTGAAAGTGAGGGATGAGGCTCCTTCTGTTGGAAGTGAGGGGTGAGACTCCTTCTGTAGGAAGTGAGGGATGAGACTCCTTCTGTAGGAAGTGTGGGATGAGACTCCTGTTGAAAGTGAGGGATGAGACTCCTTCTGTAGGAAGTGAGGGATGAGACTCCTTCCATAGGAAGTGAGGGATGAGGCTCCTGTTGAAAGTGAGGGATGAGACTCCTTCTGTAGGAAGTGAGGGATGAGACTCCTTCTGTCAGAAGTGAGGGATGAGGCTCCTGTTGAAAGTGAGGGATGAGGCTCCTTCTGTTGAAAGTGGGGGATGAGACTCCTTCTGTCGGAAATGAGGGATGAGACTCCTTCTGTAGGAAGTGAGGGATGAGACTCCTTCTGTAGGAAGTGAGGGATGAGACTCCTTCTGTCGGAAGTGAGGGATGAGACTCCTTCTGTAGGAAGTGTGGGATGAGACTCCTGTTGAAAGTGAGGGATGAGGCTCCTTCTGTTGGAAGTGAGGGATGAGACTCCTTCTGTAGGAAGTGAGGGATGAGACTCCTTCTGTAGGAAGTGTGGGATGAGACTCCTGTTGAAAGTGAGGGATGAGACTCCTTCCGTAGGAAGTGAGGGATGTGGCTCCTTCTGTTGGAAGTGAGGGATGAGACTCCTTCTGTAGGAAGTGTGGGATGAGACTCCTGTTGAAAGTGAGGGATGAGACTCCTTCCATAGGAAGTGAGGGATGTGGCTCCTTCTGTTGGAAGTGAGGGATGAGGCTCCTTCTGTTGAAAGTGAGGGATGAGACTCCTTCTGTCAGAAGTGAGGGATGAGACTCTTTCTGTAGGAAGTGGGGGATGAGACTCCTTCTGTAGGAAGTGAGGGATGAGACTCCTCCCATCGGAGTGAATGAAAATCCCAAAGTTAATCAGAGCTGTGACCCCCCATCAGAAATGTGTGTGCTTTCGTCATTATCCTCATTCTGTGTTATGTAGTATAGTTTAAACTCGCCTGTGTGTTGGATTTATCCTGAATGATTTTTCCGGGTTCATTTATTATATTTTACTGGAGGTCTGGCTCTCAGTTTAGTGATGAGGACATTAATGTTAGAATTGAAGTTTCTTTCTTTCTTTCTTTCTTTCTTTCTTTCCCCCTTCCTCCCTCCCTCTCTGTCTCCCTTCCTCCCCCCCTCTCCCTTCGTCTCCCTCCCTCCCTCTCTCTCACTCTGTCTCCATCTCTCCCTCCCTCTCTCTCTCCCTCTCAGTGACCTGTCCCACAGCAGTCAGTATGTGCAGTCCCTGGCCCTCTGTACTCTGGCTTGTATGGGCTCTGCTGAGATGTGCAGGGATCTGGCCCCTGAGATAGAGAGACTCCTCAGGGCCTCCAACTCCTACATCAAGAAGAAGGTGAGTACTTATTATTGACGGCCCTGATGCCCTCACCCTAACATACAAACCCCTCAAAAAAGCCAAACTTTTCATCTAATAGATAACCTTAAAACTAGACCTGGGCCTAACCATAATTCCTCCAGTAACACTAGAGCTAAACGCAGCCTTTCCCTCATGAGGACCCAAGAAAGGTCCCCACAGTGTTGGTTTGTTTTTAGACTTTACTATCCTAGTGGGGACCTTTGATTCCCATCAGTATAGAAAAACCTGCCCACCCCACACACACACACACACACACTCTCTCTGACTTCGTCTGCACTGAGACTGTTTGATTGGCTGGTGATGCATTTTTAAATCTTGTCAAAGTGTACTGTAATCAGTTCAAATCATGCAGGAACATCTGTAAGAATTTGCACTGGGACACAGTTTTGTGCCGCTGATTATGATGATAATGGTGATGATGATGAGTCTGATGATGATAATGGTGATGATGGTGATGGTGATGGTGATGATGATGAGTCTGATGATGATAATGATAATGGTGATGATGATGGTGATGGTGATTGCTGTGTTACAGGCTGCACTCTGTGCGGTCCACATTGTGAGGAAGGTTCCAGAACTGGGCGAGCTCTTTACCCCATGTGCTCGCTCTCTGCTCTCTGAAAAGAACCACGGTTAGTCCTGCTTTTCGCCCACCGTTTTTAATATCACCTCACTTTACAGCACTTTATCACAAAACTGCAGGAATTTTCATTCAACCGAGCACATTACGTAATTTTGATATTACACTAGCTGCCAGTGGCGGCTGGTGAACTGGCGATAGGGGGGGCTCAAAACAATCCCTTAAAATTAATGCTTGGTCACGACCTGTTTTCAATCATTCATTTAAATGACCATTACAGAAACTGCGATAACTCTCAAAATTATCAGGTGAGGCCAGTTTTCATTTATAACGCATACCTGTCAACTCTCACGCATTCCATGTGAGTTTTAGTGGCATATTTACGTTCCTCTGCTGTAGTCAGCGATTATTCAATCAACGCGTATGTAAGAGATTCTCGCGCGGAATTGAAGTCCTTGTGCACTGGAGGGGTTGGAAGCAATGGAATTCAATAAAGACGTTTCAAATGATCTTTTTTCATTTAAACGATCATGAAAAACACAAGCATTGCTTCCAATCCCGGAATAAAGAAAAGCGTGAGAAGTCCGGAGTCATAATGGGTATGCTATATTAATGAAAACTGGCCACATCTGATAATGTTGAGAGTTATCGGAGAATCTGTAGGGGTAATTTAAATGAATGATTGAAAACAGGTCATGACCAATCATTAATTTTAAGGGCTTGTTTTGAGCCTCCCCTATCGCCAGTTCACCAGTCGCCACTGCTAGCTACAAATCACTTTTGCAAAAAATGTCATTGGCTGAGAGCGTGGAAAAAAATCGCTCTGTGTGACGTCATGGTGTTAATATTTAGCCAAACTGAATACTAAGTGTAACGTTAGTTAAATGGGTATGGCTTAGTGCTGCAGGGAGCTAGCTAAGTGCCACTCTCATAACTAAGTTAAAGTTAGAGTTACTTGGCTAGCTAGCTAACATGCATCCAGTTCATATCCAGAATCATAATGAAACATTGGTTTGTTAGCTAACTGGCTTGTGAGCCGATGTTTGTTAGCTACTCATTTGACTGTGAATTTATGAACAGTTACTAGTTCAAATACAAATGTCTGTGACTCACTGACTGAGGAGCAGAGTGAACAGAAATCAAGTTTGTTTTCGAATAATTCTGCAATTGCATTATGTGATAAACAGAATCTTATACTCTTGGTCTTCTCATAATAATGTTATGAAACTCGTTGAGTAAATTTTGGGCTTAAAGCTGGTAACAAACCCAAAATGTACTCAGCTATGAAATAACTTTCATATGAGACAACCACTCACGTAAGATCCTGTACAGGGTTTCCGCTACATGCAATTGATCGTGGAGCGCCGCCATGCCTGTGTAAAATGACTTTACAGAAACTCCAAACATCCTAAGGACAATCAGGTGTCGCCAGTTGTCCTTGTTAAGTTAAAATGAGCGCTAATTATTCTTGACCTGTTGTCAATCATTTTGCTTGATGAACACGTTTTCCAAGGATAAACGTTAGCCATCGGCAGTAAAATGCGCTGCTTTCTTCTTAATGCAATGTGTGCCATGATTAGAGAAAAATATTTTTCTCACTTTGCAAAACGATAAACTACGATGTTAACTTCTGTGTTTGCTGTGAGCACATCCTGCTCTACCTAATTGCAGGGCTCCCAACTCTCCCGCATTCGGTGTGAGATTTAATGGCTTATTCATGTTCCCGTGCCGTAGTCAGCAATTATTCAATCAACGCAATGCATGTGTTTCACGATCGTTCAAATTGTTTAAATGAAATAAGACCATTTGAAACGTTTTCATGCAATTCCGTTGCTTTCAACCCGAGTAAAGAAAAGCGTCAGAAGTCCGGAGTCATAATTGATTTCCATGTTACTGGTGGTGAAATCCACCGTGACGCACGTGAAACTGATAAACCTCCGTGCACATAGACTTCAGTTATTACATCGCCTACGTGCTGATTAATGAAAACTGGCCACACCTGATAATGCTGAGTTTTGACCCAACACTGAAGCCCTCCACCACAGTTTCAAAAAATCCTGGAGGAAACCCTGCTGTATTTATGTCATAGTCATTTGGAAGCCACGTACAACAAGTGCACAGATCAGATCATGCATGATTCATATAATTTATCAGTCACTCAGTCATGACCTGCGGTGCGTATGAGTTAAATAGAGTTAGATAGAGCCTAGTCGACTGTGGCTAATCAGTATCTGTTGGCTTCATAGCTACAGTGAGGGCTTGCCCCATGCGGGTGCAAATATCTGCTCCGAGATGTTTGAATCTGTGTAGGACTTGCAGATTTTATGGGCCTTGCTTGCTGTATGTACCAGAATGGCTGTCATTTACCTGTAATTTCTAATTTACTCTGAAGTTATGAATTACCTTTCCCACCCTCTCTCTCTCTCTCTCTCTCTCTCCTCCCCCTCCCTCCCTCCCTCCTCTCTCTCTCTCCCCCCCCCCTCCCTCCCTCTTTCTCTCTCTCTCTCTCTCTCTGTAGGAGTTCTGCATGGTGCTGTTGTTCTCATTACCGAGCTGTGTCAGCTCAGCTCTGAGACACTGGCTCAGTTCCGCAAGGTATTACATTCAGTTCAGTGTTACTAATCTCTGTTTGATTAGATTCAGCGTAACTAACTTCAGCTCATTTCACATCACTTAAATGCATTTCTGTTCAGTTGAATTCCATTCCGTTAAATTCAGTTCAGTTTAATTAATTTAAGTTCTCTGCGGTTCAGTTCAGTTCTAGTTGGTCAAGTAACTTTTTTTTGCGCACAACTTTTTCCTGAAGACTGAAGTCTCGAAGGCACAGTTTACTGAGAAGCTGATCTAACCCCAGGCCTGACCCCCAATTGGCAAATTCATGAGGTTTCAAAACTTTGCAGTGCAGTGAAATTCCCTGTATTCTTTGCAAAAAAAAAACCTCTCCAAAATGGGAAGAAATTTCAGCAGTCCAGCTATAGAAAGGCCTATGATATCAATTCAACGGTGAAGACATTTTGACGAAATGCTTTCGCCTTTTGACCACATTAAAGCCAATTTAGTGTGACTGTGGTTTCTTAATCTCTTAGCAGCAGTTTTTATGCCAAAAGGATGGAATGAGTGCAGTCGCTATCTATTTGAGGTCTCTTTGTAGTGCCTCTCTGTTCTCAGAAGTGCAAACGCCCAGGCTACGCTCTCTCTCTCTCTAGATTAATATCAGATATCGAATGTGACAGTCATGAGCAGAATCCTGGTACCTCGATTAAGGCTCGGAAAATGAGTCTCAAGTTTGGCTTTCATGTAGGATTTAACAATTTTTTGTCTTGCGGCAGAATTGGAGAGTTGGAGTTGTTTTAACCCTTTTCACTGTGGATCACTAATATCTGGCTGGAGTGCTCTTGGGGACATAACCTGCCGAACACTCCACATGCTTGTCATGAGCTGCAAGGGTCGGGGGCTCAAATGTGGCCGCTCAGTCTTTGCTGTAGACCATTATCGTTCCCCAGTCTTCCTGAATTTATTCATAGTTCTGCACAACAAAGCTGGAAAAGTTCAAAAATATTTTTTAATAAACCTACAGAAAAGGAAGTTGGTTCCTGTAGTTCATGGATGCACAAGAGCAACATTACTGTCAAATTAAAAGTTGCTTTCCATCTCCATGTATCAATAGTGGCATTTCCATCCACCCATTTGTTTTTCATTGGAATGTGTGAGTTAAAGCCTTTGGATAATAATTAAGAGTGAAGATGTGATGTAGTGCGATGGAGGCTGATTTCCTATTGGAGGCCAAAGTGCCTCGTCTTTACTCCAGTAGGCCGAAATAAAGACTAATCATTTGCTCTTCAGATCATGTGATCGTGCGTCCTCTTCAGCATATTTGCATAATGGCTGCTGATGTAAAAAAAAAAAAAAAAAACCACACTGATTTGCATTTTCTTTAGTGGACTTACGGAAAAATTTGTTTGATGGTTGTGAAGTATTTGGATGGAAACTTTAGCGGGTTCTTCCCTCTCTTAGGCCGTCCCAGAGCTGGTCCAGGTGATGAAGGGCCTGGTGATGTCTAGTTACTCTCCGGAACACAATGTCGCCGGGATCAGCGACCCTTTCCTGCAGGTCAGTCCAGCACAACCTTTGACCTCTGAACCCTGCCTTGTGTTATTGAATGTGTAAGCTTTTAGCCAGGGCTGATCAACCCTGTTCCTGTAAATCTACCGTCCTGTACAGTTTCATTTTAACCCTAATATGGCGAACCTGAATCTGTTAAGAGATGAAGGAGATCTTTGTCTTCTAACGGACATGTGCTCCATTATGCCTGAGGTGAAGCCTGAGGGATTCAGGAACAGGTTTGGGCAGCTCTGCTCTGCGCAAGCATGTCAGCGCATGAAATATCTGCTCTGTTCGCTGACGGTTCTTTTTCGGTTTTACATACCCTTCTCTGTCCTGTAAGTAGAGATGTGCCTGTTCTGGTCGGGACAAAGAAATATCCCCATATTCAGCCTGGCATTCCACTGAAGGAGCCGCTACACTACACTGTGCACTCAAGTGATGCCCCCAGTACTGCATTTTTTAAGTCCAAAAATGATGAAATATTCATGAAAATGAGTCAAATCTCTTTCACAGTCACAAGTGCACGTGTTGATATTGTGATAATAATGCATGCCAAGTTTGAAAACATTTCACCATATGATTTATGAGTACAGCCCTGGACAAATTCACCCCCCGATACTAAATTTTTTAAGTCGAAAAAACTGCAAAATGTCCATGAAAATGAGACGAATCACTCTCAAACTTGCAGGTGCACAGGTATCCATGGTGATGACAGTAATGCATGCCAAGTTTGAAACCAATCCACCGCATAGTTTTAGAATAAAGCTACAGGCAAAATTCACCCCAATATTCAATTTTCCAAGAAGCAACACTGCAAAATCTTGATGAAAATACATCTGTTCGCTTTCAAAATCGCAGATGCGCATGCTCTCATAGTAAAGTAAGTAAGTCGAATTTTACTTACATAGCATCTTTCAAAACCAAGGTTACAAAGTGCTTTACACATAGATAAAAGGTTAAAATAGCAAAAAAAAAAAAAAAAAAAAGCACAAACTAAAGCAAGTACAACCTCCTCACCAGAATCAAGTGCATAGCTCAGGAACAATAGCATTTACGGAAAAGATGAGTCTTCAGCCTTGACTTGAAACACCCAAGAGAGTTTGCTGACCTGACCTCCAGCGGAAGGCTATTCCAAAGCCTGGGACCAAGGCCAGCAAATACACAGTCGCCCCTTGTTTTCAGCCTTGTGCGAGGCACAACTAATAGACCTTGCTCAGCGGACCTGAGGGTCCTTGCAGGGATATATGGCCTCAGCAGTTCCCTGATATATTCTGGAGCAAGGTCATTTAAGGCCTTGAAGGTCATGAGGAGGATCTTAAATTGAATCCTAAATTTAATTGGGAGCCAAAGTAATGACATCAGAACTGCAGTGATGTGAGAGTGATAAGAGGTCTTGGTGAGTAGTCTTGCTGCAGAGTTTTGGACAAACTGTAAGTGAGCAATAGCACCTTGGCAGAGGCAGGAAAAAAAGAGCATTACGGTAGACCAAGCGGGATGACACAAACGCTTGAATAACCATTTCCAATTGCTGAAAAGATAACAGTGGGCAAATTTTGGCAATATTCCTCAAGTGGAAATAGCAGGACTGAATAACTGTCTTTATGTGTTTAACAAATTGTACCCTGTAATCAAAGGTAACACCTAGGTTTTTGGCAAAAGATTTTCTATTAGGGGCCGAAGAACTGAGGTGTTGGAGGAGGTTGGTGGAAACCTGATCTGGGGCAAAAACCAGCACTTCCATTTTACTGTGATTTAATTGAAGAAAATTATTAGACATCCATTCGCTAATTGCGCCCAGACACTTGTGCAGGGTAATTAAATTTGAGAGGTCACCTAGATAAATAAAGTTGTGTGTCATCAGCATAAAAATGATAAAACACAACCAAACTGGTGGATCAAGTGCCCCGAAGGGAGCATATATAATGAAAATAAAATGGGACCGAGAATGGACCCCTGAGGGACTCCACAGGTTAACGGAGCGCAGGTGGATACTTTATCACTAATGGATACAAAAAACTTACAATTGAACAAATAGAAGGAAAACCAATTGAGAGCTACGCCAGTTATCCCCACCCACTTTTCCAGTCAGTCAATGAAAATGCTGTGGTCAATTGTATCAAACGCAGCATATAAATCTAAAAGAACTAAAATGGCAATGTCACCATGGTCAAGTTGCATAAGAATATCATTCGTGACCCTTAGTAGAGCTGTCTCAGTACTGTGTTTTGGTCGAAATCTCGATCGGTACTTCTCAAATATGCCATTGTCTTCAATATGTTGTAAGACCTGTCTGCAGACCAATTTTTCAAAAATCTTAGACAAAAAGGGTAGCTTGGAGATGGGTCTGTAGTTTGATAGTACACTATGATCTAGATGCCGTTTCTCTAGGAGGGGTTGAACTGCAACAATTTTGAAGGATTAAGGAACATGGCCTGATGAGAGTGACTGATTAAAAATAGGAAGCAGAGATGGTCCGATGACCATAATCGCTTCTTTAAGTAAGCTTGGAGGGACAATGTCAATATGGCATTTAGATGAGCGAGTTAAAGGAAACTGTATCAATCAAATCGCTGAGGGAGATGGGAGAGAATTGATCAAATAGAACAGGACATGTGTGAGATGGTTCAGTATTGGGGTCGCGAGGCTGGGGGACACAATAGATGCTCTTATACTGCTAATTTTGTCAACAAAAAAAGATAAGAATTTATCAGAGTCCACCACCAAAGATGAGGATACGCCAGAGAATGAGTTATTTTGGAGGCGATCAGTTATGTTAAAAAGTAATCTGGGATTGTGCTTCTTGATGAAGATGAGATTATTAAAGTAAGCCATTCGTGCATCCTTAATTTTTTGATTCAGCAGAATCATCAAATCTTTCATATGTGAACAGTGGTCAATTAGTCGTGTGGATTTCTACCTGCACTCTACTGGTCTACATTTTCTCTTCAGAGAACGGATTTCATCATTAAACCACGGAGGTGAATTGGATTTAGAGATTAATTTGGACTTCAGGGGGGCTGCAGCTTCTAAAACAGATGCACAAGTATCATTAAAAAGGGCGACCATCTCATCAAAATCGCATATTTTGGTTCAACGTGGAAAAAAAGGATGAGAAATTGGCCATAGACTTATATTAATAAGGCAACATTTTATGGTGCGCTTCTGCGTAAGAATGGTTGGATTCAAAATGGTATCAAACATAATACATTTATGGTCAGAGACAGAATCGGCCACCTTTAGAGAATTAAAAGTCAGGCGACAGGAAAACACTAAGTCAAGGGTATGGCCATGATTATGGGTGGGACCCTTCTCATGTTGAACAAAGTTAAAAGACTCAGTTACATTGATAAAATCACTTGCTGGACCATTTGTAACATCATCTACATGAAAATTAAAATCACCAACCATAATCACTGTATCATACTTGAGCACCACGGCTGCTATAAAATCAGAGAAATCAGATAAACAGTCACTGTTTAGTTTAAGTGGATGGTAAATGACAATGCAGCAAACAGGAGTGTTGCAGCTGATTAGAAATATAAGAGCCTCAAAACTGGTGAAAAGTTTAAAAGTTAGAAGAGAGCATTAAAAATGATTTTTAAAAACCACAGCTAGGCCACCACCACGGCCACTGAGCCTAGGAGAATTAAAAAAGCTGAAATTTTGGGGAGAGAGCTCCACAAATTGACTGAATTCTCCTTCCTTCAGCCAGGTGTCAGTTAAGAAAAAGAGGCCTAGTTCCTGGGACAGAATGAAGTAATTTAAAACGAATGTCTTATTAGAGAGGGACCTAACATTTAACTGGCCAAAGTTGACGAAGGAGGCATTCACATCAGGAGTGTTAAACAGTGGGGTCATAAATGTGGGCCTGACCAGGTTAAACTGGGTTTGCATACTGCATTGCTGCGTTTGTAGGATCTATTATTGATCATGACTGGGATGATAAAAGGACTCGGTAGTTTATAATTAGACTTATTTAGACAGCAGGGGGAGCTGGTGGAGTGGTCAGGGGATGAATGAATCACAGGGGACAAAGAAGAAGAGCAATTAGTGGTAATAATGGTCATGGGGGGGGACGAAAAACAAATCTATGCGGGGATGTAAATAATAGTTTCGCTGCGGTTTATGTTGCTGCTTTGCGAGTTGTGACTGTAGGTTTACTGTCTGACAGTGTGGACTGCAGTGTCATCACCAGCATGAAGGTCTCTGTGCTGATAGCGCTGGTACTCATCCTCTGATTTACCTCTCTTCATCCTCTCATCCCCCCTTCATTCTCCTCCTCTCCCTCCCCTCTTCTCTCCCCATCCCTCCTTCATTCTCCTCTCTCTCTCTCTCTCTCTCTCTCTCTCTCTTTCACTTGTCCTCTCCTCTCAGGTGCGCATTTTGAGGTTGCTGAGAATTCTGGGACGGAATGATGACGTGGCGAGTGATGCGATGAATGACCTGTTGGCCCAGGTGATCACAAAGGAGTTTTTGCTATTTTATCAAAATAATATATACTGTATATATGTTACAGTTAGATTGTGAAACCAGTCTTTTCCTGAAATGTCTAAGAAATTTTAGTCATTTTGTGAAATGATTGAAGTTTAGCGGCTGGTTTCAGAATCTGACTAACATATACAGGAAGACATCTGGCCACTGGTCACTTAGTCCAGAAATTAGTATTTTTTCCCAAACTGGACATCAGACTGTTCTGTTTTCATCTTCTCTCTTGTGACATGATTAACACATTCAGACTTAATCACAAGTTCGAGTGAATACACATATCTATCATTAGTTGTGGGTTTGCTGGCATTATTGTATTGTGTTGGATTTCGGCTGTTGATTAAAAAGTATGCTGTACCGTTTGCTAGTCCTGTTAGGTAATTTGTTATATGCTGTTTGTTATAACTGTAGGTACTGCTGTTTGGTTGTTACATAATTATGGCAGAGTGCAAAAACTGGCCGTACAGCTTAAAATGACCCATTATTCACCTTCCACTAAAGTGTACTGAGCACTTGCGGACACTGAAGAACTATATCGTATTTCTATCACCCCATCAAACCTGGTTTTCTCCCTCCTGGCGTATCTAGCCGAATGGGGTATTGCCATCCCCTCCGCCGTCTGTCTTCCCATTGGTTGTTATCGCACTAGCTGTTGTACCCTAGTCAGGACAGCCCTCAAATTGAAACAGGTTATGCATATTGGGTGTCACCGGAAGCCTATTTGATGTCAAGGTCATTGGTCCAGTTTTGACATCATTTTTTTGTTGATAGAATGTCGGCCACACCCACATCTAAGGCACACCGGGGTACATAGTGCCGAGCGCTGTCTATTTATATGAGCAGATTTTCTGCCTCGAGTATACGGTAAGATCTGGCAAGCCTGTTGGTGAGTGCTGATGGGTCGTTCGGTGTTTGTTGTTCGGTAAAATCGTAGGGAGTGGCGTTGGGTAAGTCTGATGGGTCTTTTGTTACGAGTTGTTGGTTATAGGTGCATGTGTTTGTATTGGGAGA